>OX465528.1:2525000-3150000 GCA_950022985.1 Udea ferrugalis | reverse complement strand
CCGTTTGAAGATTCTTTAATTAGGTAGGTAGTACCTACCTACCTATTTCGTTCTAAAGTGTAGTGTGGGTGCGGATCCTACGCAGTTTTAAAACCACACGAATTGCAACTCATGCCACGCCACAAGAGTCATCGATTTCACGTAATGCCATGTTTTTATTCTTCTTCTACCAACTGCAAATAAAGTAAAGTAGTATTTATAATGAGAGGAGGTTATTCGTAACAACAGATTTGACCAAACTAAGATAATATTTGTACATATATTTTGCTGCAAATTATGATGAAGTCTAGAAATCTAAATAAAATAACTTCACAAAATGGCGTAACAAGAACTTGCGACGTTGCCGCTCTTGGCCGGAGCTCGTCGTCCGAGTCGAGTGGGTCGTTTGACTAGTAGCCGAGCGCGGCCGAGAGGCGCCGAGCAAGGCCGAACGGTGTACGTCAGCGAACGTCATCACAAAAATAGATAGGTGAAATCCTCAACCAAGTTATTGAGGACATCTAGAACAGATGTGGTTGGAAGATGCTGGACCGTAACCCTCATCAGGAGGCAGAAGATCAAGCTTAAATATGATGAGCAAAAGCTACCCCTAAACATCAAAATGGAAAACAATAAGAACACACACTCGTAAAAACAAAAGAATCGTCAACTGTGATGACTCATTTTATCAGCTCCTTCATCACTAATTCCAATTAAATGTTGGTGATCATAACGTAAATTTTACTAAAAGGGTTGTTTGCATTCCTACCTAGATCAACTTTGACATTTCGAGGAACAAGGGGACTATGGGGAATTAAGGGATATCGAATGTGGGTCAAAAGTTGATGACATAAAGTAAATAGACAGATAAGTTTAAATTATAAATAGATAGAGAGACGTGTTATTATTATCTTCATAAAAAGAGTAAGTAAGCATCTATTAATAGAAATTACTGTACAAATTACCAACTACTCAGACGCCCGGCTTTTTGCTGGATGCCTTGCTAAGATATATATTTTTTCAAAAACTGCCAAAATATGCATTTATTAAATCAGCGATCGATCACAAATTCACAATACAAATAATATTCTCAACACTGCTCGAGGCGTTGGTAGGGTTCGAGAAGTGCCCCTGTTACGACCCAAAACAAAGACAAGGCATGCATTGCTCTGCCAGTAAGGCGCAACATGCCTCGCATAAAGTATGATACCCACTAAAGGCGCGATGGATGTGCAAGTGAAAAATTCAATAGCACAAAGAAGGAACAAGAGACATGCTCCAACCAAGAATGTTACAGAGCTCATGCAATTAATTTGGCATACAACCAGAATGATTTTATTCTTCAGCAGTGTTTTGAATACGGTGAACCATTTTACTGAAGAGCAAACTTTTTCACCTAGGTGGATAATAAATAAGGTCCACGAAAGACTACGAAGATAGGTACGAATAACGCTTTGAATAACAAATTGACGAAAACTTCTGAAAAAAGATTGGATGCTGAGAAAGAAACTAGTTATAAATGTCTTAAATATTGGCGAATGGTGACAATCAAGTCTGAAAGGACCAAACACTTAGGACAGTGAAAACGAATCGTCACAGAAATTATGATTAAGGAGCGTGATTTGTAGTCTACATAGGTACTAAGTTGTTGGAATGGACCTGTTTAGTTTTGAGAGGCCTCTTAGGCATTCCGTTTAAAACTCAAGTTCCCTACATCAATACTTAGGTATAACAGAATCAGTTTACGACAGGGGATCCCGAGACACTCGCACCTCTCCCCCAGAGGGAGGGATGTCCATAAGCGGGTTCCTCCTGTCGAAAAAAATAATGGTACTTATTTAACAGATTCAAGCTGCTACATGCAGGAATCAATGCTCGGGATAGGAGTTATGTTTGAGCCTCTGCTTTATCCGTATTCTCTGATTCCCGGGAGTTAGGTTCTTCAGAGAACACTTGTTGAAGAGTTAATACTTAAACTTGGAGCTGTTATGAACAATTACCGATGACTTTTTTTGTAACCAAAATCAATATTTTGCTTGGAAAACATAATATCGTAGAGAAAAAATCTTGAAGGATTCGGATTAAGTGATGATGATGATTGCAGAAGTGAAGGACGAACAAGCAGTGTCGTTCAAAGGCTGACAACCTAATCCCACCAGGCCAAAGTAGCGTGACATGAGCCAGCAACGCGCACCGCGCCGGTTTGGCAACGCCGCAAAATTAACCTCTCACTCAGACGTTGTTGCCAACGACAACATAGGTCAATATAAAAGTGCACATAGAAGGAAAAACAGGAACCAGTTTGACTGAGTCAATCGATTTTTGATAAGTTTTCCTTTGCCAGCAGAGCCAGCTAACTTAGCTCTTCTGCCAAAGTGCCAACTTACCCCACCGAATAAAAACGAGAACCGTATCGAACATACCTATCTCGAGCAAAAAGAGAGCGTTATCAATAGATGACTATGCCTGAGCGAGTCAGAGCGGCAACAGCGTATTCGAGCGAACTCACTGCAAGCAGAGGATCGAGGTGAATTTATTTGACGTCACGTCACGTTGCCATTTAGTTAGTGAGTGAGCGCGCGTAATGAATAAATGACATGAAACATGTTTATAATTCAATGATAGATTCTGACATTTTTTTGTCATTGTCAATGGCTAAGATTCAGTCTGAACTCAATGATGTATCATTTTTTGGATGCCTATAAAATTATGTTAGACCGACTTATGCAATGTTCTTATCATCGTGCCATTTATTTACTGCCGAAATTGAATGGGCTTCGAGACAGCCAAGCGCACAGCACTAAACATTTATTTTCAATCGAACCTAGCTTTTGTTACAGAATTTTGCTGTTTAAAATGCGCATTCTCTGTTTCTTTAGGTAGGTATTTAATTTTGTTATCGCGCATTTTTTTTTTATATCAGGATTTGTCCTACGATGTCTTGTCATATTTTCAGAATTTTACTTATACCATGATAACTTCACGGCAGACACAAAAATAACTTTTTGTAATATTTTTTTATAAAAATAGCAGAACCGCCATAAATATTTTCTAAATTCATCCACCAACCAGATGCGAAGAAAATTGACTGAATAAAAGCTAAAAAACCTTTACTTATTGAATTTTCTGGAGACGTTTATGGTGAATTATTCAACGAATTTACCATCCATCGTAAAATATGGTCTTCGCAGGTCTTCGCAGGATTAATGGGCACGAGCCACTTAAAACATCTGCAATAGAGAAAACATTGTTACTAATACTCACTAATCTTCAGAAGTTGCAGGCGGTATCTTCAAACAGGTTTCAATGAGGTCAATCGAAGAAGTTGGTCACGTTCAGCTCCACTCGCTCGCTCCGCGCTCTGAGTAAAACAGACTGCAAGTGCTCGATTCTCAATGTTCAATGTTTCGTTGCCGGCGAGAGGGACTGGCGGCCATTTTGTTGAAATGGGTTCGCGAGCTAGACAGAGACAGCGATACAAAATTTGTCAAATAATTTACATCAGTTGGGTTGCGGGGCAGCGAAAGTAAGTATACTGCTGGCTGCTGTGTTTCATCTTCTCCTTCAGTACGGACAGATTTCTTAGGTATATAAAACAATTTAAGTTTTTACTCAATGCGCGAAGAACTTTTGTTAGTAATCGTATTCGGTTTCCCCTTTTCTGAAGATGCTTGCTTGCTTACATTGACAGCAGTCGTCAACCGTCAATGCCGTCATTTGTTTTAGAACAAGCAAAACGTAAAAAAAGGAAAAGGAGAAGCCTATGTTCAACATTGGACTACAACAGGCTGATGATGATGATGATGAAAACGTAAAATGTTCTCTGGCCAGTGATATGTGATACCTACAACGTCAAAAAAATATTCAAACTGAGGTATCTTCTGTAAAATGTCTCTAAGGTAAATGCAGACCTCCCATTGATTAACAAGCGCCCTCTAGCAAGGACAGATATTTGAGGGTAAAAATGAAAATGTCAGGAAAAGTTTTTAATTTGTGTGCGACAAACTAGCGTAGGTAGGCTCGCTCAGTCGCTCACGGACCGAGATTTGAGATCGACATTTATTTGGCCGGTTTTTTTGTATTGTCTCGTTTCTACTAATTTCTTCTACATAATCAATTATCTGTCTTACCGTGTGGTTGACTGGAAGAGAATGCCTCTTGGCATTAAGTCTGCCATTTGTACTTTTTTAAATTTTAAGTGGATTAGAGTTAAGTAAATACCAACTACCTACCTAGGTATGAACTAATTAAGCACAGTGAATGTATGTCCAAAAAAGTGGAGAGTGGGATCCATAAGATTTAAAAGTACGATGTACGGTAGTTAAAGAATTTACGTTTTCTCCGTCCAATTTAATAAGCGCGCATCAGCATTAAATAAAAATAAATAAACAAGTCTATGAACCACTAGCGTCATCTTTGCGCCATTTAAACGCAACTTGTTGCTCAACAGTAGTTGAGTATCACCAAGTAGGTACTACACAGTGTAGTAGAGCGTGATACTATTTTTTTTACAAACGGAGGGGTGTTGTTGCCCCTTGTATACATATATTTATGTTTTTTGTTTTGCTTATTGTTAAGGATTCAGATAAAAACTCTATTAAACAAGAACAAATAATTCAAATTAATACATTGAACAAAAATTATCACTAGATGTCGTTAGTCCCAATCGTACATTGTTCAGAATCCGTTTACTAGTTTCAAACAATGCCGTTAGATGACGCTTTCTGCATAAATGTGATTGGATGGATGAACGTGAACCGTAATGGTTCATTATCTAAACTTAGAATAATAAATAAAATAATAATGACCGTGTATTTAAAAATTTTAACATTTGTGCCGAATTACTTTGTTTTGTTGATTTCTTTGGATAAAACAAACATCCACCTACTGAGCTAAACGTCAACATCATGCTCAATTTTAGAGATGTGCCATTCTAAAAATAACTCAATTACAACCTAAACGAATGTTCAATTGATAATTTTTCTACTATTTATTATATATTTTGGGCCCATGCTGCCCTACTGCAGTGCTTGTCTCCTCTCTTACTTTCCACTCATATGATATTTTTCTACAATTAGTTTAATCCACATTGCTGCTATAGCCTGTTTTTGCCTGTGTGCTCACTTATTTTGAAAACCTGTACCAACATATATGTATTGTAGTGTCCTTACAAGGTTCATGTTGGAACTAATCTATTATATAAAAATAAGTCGGGTTTTCCTTCCTGACGCTATAACTCCAGAACGCACGAACCGATTTCCATGGTTTTGCATTTCTTGGAAAGGTATTGGGCTCCGTAAGGTTTATAGCAAAGAAAATTCAGGAAAATTTAAAAAGAAAAGCGGGATAATCTTTTTTCACATACAGCTAAGTCCACGCGGACAAAGTCGCGGGCGGCTGCTAGTTCATTATAATTATGAGATTTTACAAACCTCATGAAACAATAAATACTTTGACTTTGAAGGTCCTAAGTCATAGCTGCCAATTGTGATTTTATGACCGGTGCCGAAACAAAGTTTTGAATCTCATCAGCGTAATAAAATTATAAATATGTAGCTCGTTCTTGGATATAAACAACTTTTATCATATTACTGAGTTTGGTTCGGAAATAAAGGAGGACGCATTATTCTAAAATATAAAAAAAATATATGTAACATAAAGTTTTAATATTTAAACAAAACAATATTTGAAAACTTTAGAATAAACTTATGAAGAAGTGGGAATCGAACTTAATTGTAAGTATGCCTCACTACATGCAATGTGCTTTAAGCAAATATGAAGAGATCGAACTCAACAATATTTATCATATTGCCAGTTTTTAGGGTTCCGTAATAAAACAGGACCCTTATAGATTCGTCATGTCTAGCTGTCTGTCTGACCGTATGTCACAGCCACTTTTTTACAAAACTATAAGAGCTATACTGTTGAAACTCGGTAAGTAAATGTATTCTGTAAACGGCATTAAGATTTAGACACAAAAAAAAGAAAAAAAGAAACTATGAATATTTGCTTTTTTTTTCATTACACCCATACTTGTGGGGTATTTAAATTTTTGGATTGGTCATTCAAATGAATAGTTAGCGTGGGAGACACCCCTCCTACTAAATAATCCGTATTTGCAACACTTTTACCAAAGAGATAATTTTGCAAAGAATCTTTAATTGAAATCACGAAATCCGCTAAAACCAGTGATAATTTATTGCTTTTGAACGTCACGCAACACTAGCGCCTCTAGTGGCAGATTCACACGCAGTGGCTCAAGTAAGTTAAGGGTAAAGAAAAGTGCTCCACAAAATTACCCATAAAACCTGTCGGATAAGCTGAAAAAATAAAATTTGGTAAGCTAATTACGACCACGATGTCAACCAAATCGCGTTAACTTTCTCGATTAGTGGGTTGATAAAACTCGCGCTTGGCAATCAGCATTTACAGTAAAAAATATGGGATATTTAAAAACTAACTAGATGTACACCATTCTAAATATCTGTATGTGTAATGTGTACGAACCTATGCAAACCGACCAACGTATTAATTAAACATTTTCTTGTCAACATTTGGTGTGACAACAGACTTTTTAATTGTTCAATTACTTTTCATTGAGCCTTATGGAAATGTTTGCCCACCCCACCCCTAGAGCTGTCAGTTAGATGTTTTATTTTGTAAACAAATTGAACGGAGAAGTAACCTATAAATTTAAGCTATTGAGCTAAGTTTTACTCATATTAAAAGCTTAATATAATTAAATAAAACTCCTGGCAGTCAAGCATGCTGCGACGCGTTCTAATAGTAAATATAAAGACGATCTGTGTTATATTCTACTTAACGATTAGGTTATATTTTTGAAATTGAGTAGTTTAATCGTATATATTTCTTAGTTTTTAATGTTTGCAGACTTCCAAGTGCTTGAAATGTCGCTCAGTAGTAATTCCAGAGCGTTTCTTCAGCCAGGAGCTTGACAGGACCTACACAAATGACCAGAAACAGAAAATTTTACAGGTTATGAATGAATCTGACAATAGAGGCTTATCAAGGTGAATCTCCAGGTTTTTTTCATATCATACCCAGATGTTTAACAACACTTATGTAATACCATTGTTCCATTTACTTTATTTATTCTGTGAAGGATCATGGGTTCGAGCCTCAGTTCATACCTTGCACGAGTAGGTTTTTTTAGTATTTATAATTGTTTCTAGATCACTTTGATACTATCAGAGTGAACAGAAACGACTTTTCGCGATGCACACCAAAATATGATGTACATAGAAAAAAACCTTACTTAGTTAGTTGCCTTTCATCCAATGTTTGCTATGCCCTTGCAGGGCGTCACTGTACCTTATATACCCTGTAACATCCTTTCTAACATGTGACTTGCAATAAATGAATCTGAATCTGAATCTGAATCTGAACCCATGTAATTTTATATATTCTTAGTAAACGACAAAGTTTTGAATTTTTAGTAAAATCTTCATATTTACTACTTACTTTTCAGATATGAAATAACAAAATCTAGAGTTAAAAAGGTAACACAATGGAAAGACACTTACGGGAATCTAAAAACTTTAGCGGACATAGAATTAATAGATGGTTTCACTGATAAACATGCCAAGAAACTATTTGATAGTATACTAAAAGGTCCGGGAGAGGAGTTGCCAGTGCAAAAAGTCAGCAATAAGATTAGAGGTCAGATCCTACAACCTAGTTTGAGCGAGTCTGTGAGGCAGGTTTGTTTATTTTTATTGAAAAAAGAATCTAAAAGCAAGGCCGCAGAATTTAGTATTTTTCAAGGATGAGATAAAGTTTGTGAGCATCAACTGTTTAATGTTTATTTATTTTTAGAGCCTGTTCACACTAGCGATTTCAGGGAGAGGCGTTCTCGCAGTGTACTCGCCGCGATTTCGTAGCGATAGTTCCGCAATAAAATAAACGCCGCGAAAAGGCCGCCTCACGCCGCGTGAACGCCGCGATCACGCCGCGAAGCCCGCTTTGAATTTGACTGATGGATGAGGAGTTCATCCATCAGTTCAAGAAGATCGCGGCGTTTATTTTATCACGGAACTATCGCTGCTAGATCGCCTCGCTAGGTGTAAACAGGCTCTTACTAATCATTAATGCACTAACTGCAGCTTACTCAGAGACAATACCTGAAGTGAACCATTCACTCCAGGTATATATTCGTTTCACATGCTGTAATTTCCTCGTTTTACTAATTGGTAAATGTTCTTAAATCATGCCGGTCTATTCAAATGAAAAGTTTTTTTTTACATATTCTCATTTAATTTTGTAATAAAATAAAATTAAAGTGTTCTTTGTTATAGAATACCAAATTAGTCCTTAGTTTAAATGTATCGGTGAATTCCATTTGTTGGACACTCATAGAACGAAGCAATTACGAAGTAGTTGAATGGAATTACTACGGCATAGACTATCCTGATGGGAAGCGGATGCAAATCACAGATATTATGCAGATTGTGAGTATTTTCACTATTTTATCCCGCGAAAATGAGGACTCACTCAAATTAAGTGATTCGATTAATCACAGGGCTAAGTGCGAGTTTATTCGATCAAACGCACCGAGCGCGTGAACGCGTATTAACATTTAAAAAAAACGATTACGCCACTTGAGGCTTCTTTTTTATTAATGAATTTAAATTTGTTAATTTTAATAATTAATTCAAACTATTTTTTTAGGGCGCCAATATGCACCCTATAGTTAAGGCCAATGCATACTTGACGGGAACGGGAATTTTTTCATACAAATATTTTTCACGTCACGTGACTTCTGTCACTGTGCGTATGAATTGACAGTATCGACAACCACGGCCCTGTCCCGTTCCCGTCACGTTTGCATTGGCCTTTACACCAGACGCCGTATTTAATAAATGTAATGTGAAATGGTTTAACCCAATCAAGCATAAAAACTCAATCGCTATAGCACAGCACGTTTACTTTGGAATGCTTTGTCCCTTTCATTCCTGTTGTGGTAGCCATTTGCGAGTAAGGGACAAGACACGTACATTGCTAACTCAATGCTGCAGTGTTGCGTTAGACTAAAGGAGTGAATCTTTCAATTATTAGACTTTCATTTAGATCTTTAATTTAAATTATTAAATCCTTATAAGTTGGGTAATTTTGAATTTCAGTGTAACATTGAATCCGCTCTTTTAGGCCAGTTACTCTTTACAAGTGCTCCAACTTTATGATGTTGTTGAGTCTATGAGGGATTGGCCCAAAAACAAACCATAAACAACAGTCATGTAGGTACTTTTTCTGTTCTTAAACAGTGGATTCAATGTTACACTGAAATTCAAAGTTACCCAACTTGACCTTAATTTTTTTACCTTTTTGAAGTTATTCACAATGTTATTGATTCTATCAGGCTTGGAAGGTAACGCAAAGCTTGCCGCGTGCTGACATCTATGTGATGAAGGCGGAAGCGACGACCCTTCGCGCGGCGGGCAGCGATCCCAACAATCCGAAGATGATCGCCGTCAACCTCCAGAAGTCACAGATGATCTCGATGATCGTGGCTTTGATCGTTGCTAGGAGTAACAATTTGGAGTAAGTGGATATACATATATTTCACTTTGTTATATTTGATACTTACATTATTTAAATCATTTGACCAAAACATAAATTTTCTAGTTCATAAATGAGGCTTTATTTCTCATCATCACACAAAATCATTACTATCATCATCTTATTGAAACAGGTGTATTGTTTATCGAAAAAAAAAAACATGCTAAAAGCGCCATCTATCGCTAGTTGTCTGAACTGAAAAACACAATAACATTGTCTTTGTTGCAATTCTCTATTTTCATGCTAGATGGCGCCTGTTAGTTTGTTCAAGATTTTTAGTGGTTTGAGTATTGAACATTACTATTAATTTCAGCAGCGTCAGTGAGGATAGTAAAAGGTCCGAAAAAGACAGTTTCAAGCACAATGTATATTTTTTAAGGCCAACTCTACCATACAGGTTAGTAGGTATTTTAAATGTCATACAGGATGTCCCAAAAAGTAGTGTCAAGCCGAAGCCCTAAGGAAGCGCATCACTAGGACTACCCGAATCACCCCAATGTATGTTCAGCGATTTCTAATAGTTTCTGAGTTAGGATTATTTTCGTGTTTTTTTCTCAGATAATGACCAACGGGACAGTATTGACCGAGACATGAATTGTTACGATACATTTGAAGCTGAGTTTATAATAAAAGTTACCTGAACTATGTCTATTTAATTAACTATTTGCTGTGTTCACGGTATCATGCCAAAAATTGTTCCAAACTATAGGAGGTCAAACAAATATGCTTAACTAACAAAATGTATGTGATAAACCGATTGGTCAATTTGGCTAAATTTTTGGGGGAACATACTTTGTAATGCTTTACCTCTAGGCTTCGGCTTCACACTACTTTTTGGGAAACCCTGTATATTCTAACAAGTTATGATTATACACATTGACCTACTTTTCCTTCCTGCCATTTTATTTACGTTACATTTTATTTCAATTTCCGTGTTCTTGCAGACTTTACGGGACTTTAGTGGGCAACGAGAAAGTTTCCACAGATCAGACAGTAGAACTACTGCTGCAAGATACTGACCAGAAACCTTCAGGACAGCATCAGGGCACGCCAGAACTACACGTCTCCGAAGCTCTTAAGAATATGTTCAGAAACCAGAATGAATTACGCAGAGATATGTTGGGGCAGTGCTTGCTGTTGGCACTCACTTTTATGGATCTTTGTATTTACAAGAAGGAGGTCAGTATTCAAAAGTTGATCAAGCGGGGAGAGTGAAGTAAGTACTACCTCGGACGGGACATCCCATGAGTCTTCACAATACTTGTGCAATAAAATTTTAATTGAAACCCAAATATTTTTTGATAAATGTTTAAATAAAAATTGCACTTTCTAAATAAAGTAATGAAACAACAACGTTCTGAGTGCTGAATCTACCCCCAAATTAAAAAAAAGTTTAAACTCCTTAGATACTTACTGTTGATGCTATTTGTACAAGTGATCTGTCATTTGTCCGATATTATTACTCTTGTTAAATTATTTGTAATGCCAATGAAATATATGTATATGTAAGAACTATCGTACTTTTTCTTTTAAATCCGTAAAATGTGGAAAATTGAAAGTTAAGCGTTTCCATGGTCAATCTGATAATATTATAGTAAAAAAGACGAAGATAGGTTATGTCAGTACTAACGGGAAGTCAAAGATTGTCCACGGAGTACGACAAAGCTGATTTGGCCCTGTTATAATGCGTGAACAAGATAATATAATTATTTAGCAGAGCGAAAACGAGACATATATCTACGTGTTGCGCAGTGTACACTGTCAACACTGTCATGCTTTGTGTAAGAAAAATTCTGATTTCGGGTGCCACTTTTTAGCACAAGTAACCTATCTACCTCTTTTTTATTATTACATCATTGGTTCAATCGGTTAAGGCCCCGATCCCTATAACGCGTGGAGGCCAGAAAAACTTCTATGGGATCTAAGCCTTAGTACAATAAGAACATTTGAAATTACAGAGTGATTTTCTTTAGTGGGAGTGGAAGGCCAAATTCTGGATTATGAGGAATAGTGAAAGCTAGAAGTCACAAGACTGATTTGTTAACAACTACTAAAACTGCATAGGTACCTACTTAGTTTTTTTTTGAAAATCTTTTTACCTAGCCAGGAATTGAACCTGCTGTTTTCCTATAAATTGTGGTTAAAAAAGTGACTTAATTTTTTTTTTGTTTTCAACACGAGAAATACCCCATGTATGTTCAGCGACTATGGTGAACATACTCGTAGCTACCCCTCGAATTCATAAACGCAAATCAACGTTGAGCATCTCTCAGAAGTATGGTACTATCCCTTTCAATTCTATTATCATTTTATGGGACAGCATGAGCGTGAGCGCGTGCGTAGCGTTGATTGACGTTTATGAATTCGGGGGTGCTTTAGGCATAAATATTTATCAATTTTTCGGAACGTTCTGAATTCATTTTTACTCTTCCATGGCAGCAGACACAATATTCTTTAATTATTAACTTTTTCTTTCGGCATAATTAAAACCAATTCATGACCACTAGCTTATCGCAGTTATGACCGTCAGTTGAGACGCAAAAGGTCGTGGATTCTTTCCTCACTAGCATAGTGCCTGCTTATGAAACAGATTCTTGTGTTGGGTCTAGAGTATTGGACCCTAGAGTCTAGACTCTGGATGATAGTATTTTTTTAGCAGTCATGAAAACCATACTTTGGCTTTTTAAACTTTCTTATTGCATTTTTCACTAGTTGACGCCGAAACGTCGGGGAAAAACAGGTAAGTTTTTTTTTACCGTAGTAAATGTTGTAAAAAACCCGTTTTTTTAGTGTTGAGCCATACTTTGGCCCCAGGAAAATGCGTGTGATGCTATCTAAAGCTCTCATCATATTATTTTTTAAATAAGTGTGGAGGTAAACAATAAAAAATAGTAACGAACAAATGCTCAAGGAGATACATTGAAATAAAACTGCACTATATTGCTTCAGTTGGACTAAAAAGTGTTTATTTGATAAAATACAACGAGCTTACTTTTTACAACATTTTACTTCTATTAATGACAAAAAAAAAACAAACAAAACCCTTAATACAATAATAATATACATAAATACGATGGTATCAACTTCAAACGTATTGTACGTAACTAACATAAATGCATTCTAGGCAAGATCATTACAATTCAAGTAAAATATAATCTAAAGAGAAAATAATATAATAATAACTAAAAATATAATCGTTAAAATATCTTTAAAGTTACACCGAGAATGTCTAATTCAAAAATTTTCTATAGATCACACATACACTTTTGACCTAACCAAAGTTGAATTTTGTAATACTGATATTATTCATTTTGGAAGAACTAGAAAATATTATTTACAATTCATTTTTAAATGCCAACGTTAAAATTTTTCGCCAGGATCTTTGTGACCATATCGCAACCAACTGTTTTTTTCATAAAACTAATAAAGAAATGCTATTGAAAAATTAACATAATTCTGTTGTTATCTGTTGTGTGTAAAAAGTTCGATCTTGTATTCTGGGATTGTCTAAAATCAATGTTATATAGTCTATTTCGGTGTCTCTGCAAGTATGTAAGAAAATATACTCTATTGTAACTTGTCGGGCCTAGCGGGTCCGAGGGCCTGGCTAGGCTTCTTTGGAGTAAAATTAATATGGCAACGATACAATTGGTATTTTTGGGGATAACCCATTGGAAGACCATTAAGATAAAATTCAAAGAAATCAGAAACAAAACCTTATTTTTTTCAAAAATCTCTAGAGGAATATTCGTATTGATACAACAAATCAGAAATATTTATTTGATAGTACTGAATGGATTAAGATCTCTTACTAATGTAAATACAAATAAATGGAAGACAGCGTTCATGTCATAAAATTATCTACATTTAAAATTAATGATACGCCATGCCAAGTCCTCGGAAACGCCAGATGATAACTCTGTAGAAACCTAACAACAGTGTAAAATTACCAGTCTATTGTTGTATATTACAATAAATATGTACAATTAATGATATAACAGCACCCATTTCCAATGAAACCAGCTACGCCACAAGATACGTCGCCTATCGTGCTCCGTATGTAAAAACTGAATGTGTATATAATATCACCACTTTATTGTATAATGTATTGTACTATTGTATATAATTGTAAAATCTGTATAATCTATTGTACTATTGTGTATGCGAAAACAGTATATTGTATTGACTCAAATAAGTATTGTAGCAAAAATAGCTAGATAGGCGACGAATCTCAGGGTGTATCCACACTAAGCGAACGCGACATTCATTCGAGTACTGAGTGAGTGTTTCGCGAGTGTGGATAAACCCTTATCTGACATAAAACGTTGCGTCCAATAAAATCTGTAAAAAACTCAATCCAGACTACAAGATCATTAATCTAATATGTTCATCTTTTATAAAAAATTCAACAACACTTATTTTATTGTGGAACTGTATTTAACAAGTCTCTATTGTGTTAAAAAATTAATTATTTTTAATTGTGACAGCGGTCGGCGATCGCAGAGTGGCAGTGTACACAATATCGGGTATATCTAGTTAATAATAAAATAAAATAGGCCATTTTATGTTGGCTACCAATTATTTCTTGACACTACATTATTAACACCTAGGAAATTAAATATTCAAAATATAAATTATACAAAAATGTCGCCGAAACTTCGAGTGTATTGCACTGGTTCCGCACTAACTGCAGATAAACGCTTTTAATTTTTTACATAAAACTCGTAAACTATACAAATAATTCTAACTGGTACACGAAACTCATAGTAAACAAGCGGTTACAAATTATATTCGTAATACCTATGTATGCTACGGTAAAATGGAAGACGGTAAATAATTCGTAGCCAACGAAACTAAAAATCTACTCTAAGCTCTTAATATGCACTGTAAGTAACCACTTCAATCGTTTCTTACTACTGCTTACATAATATAATAATTTGCAAAGATTTCAAGTGCGACCAGGATATTACAATTTTCCTGAAAAAGTCTTAAGAACAAACATTTCATTGCCACACTACTCGTCCAAGACGATTTTTTCTTTCAATATCTTGTCGCCCTGTTTTAGGAGTATTATAAAGAGCATAATAAGCTAATTCTGCATACATTTAAAATATATGGCTTCTTGTTTAAATAATTTAGAATTAATTTATAAGTAAGCACTTATCCAGGTGCCACAATGATGCGACTCACGACAGCTATTGGCTTTTAAGGAAATAAAGCACAACATAAATGTACAAATGTAAAAAAAATGTAGACTTCGTACAGTCCAGACGTAGTGTGCAAGTTAGCCTTAGGCCCGTTTTCCACCAGAGCTGGGCGGAGCGAAGATCTGTGGAGCTGTGTATGTAACAACTAATGTAACATCCATAGTATGGACATATTATGTAAGAAACGGCTGTCAGCCCTAGATAAAAATGGACCTAAAGCCTGCATTTTTACCGTCTAGTTAACTGTATAAAACGAATTTGTCTGTCCGTTATTCCCTTCAAACTGCAGATGTCAATGCTCTTTCAAGGGATTTTAGGTTTGTGTAAACAAGACATTTAAAGTAGACAGAAGGCAATATTGTGGCTTCTTAAATATATTGTGTTGTCCTTCCAAGTAGGAAGGACATATTGTTTCCAAGTAGGAAAGTTAGTAAAAGGTTAAGTTGCTGCATCTTTGTGGCACCTTCACATTAAAATGTCAAAAAGCATTATCAAGACTGGACACAGGGTGACTCGCTTAACTTTTAAGTTATAAATTTTAGCCAATTTAACATTAAAGTATAAAAATCTTTCGACGGCCATGAGATCACAATAAATGCATTAAAAGTGGAAACAAAACATTGCTAAAAAATTTCAAATAACTTATTACTAAGTCACTAATTTTGTTACGAAGCTAAGCAATGATTTAGTTAAACTTACATCGCGTTAAATAATTGTATTAAATACAATTGACGTCTTGATAATAATAATTATTATGTTTATTATATGCAAAGTATAATTTCACAATGCAATCTTATTCTCTCCTTTATCGTTATCAACTTAAATGTACAAAATTAAGTATTATTAAGTGATAAAAGTTAGCACTCGGTTACACTATGAAGAAGTCTATACGTTTTGGAGATATGACAATATAGTTAAGGTGGGATCACATTGTGACATTTGGCAACGCTGTTGTAAGGCGTTACTGAAATGACAAATGTGGACGCATCTTTAGAAAAACGACAAACATCCTGTCGTTAATATTTGCTATAGAACTGCATTCCATCTGCGTTGTTATAGCACACAAAACAAAAGTTAGGAGTACATAGTTATAGATTGATATTAAAGATAGAGTATCGTTAAAAGCTGGTTTACAATCCGATGAACTACGCCCTTTTGCAAAATTGCTGAATTTTCATAAAATACGGTAAAAGAAACTGAGTAACTTCGACGTTTATGGTAAATATTGTGAATTAAATCCAACTATTGCAAACTTATTCAAGTCTACTCATTAGGTAACTACATTAACCCAGCAACATTGCAAAAAGGTACCTTAAATACGCAGCAATAATACAAAATAAAATACGTAATAGTAGCTAGGAACATGTTTAAAACCTATATATTCTCTGTGTAAAGAAATCCGTTCTATTTCTGTTTTCTGGCGTGGAGTTATCTGTGAATATTTAAAGTTGGACGGCAAGCTATGGTGGTAATCATAAACTGTATTTAAAAGACGATAACATCACTATCCAAAGATTTTATCAATCAATCATTAAATGTTTTGTTTTTGTTGCATAAAGTTTAATGAAAAATCTCGTTGAAGTATTTTATTGGAGAGTATGAATATAATTATTTTTCAAATTAAAAACTGAATTATAATAAACAACTGTTAAAACTGAAACCTGTAACTATTGTGCCACAAAGTGATGTAAATCGCATGATTCTGAAGTATAATAAAATTATCAACCATTCAAACTTATAAAAATAAGGACTTATGCAAATTATTTAGACCATTTATGCATAGTGCTTTATTTAAATTTTAAGTTCTCAATTTTTGGATAGTGATGTTACCAGTAATTTAAACGTGCAAACGTTATCTTAAAAGGGATGTGCTACTACATAAATAATAATGTCACCAGCGTTGACACTCATAATTTCTTAAGTAATACTCACATAAGAAAAGCAAAACCGTGCTCTAAAAAAACTTATTATTTTACAGAAATTCGAGTAAGTTTAAACTAATGGAGTAACGTAGAAACATACATGAATATTGAGCAAAACTTAACAAAAGGTGAGCAAAAGAACTGAACAGCCTGACGACATCCTATCATGTTTTTTACCTTATAATCTATTCCAAATTATCGTAAGCTGGGTTTCCATTCCTTGCACAGACAACGACTTGGCAAGAAAATATCGTAACTATAAGTAATTTGACATATAATTAGGGCTTGTTTCATCACTAGCTGAAAAGTTTAGATATATTAGTTGAATTACAATTTGGTTCTTCAAATGTCGTTAACAAGTTGTTGTCTAAATCAACCTCAAGTTTTCGGCATGTTCCTTAAAGTTCTTAAAACGCAATCTGGTTACAGCTACAATCTTTTTCGAGCCAAAATGACTTTATCAAGTAAATTTAAAGATGTAGTTCGAGACGATGGGACCTCAGATTTTAAGTGGAAAGTCCAAACGTCAGTTCTAGTTCGGCAAGGATAGTCCTAGCTGCACTCTTCTTGCCGTCCTAAAAATGCGTCATCATCATCAAGCATGTCTCGTTTCAAAGAAATATGTTATTTTTGAAAAGGGCAACTCACTGGTATTTGTTTTTCTTCTGAGCGCTATCAATCACCTAATATTTGACTGCGAGCCACAGAAATAAAGTGGAATGATTTTTGTCGAGAGGCGCAGTATTCAGTTGCTCGTAGAATTAAACATACATCCTTACGTAAAATCTAGCTGAATTAGAACATGTTAAAACTGTTAACTCTTTAGTACCCATAATAAGTCTAAACTATCTTGTAGTGATGAAACAATTCGAATGACCTGAACTCCCAGTGGTACTATCTATTATAAGACATTGACCAGAGTAATATACTTAACTTTTGCAACACTGCCCGGGATTCTGATATGTATTTACAATAACCACGCTGAAAATAAAATTTCAACTTGACGCAAAAATGTGCGATTTGACCGGAAAATTGATGACATCATCGCGAGTGATAATTATCGTTAAAACTTTTGTTTCTCTTATTATTCGGTACTCAAAAAGTCCGAATTGCACTTTGTTTACTTTCCCATTTCTAGTTTTCACTTTTCCCGGCCAAGTCGCACTCTACCTAATCATTTAAAACGTGTAGAAAGTTGTGAAAAATTGACATCTTGTCGACTTTTCAATTTTCCACCCCTAGTAACTTATAAAACCTGTTTCCAAGATCCTTAGGTACTTAGCACGTTGCAATAGGTACGACTAACGTTAAGAATATTTCACATACGTTTTAATAATATTGTTTGTAATAAATGTATAAAATATCATCTGTAATCTCTGTATACTTAATCACCTTTGTTATATTTAAAAATTAAATCCATTTGTATCGGTATAAAAATCTAATAAGTATAAGTCTGAGGTTAGTTCTCGGCAATGGCACTATATTGTATTGTGTATTCAAACTTCACGAAAGAGTTCGCCGCACCGCCCCGCCCCTCTCTGTATAATGTATTATGTTCTGTATAAAAATACTTATGAGCTATTATTGTATAAGGCTGTTTATTGTAGGTTTATAAATATTTGAAAACTGAAACTTGTCTATGTGCGGAGGCCGGGCGGCGCGCGACCTCGGAGGATCACATCTTGAATCTTGTGGAAACATCAGTCACGGAAGATAACAGTATAATTTTCTTCGAATGGTGTTTTTCATTTGTAAACCTCCAAAAGTTTGACAGGAAACTCAAAAAGTAAACGGAAATCGCTTTAGTAACGGAAGGCGAGCCAGAGACAACGATCATAGACCTATGACTCTGACACGTTTACAATTTTTCAAAACTGTCCAATGTCATAATTTATCGTAACGCACGAAAACCGTTAACACAAATGCATTCACTTTAAGAAGTGATAAATTAATATCAAAGTGTAATGTGACTCCCACAAATTCAAATACTATTACATCTATTTGTTAATACATAGTAACAGTCCTTATCATGCGGTAGGAAAACGAAACCATCACAATAATATCGTAAAATAAGCTATATATGTCGTCTATAGATACAAACAAGAGATGATAAAAACGTTAAACAGTCCCCTGGAAGGCCCCAGTGCTGCTTAACTTTATAGTCAGCCAGACTGGTTCTGAGGTGGAAAATCAAAGCCTTGATAGAAGCGGTATATTTCATATATCCTTATCTACGTGTGCTCTCTCAAATATAGTCATCCCGCGATTTTCTAACTCTAATCGTATATATCCTGGACGTGAAATAATTTAGGACGCGCTCAGCACCGAGGTCTTCCAACGGAACACAAAATTCATATATATCTTTATTTCCCTAACTTCTAAGTGTTATTTCGCGATGAATGGTCAAATTGCATGGTAATTCGAAAGTCGATAGTCTAAGCTAAATTAGAAATAAGATTACTCTGGCATATCCTCGCCCCTGGATCAAACTACAAAGCACTTGGCGACATCACATCACTTTACCTTAGCGGTAATTCACTAATCTCACTCTTCAAATTACTTTATCAAATCAGTCAAGAAAAGGAAGGCAATGAGCCGACTAACGAGCCGACCTTAAAAATAAATGCGAAATTTTAATAATTTAGGAACATAAAACGCAATTTTACGCGGGCGTTTGGCAATTTCGAGTTTACTCACAAAACGAATTCCTTAAACGAGGAAACAAAGGTATTTCCAAAACATTCACTCGACTCCAAAAGGGATTTCCAATCACGTTTCAGTACTACTCGAAGTTACGCTAAGTGAGCGATACCTAACCTACCTAACTATCACAGTCCTTTCTCAGTCTGACCCTTTCCTCTTAAATGCATCTCAATTGTCACATCGTTGAAAAACTGGTAACAACCTAAACTAGGCCAACTATAATAGAAACTGGTAGAAAACATTCAAAAACACTACACTATTTGGCACCTACAGTGTTAACCCGGTCGGTAATGTCACTGAGTCAGTGACTCCAGCAAACTCACTTCTGTATTGTAACTAAAGAACAAAATATGTATTCGATGGCAAAAGGTAACCTACGTTTTTGGTTTACATTCTTCTTTCCATTTTCATCGATGTTCAGACGCACTCCGCCGAAAATTTTCTAATTTTGGACCTAAAGTTACCGTGTAAATTCTTTACCAATACTTTTAAAGATATTTTAATTTTGAGCATCTTGAAATTCGTCTACCCCTCATTGTATTTGCCAGATTATATCCCTTAAAACTTGTAAATAAAATTAACTTAATATATCTACAGAATATGTATATTTATTACAAACAGGCACCACAACGTGCCAGAAACATTCATCGCGAAATATTGTTATGTGGTAAAAGATCAATTCTTAATTTTAGATTTCAACGTAGAGTTTTAAATTCTAATCTCTGGTTCAATCTGCTTAGAATTTAATGAAAAATTTCGACCATACGAGAAGAATCATCAAGAAACCTAATTCTTACTTGGTAACTTAATATTACGGGGCAAAAAACGCTATCTTTACTCGCTTTTTCAACGGTAACACTATTCATGAAGAACTTTTATAAACTGTACATCGCGACAGACTTCTGATAGAGTATAAACAATGTTTGTTATTTACAGATCGAAGCTTGTTTACAGCGATCCGGGTTATTTCTCGATTATGTATTTGTAATGCAAAAGCTCGCAAGGCGAGTCGTATACTGGTATAAGGCCGCGGCCGTTCCGCTGCGCATGCGCGCCGTCGTCGGTCTAGTTGTACAGACGGTCGGCGGCGTAGAGGTCGTGGTGCGCGGGAGCGTGCGTCGGAGCTGGGTGCCACCGCGGTGGCGGCGTGGGTCACTGGGCGGGCAGGCAGGCCACCGGCGCGCCCGGGCCCACCACGGGCTTGAACTCCGTCGCGCCGGGGGGGAACTGCTGGAACGGCGGCGCGTAGCACTGCGGGAAGTACAGCTCCGGTTTCACCACCGCAGCCGCCGGCGGCAGCGGCCGCGGCGTCTTTGCCGCATCAGCGCGCCTCGCTTTCGCCGCGTGCGGATTCATGTGGTTATCGATATGTTTCTTCACCTCCGGCTCGGTCGCGAACCGCCGCCGGCAATTCGGCATCGGACAGCAGAACGGCCGGTCGCCCTGGTGCGTCCGCGTGTGCTGATCCAAAATCGCTTTCTGTCTGAAGTCTTTGCCGCACTGAGTACACTTGTACGGCTTCTCCCCGGTGTGGATGCGGAGATGCTGGTTCAGGATCGTCCGCTGGCGGAAAAATCGAGGACAGTATACGCACCCGTACGGTTTCTCATTAGTGTGGATGCGCAGATGCTGCGTCAGATGCGATTGCTGCCGAAAGCGCTTCCCGCATTCTGGGCAAGGGTACGGCCGCGACTCTATATGGATGCAGCCGTGCTGCAGTAACGTTGATTTTTGTTTGAACTCTTTTTGACAGATAGGGCAGCGGACGTACAGTGGCATGGCCCGGCCGCCGAGAACATCTGGCAGTTTGCCACCCTTCAAGTATTGTAAAGAGAGACCGGAGCCGAAAACGGTGTGGTTCAAGCCTTTGGTGTCCTTGAAGTAGGCCGGGTACTGCGCCGTGTCGCCCGGAGAGAAGCATGAGCCACGCTGCTCGCCGTTCTGGTCGGTGTCTCCAAACGTTGACTGTATCTCCTCCTTGTTTTCGTCACCCGGAAACGGCACATCCTGGGGCCACAGCGTAGGCGTCGTCCCGTTCTTGAATATCAGATGCGGCGAGACATCTGCAAAAATGGAATACGTTCGTGAGTCACATGTGGGGCGGGTCAAGTTCAGGATAACCGACGAGTGGGTTAATCAAACTGAGGACGGTTACGGGATCGTCCGGCGATCGGTTACGCGTCTCGCGGGCGCCCTGTTACGTGGGCGACGAGGGAACCGAGAATTTGTTTGATAGGAAGGCCAATGGATGCGAGACCGAATCGAACGTGCAGGGAGCGGCGGGGATCGCGGGCGGCGCCGGCAGTGACCAGCGTCAGTGCGGGCGGCGCGCACGGGGAGCGGGGAGGGGCATATATGTGTGAATTGCGCTCGCCTTGGTGTGTGCGGACGTGCTGGTTCAGGATGGCCTTCTGGCGGAAATGTTTGCCGCACTCGCCGCACGTATATGGCTTCTCACCGGAATGGATGCGCAGGTGCTGGTTGAGGATCGCGCGCTGGCGGAAGGAGCGCGGGCAGTAGACACACGCGTAAGGCTTCTCGTTCGCGTGGATGCGGAGGTGCTGCGTGAGGTGCGACTGCTGCCGGAACCGCTTGCCGCATTCTGGGCACCCGTACGGGCGCGAGTCAGTATGGATACGCTCATGCTGCAGCAGCGTTGACTTCTGCTTGAAGTCTTTGCCACAAGTAAGGCACTTGAACAGCCGCAACTCTGAGTTGGGATTGTGCTTGCGTGGCTTCGGCTGCTCTGGCTGTACTATATCTGGGAGATGACGTAACTCAGGCGCTGCATATTGATCAAGAGGCCCTTCTAGTGATAGTACTCCGCCGTTCTGTTTCAAATAGTGCAGTGGAAAGCCGCCAGTTCCTAGCATGTGACTCGTGGGTCTGGTCTCTTTGAAATATGGCGTATACTGCTGCTGTAAATCTGGTTGCGGCACAAAGCATGGCGTTCTGTCCAGGTGGTCTTGGGTGGGTTGTGGCTGCGGTTGGCTCTGCAGTTGTTGCTCGACTTGCATGTGATCAGGAGAGGTCTGTTGTTGTTGCTGCTGTTGTTGCGCTTGTTGCTGGGCCTGTTGTTGGGCGAGTTGTTGGGCGGCGTCTTCAGCGGCTCCCGTAGGGTCTGGAGGTGGCGGGGCCGGCGGGTAGGGTGATGGGGCGGGAGAGGCGAGCTGTGGCTCGGGCTGCGGTGAAGGGCCCCCGGGGCTCTGGTGCTGCATGGGCTGATAGCCCCCATCCAGGACCCCGCCTCCCCACTGCGTTCCAGGTGGGGCGCGTTCCACTCCATCTTTGTAGAGCACGTACGGCGCTGTCGTATCTGGAAACAATACAATTTCACTGTTAGTCATTTGTTGGCCGATAAAATGTGGAAAGTCGTCAAATTTTTAGGTTGGGGAGGGATGGTAAATCATGACGGTGGTGGAAGTAAATCGCGGGCTGGCGTGTGTCGCCGGGTGGCGTGTGGCTCGCGATCGACACTTGGCGGCGAAATAATAAATACCAATAAATTGAATGCTCCGCGGGCCGTGTCGAGACAGTTTTTGACAGCATAATCGGAATTGGGCATATAAGCAACATTATTCAATTGAACACAATGAGGTTGCACGCTTTCCGTGTACATAATATAGATAGAGTCCATGGTTACATTGATATCGAACTATTCCAATGACGAACGCAAAACAAATGGCAGACGCGATATTGCCACTCCGTGGACACAGTTTTGTTTGTATCTGTGAAATAGTGTAGTAGGCCTTAAATACACACATCAAAAGTGTCTAGGGATATCTCAAGCATTTTCATACAAAGTATAGCTATTGGGGAGGCTGTAAAAATTAAAATATTGATACCAACGTAGAAATTTTTAGGACACAGAAACTGCTATATCTGCCCTTTCAGATTGTATAAAGAAATTCATTGTGGTAGCATTATTGTACAATCGTAAGGACGTTAAAAAAAAGACAGATTTTTCTTTTAAAAGGTTTCAAAATTTTAGCAAAATCAAACGTTTTTTTTGTAATATTCTTAACCTTTACCTTATGCCTGTTTCCTCGAGTTATTCTAAGATAATGCTGAGCATTATCTAATATCTTTGATTTTGCTAACCTTTGAAACCTTTTAAAAGAAAAATCTGTCTTTTTTTTAACGTCCTTACGATTGTACAATAATGCTACCACAATGAATTTCTTTATACAATCTGAAAGGGCAGATATAGCAGTTTCTGTGTCCTAAAAATTTCTACGTTGGTATCAATATTTTAATTTTTACAGCATCCCCAATAGCTATACTTTGTATGAAAATGCTTGAGATATCCCTAGACACTTTTGATGTGTGTATTAGACATGACGAGTTTGTGCTAGTGTAATAGAAAAACAAATGATTGCACAAACAAACCTAGTTTCTAATGGCACACTGATGCACTAGCTACAAAAACGCAAGAAAATGCCACGTTATCTTTTCCTCGCTTAAAGGGAAATGCAAATGACGTTTTAGTTGACGACTACAATCTAAGCTAAGAATTCATAAACTTTACAAAACTTTTACAATCATTTATAAATGTTAATAAAAGCGTAAATAAATGCCTTAATAATAACAGGTTCTATAAAAATAACCATAATGTGACTACTACTGGTTTGGGTGTTGATTCTACCGAAAAAAAAATCTATGAAAATACTGTTTTGGCCCGTCTGTTGAGGCGGAAATTGAAGCCGTAACCCTTTGATCACTGCCCTGCTCTTAACCAATCGACAAATCTAAAAAAATGTGGGCAAAAAAAATATTTTAAAATTTTTTGACCAGTCGGTTCAATCTCAAACCTAAAGAGCGAGTTTTGTCTGGCTGAAACGACAAGTAAGGTACTTAAGCTACCAATAGTACCATCGCATTATCTTCAATCTCAACCTCAGCCTATATATTTGACAGGTACAGAACAGTCGAGACGCGTGAAAGCCCTTCAGTTGCAACTTGTAACCCGATACCAGCTGTCAAAATGCGGGCTGGTGAATGTGACCACAGATCCACGCTACGGTGAATTCCGTGATTAGGGGTGATACATTAATGAAGAAGAAATAAAAATAGTATATTCTGATATTAAAATAGTAGTATGTAGTATGATTATGTATCATAGGATAACTGGAAAGGTTTCCACTGAGCTTTTAAGCTAAGGCAGATGGCATCGCCCTGGTTTTCCTGTGGAGCCATTAGGTGAGGTTACTTTGAAAAGTGTAGGTGGACCTAATTTAAGTTTGTTGGTAGAGTTTTAGCTCATTATCAAAACCTTGCAGTTTTTTCCTTAAATTATTGATGTTGGCCCTGCAGTGGGACAGAATTTGCCGATTTATAGGACTCTCTTATAGCGAGTGGCAGTGAGAGCTTTCAGCATGTGAGCTGACGCGATGGAGATGTGTGAAGCCATATTTGAGCAACCTATCAAATATTCGTATTTTGACATCTGAATGTCAAAATGAATATAATTATTACAGTGTTTGACTAAAATATTCAGTTCCGCTCTGACTTGTGATGATGCAGCTCTGATTTGGGAGATGCTCTCGTATTAAAAGATCTGCGTCTTTTATGAGTTCAGGAATACTAAAGATTCGTTTTATTTTATTACTTACTGATATTTATTGGTAAACTCAATCTGGGTTATTTAGTTGTTATGTTGCCTTTAAGAAGAAGAAAAAATAATCGTTTTTAAAAACCAAACATGTAAAGTTGACAACCCTGCAACCACGATTACCACTGGTTGTACGCTCATATTATAAAGTACATACTACCAACTTTGTTGCGATGTCAGTTAGCGGATCATCAAGACACAATTTAAGAAGACTTGATTTAATTTTAGGTCAAATCCAGATTCAGTATTTTAAGATGACATCTGTAACAATACTTCCTGTAGTGTCAGAGAAATGGAAAGTTACTTAAATACATGAAGAAATTAGTATAATCATATTTTGTTTCTATAAAACACTTACAAGTTTCATAACAAAACAAATTTCATAATAATTATGGATAGGTATTTTGTCCTAAATATTGAGCTTTACACGTAAATATCCACTATCAGTCAACTTAACAAGACAAAGGTTACGTGGTCGAGTAAACATCTAGGTCTTAAGATCACCTTTGAATACTCCTCCTTAGCAACAAAAAGACTAAATGTAATCTTGTTAAAAAAATAACACACATAACTATAAGAATAATTTTCGGAAGTGCCTAAACATTAAGTCTGAATAAGTATACGTCAATTTACAGTAATATCTTTGACGAATGACTTAATTACTCAGCGAACATGAGCACATCATACAAATGTATGAGCGAAGTACTAATCGAGACAAATTAATGGATCGAACTGTACTTTATTTTTTCTACTACCGCTTTTAGAACATATCTACGTCGTAGATCTTCATAAACTATTTTGATTGCTTAATTGCAGCTTCTTTATACTCATTGGTAATGGCTCTCAAACTATTGATATTCACGTTTCAGAGACTAAAATCTATCTATTATTTTGTGGTTATTTGACGACCTATTGTGTAGAAGTTGGCTAGTAAACCAGAGGTCGCGGGTACGATTCCCGCACAGTAAAAATATTTGTGTGCATGATTATGTATTGACAAAAAAAGGTAGGTATGTTTAGTTTGGGGTTAGACGGTGCTGTGTGGAATAATGACCATGGATATTTATTTCTATTATCCTACTTCCTACTAATATTATGAAGGCGAAAGTTTGTATGTGTGGATGTGCCGTGTTCTTTCACGTAAGAACTACTGAATGAATTTCAATGAAACTTTACAATAATGTAGCTTATACATCTGAATCGCACATAAGCTACAATTTATAAAGTTTTTTTGTTTTTCAAGTTAAGTCCACGCCGACGAAGTCGCGGGCGGCCGCTAGTATTATCATACTTTTATAGTACCGGACCGATTTTCACTTACATACAGGATGTTATGTGTGATAGATTCACAATATTCAGGTTCAAGCTAGCTACCTATTTGTAGCTAACAAAAAACATTTGAATGCCACTCTGGATATTTTTTCCTATATCCAAGACTACTTTGAGAAACTATGATCGAGCCGTTTATGAAATGATTTCATGTCACTTTAGTTTCCCAAATCAATCACTAGAGGTCGTTAGGGGCTCATTATCGATCAAGCCGTAGAGTAACAAGTTATTAAATAGGTTTTTTAGATAAAAAACGGTCAGCGTAACTAGCACTGGGTTTGAGGTTCATGAAAAGTTAGACTGTTTATAAGGAATTGTCCTTAGTTTTTAAGATTCAGAATCTTCAATGTTTTTACTTCAGATAACTTCATTTTTGATTTAATATAATTAATAGTTATTTAAAAATCATTCTCTAAATAAGTAAAGTAATTGGAGATTAGTAATTGCAAGGTTGTCCACCTTACCGCCGACCGACCTGATAAAGGGACTTGGATGGATTCAGGTAGATTTTATTTAGGTAGAGTCAGGGGGAGTTATATTCCTGGGGAACGCGTAG
Organism: Udea ferrugalis; assembly: GCA_950022985.1. Taxonomy (NCBI): domain Eukaryota; kingdom Metazoa; phylum Arthropoda; class Insecta; order Lepidoptera; family Crambidae; genus Udea; species Udea ferrugalis. The sequence continues at coordinate 3,123,117 of OX465528.1, read as the reverse complement.
TAGGCTTCGTGTGAGACACCGTAGTTCCCCCAACATGGACGATGAGAGGGAGTCCCAGATTTTTTAGGGGGTAGATATGCCACTGGGTTCCATCTTCCCAGTGGTGAGATGTTCCCATATAACCCGTCCGCCCTCGGTGGACGTATGCGTCAAGTCATCCCCTCCGGGTCAAAAAAAGGGATTATGTTTATAGCGTGACTGATAATGCATTGATATAAATGCCAATTTTTAACGTTGAAAAATATTGCAAACACTCTATTGATGGCGTATACATTAAAGGCTTTAAAACCAGCCAGAGCAGTGTGGTCAAATGGTAAAAAATATTAATCTTCACCATCGATAATCACTATCAGTCCAAGAATAGCTCACCATCTGTCATATGCCTCACCTATCGTATCACTAGAGAGGAGCCGTGTCGATAAAATCGCTGCTTCAGTGAGCACGCGCAGTATCGAGTGCGATCGCGGCTTATCTCCATCGGAAACGTGACTGGAGCTCACTAAACGATACAATTATTTTATAACCAGGCTTTGTACGTTTACATTTATTTATTTTTAGTCATATATTTAAGTTTAAGTTAGTAAACTTTTCTTGTGGCTTTTTTGTGTTTATATTTAATTATATTGCGAATTTCATAAAAAGAGGAAAGCAAAATAATTTAAATGTAAGATCATTTGTAAGATAATGTAGATAACTTTTTTAAGGTTTGGCTATTGGTTAATTACTAAGCTTTCCAAATGCGATTTGAGTTACACAAATATTCTCCTCGAAAAATACACACATAATATGTTGAAGTCAATAAATATCCTGTCTTTTCCTTAATCATAATGAATACCATATCAGTTTTTTTCTAATGAGAACTATCTCATGACTCTAATCAGAATGATAAAGATCAGAGTCGCATAGTTAGCCATCCATCACAGCTTCCACTAGTGATGCGCTGACTCGGAATCGATAAAATCTCTATCACTATCGTGACACGATCGCGTCGCATCTACGTCGATGGTCGTGACCGGACAGCACTAAGTGACCTAATTAAAGAAGGTTTATAAGTTTGTTATACATTTTATAGTCGGGCCAGTAACGTACAATTTTTCTTGGTTGTGAACCTCTACATTCGTTTTAAAACGTTAAAAATACTACTTTTCATACAAAACAAATGTACACTGAGCATATACAAAGGCATAATATCTATATTCTATATCTATATTTAATTAAAATTAAAGTGTTTCACTTGTTTCAGATTTTAGTGACGCTTAGATGCGAACTGTACATAATGTTCATAGATAGACACAGGCGTGAATATTGGATCCGTATAATCTACATAGATGTAGTATACAATTTTGGAAAGACAGACAAGAGAAAAGCACAACTGCAGGGACTTGGCACTCTGACTGCAGATAGTAAAAATAATTACCTGTTCTTTTAAAGTTTATAAAGTACCCTTAATATATCGTTCTTGATTCAAGAAGTCAACGGTTGAGATCAATAATTGACAATCCTTTTCCGTGGACAAAGATTTATAACCAAACAACATCTGTTTATAATCGTCAGATAAAATAATACGGGAGGAAGCGTCCCAGCATCTCGGTTAATGACGTAGGGTTAAATCTTATATATCTCGCCCGGATGGCTCACATGTGCGGTGTCATTCCGAATTAACTTTTTTTCTGTTAACCCTTTTTGAATTATGGCGTTTGACGCACGATGCTATGGGAATGCACGCCGAGCGCACTGGCTGGTGAGGACAGGTATTTCTTTTTTTAACGTTCCAAGTTTGAAATGTTAATTATGGAATTGTGGTAGTCAGCTGTTTAAGTTCCCTCGCCTTTCGGTTTCGTTAACGATTAATGGATCGAAATTGGGCTTTATTCTTTTTTCCTTAAGAACTGGTCATGCAGGAATCAGATTGGCGTTGGGTCATTCACACGCGTGTATCCTTATTGCATTTTTAATGGCTACAGATTCTTACCTACCGATTCTTTAAGAATAATGATATAGGGGTGACTGCCTGTAAGCTTTTAGTAGGTTTGTGAGAGCTGATGGCCAGACAAATGAAATTGCTGTACCTAGTAAGTAACTAGAAAACAAAAGATCACAATAACTTAGAATTTGAAGTAAGGGCTTACTCAGTTATAGGTAGATGTTGGTTCAGATAATGATGCTGTTAACTTATAACTGAGTACCTACTTCGCGACCTGTACACTCATATCAATTATCCAACCAAATAGTAGGTACTTTTAAAAGGTTAAGAATTCCTCCTCATCCTTATTGTATGAGTGACGTATGAAACCTTTTTGTCCTTGTAACTTTAATATGTTTCTCTTTCTCCCAGAGAGATGCATTCGTTTACTATTAAAACTTCATTACCACATGGCGATGGGAAGTGCGTAAGAAACAGAGTTATTCATACAAGTTTCTACGGAGGGAAAGTGTGTGATTTTCTTGCATTAGTTTTATTGTAAATATTTAACTTAAAGAAAGTTTTATGAAAAAAAATTGTCATGAATACAAGTAGGTACACAGATGGGTTGTACAGTTTGAAGTATTTAATCAGTTTTTTTTTGAAAACACATCTTTTGGCATATACTTACAAGTTGTAAATGGAAATTGCAGGTTAAATAATAAGCCTATAATACCTACTGCTGGGACAAAGATCTATATCAGTGAAACCTAATAATGATTACTGAAATATACAAAACAAACAAACAACACCCTTCATACGCTCAATTTTATTAAGAGATGGCTCGCAGGCTCAGTGCGGATTGTTGAAGGGGTGTAAGTTTATTGATAAACCTTGCTGAAAGATGTCAAGCCGCCCTAAAGCCTCCGACTAGGCTTAACAACTGACTCGACCGAACTCTCGACTCGAAGCACGGAATCGACCGAAAAATACATTTGGTCGTATGGTCACCCATCCCATTTTCAGTTTGGTCGATCCACTATGAATCGGTATTGCCACAGGCACCTCACCTAAATGTAAATACCTGATTTAAATATAATAAAGGTTTAATTTTGAATGGTCAATATTTAACTGTGGAAGGCCAGGTGGCCGACTGCCGGACGAATCTGTAACGCCGGCAGTAGGGTGCTGAGGTGTAGGGCTACCGAAGTACAATGAACACAATCCATTTTATATACTGACGAGGCAAAATAAAGAGATTACTAAGTAGTTATTATACTTCCGCTATTTGGCATTTAAATGCTGTATTTATATCTAAAAAAACAACTTATGGCATTCAATCGAATTGTATTTTTTATATGGCTGTAAAATTGTTCTTACTTGTTTTTAGTTTCTAGTATTTGAATGTGTTTTCCTTTTTTCATTATTGTTATTTGCTTGCCTTCATTGTTTTGGGGCCAATAAACATTTTTTCTTTCTTACTATTTATAATAAATTATGAAAATCTTCTGTTTAGATAAAAGATAGGACCTACTTGAGACCAAAGCCAAAGACAGATTTGAACCACGATTGCGCAAATTAGTAACGTCAAAAGCCGTAACTAAAGTGACCTTAAAAAGGGTGTGCGCCCACAGTAGCGTAACGACTATATGACATTAGCACTTTTTTGTGTTTATGAATGACCCACTTATTAATATAAACAAGCGCAACGCTAAAGCATACTTTAAGCAATTGACGTGTTATGACACTTACTCGCAAATGGCGGCAGCAACAAGAATGAAAGTGACAAAGCGATACAAAAGTTAACGTTTTGTTGAAGAGCGGTTTAAGTTTTTATGAATAAGGGGGTTTATATTCAACGTAAGGCGCTAAAAACCCCGCAGGAAGCTGTTGAAGTGAAAGAGAAACAAACAAACTGTTGTTTTGGTACGTCCCGCTGGCCACTGGAATCGAGGTAATCCACTTAGAACACAGTTTTGAATAGCACGATCGCGAAAAGCACATATTACGAGGGATCAGTGGGGATTGTTGGAGGGATGTAAGGCTAGTGAGAAACCTTACTTTCAGATGTTGCCGCCCTAAGGGCTCCGACTGGGCTTAACGACCATCCATCTGCTTAACGGGCCTTCCTTGCATTGTGATGACCGAAAAATCAATCACTAAATTTCAATCGGCGCGTTTATTTGACGACCGATTTGGTGTAATTGTTGAGAAGTCGGCTACTACACCAAAGGTCCAGGGTTCGATCTCCGCACATTACAAACATTTGTGTGCATGAACATGTCTGTTTGTATTGGTCTGGCTGTTTCCTTTGTATATAAAGTATGTATTTACAATAGAAAAAGTATATAAGTATGTTTATCCGTTGTCTAGTATCCCACAAAAACGGGCTATAATTAGCTCATCTTGGGGCTATATGGCGCGGTGAGGAATAATGTCCACGGATATTTATTCAAAACTTTCCACGAATAAGACTGAAATGGAACCTTTCAGAAGCCTGCACTTTTACTTTCCAACCCAAGCCAGTCGCCAGCCCTACGCCGCATCCTGCAAGCGCCTCCGAACTGGTCGGGCGGGCACGCCCCTTCCTGCGCGCGCAGCCTGCGTGTGCGCAACAAGACGATCTGATTCTGTCTACCAACATGTTGATGCAGTTCTTAAGGACTTATAGCCTTGGTGAAGCCCTCGTTAAAGAAAATTATATCATAGGATGGAAAATAAAGATAAAAAAATCCTATGTGCAGTTTATTTCATTTTTAATCGAGATTTTTTACTCTATTATTTGTTATTTATTTATTTATTCTTTATGCACAACAATGAATTGGTACAAATGGCGGACCGAGAAGGCATTCTCTATTGGTCAACCATGGGAATACCTTAGAAGAAACTAAATACTGAAATAAACACTAAAAACTATGTAAATATTTATATAGATAACAAAATATACCTAAACCATATGCATAAGGATCTTTCGATTTGGTTATTTCTTTAGTAACCTACGGGATTGGAAGCGATTTAATTAAATGCATGTAAAGGTTTATGCAAACACCCAGAGCTGAATTCTTCGTTCCTTTGTACTGGCCAAAACAAGATACACATTATTAAGGGTTAAGGGCTTGATCTAACTTAAATAGTTTATTTACTTGATTTAGTTAATTTCCACCAACATAGTTTAGTTTTATAGTTGCGTTGTAATTTTGTATCTGCAAATATGAAATTGCTATCTCATTATTTTAACGGCGCGGTAGGCTTGCACCTTGAAAAAAAACCCTCAGTGAATTGTAGGCTTTTGAATATTCCCTTCACCATGACGGCAACAGTCAGTGTGCCTCTTACAAACCGATTTGTGATATGGTCGTGTACCCGTAACATACCCTGTTATGTTACGTTATGTTATCTCATTGTGTTAGTTCAGTCTGATAGAGTCGATTTCAAGAACACTTAAGTATTAACATTGTTTAAGCCAAATAATAAATGGTTAAATATATCCAACTATTTATTTGAAATATCTAATATCATTATCAGTCTTTCTCCAGACAGTATCTCGGCAGATCGGAACATTTTTTAACGTCTTTTTTTGTAGTAGGTACCTACATGTGATTTAACTTTTTAACACACTGGTAACACAAAAAGCAACTTAAGTAAGCACGATTTAGGAACTGGCTACCTCCACCAAAATATTGTTTCCGTGTATCTTGAACAAAACGATATTAAATTTTAGGTATATTTTCACTTTTAATTTTTATTTTATAACAGATTGACCCAATTTTCCATCTTTATTTTTTTAAGCTTCATCGCTCTGTAGCTACGTCACGACTTTTTTTACCAAAGCGCACATCACGCTTATTAGATATGTAAATTTGGTGTACAACGACCGTTGGTGGCGAGTCATCTTAAAAACAATAATGCGGCGCAAACCGCGGCGCGACGTGCGCCGGCGCAGCGGTAGACACCGTGGCAATGCTTCCTGCAAGTTGTGGGATATGTCCAGGTGATAGATAATATCTCAGAATTCTAAACCAATTTGACCTTCTTTCGATGCGACTTGTTACTCTATATCAGAAGTACAGTCAGCATCAAAATTAAATTAGCAATTTAATGCTTTGTCAGACTTGCTTATTTGACAGCATCTTCATCAATTCTTTTCAGACAACTTCAGCCAACCAATTATGGTAATGTGACAGAGTTTAAGAGTGTTTACATACTTTAAAACCTGACTGAACATAATATGTAGATATCTAGTAGTGCACCGATGTTAAGCACTTCGTGTCAGGTCGTATAATTGGATGAGTGAACACCCCGAACGAACTGTAGTGTCGAATTCTTTGGACACTTCATTAGTTACGGCAGATGTCGCTTGATGTCTGAAAGCTTGATAGGACCTGACAGTAAGGTTTACTTACACCCCCTACTCTCAACAGCCTGACATCTCCGCAACAACCTGCATTAAATCCGTGTGTAGTATGGCTCGTACCACCTCAATGTTGAGATGGAGCCTATGCAAAGCAGTGTGATGTATAAAGGCTGTTGTTTGGTTTGTTGTCGAGGTGAAACATGTTTTTCCTAAAATCTAAGTACCTTCCTACGCAGTTTTAGTTTCTATCAATTAGATCTCCTTTGAGCGTTTCCTATATTCCTCATAGTTTTGAATTAAGCCCACCGCGCCCAGTTAAAAAATCAACCCAGCTCATCAGAAAATTCCCGTTAAAAGCAAAAGTTCTGGTCAATTGAGTGCGAGCATCAAGGGTTTGGTCGCAGCATCACAAGTTTGGTGGTTGGATTTACCAACTCATTACACTCCTAAGCACTTTGGAACTCTGTTCTTTAAGCCTTATGATCGAAAATGGATTATCCGAATCGTACGTGTCGAGTTTTTGGTAGCTAAAGTGGAGTAACTAAGGGATTTCGTCATAATGGTTCTTAAAATGTTACCTTAAGTGATAAAATCGAATGGAGGATCTTTCAAGAAGCTGTATGACTTGATTTGTGGGTCGTAAGTGGTGAATCGAACGAGTTTCAACAAATCTACATGAGTTTTTGTGGTCGACGGTTTCGGGCAATTATCTTGATGGGGCAATCACTGTGACGTAGAATGGGTCAGAGCTTTGTTTATCTTTAGTTAGTCAAAAACTAGTCGAAAGACATAGAGGCGTATAAAATTTTACATAGGTGTGTAATATTTATCTGTGTATTCATGTAATTTAAACAGTGAATGAATTCCATTAGTATAGTATTGGTTATAAGTAATTAGTATTTGTTTTGACGTTTGTATATTCATGTTTAAAGAGGTCCCATAGATATCCAACGGTTACATTGGCTCTACCTCAAAGATCTTGAACTCGTACTAATTCTCGCGTATTCGATTTAATATTACACTTGAGAAATATTGCTATATCTTGTAATGAATTAAATTATATCTCTGTAATTTTTGATTCCGTCTACCATGTCAAACATATAACTACATAGATTTAGACTTTCATAGTTCCTTACCTATAATATGTGCGAGAATTGAGCCCGAGGAACGATTCTTAGTCGGCTGTTAAGCACAGAATAGCAAACATAAATCTCTGAATAGCCCGCCATCCTTAATGGCGAATAGTGACATTTCTCTCATGTTCACAATAGCCCCCGAGCTAATTTGGCCGGTGACTCACGGACAACAATCATACAGAGTTGTGTTAGTGCGACTGAGGGAGTGTTGTTAGTGCGAGCTCTGAGGGAAACGCTTAGTCACACCGCGCTTTGTGAACAACGCTGTATATTTGAACGGTGACGGCGGGGACTATTCTCAAATCGATCGATATTTTTTATTTTTTATGATTTTGAGATTTTACTAGTGTCTAATATTGTGCCAACTTGGTGTGCTATATTGATTTGTTATTGTATATTGTTGTTATTGTGTAACAAAATAACTAAAAGGAAATGTAATTTAAAAGAAAACATATCTCATTAAAATCGCTTTTGCAAAACATTAATTATTTTTCAGAAATAATATATCATGGATAATATTGATTATTTTATAATCACGATTTGCAGTTTATTTGGCATGACACAAGAAAATCTATCTTATCGACTTTTGAAATTAATTTAGGATTTTGACACCTTAAAAAGCAAATTGTCCGATGACGGATGGATTTCAAATTTAAGTATCAACATCAAACATTGAACCACTCTATAATGTAGAATATCTATTTCTCATATTTCCTTTACTAATTGCCAACCTCTAATTTGTAGTTTCCAAACCCAATTAGTTTCATCTGCTCGCAAAATCGTGAGGTGACTCTACCACTTTTTACAATAGGTTTTTTGTTTACTCTACATCGTATGGATGTAATCTAATAGCTTTTGCTGTCGATACATTTGAAATGATGCTTTAATTACATTTAGACACGCGTAGAAATAGATTGTCTGGAACTTTTTTTGTGTATTTTGACGCAGAGCACAAGTACTCGCTAATCACTATTGCACTAGTTAATCAATAAAATACAGCTTTAAGGCCGCCTAAATTGTGCACTGTTTAAAATGTAGTACACTTAGCTAGCAAGTTTTGTTAATGTGCAACAGATAATATTATCTATCTATCTGTCTCTACATAGTAAAAATAGAGCAGAGACTATCTTCTACCTGAACCAAGCAACGTAATTAATTGACTATTTTCCAAATTTATTTTGCTGAATAGTTCACCTACATGTATATTGATACTATTTTGAGATAATTTAGATATATGCATCCGTGGATGCCAGCTAGTAATAACTTTATATTAGCTTATGAAGTTCAATGTGTAATTGCATTGCAGTTGTTGAGGTTAACATTAGGATGACAGCTAAAAATATGTCCGTTGGATTATTCGGTTTACTCTTATATAATCTTAGGGCGCATGTTGTTGTGATCTATCATGTGAAAGACTCGATGAGAAAAAAATAAATAAAGTATTTGGATATTACAAAATCACCTTGATTAAATAAAGTATGACGAGTGAGTTCAAAAAACTCAAACAACAAACTCTCAGTTCACGCCTCGACAGGTCCTTGGACCACTCAATCGTCCTTTGTCGCAAAAAAATCATGAATCATGCGCAAGTGAACGCGGAAAAGACATGTGAATGAAGACGTTTACAAAAAGCCGACTGCGGGTAGACGCGTAAAAAGCCGACGAATGACAACGAACGCGCATTTCGCCGACCAACTCACCGAGAACGCTCTCCAATGAGGCGCGAATGCGAAATGTTAGACACACGTGTAACGAAACGCAGCAGTGGGTGTCATGGCTGCGGCGAAAGTGACAGGTCGTTTTGGCGGGAACAGGCCGCCATGTCTGCCGGTTTATCTACACATCGGTACCGGTTGTACGCACCACGCATGACACTCGGTCGCGACAATTTATTTCGGTTCGGGGCAATGCACTAGCTGCGTGCAGCCCTGAGATCCGCGACGAAGAAACGAGAGTAAACATAACGCGATGGGGAAAAATAGGCGGGTGCACACAGCGACAAATCAAGGCTGTTAAAATTAGCTGACGTGGGTAAGGGGGTTTACACACGCGAAGACTCGCTCACGAACCTGAAAACGCGAATCGGATAAATAAGAACTTTTTAATTGCAGCTGCATTCTTTCACGATTTCAATAGAAATGCAGTCCTATTATTTTCCTTTTGTCTATGTGATGTTCTTCAGACTACCAATTTGCATTATAGATTTATCTTTTTTGTCTACTGAAATGTGTCTGGATTTTTCTCCAGACATTAACCGTTGAGTCAAACATCTTTGGTGTTGTATGCGATTAAGGAAGCTAAAGTTTGGTAAAGTTTAAAAAGAGTACACACATATTATACCTACATACAATATCACCTTTATTCCCAAATGGGTGAGCACAGACCAAATCATTTCACTTGTGACGATCCAGAAACACATCTTGCCTCTCACTCATGGGTACTATTGACTCGACCTTTACTTGCAAAAATCTTCAACTTTTCAATGGTAACTCCTGTAAATCCTTCAAATACTTTCATAGTTAAGACTGTATCATTAATAAACTGTTCTGTCGTTAAAAACTCATAATAATGTTTCAATAAGTCGTCGCTTTAGTATCGCAAAAAGCTAAATAGGTGTTTAACGCGCTGCAACATAGTGGACGGTCAACGACCTGCTATGTTTCGAAGGTTTTATATTTAGCGAGTAATACAGGCAGTAGACAACAAAACAAATGATATTTTGGTACACTTTTATGAAATTAATTGAGACGAGAAAAAATATCTGATAGTTAAATTTAGAAATAATCGCAATAGCACGTAGCAATTTCTTACGATCTTGAACTTGTTGAAGAAAAAACAAAGAAATGATACTTACTCAACTAATAATAATAATATTATCTACCCATATCTACTGTAGAAAATACAAAAGCAATAACTTTGTCGCTTTTGTACTCTGTCATACCAGCGAAAACTACAAAATGTAGGTACTTGTATAAGCTAACGAGACAAATAGCCGTATAGGTACGATGTGCATTTTGTTAGTGTTAGTTATCCAGGTGTTTTGCCCACCTGTTTGACAACGTACGCATGATTGCGCTCTCAATATCGGACCAAGAAGCATAATTACTTACATAAAAAGCGACAAGCAGCCTTTCACTGTTCATTGTTCCTATGTCGCGTCCCGAAAGTTGATCAAAACCAGATGTTCGAAGTTCGAACGCTCACTTTTGTGCCTTATAGTCGGAGGAAAATCACTCTGGGTTACTAAGTTATGTAAAGATTATAATCTGAATAAATTGAAATAAATTAACCGCACAATTATAATTGCAAACAAAATCAATGATTGATTGAACAAAGTTGAGCAAAAACATGTGAAAACATTTTCACCGTTAAAGTTAGTGTGTAGTAAAGTAGTGTCAATTTGTGACAAGGGCAAAAATAAAGTTGAAAAGGCAAAGTCCCCTTGGGTTAGTGTCTGAGTGTTGTCATATGCCATTTGTCCCAATTTTACCCCAGATTTTGTCCCAGAAAAAGAGAGAACACACATATTTACGTATGACAAACCAAGGATATACCGTACATTAAACGCAGAACACATGAAAAGAACCACATCCTTACTAAATCAGAAAACGAAGTCCAAATGTGACATACCGACCGTAATTCACTGTAAGCAAAGATTCAAGAAAAGTCAGGATATCCGTCATTTAACCTAACAATGTTCCCGTTTGTGTTTAAAACAAATAACTCACTCCCTTCTAATGGCTAATCGAGCAGAAGACGAACTCACTTTTCATGTCACACACTGTTTTTTAGACAGGATACGTCTTAATAAATCCAGCTAGGACGTAGATGTCACGAAACAAACGCAGAATTTTCATGCTCTTTTAAAATTTGGGAATAAATACAATGAATCTTTTAAATGGATTCGGTTGTAATTAATGGCCTGTTCGCACACTTGCGCGTAAAGAATGGCACCAAATAAAAGTTTAATACAGACGATGTAACATCCAGTACTTTGTTATTCCGAGCTCAAATGAAGTGCAGTTTATTCTAAATCACCGACCACTGCGGCCGGTTGAATTTATTCTAATTGATATTGTGCGTTCCGTTTCACACGTTTGTGTGCAGTAACCGAAAGTAGATAAATGATTGCTACTTAGGTGTTTAGTAACACCTTGTAATGGCATGAATAATGATATCTAAATCTCAATTTTGTTCGCTAAAGAAAATTTTAAATTTCAGGTTAAGATAATATTTATTAATGAAAGATAAATTCTCACGTTAAAAGAACTTGCTGAGCACTCGTAGAGTGATTGCTAAGTTTCTTGCTGGTTCTTCTCGGTAGAGAAACAGTTGTCTGCCTGCGGCGGAAAAGTCTCATTTCATATTTGTTTTATAGATATAGTATTGGATACAAATAACATTTTGTCAAATGTTTATTTTTATTGTTTGTATTTCAAAATACAAAACGAATAAATGTCTATATGTATAGGTCTGTGAAGGTCTAAGAAGACAAAAAAAATCTAACCCTAAATTAATTAGTGTAGTTTGGTTTAATATTATGTAATTTAACTAGTGACCAAATATTAGTAACATTAAATAGGACGTAAACAATACGTTTCCGAAGCTTCTTCGCCATAGTCGTAGAAAAAAAGTTGTGATGAGTAGCGCAAAACTTTTTAGTGAAACCGCAGCCTAAGTACTGGCTGTACGCGCGCATGCCTTGGCCCGGTCATCTGTCAAGTTCACGACGCGCGCCAAAAGTGACATTTCACAAATCTTCAAAACTGCGTTGCCAGTAATTAAAGGGTGCAATAACTGGCCATAAAGCAAGCGGAGCGCATTGGTGACGCGCCGCCCGCGCTATTTCCGTCCGCGACGCCCCTCGACAAATGCTAATGTCCTCTAGGACACTCCAGCGGGACTTGCTGTCACTTTCATTTCGATTTGTTTTCAAATATGAAGCTGAAGGCTAAAATGACTTTTTTATCTATAACTTGATTCAAGATAGTTCAAATAGAAAATTAAAAAAACAAGTGGTAAGATCGTTTGATCTTACCGCTTGTTTGATTAAGAGATATTATGTCGCTTGATTCAGGCATGCTTGCTTCAATACGCAAACATCCATTTCAATTGAATAATAATTAACTGTGCACTCAGTTTTCCAGCTTGCACATTAAATCTGTTTAAAGAAAAAAAAAGTTACTTTTTCTTGTTCTTGCATCAAGATGTCACGTTTTCAGTGCGATTTAGATAAAACAACGCCTCGACTGTTACAATATACAAATTGTAAGAAGTAAAGAAAGAAGAATGAATGTGCATGTTAGAAATAAAACTAAAATGAGAAAAAGAGACATTCAAATCAACACATACTTCTTTGAGAGCTGAAATGGGAACCACTAACTTTATGTTAGACTAGAGCATACCATAATGCAAAAGAAACCTAACACCTCAAGAACTAAAGTCAATATTTGTACGAAACTTGAACCCTCTCGATCTTTGGTTGTTCAGGTTACACAAATCTGGATCTTATCTGTTGGAGACAGGCTTCAACTTACCTTTTCAATGTGTTTGCTCTGACATGCGCCGTTTGGTCTAAATTGTATCTTTACGCGCCAAAAAGTTGGTGCGTCAATTACTTACATTTATGTTTGGAAAATCGGTGCACATTTCTTTTTAACACCTGTTCCCGTCTGTATGCTTCCAGATTTGTGACTTAAATGCTCTGAAATTCATTCATGTGGAAATACTAAGTAATACGGAGTGAACTTGACTTTATTTTCTCCTTTTAAACTATTTGGTGAGTGCTTCATATTGTGTTTGAGACTTCGTCGTGTATTTTCCGGGCATCTCAATCTTCGCGCTTAGTCAGAGCACTAAGGGTGGTTTGATAAGGCCGGTCGGGTAATACCGTAATGGGATGGGTGACCATCCCTACTGAAATTTAGTGATGCCGTTTTTGGGCATCTCCGTGCTTCAGGAGGCATGTTAAGTAGTTAGTTATGTCTGACGCGATGAGTTGAAGGCCTTAGGACGGCTTGAAAACATCTGACAGGAAGGTTGATCACAAATAGTTTCTGTCACGTTGTATCATAAGTGGTATGGTAAATAAACAGTGTTAAATTGTGTGTTAAAACATTAAAAGACGTAAAGTAAACTGTAAAAATATGGTAATAAGACCTGGTATGTTTACATAATAGTGTTTTGATTATAATACATTTGAAGCATAACAGGTTATGGCAAAAAAACTGCATAATTGCAGTGCGAAAAAACCCGATGACCTCATTTTGATATTGCGATGACGAATGTTTTGTTTGTACAGTCGTTAGACTAGTCAAAATTCAATTATCTTTATTTAAAAGCCCTATGAAACATCATCAGATTAAGCCATTTTAATTACAGTAAAATTCTTATTTTCTTTCGGTTCGAACGATTTTATTACAGCACATACAAACAAACAATAACCTTTAAACGTCCCACAGCTGGGCACAAGCCCCATCTCGACTATGAAGGGGGGCGAGCCATACTCCATCACACAGTCCCAGTACGGTTTGTTGGACGGCATATAGCGACGGCAGCCAGGACCAACAGTTAAAGTTTCCGAGAAAAATGTGACCAAATTTCGGCCTTGGTGTGGCATTCCGGCGGACATCACTTCACATCTCGGTGCTTCAGGCTTACTTCAATCATTAATACGCACTCTAAATTAGTATTTTCTCTCATTTTATATGTAAATAATATAAAAATGATATTTGGCTTAGTTCTTTTCTATCAAACGACCACAGTGGCAAAGAAATTGAATTTTAAACATATAGGTACTCACCACGAGGGAAGTGAGTTCTGGCGCCCACCGGAATACCATAGCTGGTGGTCAATGCCGCCGATCGACTGTCACACCTCCTAATCTATGTTATTTCAATTATCTAGTTACCTATTAAGACATGTGAAATGTCAGTCGTATCACCTAAAATTGATACTAGACCAGTTTTTGCCGTCTGATTCACCAGTCACGGCCGTCTAGCAATTCTCGGAAGGATTTCTGTTATAAAAATATCGAAGTATAAATGAGAATAGGAAGCAATATATTTTAACTAATAGCTTCGCATAGTTTAGTTTTTGCGAAGCAAGCTTAGTTATTAGTCGTTGATGTGCACTAATTTGTAGTTGTCCTAATGCTTGTACAGTCGGACCGAATGTTCGTTAAATCACATCATATACTTATTGGTATGAGTTTTGTTGGCTTACTGCATTTTATTTACTTGTTAACCTTGATATTTAATTGTCCAAAATATGTACTAATTAATATCATTTCAGCGTTAAAACTAAATGCACTATATTTTTTTGTGCAAATTATTTTTCAAAAATATATTCGATTTTTGGCCTTACCTAAACTATGAGGTAGCACGACCAATACTACAACACGCGGGCTCGGTCCGGTTTTTTGGAGGGTTAAACTGATATATTGCTCTGACCTTTTTGAGATCTACCTCTTTGGTGTCAGACGTTAGCAAGCCGTCATCTCATCAGCATCAAGCGACGTCTTAACCTACCGAAGCACGGAGACCTCTCGATCTGAACTCTCAACTGCCACTAATAGTCCAAATCATTAAAGAACTTTTTATTACGATTTATTCTCTGTAATTATGAGGTGTCATAGACAGTGGCTCGCTCTAGTGAGGAGAGAGAAGACTATTTTTAGCTAATGATCGGGAGAACGGCCGGAGACACCCGACTGATATATCACTCAGTGGAGGATGCCGGGACATGGCAAGGAATTTATCGGAGATCCACCCTAATTAAGACTGAAGGGTTTTATTTAGTAACGTCAGTTGTGACTCTCAGGAAAACATAAAAAGTGGTTTATTGTCAAGCAGCAGTTAACGGTTGAAATTTGCTTAAATATGAAGATCATACTTTTAGTCAACTTGCTGAAAACTTCATGAATAGCTCATTGAATTTAAGGATGAAAATATTGCTCAAGCTATTCATTCCTAGAAACTATATCTTGACTGGTTTAATTAGCAACACGCTATTATCAATTAAATATTGCAGCCTTCCAAACCAAGATACACAGCAGACAATAAAGTCATTTTTCTTGTCAACCTGTACCTGCGTCCTCTAAATTAGCTTGCAAAAGATTTTGTTGGAATTTGCAGGTCAAAAACATATGTATGGTGTACAAATCTAGGGCGGATTGATTGTCTATGATAGTAGCTGCCAGGATCAACAACAGCTGTCATCAAATGCCTTCATGTTCACGAAAATAATTTGATTTCCTAATGAACCCACCATATTCCACAGAGTTACAAGATATAATAATGCATCGTCGAGACAGAATTCCCGCGCCATAGACAACAGCCCTCGAGCAGAGCGAAGAGGTCTATTTTTACCAGATTATGCACCGCGGCCACTCTCGCTGACGAAGCCTGCTCAACATTGTCTATGCCTATGCTTTTTTAATATAAAACAATGTGGAATGAGGACGACGCTTGAGGGATGCTTTTCAGGTTACGTGTAAGACGTCTGGAGTAGCTGGCTGGTATCACATTAAAAACAACCAAAAAGGAATGTCTGTCAAAAAATAAAGTGCACTAAAGCCAACAGAATTACACATAAGACGGGCATGTAACTTTGAAAACAAAAAATGTTAAACAATGAAAATGAAAATCCTCCATTTTTGCCGCTTTATCGTCACGAAGAATATCTATACATTTTGTGGATTGAGATTCAATTCAAATCCTTGATTAGACATAGTAGAATTGGTGGACATTGTTTATTTCTCGCAATTTAGCAACTTTATAATTATGTCACTTCAATGATTTAATTGTTATTTTCAGGATCATCAAGTTCTGCAATTGGTTTTTTTTTATTATGGCAATCTCTACCTTGTCCTGACATAACACGCTTTGCCACGTGTCGAGATTACTGCAAATATTCTAAGTACTTGTTTAATTAGAGATAAACATTTTTACCTATGTTACCCTAATCCCAGTACGATTTTCATAGTCACAGAAAAGAGGTATGGCTAGTACTTTACCAATGAAATTATTAGAAAACTGTTTACTACCACTAACTTCTACCAGCCGATGTATAATAACATTTTTCGCTACTAAAAATATTTAAAAAGCCATTACGTCGAATTTCGTGAGATCTGGTAGTTAGTCGCGTATGTCAGGTGGAGCCTAATTACTCATTGGGTGCTTGCACCAGGCACAGATAACAAAAGTTGGATAAACGAGCCAATGCTAATAAGATTAGCCCACCCGGGAACCGGTCCCGATTCTTGCATGCTAGTGTTGTGCTGTTTTTAAATGTCGATAATGACTTGTAAGATGGGATTCAAAAGTTATTTGAATAAAATAAATCAATATCATTGGACATTCATACAAACAGCGCCATATAGCCTTAAACTAAGCGAAGCTTTTACTATGGAATACTAGACAACGGATAAAAACACTGGTAACGTGCGCAACTATAAAATTACATCAATCTAACTCAATGACTGTGACTATGTACAAAGATCTAGTTGTATTAGTTGTTTTTTTATTTTTAAAGAAATGAACTTAAAGTTTTCTTTTTCAGTTTCTATATCCAATTATAGGAGAACTTCAGATGACAGTGTTTCCTTTTGAGATTATACGGATAATCTCCATAATACTCTCTAATAAATTCATGTACTCCCAAATAGTGTATTTTTTTCAAAATAAACATGAACTACATAAAGATAGGAAAACCAGAAAAAGGTATTTGGTCTGTTGGCGTCAGGTCAGGTGTGAATCGAACCCGCATCTTTCGCAAACCGACTGCACTATACACTACATTTTATCGAAACCTTTATCGACATTGTCCCTTCACTAAGTCAATTTCGGCTGCGCTTCGAGCCTTCTAACGCGAGGGTTCGCGTGTCCACACTGCAAAAAAGGACATTGATCTCTTATTTATTACTTTTACTTTTAATTTAACGACTTCTAAGTAACACGCGAGCTTCCGAGAATCAAAGATTAAAGATTAAATACAATTTATTTGTTTTTTCTTTGTCTCAGTGCAAAGTTTCAAACAGCAGATTACCCATTCTATTTACGTCATAGTTCCACCAAATCTCTTAAATTTTCTTTAAAACACATTTTGCGCTTTTTCTGACCTTAATTGTTAATTTTCCCCTTCTTAACGGTTGCCTGTGAAAGATAGCTTTAAGTTATAAGGCCCTTCGGTTAAATACGTACGAGTTTATTCGTGTTTTCAAACCTAGCATTTGAAAGGTTATTTAGTTAGTAGAAAAGAATATCATTAATTTATAATCTCAATTAGAAGTGCAAATAGACAACTTGGAAATCAAAAAGGTACTTATTTAAATCCGATCCATCTTTCAAAAACACGAATATAAAAATATTTAGAACATACATAAAGGTTGACTCTACGAATGGTGACGGACGTTAGTTTTTGTACTGAGAAAATCCGGCAAAAAACTTAGTTTTTTAATCGTACGACCACTGCTGAACCATTAGATTCCATAGATTTTGGTAGAAATTTAATTAAAGAATTAAGTGGTAAAAATATTTTAACGTCCATAACGTTTTGCGAAACTCAAATGATGATTACTCCCTTCATGTTCATTCACAATCATAGCACACCCAACCGATGCGAAAATACAACTTCATGAGCTATTGTTAACACATTTGTACAAAAACTCCGTCGTCGTAAATTCTAAAGAAAATCACAAACACGTAGAACAAAGTAATGCACCTTCAGCCAGTCAAAATAGACCATAACGAGGGAAAAATAAAAGTCGCGCCACTGTGCAAGGTCGGCCATTATGTTTTGTGTCTGAAGTAGCAAATTGAGCCTTAAGTGTGAGACGATACGGGTGTGGCAGCGGAGCAGGTTGGGTGAATGACCCGCTGAAAGTCGCTCCGAAGTTCGAGACACGCCAGCGCTTCCTGAAGGAGTTGGACTTTGACGTTGGGATAGGAAAAACGATGACGAAGGGTTAAATTTGAAAAAATATAATTCTTCGCGGGAAATGTAAGAGCAGGCACGTTTGCTGGCATAAATTATATGTTGGTCGTGAGTGTACAGTCAACAGCTCATCAGGCTACTCGTTTCTGCTTTTTATCTTACTCTTGCCGAATGGTGATTCTTTGCAATAGGCGTTGACCGTAAATTAAATATACATTTTAAGATAGTGTCCATTAATATTTTTATTATTGTTTTTTAGCATTTTCCATGCAGTATCTTATACTAAAAGTTACTTAAAAAAAAAGTTTTACTGGCTCATAGGGTAAAATATACCAGAAAGATACGGCCGGTCTGTTAATGGTCTCGGTAGCATAATTGGAAGTGCAGTCGCCCGGCTTGCGAAAGATGCGGGTTCGAGTCCTGCCTGATGCCAACATGACCAAATGTCTTTTTCTGGTTTTCAGATCTTTAGTAAAAGAGACTGCATGGAAAATGCAAAAAACAACAATAAAAATAGTAATAGCTTTTTCATCTTAATCGGAAGTTAAATATTTGAAATAATATTTCTTCCGAGTGTTAGAGGTGGATGCCTATAACATTGATGAAATCACCCTGGCTCATAGAGTTAAATATACCATAAAGATTCGGCGGGTCTGTTAATGGTCTCGGTAGCATAATTGGAAGTGCAGTCGCCCGGCTTGCGAAAGATGCGGGTTCGAGTCCTGCCTGATGCCAACATGACCAATTGTCTTTTTTCTGGTTTTCAGATCTTTAGTAAAAGTGTCCATTAATGTTTTAGGTAAATATGGTCTCTCAAAATTGAGGTTTTCCTATAAATCGGTGCCCCCGATAGGAACCCCCTAGCGATTATATTGTGTAAAAAAATATGTATTTAAATTGGTGATAAAATAAGTTATATTATTGTGTTACTTTAGGCATGGAATGGAATGAAACATCAAAAAAGAGGCAACGTTGGGCGTATTTACTATCGGTTTGGTTATCGAGGGAAGTTCGTAAGATTGTGTAATCTTCGAGCAAAAAATACATGTTTCCACCTCTTATTATTCTTATCATTTTCAGTAAACTTGCATAAAGCATTAAACACTTAGACGAAGGTCGACTAGATTTTGTAGAGAATAATAATATGTATTTTTATTTATGATTCATGTTAATATTTGCCTCTAATATCTATCAATTATGTTGTTTGTATTAATAATTACGGGAAATAGGCGTTTTTATAACACGCGTGTCAGGGTACCGGAAAAAAGGACAAGTTGGGTTATACTGGTTTTGTCCAACTTAATAAATGTAGAAATAATTTACAGAATGTGTCTTATTGTAATGTACTTTGTACATCCATCATTCCTTTTTTCAGAAATTTGTGTTGTGGTGTGGTGTTGCCTAAGTGAATCGTCTAATTTATGTAAACTGTAAATGAATTGTGTATTAAACCTTTTCAATCTAATTTAGTTCAAACTCTTTAGTTAAGTTTCCGTCAGAATTACTATAACATAAAGATGTTAGTAAAGCATGTGCCCTTAAGAGCAAAATGCACATATAAATGTCACTTACATTCAGGATTGCGTGTCTGCCGTGTAATTGGTACTCAACCCAACCATAACACTTGACAGTTCCTTATGCCATCGCAATAAGGGTCATTTCTCAATGTGCATGTGTGGTCTGCGCCGGAGTATAACCTTGACTTAACGAGAATGAATGATCCGCATTGTGTGGTTAGTTGCGTTTGCGCAGAGAGCGAAAGCTTGCTAGTTACAGGCGGTAACTAAAGCTGAGCATATGCCTGTAATGTAACATTTCCGATTCGAGTTTGAATATAACATGACAATACTGCACGCAGCTGCATGCGTTGATATTACAATAAAAAAGACGTAGAACATGGTCTCCTGAAAGAAATCCCTTTTTTGAGTTAAGCCTACCTGTTTATTTTTTTTATTCCTTCTATTACGTCTTAAATAGGAATTTCTAATTTATGTTCAAACTAAAAAAAATATAAATGTTGATAAATCAAAAAATAGAGCGTCCTTGACTTGACAACCATTGGTATTAATTAAATGTTGCTTTAATCAAGTACAGCATACACAGTACTTTTGAATCGTTAATAATCTTATTTTTGATCAAATAATTAACATAATCGAACGATAATACGATACAAAACACATGTGCAAAATGTGACTCTACCACCGGCGTCGGAAGGTTGTTTCTACTGAGAAGACCTGGTACTTTGATATTCAATGTTTAGCCTTTTCATTGATTTGACAATGTCAGACACGTGTTTGACAATGGCAAACGAGATGATTTGTAAAAACATGTTGTTGTAAATAAACACTAAAAACCTGGTTTTATTCAACATTTTATCTAGACGGTAAAATTACTATGAAACTGAGATAAAATGTTGCAGAACACCCGGTTTTTAATGTTTAATTAGTTAAAGAACGCAACAAGAAAGTTTAAAAAGATGTTTTTGATCTGATTTGCTACGAGGAACTATTTTGACACGCCGAATTTGTTTGGCCTATAGCTGTAACACAGTTCCAGCAGTTACTCTTACAAAGTACACAGCGCAACACACATAGACACAGCAAACACGTGTGCAGCACGTGCTAGACACTGTTTATTTGTTAATGCACTTGACCTTGCCGTAATGAATGCCGAAGTTAGACTGCGCTTTGCATCCAAAGGCGAAGTTTGCAGGGCTGTCCGCTGCCAGCTGGGTACAGGATAATACGAAAAGTTGCGAGGAAAGCTCTCAAGGCTTATAGAAATATAATAAACAAACAAGAATACCTATATTAGTTCAAGCTGCATACATTTAGTTCCTTTTAAACTTTATTTCAGGTAAACTGTAATGTGACGGATATTCGTGGTCGTACTGTGTCAAGATTTTTTGGAAACTATCTAAGAAATTACTATGAAAGTGTGGTAATAACTAGTGTCCGACCGAACTTTCGGTTTCGGTTTCGGTTTCGGCCAGTTTCGGCCAAAAAATCAAGTTTCGGCCAGAGTTTCGGTTTCGGCCAAAAATCGGCCGAAACTTAGCCGAAACCGAAACTCATTTCGGAAGTTTTCGTGCGCGCTCGTTTAACTTCGTTTCCCGCGGCAACGCTATGGCAGAGCCTGGCGGCCTCCACAATGTTCGGGAATTGTCGTGGGACATTCGGATGGCTCCGTACCAACACAAATAGGTCAATGCGTTATCCCCAAACGCAAAACTTCTTCAGGGGTAATGTTTTGACGGAACTGATTATCGGTCTGTTCTATTGTGGGCCGCCCATAACCGGACGCTTTGGAAATCTGTGGGGGAGGCCTGATCCAGCAGTGGACGTCGTGTGGTTGTTGATGCTGACGATGAAGTTTTCATTTCGTTTCTGTACTTGAATGAAGTAAATAGTCCTATATTGAATCACTCAGATTATTTACTATCGTATTGGAGGCAGTTCGCAATAGCTAGTCTAATAAAGGAATCGATGTCGAATTAATATAATTGACCAACTTTTGCTGACTTACTTTTCACCAACGCACCCAGAAACGCAGAGCAGAAAATGCTCAAAGAACTAACGGTAGTGTGCTATCGCATTGGACTGCTGATGAACCAGACGAAAACGAAACTGATGACAAACGGCACACAAAGTAGTCTGAGTTCGAGAACAGGCCGCCCGCCATCGTCAGGGTTTTCATCCACATACTTTGGAGCCGCCATGATCTCGTGCAGTTCGGTTCCTGAGATGTTTCCTTCCCAGGACACTTAAATTGTGGAACGAACTCCCTGTCGAGGTTTTCCCGATAAGCTATATAGCATGGAGTTTCCAAGAGGTGTTTGAAAAGGTTCCTGCAGGGTCAGCAACGAGCAAGTAATCCCCTGGAGTTGCACGTGTGCATAGGCTGCGGTAACCGCTCACCATCAGGCGGTCCGCATGTTTGTTTGCCACCGTCGTTGTATAAAAACAGGCAAGATAAGGAAATCGTCCATCGAATCGCCTGGAGGAGCTAACTGGTCAAGGTTTTTATGAAGTGCGACCTTCCTATATCTTTCAAGCGAGAACTTCTCGACGTTTGCATTTTGCCCATCCTAACAAACGGTGCCCAAGCCTGGTTGGTCACGGAACACCCTAAGTCAAAGCTCGATTTTTTTCAAGGGCAACGGAGTGAAGTGTGTTAGGCATTAAACACACAGACAATATGGTCACCACGATCCGTGCTGAAACTGGCGTTCAAGACGTGGGCTAGAATGTCGCCTAACTGAAATAAGAGTTGGCAGGTCATGTCTGTAGAATGCATCCGGCCCGAATCACAACCCAGTGGCTTCTCAAAGACTGAATCATTGAAAGGCGAGGCCTAAAAAAAGATGGTGTGACCACCTGGTAAAATACTCCGGCGAATGGTGGACTTTAGCAAAAGACAGGGGCCAATGGAAAACAATTGAGGGAGACCTTTGCCCAGAGGTGGGATCTTTTGTTTTAAAAAATGAGTCTGTAATTTTTTTGTTGTCATAATCAGAATAATGGGTAAGAAGCTTTAGAATTCAGTAATTGTAGGTATTTTATACTTGACCACGTGAGTTTCGGTTTCGGTTTCGGTTTCGGCCGAAACTGAAGCCCAGGCCGAACATTCGGTTTCGGTTTCGGTTTCGGCCAGAAAACCAGTTTCGGTCGGACTTTAGTAATAACCCTGCTTTGTTTGGGGTGGCCATGCATTAAAAATGACCCAGAAATACATATTGTAAATAAAATCTTTGTGGAGGCATTTCATTTGTCATCAATATACTTATGAGGATAAATGACTGCAAAAACATTATCTATGCCAAGCCCACATAAGTAAAAGTTAAATGATGATTGCCTCTCACACGAGACGATGTAACATTTTCTATTTATAGCCGAAAGGTTTCTTTTACTCGACCAGAAAGTCAGTTGGACATCCTCAAACTTGTTTTGACTATGTCAAGCTGACAGCTGTCAAATGTGACAGTTACGTCCCTATACACGCGGATTAAATAATATCCGATTGATGCTATCGGCTACTGTGTGATATAGCATTACTTTACCAGTTTTGGTGAGTTGTTTGGCTCGTTTTACCTCATGGCACAGTTCATCATCATACATTTGCAGGCAAAATATGTCTACTGCTTGTTGAGCAGTGCTCTTTTAAGTAAATATACCTGGACATTATTCCACACAGCGCCATCTAGCCCCAAGTGAGCTAATTATAGTCCGTTTTTATGGGATACTAGACAACGGATAAACATACTTAAATACTTTTTCTTTTTGTAACTACATACTTAATATACATAGGAAACACCCAAACCAATACAAAGAGACATGTTCATGCACACAAATGTTTGTACTGTGCGGGGATCGAACCCGCGACCATTGGTGTAGTAGCCGACTTCTCAACAATTACACCAAGATGGTCGTCGTATAGTATAATTGTACTAATAATAATACAACAAGCATCGAGGATTTCCTAACACGAAATTTGCATGTATGGTGTCTACCATACACCGAGCACTAAAACTAAAAATACTCGTAAATCGAATTTTATTTGATTTAGACTAGGTAACTACGAGTATATATTTTTGACAGGGAAATAGGGAACCATATTACAACATAAAATCCTTGAACGTTATAACATAAACTAACAGTAACATAACAAAGCTTGCACTGTGGTAACCAGAGAACCCAATAAACATATTTGAATACTATTTACAATTTGTGAATATTTGAGAACAAAGCAGAGAAACCGCCGGAGAAAATCTCTTTTAGTATGTTTACTTAATACTATTTAAAGATATGAATCTGTTTCAAAGTTTACCAAATATTCGACAACGTGCAAAATAACCACTAAACCAACTTCATCTCATTATAGGAAGTTTTTTACATTGCTTAAACATTTAATTAGTTGTTCACTTTATCTGATGTCCATCTTAATCGGAGGTGATTGTTGGAGATATGAATAATTAATTAGAAAACAACCATTACTTGTCTACTTATTGAGGAAAGTTTGTCGCTAAGGAAAGCGTATTTGTCTATGTATTTAAGATTTAACCTCGTTGTTTAGAATTAAGATTGTTATTAAATAGGACAATTGAGGCAAACAAGCAACATGGTCAACCTATTTATCATTGCTTAATTTATTTAGGTATGGTTTATTTACAAAATGTCTATTACAACTATGAGTAGATAGTTTCATTTGGGTAGTTAAACAACTACCCAAATGAAAGCAAAATCATCAAACATGTTAATTAAACTATTAATTTATTATTATTCATATTTTAGAGACACCCCTAGGAAAGTAGTTCTATTAGTCGCTTTACAATGTCCCAGTTTGGAATAATATTTTGTAAGTTACTTCATTACACAGAACTACAAAGTTAATGAAACCTTAAAACGGAACACCTAGACTTTAGCGTATTTACTCTTACAAATAGACTTAAAACCGAAATCAGACCCATAATAGCCGCCAGTCCACAGTCCAGCTCGTTAGCGGAAAACCCGCCATCCAACAATGTATTTCAGTATTAAAAAGATGTTCCCACCATCACTGAGTGTGACACAACACAGTCGTAAAAGCAAATAATACAGGCCCACCATTAGCCTGGCCATTTTTCAATTATGCCAAATGTATATGGCGGGAATAAATCACACTGTAGTTTATGTATGCATGTTTATATACCCCCTGTAGGGGGGCTTGGTGGGCTGTGTTTAATTTGTAAACGGAAGCGGATCGGGATATATGCGATGCTTATCCAGTATCGGGATGGACTGCGGTGACCAGATTTGAGGATAATATCAGGAATTTTTGGGACTAAAGTAGGTAGTCTGAGAAACACATTAATCGAGATCATGTTACAATTAGACAGCTGAATATAATTCCACTAATAGCCCTGAATTAGGCAAAGCTTGTAAAATAAACAAGACAAGGGTGACTTTTATTTATGCTTTTTTGAGGAAATGTATAAATAAGTAAACACGGGCTCGATCGCTTAAATTGATTTGAACTACTTTTACAGAAGCTCGCCACGGAATTTTTCTGCTCAAACGATCGTTTTTTAATATTTGAAAATAAAAAAGCCTACAATGGGGTCAAAATGACATCAAATCTGGGACTACAAAATCCGAACTGTCCGATGATGGCCTCTATAACCTGTGCATCCTATTTCGGACACGGATGCAGTGGTGGAAAAAACAGCATTCGAAAGAGAGTATTTTTATGCTTCGGAATATTTTTATGAGGCGGCTTGTAGCCGAGGCGCTGCTGTCGTCGCTGCGATTCGCGAAACTATGGGAGTCTACTCCAGTGCAACATTTGCGAAGTTTCGCAAGACTTCAAAATGCTGAAACGCCATTAAAAATGAGGTGTATGGCAACATAACACAATATCAGTAATCATAAATGGAGTTGGAGTCATTTTTTGAAACATTCATAAAATCATTTTTTACAAATAACTTTCCAATTGTCAAGAGATGCAGTGACAACTGGAGTAGAGCAGTGGATACACCCATGTGGTCTTGAGTTGAAATCTCCCCAGAAAACCTATTCTCTGTGCATTGTACTATTTGTGGGGGTTTCTTGCTTGAGATGCACAATAGTTGGAAAGGTGTCGAAGAATCATAAAGTCGACAAATCATAAGCTGTAAAGTTCATTAGTTCGACTCATCAAAAGCCTCGAATGAAATAAAGTCAATAGATCATATCGAAGCGTTATTACCTATTCGAAATACCGCAAAAACTATTGCAATACCTATATAGATAGGTGTTAATTGGAACAGTTATAAAAAAAAAAACTGCATGGTGCACTGCGGTCATTTACCTACCTCTGAGTTTGTTTGTTTGAGATCTTTTCCTTAAAACGATTAAGGAAGGGAAGTGTGATATTTGAAGATGTTCGCGACGAATAAGAGTTAACATGTTCGTAGATATAAGGACATAGTTTTTTATCCATGTCTCATTCATATTAGGTCGGTAACACTAAGCGAGTGTGAAGGGTCCTACATATGGCAGCAGGGTATGGTATGCTTAATTGTGACCACAACACCACTTTGATCATAATGATAAGGAGAAAATATACGTTTTCATAACCCGTCAACAATACCTACTGCCACTGTCTTTCAAAGGGCAGAAGATAAAAAGCTCCAGTTATTATAAGATCTTAATATTTTTAAACAAAATCTGAAACGCTCACGAATTCGTATAGTGTATAATTAGAACAACAATGCTGAAAAACCTATTGGCAAAAATAACAAAACACTAATGAGTCCTTAAAACTTATGTGCATTCTTAATGAGTTTTAACCTATCAACACATCACATTAAGAGGTTGTTAAGAACTTAAGACTCTCAGTAGCCATAGTGATGCTGTCCAGTAAAGTAAACAAAACACTATCCCCGAAACCTGAGCAGCACATTTAAAAATTCGTAACTCTGTTCTTAAAAAAAAGAGTGTCATTCGAAATACAAATTGGAGCCCGGGCCGAGGTGGCCAGTGCGCTCACGTTAATTCCATCGATCATTACTCCCGCTGCAATCCGCCAATCGCGAAAAATAAAAACACAGGCGACCCCACCTGCAACCCCCGGCCCCGCCCGCGCCCCCCGTCTGGGCGAGATGTGATTTTTTCGAACGTCATTCTAAAGTAGAGAGGGATTCGGGTCGGGACTCGATATCGATGTTTTTAAAAATAATTTATTTAATTAATTAACAGCAAGCAAAAGATAAAGATAATGTGTCAATAAATTGCCAAAATGGAAAAAAAAGATGGCAGCAAAAACTTCCCTTAAAAATGGCAGCAAAAAGTGCTTTCTATTTTTCAAAACAGCATAAAGCTCCCGATCTATCGCAAAAGCGGTGATCAGATTCACACTGACTGTTTGTCGTGCTTGTAAATGAACACACAGAAGCTCAGATTAAGCCGCGTGAATAATGCTTAACATTGGGCCACGAACTCTTTACTTAAATAATAAATAAATCTTTTGAAAGCATTAGTAAAATCAATGTAGAATAATGCTTTGTTGCTGTCCACGCATTATTAAAAAGCCAGAACCAGAGTTGAGCCAAATTATTGATTACAATGTGGTGCGTAAATCTAAACTTTCTTACTGGCCGAAATTACCACTTCAGAACCTTGTTAATTATAACTGTCTTGTTGTCGATGTGTAAAGCTTTATCGACAACTGGTACATCCCTATCGCATAATTATACATGACTTTACGGATGCGATCGGATATTTTGTACGTATGTTTTACATGTTATTGATTAATGCGACCAATTTGCATGCGAATCATTTTAATTAAATCCTGAATGTATGATGAGTATTGCGATTCAGTAAGGTTATTTGTGTAATGTGTCGACAGACGTACCTATGTAACAAGATTATTCTATTAGAAATGGGTTAAGTTAAATAATAAAAATGTTTGAGGAAAAGCTATCTAAGAAAATAGCGCGGCGACATAAACAGTTCCTACGTATACATAGTTATATAAACTTACAATATACATATATAAACTTCTTGGATAATATAGTGTTGTTTGTAAAACGACATTATGATTACGTTCTTTTCGGATGCGTACCTACTGTAGTTTCTATAACACCTAATAACCACCAGATATGAAATGATTTGTGTTTCAGATTAATTTGCTAGCTGTCAAGATTGTTACCTTTCTTATCCAATCGTAGCATCTTAAAGAATGAACGCGAAGTTTTTTGCCAAACTGTTCTAGGTCAAACTATCCTCTGATGTAGTTTTAAATCAAAATAAGCTTAAGTAGGTGCTGTAAACTTTCTTATTAGTGTTTATTTTTAATGCTAAACACTTTTTTTGAAG
Organism: Udea ferrugalis; assembly: GCA_950022985.1. NCBI lineage: Eukaryota > Metazoa > Arthropoda > Insecta > Lepidoptera > Crambidae > Udea > Udea ferrugalis. Next base: position 3,094,956 of record OX465528.1, on the reverse strand, counting down.
ACATACATCATATTAAAAAAAACGTTTCAGGTGGGCGAGAGGTAGGAAAATGAAGTTTATTTCTAGATTTTCAGTCTAACATAAACACAAAAGGTAGTTATTGCGAACAAAATATAATAAATACATTTTTTCTTTGGTTTCTATGAAATAGTATCATCGATAAGACGAATCGTGAAGAAAAATTAAGAAAACTCTTGCCCGCACTATTAGGTACTGGATAGGATTGGCGCGCGACAAGTTAAATAATAAAATGTATAAAAAAGAATCGGAAGGCCACAGTGGTAATTTTTTTTACTGGAATCTTCAGCAATACTCCATTTGTTATAATATTAGAAAAAAGAAGCAGGAGTGTTAAACAAATGGATGATTTGCATTTGTGATTGACTTTTGCCGGCTGTCATGTATAGTCACGACATGTCACGACATGATTAGATTGCCAAAGTTAATTGTCAACATCGTAAAGTGTTCACATCACAGACATTCAAAAAATTAGATTATCCAATCTATAAGAGACGACTAAAAAAAACAAAAACAGATAACTGACATACTGTTTGAGCAAAGCAATTCTGATACTACAACGATAGTCGTTTGTTTGTAGCATCACTAAAATCTACATTACGTGAGATACTATTTTAATCCTGTGGAAATGAGGTGGCAATTTTCAAATATTTTAGATATATTTGACCACTTGCAAAGGCCACGTATTCCTTACTGGCTGTACCACTACACCTATTCAGTATTTCCTTCGTGATGCCCACGAAATACGTGGTTGCGTTAGTGGTTAAGAAATGATCGTGGTATCTGTCAACCCCGCGAGGAAACAGACCTGATGTAAGTATGTATGTTTAAAAGACACCTATGGATATATTTCACAACGACCTAGTTAAGTAACTAAATTGGACTGCGTCTGATATTCATTTAAAAAGTATAAACATCACTACTCTAGCTTTAAAATCCTAAACCTTTACTCAGTGCGAAATGAAACAAATTATCCACTTTTATAAAACACCTCCGGCGAAAGAAATTGTTGAGACAGTTTCGTGTTACTAAGTATATTTATATTCGCTAAATGTTAAAAGGAAATTTTTAGCTAATATACTTTTTAAAAGAGCCTCAGTATACGAGTTGGTACCTAAAGGGAAAAAACACACGCACATTTTCGCGTGCAATATTAATGAAGCTGAAAAATTGCCGAATATCCGAACTGACAGTCAAAAAATAAAAACGCTCGACCTATTGTGTTGACTGTGTGCTACAATACACCTACACACCACATTATGCGCTTGTGTGTGTGCTTGCAGAGCTGAGCTTGAGCTGAGCCCGATCGCGTGCAAAGCCCCATGCAAAAATGTGCATTTACACACAAACACCAGCAAAGCCTGACCTCCCGCCGCCCCCGCGAGCTTCCTCAAAAAGACGACTAAGGGGGCGTATTGGTTTTTTAACAGAGCTCTTTTTATACTGGCCCGGTCCGCAGGGGTAGATCGACATGCGGGCCCCCCTACGTTGTCATTGTATCATGTATCTAGTTTAAAATCCGAATGTCTGATTGTTTTGAATGGAACACGGAAGATTTATTTTTAAAAAGAATTCTTAGTTGCCAGTAATTAAAAAAGTAGACCAAAGAGGTCTTGTTTTTTCTATCTCGGTACTTTACTTGGTAGGTAAGCTACTCGTATTATGTTTTAACACACCAAAACAATAACTGTTAATATTTTAGCATTCAATCAAAATTAAACGAAAAAATAATGCGAGGAGAATCTGAAATGGGCGTGAACGGTATTATTAAACCTGATACTCTCACCTACTAAGATTGATGAAATCTCAGGAAATGTAGTCCATTAGTTCATTACCTGTAACAAAAATTTAAAGATTTTAGGTTTTGGTTCCATTACATTTTAATCTGTGTAAAAAAATCGCTGTTATATCGGCATTTCTTAAACATCGTTTCAATAATTAGACTGTGCTATGTATTGAAGACAGTATAATTTACATTAAGTACTAAAAATAGTCAATTCGTTTCCTCAAAAACAGCTAAAAATGATCCTGTTCCGAAAGCCTTATATAAGCCCCATATGACTTCGTGCAAAGTTAAGCTTACAGTTATCAGATGATTGTTCGTAACTAAACAAATGATTTATTTTAATATACCTACTTAAATTCAATGGAAAGCATCCCCTTACCTTGCTAGGTGGACGGCGTTTCTGTATATCTAATGATGATGATGGTAATAAAAGAACGTTAGCAATGACCACGTTAGCCCCTTAAATGTATTCTCAAAGTCAATCCAACATGGCCGCTTGCACAAGTTTTCAGTTTTTAATACCGCTCTTTGAAAGCGCTTTTTGCTTGAGATATTCAGCAGAGTTTAACGAAGCTGTAATTATATTTAATTCTCAAAAGAATTTTTCTTGTTTTCCTCAGGAATTTAATGAAATACCCCTCGTTAATTTTTGAATGAAGACGTATTCTAAACGAGTACATGAGCTAAAGATGTTTATTAATTAAAATAAATCAGTGAATAGTTTTGGTGAATAAGTAGATGTATTTGAAAAGACGAATTTAGATTCGGTTTTCTTAGAGTTAAACGGAAAATGTTTTTAATGAGTCCGCTAATTAAAGACTAGGTAACGTGTCCCATTTCCATTTAAACCAAAAGGTGCCAAGTAAGTAGTAAATAATTACTGTCAATATTTTAGCAACAGCATAAAGAACTAATGGCCATTGACAGAAAAGATTAGGCGACCATGACCATACCTGAGCGGAGCTAAGATGTGTAAAACTGTAAAAGAAACGATGTCAAAGGTTTAAGTCGATTCGGGAAACTAACATAAAAAAGTTTCAAAACTTAATAAAACTAGACACGAGAACAAAAAAAATATTTTCAAAGCGGCCAGCATTCATTCGTGGCACCTCTTTATGCGTCAAGAAATTCTAAAGTCAAAGTCGCCATATTGAAAAGTTGCAGTGCGGACGAAGTTTTTTCTACACACGCCGGGTGGAAGAAAGGAAAAAGGAAAAAGGCGGAGAGAAACTGTGTTATGAGGTAAGGAGAGGCCACGGGCATCGCAATAAAACGATACTTGCGTAAGGTCGGGCGGACTTTTTGCTGGTATTCTTTTTATTCCATATCCTGGCGAGGGGAAGGAAATTTTCTCGGACACGGGCTGGATCGTGCGGTGTCCGAGCCGTGAACTTTAGAGAAAAAAGAAGAGGTGACGTTCTTTTGTTTTAAAAACCCGCGATCTTTGTGCTGGCTGTGTGGTTCACAACCTTTGCTGGGGTGACGATTTAATAAGATAAAACAAAAGTGAGTTAGATAATTTCGTTTTTATGTAGGTAGTTATTTCGAATTAGTTATCACAATTTCAATAAGAAAAAGAACATAGATCACGAAGAGAGTAATGCAATTGTTATGGTAGAGAAAAATTAGTATCCATACTTAATCACAAGACATTTTGATTTTGTGGCGTGTCGCTTTTAGTGTTTATTTCAATTTTGAACTTACGAGGTATTTAAAACGGGTTAAAAGTCTGTACGAAAATATCAACAAAAACCGCTACATTACGAATACCACGCGTACGAAGTCACGGACAAAAGCTATTCAATAATATGAAAATGATTTCATACAGAAGTATATTATTATCATAATCTCTATTAATAAACACACACCTAATCCCTGACCTATCTCAATGTGAGTTTCGGTCCGACAAATAAAAGTATTAAAATGAATTTGTTTCCAAAACAGTAGTTTCTTAGCGGAACTGGTATGCTGATTCGTTTTTTATGAATGTCGCAGGAGCAAATAGCATTTGGCACGTTTGTGGTGCTGTGATCTTAACAATAATACTGAATTTTATAGATCATTTGCTTTTTAATCAAAAACACAAAGATTTGGGCACGGATGATATTAGTGACCTCACTTTATTTCTCCAGGCTTGACTTTAACTATGAATTTTTGATTAAAGGTTGTAAGGACCAATTTAATTGATATTCAAAATTTATCTTGTTCGATGATAAGTTGAACTTAACTTAAAATGAAAGTTCTATCTAACAAGGTAGGTAAGGTATGATAGAACTTCTTCATAACGATTTACATATTTTTCATAAATAACAAACTAATTAATACACAAATCACGCCAATGAGTAGGATAGTATGTAAACTGTCTGTTACGTTCCCTGTAGGGAATGCCTCAAGTACGGGAATTGTGCCTTTTCTCTCTTGTATAATGAAGAACATATAAATAAGGACTAGGGAATCTTTTTTTCATGACTGCAAATAACCGCCTAGTTCAAATTCCTCTTTCTACGTGTATATTGCAAATCTGTTAACAAGCATATTTATTGGCAACTAAATGTGTAGCACACTTTTCATGAAAAATTAAAAAAATATCTTTGATTCGACTTTTAACAAAAAGTCTGAAGATTAGGTAATAGGTACTACTTAATACGAGTATCATATTGATTTTACATTTATAATTCAGGCTCAGTGTAGTGCGATTGATCCAATGACTGAACTATAATGATATCCGTTCATACATTTCCGGCGGGCCATCCTACACGCAAGGGTGGATCAATGTCACAACGTCTTACTATTCGTAAGTAGTTTCCTACATTTATTTAAGGCATAATTTATTTATTATTCGTAATTGCACAACAACCATTCCATTTGCTAGAACGAATACGGGCAAAAACGCACCTTTATCGAGATGCTGTGCACAGTATAACGCACTTAATAAGATGAATGGGGCCGTGGTTATGGACATCTTTCACGACAGATTGCCTAAATTTAAGTTCCTGGCATATAAAATGTTAAGAGAATAGTTTTTATTTATATTTTTTGTATTTTTCAGTTTCTATGCTAATATTTTTTGTTATTTTAAATGTTGTGTTCGCCTGTAATAGGTATATTTATGAGAAAATTGTATTTTAATGTTATTTGTAAATTGTGTCCATAAATGTACTGTTGGCGATCCTTTTTCCTTAAATAAATAAATAAATAACAATGAAATTGGTACAAATAGCGGACTTAATACCGATAAGGCATTCTCTACGAGTCAACGATAGGGGGATAAAAATATAGTGGGTGGTGCAACAGTGTTTCAAATACTTATGAAAAAAAAACAATTGAACAAAAGAAAGGAAACTAAAAACTGTTTTTATACAGATTTTAATAAACACTAATAACTATAATTTAATGCTTTAAATTCAGCTCACATAGTGTCTAGATAAAAGTTTCCATTATTAGAATTATTTATTACTTTAAAACAGTTTAAAATGTCTGCGACTTCCTAACATTTAGAAAGAGTTAGTCAAAATATGTTTAAATTACTAAATGTGTTCAATTTAATGTAGTGGTTTCTTAATGTTGTTGTTTTGCGACATTTCATAGTTTTTCCTAAAACGGTAGAACAAATTGCTTCTGAGGACGAATGTCGTAGCATGGTGCTACGAAGCTTCTATCAGTTGCCGCAATGGTCGTGACTTCTTTATGAAAATCCTAGTAGTTCACAGTTCAACCAAAAATAAATTGACCACTAATCAATTTTTCGGTCACGTAAGGAACATGTTGCAAAAATTAGATAATGCTTTTTCGACATTAACCTGTGAACCAATTAGCTCAATAGAATGTCTATTTTTTATAATTAAAAATAATATCCCAATATCATTCACTAACCATATTGCTGTCATCTACTTTTCTCCTTCTGTTTTTCTACCTGAAATTGATCTCGTAGAGCTCACTTTTAGCTATAGGGTTGTATTTGTGCAAGAAAATATATCCTAAGCTATAATGCCAAATAATCAACTATCGAGATGATATGATGATATAGATGATATCGAAATGAAACGCATAAATAGAAGACCTCGTTTATTTCTTTACAAAAAAAGTACTTATATTTGCAAAACGCTAATTACGCGTAAGACTAAGTGTCGCTTCAGATAGATCGAATAAAAACCTGTCTGGATTTGTCTCATGTTTAACAGAGCGCTAATGCTGGTGAAAGGTCCGGAGAAAGGTGCAGTTTAGCTAAAACAACTATTTGGAGTTTGGGCGTCTGATGACTGCCCACGTCACGTTGCCACAGATTGTACAGACGCCTTCAAATTTAAGTGACCCATGTCGAGATGTCGCTCCAGACATAGGTCACGTAAACTTGAAGATGTCCGTACGGTCAACGGCACACCAGACTACCTATTTTTGTTTTTAGATTGCTCCTTAAAAAAGGATTTTTTTTTGGCAATAGAGCAAGGAGGGATAATCGGAATGGGCCTGTCATGCTGTTGACCGTACGCAAACTACAAAATGTAAACAGTCTTTTCCTTATTAATAGGCTTCTATGAATTAGTAATGCTGAGAGATGTCGACTGTGTTACAGATACTAAGTATACTAAATACTTGATATAACATATGCTCACAACTATATCCTCAGCGACGACCGATTTGGAGTAATGGTTCTGAATGTGACTACTACAGTATACCAGAGGTCACGGGTTTGATCTTCGCATACTTCATCGTGTGCTGTTTGTAGATGTGTGTATTAGTCTGGGTGCTTTGCATCACTTACTTAATTAACTTGGTCTAGTACCCATAGACGAGTTTTGCCCAGTTTGTGGAATAATGTCCAATGATATGTATTTATTTTGTTTTATACTTCTTGGTCTTTGTGCAAATATCAGCATGTGCCAAATATTGGAAAGATTACGATTTCGGCAAAAAAGTCACCTGCTAACAGTCGCCTTGAAATACAGACAAGTTCTCTCGTGATAATGTATTATTTATGTCCAAGTGAACGGAAACATTGTTATTATTACGTTTTAATAGTACATTTATATAGAAATAAGGAAATGCATTACTTAAAGAGTTTTTAAGAATATGCTCAAATTAGCAGGTTTTTCTGTGATTAACGACAGTTCTACGAAATATTTTAAAATGTATTCTTATTCCACATACTGGAAATGCATTGTTGATTTTAAGAATGTAACATGAAAGGAGTTCTTTGTAAGTTCAAGTTCGAAGGACTTTTGTTTTTTTATTGCTTAGTTATTTTCCTGCTTTGAAGCGAGTCGAGTTAAAACTTTAAACACGGTATGGTATTGACTTATGATCGGGCGAAGCTCGAAACGAGCATTATCGCGCACACCACCGCAGTAAACACCCTCCCACCCCCGCAACATTCGGCGTTTTTATATTTTTGCACATTTAAAAAAAGAACGTGGCAGACAAAGATGGACTGATGACGAGATCCCCGACGGAACAATACAGTGGAAGCGGGACGGAGCCACTTCTGTCATTGCGATTGCGAAATAAAAATGTGCAAAGCGTTCCTTTTTTAAATGTGATGCTTTTTTACGTTAGTCTGCGTTTGCAATTAGTGATGTGCGGTGTCGCGTATTGGACATTTCGAATACGAGCAAATTATTATCTGTGGGATTAAGTATTCTGATTTGGTGAGGCTGTTAGGAGCCTTTTATGTCGCTTGAACGACGCCAAGGTTTCTAAAGATCACGGAAGCCTATTCAGACCATTCACAAGGTCACTCGCACGCACGGTCCTTTAACATTTACAGACGGGATCGCTAACAATCATACTACATTGTAGACACATAATCGGCCTATATACGTCCCACTGCTGGGCACAGGCCTCACCTCAACTATGAGGTGGAACAAGCCATACTCCAACACGCGGGCTCAGTGCGGGTTGTTGGAGGGGTGTAAGGTTAGTGAGCAACCTTATTGTCAGATGTTATCAAGCCGCCCTAAGGCCTCTGACTAGGCTTAACGACTGACATCTAGCGACGTCAACCGGGACCAACTGTTTAACGTGCCTTCCGAAGCACGGAGATGCCCGAAATACACATCACTAAATTTCGGTCGGATGGTCACCCATCCCTTTTCCGACCCGGCGTGTGTTGCTTTACAACAACGATCGTCGCCGATCACTGTCACAATTGCGCCACGGGCTACATTGTAGGTTCCTATATAAATAGAGACGTCTGCAGCGAGCTTCCTTGAAGAATCTGTACCTTATTTCGCCGCAATCCTTTTAAGAGCACGAGTTATGGCGATTTCTCGATTTCTCGAGGAGAATTCGTACAAAAGCCTGATGATAGAATGTTTCGAAATTGTTTTCAGTTTTAACATCCCTGGAATATCCAGACGAAAGGGAAACACAGAGCTTTTTTGGAAATTAAAAAGTTTTTAAGTTTAACTCTGTTTGTTACGTGTTTTTTCCATTATTAATATTAGTTTCTAAAAAAAGGCAGAGATCATTCTTAAAACATATAGTGGCACTAGTGGAAATAAACGATCTGACTTCAATAAAGATAGAGTTGCATTCACCTTGTAAGAGACTTGTTTTGTGATTGGACATTGTGATTTTGTCACTAAGTATAAAGAAAAAATATCACAAGATTCACAAAACAAGAAAAAGTTTCTATTACGCTGCAATTGTTATATTATTCCTTGCTTCTTCCTTATTTTTCCAAGCAGTAGGTAGGTATATCGTCTTTCAGAGGAATCTCTTTGTACTAGTTCTAAACTTCTACAGGTATTAATAAGTCCGACGCCAAAGTGGGGTTTCGATTGCGATCGGATGACGTCAAGAGCGTTTGAAAAAACGAATCCGATATTTGCGCGGATATAACCGGAGTATTGCGTAAGCCCTTCAGGTGCATCCTACTAATCAAAGGTACGTAAGGACGCCCACAGAACGGATTTTAATTCCAGCAGAAATGCTGGCAGCCCGATGCAGCGTGCGCGTGTGTGCGTCACACACACAGGGCCACGTCGGTGCATGCTTTACGCGCGGAAAAAAGTGCTGCGTTATTGATTTTTCTGTACAGCCACGGGGGGGTTAGGGGGGCGAACGCCCGCGGCCTGAAAAACCGTCTGCTGAAAAAACCGAGACGAAAAGGCACCCCTCCCTTTTTAATTGGTAACGTAGTGTCAATAGGGCTAATCCTGGTGCGGTAATAGCCTGCTTTTGTCTCACAGATGCATTTTTTAGTGTTGCCAAGCGGCCGGTGAATAGGGTCTTTGACGTTTTTTAGGGACTTGGATAGAAAGGATGCAGAAAGGCTTATGATGACACGATTCTAGATATGAAAATGTGAAAACTAAAGTCTGCCATCGCTTTTTGAGTGTTTTTGGCCAAAACTAGGACAATAATTAGGTTGTTAAAATAACGGTACTTTATACTTTTACGTTATGAGGAATGTTATAACGTTGTATGAATAGAATGAGTTATATTTTAACTCTAAAGGTAGATAAAAACTTTACAAGAAATAAATATGAGATTAATAGGCTGAGTTCAAGCTGTATTGACAGATTAGCAAAAATAAAATAATAATCTAGTGAAATCAGGATTCAAAAAGTTATGTTAGCCATAATTGATAACACAATGTTTGTGATTGGTTAAGAAGACATAACTTCTACCTAGCTTCTGACGTTAATTACTAAATCTGTGACTTGTACCAAACCAACCACCAACATTACCATACAATTTAAAGCAATTAAAAGCATTTTCAACGCTTTAAGCTTTTAAAATAACCTTTAATACCTACTTAGGAGTTGAAGTATTGTGGGTTTTCTACGCTTCTCGAAGGTACGAATGTTAGTTTAAGAACACACAAAATTGTTGTAGATAACATGCAAACGCAACAAAGATTACGTATGCCTAATTAGATGCGAATGTCAGGCGCAGTAAAATTATCTAGAGGTGCCCGAAGTACGTGAATCAATAAATACTTATAATTACTTACTCCCTGATTCATAAAAACTTAAACATCTCTTCAAAATCACTTTAACTTCTGTATCGCTTTAACTTTCATTCTTGTTGCTGCCGCCATTTGCGAGTAAATGCCACAACACGTCAACTGCTCAGACTATGCTTTAGAATTACGTTCGGTTTTGAATAAGGGGGATAGACAGTAGCTGCGAATGATGGTCTTAGGATCCATCACTCTATTATTCAGTCCTTATCCGTGTCAAGTAACATTTTGCGTATCATTTTTAAGGCAATTTAGTCACTGATTGATCTTGTAGGCGGATATTGGCAGAGAAAGAGCCTGCAAGAGTTAGCAACTGGAGTGCTTTCTGGCCAATAACCAGCAGCAGGCCAGCATAGGGTAGACAAACGGTTGATTCTGTCTTGCAAGAAACGGCCATGCCTCATCATGTCAGCCGAACGACGCCCACTGCTGGGCCTAAGGATCTCCACAACGATCGGTCCTGCGATGTCCGCATCCAGCGGCTTCCCGCGACCTTGACCAGATCGTCGGTCCACCTTGTGGAGGGCCTGCCCACGACAGCAAACCCCCCTAAAATTAAGGCCATGCCAAAACGTAAGATATTTTACAAACTGGCATATATTTACTAATATGGTAGATATCCGGCTACTCTTCGGCCAGTTCCGCAGCGTGGATGCGCAGACGCATGTAATTAGCGACGGAAGCGGCGTGACGTCACGTCCGTCCAGACAATTGAGCCACTTGCGCGGGAGAGGTCAGGGTCTGGACCGCATGTGGCTTTGTGGAGGACTGACTTCGACAGGCGTGCAATTTAAAGAAAAATGGCTTTCGTTGCAGGGTGATAAGGGGAAGAGTAGCTCTATAAAAGTATTGGGTTTTTGCGTTTGAAATATTATGACATGAACAGACCTGTTTCAGATTATGACAGCTTTAGAATATGAGGATGAGAACAATAACGATTGTTAGTAGGGAGAAGCAGTGGGCATCTTGTCAAACAGCTGATCAGAACAAAACCCGTTGCCCGAGCAGTAGAAAACGGAAATAATGGAAAGAAGTCTCTTCTAAAAGTTAACCGCTTCAGCTTGGGAACATCGACCATCAAATAAACCAAACCTATTTTTTTATAAGGTTTCATACTGATTCTGCAGGTTCTATGGCCGTCAGGGGCCTATGACGAGCTTAGCATGAAGTTCTTTTAAAGGGGTTAAAAGGGTTTGCTAGTTACGTCCCTCGTATTTCACGTGTTTCTAAGCTACGATGACTGCGAACCATCAGATGTTCAAAATAACATGACTACGAGTACGTGGAGTTTGTACTTTCCGCTCGAGTACTCTAACCAAAACTGTTGCTTAGCGCACTATCAGCGCATCCAAGGATGTACAGAGGCGCACACAACCTTTACATAGGGGCACCTTATGCGGCTGACATTAGACCCATTTAGCATTGTTTTGTAAAGGTTGATGTGTGCGCCTCTGTACATTGACAATTGCCCCAAATGCATGATACATTGAACGTGCGGTTCAGTTACCCCGCCGTCTGTCTGTCTGTCTGCGAATTGGAGTCAAGTACCAATTGCGTAAGCGACGGTCAATGTCGTTGTGGCTGCGTGTGCGCACGTGTGGGTTTGCGTGTAGTGGGAGATCTCGCAGGACGTTTGACACGAGTTAGCGACAGACGTGATAGAATCCTGACCTACCGTAATAGTCATAGTGTTAGTGATATTGCTCTACTCAAGGCAGAGAAGAACTCGAAGTTTGGGTAAAATTAGGACAGACTGAAAAGCCCATAATGAGAATGTTATGTGGCTTCATGTATTTTGTACAGTTTATCTTTATTACAAATATTAGAACACCCATGAATAAAAATAAAAACGTTTCGACGCCTAGTTTTTAATTTTTAATTTCATCGAGTTTCATTTTTGTTGCAAAAAAAAAAATACAAAATCAGTTCAGCAACCAGTTCTATGTGTAAATTAATTAAACTGAGAGATTTACAAACCCGAAACACATTGCATTTTATTCCACTGCGCTTACAAGTCGTCTATATTTCCTCATTATGTATACATATACAATATCTATGAAAAATATGCTCTATGTTTCATCAGAAAGACTGATCTGTAAGTCACGGACTGAATGGCAATCACAAATATACTCTAGTCAAAACAATATGCCCCCTATCCCAATAACTTAATTATCCGCCCATCTAACCAGGCAGGATTCGAACCCACTGCCCCGAGCCGCAGACATATGTCGGACACACGACAAATAGATCACCCGCATAGACAACCCCTCTATTTGGTCTGGTTGGCTAAATTAGCATAGTAATTCAGATTTAGCGTTTAAAATATTCTAGCCCATTCACAGCGGAAGGGTTAGATATGATTTGGGGATTATTTGTCCGATTTTAAATGTGGATGCAAATATTCATTATTTTCGGTTAAGCAATTTTGATTGGGTCGTTGGAGTAGTGGTATAAAACTTGCCTTTTTTTAAAGAAACTGTTCAGTTTCTTGTCGGTTGTTTTAAACAATCTTTCAAAATCGGTGGTAGAGTCACATTATTTTAGACCAGTATTTTTCAGACAATCTTCGTTGGAGGGTGTTCATTAGTTTATAATTATAATGTCTTGTGTAGCAATCGAACCCACGATTTGTAGCTTAGCAGGCAGAATACCAATACAATACCAGGCATTGAGCCAGCTAAATGGTACGAATATGTTATTCAAAGTCAATATCAAATACGGTTTCAATCACGCAATGAAATGCAAGAAATAAAGCCATATAGCAGTTGATAGAGTTATACTACGCTCGTCTGGCTCGCTCTATTGTGGGCTGTGGCTCACGTGATGTCGCGTGAACGAGCCGCGCCGCAGAACACGCTTGTCTGCGGGAGGCACGGCTTCACTGTCGGCGGTGATAGTCTATACCAGGCCCTCGCGAATTGCCTACTGGCCCTGTATTTGATGAACATCACATGTAATTCATATTGTATTCACCACCAATAATACAAAGAGATAACAATTACATTGTTACATCGTGATTTACATTATTATCCACCTGTCGTAGGCCAGTGTTGAACATTGCCCTCCAAAGTTCACCACAACCCCCAGCTTTGAGTCTTTTACATCCAGCCCAATCCCATTTCTACTCACTCCTGCCGACTTACGGCCTGTTTTCCTCTCAAGGGAATCATTACAGAACGCTTTCATTTGTTAATTTTGACATGAACTGCCACGGATTTGACAAATACCAGGCGCTAAGAGAAGATTTTTTCCAATAATGTTATCATGATGTCTAAATAATTTAAAATTATCATTAGAGTTCTGGAGATTAGGAGAGCAGACTCCACTCGGAATCATTCACACATGCGTTAAACTAGTTTATTACCAGTGTGATTCTATCTTACCCGCTCGCATGAAAGCCCCACCTTTACTCAAAAGCAGTAAGTAGATTCGTGAAGTCTGTTTGTAAGTTTCGCTATTTGATATCGGCGCTTTATTGGGGCTTGTAGACGTAGTTTACTGCTCTTATAGCGTTTAAGCACCTAAATGTAGTATCTATAAATGTGTTCTGCGTGCGATCAATTCCTTTTACCAGTAGACTTCTACTGGAGACTTCCAGACTAAGAGAATTTTAGACCAAATCCAACCCACTAAATGGGCCATAAGGGAGGAATTACCTTTTTAAAAACTACACATAGGATTAGTCTTCGCTTTTTTTTTTCGTTATTCTGTGCTGACACCTACTGCTGAACATGGCATCCTCAAAGATTTCAACCGTGTGCAGGCGCCCTGGATCCACCAAAACCCAGGTTGCGTTTGGCTTGAAATGGTCTAAATTTCTGGATTGACTGCTTTATTAATTAATTTCAGTCACACCAATAAAATAAACAGGATATCTTTTCTGGAAACTATACCAACCCACGTCGCGACTGCATTTGCCATCAAAATGGTCTTAGCATTCAACTTTTGCTGCCCCAACAGCTACAAGTTTTTCTTCTGCATTTTCTAATTGTTTTTCGTACTTGGTGAACAATGTGTCTTATTTCTATTATGAATATCCTCAATTTTGATTGGATCTTTTAAAGTCCACTCAAGTAAAGGCATACGTAACTCATTTGTCCACTCTTAAATCTTATTCTCTCTAGCTTATTTGAATATTTCAACATTGATTGTTGATGTTGATTTGCAAATCAACAGAAAGATAAGTCCTTCGGAAACATAACTGTCTTAAAAGTCAAGTCAAGCATTGATCACAAAGTTATAAAAAACCCTTCCTTAACTCCACCTGCGGGGTTGAATCTAAAATCGGAGGGTTGTCCCGACCTTGACTCGAATTCCTGCCCTTGAACGAGCCCTCGCGGGTCAATACACAGGGTTATTTGTGCGTGTGCAACCCTTAGTTCACTACACCCCTTGTTAGCTATTATTTTAAGCATTATTCTGTTATGACGGAATAGTAATATAGACAACAAGATCAATTGGTGCTCTACTTCAAAACGAAGTTGGTTAATAATTAATTAGATTTAAAATACCATTAGGATGGCTCAATTATTTACAATCGTGTGAAATTATTCCTTCTTTTTATTTTGGAAACAAAATAACTATCCACTCATTACGGCATCTGCCAATATTTGTCAAACATGCGACTGTTTCTTTTCAGTTCTGTTGTGGAAATATATTTTGGGCATGGTAGTGAAGCCCTTCCTGTTGGATCACTTATTTTTTTACTTATACTGTGGTATTTTATCTGGATCTTTTCAGCCCTTTAGAAACGTGAGCACGATTAAATGTGAGAGATTTTTCTCCCCAAAAGGGTTTGACGGTGGGGAAGATTTTCTTAGAATAAGATTACGTTTAATTTAGGTGGTAAAATTCAGTTTACTCCGAAATTGTATACAATATACCTACATAGGAATGAATTAGTATAATCTAGAATATTCTAGAGATTTATTTATTTCCAGAAACCGAGTTTATTTTTACCCTAAAAATCCCTGGGACCAATCTTAAGACCTATTAATTCTTACTTTCAAGTGTTCCAGTGCAAAAAGATAATTAATTGTAACTATTATTATTACAATAACAAACTGTTCTATGAAATAGGCTGTCATTGACCCGCAAGAATGCGAAAGTTGCGTGAGCACCGCGACCTTGAACTGAACCTGACACTTGACCCCATCGATATTCACCGTCGCCTTATTATCGCACGCTATATTATATCGAGTACCCCACTTACGTGCGCGCTTGTGTGTGTCATCGTAAGGTGACGTTAGAGTTGTGTGTTGGTGAGATGCAAGTTTCTATAAAGAAGCTTTAGCTCACTGCTGCTTTTTTACAATAAGGATTATTGTTGTCAAAACATGTGCAGTCACACTGCTGTTAAATCTATATTTTATTAGATTTAAACAACAGTATCACATTCTTTCAAACATGCATGAGCATAAATAGTGTTTTGAAAACAATAAAAATAAATAATAGTTCTCTGTCATAAAAAATATTTTAAAATTTATTGTCGTTAGGTTCCTAAAGAGGAGTTTACAATGAAATGTTTTAGTCCTGGTGCTAGAAAAGTTGAGAAATTCTGACCCCAATTTAGTTTTTTTCTGAAAACTTACCCCAGAAAGCATTTTCAAGTATCGTATGTACTCGTAGATGCATGTCTGCGATGTTTGCTTTTTTGCATTGACATTGCCTGGCCTAATATTTTTTATTTAAAACAAAGCTTGTTTCCGAGATAGCCTACACAGTAATGTACCAAGAAACAATACTACCATTGAGCCATAGGCTTTTTCTTGCTAACTTAATAAATAAAAAGCAGAAGCTGGTACTTCAATGTTTCGCTTATTATTATAACGTAGTTTAGTCCTCAAATAACAGCTATTCATTAAAAAGTCACAGATGCCCACAAAGTTCGGAAGCTCTCAAAATATTCCAAGAGGAGGCGAAAGTAAGCACCTTATCAAACTCGGCGGAGTGCGGGAACAGTTGACGCACTTGTTTGCAAACACCGCGTGCTAGTGTTTATGAGCACTAGTTCGCTACTAGTTCACTACTAGTTCACTAGTTAGCGCAGTTGTTGAACGCTTTTATGGATAGCGTTAGGCGCTGTGCGAATGTTAACATTTATTGTGCGTTTGTGTTGAGACGCCTTCTGGGGTGTCTTTCTCAATACACACTACACTTGACGGTTCACTTTACTTTGACTGTGATCGTTTGAGTGAAGAGAACTAAGCTGCATAAGACTTTTGAAATGATTTCTATACAAATGAGGGAGAATATTAATTCAAGTTGAAGCGAAGAGACGATTGAAGTGAGCGTGCTCTCCTGAGGGAGATCGAGATGTTGAGATGTCATTTCGATGTTGGAGAATCACTATGGTGGTCTCTGAATCTCTTCAAAAAAGTTCAAAAGTAATACAACTTTTTTGCTAATGCTGATGATGATAAATTTTGGTCGAGAGCAATCTTGACCAAAATTTGCTTCATATTTTTTACTTTTAACCACTAGTCAGATAGTAAAACTAGTTCAGCTGTATTTTTTTCAGTTCAGAAAAAAAATGATTTAGAAGAAATCCTAAAATAAGTAAACTAAACGTGAATTGGAACTTAAAACATAATTAAAGATACCTATGAAATCCAGTAATGTGAAACACCTATGCAAATAATAAATCATCTAGAAATATTTCTTTCGAGACTAATTTGTCTTGCAGGTTCTTCCTATATACCAAAAATAACCTCCAACCAATAATATATTAGAGTTTTCATTCAATTATATGGTATTTTGTCATAAGTTACTTTGCTAATCTGCAATAAAGAATATTGTCTATCTATCTCATCTTCTGTGATTTCCTACTTCTTAGTGGTCAAAAAAACGCGGTTTTTTGTCAACTATGTGGTAGTGGGAGCCATACTCCAACATTGGTTATGTTATGTTATTCAGCATTTAGTAACTACCTAATGCTGTATCTTTTGCATTTCCGGATCCTGCCTGATGCCTTGACCGATTGTCAGATGCCATCAAGCCGCTCTAAGTTAGAGCGGCTTCTAAGGCACATGAATAGTCTTGCCGACTGGCCCTAACTGTACTCACATGCACCAGCCCAAAAAACTATCAGTTAACCCCCATGAAGTAACTGCGCTCACGTGCGCCCCCACGCGGCAGTTTACAAACACTCGGGTACAACGTCCGGCCACGAGACCTTTCTTATCTTATCGGTCTCCAAAACACATACCTTTCGTAAACGGTTAACCGCTTTTCGTAAACGGTTAACGTGCTAATAAGGAATTTGATCAAGACAATTTTGGCAAAGTGAAGGGAAGAGTTACCCTACTAAGGCGTGATTTCTTGATCATTTTAGGAAAAAAATCTTAGCGTTTTTCCTCGGCGCTCGATACGAAAGCTAATACACGCCAGGTCGAAAGTCTGATTTTCGTGCGGGTATTATTGGCTTTTCCGATTAACATGCAGCTGCTGGTCATTTTTTAGGGCTTTTCATTAATTCCAATAAGAAATAAGCATTAAGAAAGGATTAGCACAAATACAATGCTTTTTCCTAATTGACATATGATATGATCCAGTTGTTTCTTGGAGTTTTCTTTTCGATTACGCATTCACTACATTATATTCAGTTCATGTTTGAAAACTGATATGTATGAATTCAATACATTCCTCAGATAACCTGTTATTGCAAAAATGTAGATCTCAAATTTGCATCTAAAAAAAAAAAGCGAAAAAAACCGCAAACAGTAGTAAACGGTGGAGTTTTCTAAAATGTTGGAAATAACACCAAATTGCTTCTAAATTAGCGCAAAAAGCCCAATTATATGATCGGAGGCGACTGCGGCTTCGCGCTCGGCTGGCGCGAGCTGACGATGCCCAGGCGCAGGCGACTTACTTAAATAAGTATATAAATATATTTAGTGCAGTCGCCGGTTTGCGAAAGATGCGGGTTCGATTCCCGCCTGATGCCAAGACGAACAAATGTCTTTTTCTGGTTTTCAGATCTTTAGTAAAGATACTGCATGGAAAATGCTAAAAAAAATAATAACTATAAATATCCTTGAACATTATTTCTCATAGCGACGTCTAGCCCAAAAGCAAGCTTATTAAAGCTTGTATTATGGGATAATAAACATACTTAGTTACTTTTTTTTAGAAAAACCAGGTATACAAACAGACATCTTCATGACCACAAATGTTTGTACTGTGCGGGATACACCTGAATCGAAATTTCGTGATGTATTTTCGGGCATCTCCGTGATTCATCCCGGTTGACGTCGCTAGATGTCAGTCGTTAAGCCTAGTCAGAGGCCTTAAGGCGGCTTGATAATATCTGACAGTACGGTTTAATCAAACTACAAAATAGCGGAGAAACTACAATATACTCGTACAAGGATGTATTTATCCCTAAGAATGTAAAAGAACAAAAACCCACTGAGGTGACGCTTTTTTTAACTGATTACTTGCTTTTAGCCCAAAGACGAGTTTTACAGCTTAACAGGATATGGGAGAGTAAGTCTGTACCCCTAAAAAGTGACACAGCTTGTGACGCTCTTAACTGAAGGAGAAATTTCGGACGAGGAGTAAAGCCACAGGCACAACTACTTAGTAAATAAATAGTTACATAAACTTCAGCAACAGTAAATCCCGCCTAACTAGGCGTTCAGACTACAAATTGGCGAATTGGCCAGCGATCATAGCGGGCAGTGGACCGGCCTATCAACTAAGCACCGTCGCGGTCTCACCTAGGGGCCTACAGAGTCTTAAAAGGCAAGCGAAGCTTTGGGCAGTCAAGGTTTTAAATGTAGAAATAACCTGAAAAACTATTGAGATGTTTCTTTAACATAGTTAATGTTTAATGGTCTCAGCTGACAATCCGCACTGAGTCCGCGTTTTAAAGTATGGCTAGCACCAACTTATAGTTGGAGTAAGGCAGACCCCGCAGTGCCGTAACAGCCAATGTTTAGGAAGATATCATAAAAAAAGGTTATTTTTTTCACAAAAAGTAAGGTTTTACATTTGTCCAATTTTTAGATAATCAACGTCATTAATAATTTAACAATATTCCACTCAGCTTTGCTTATGGTGGGGCTAGAGCCCCACCATAAGCAAAGCTTGTTCTATGAGAGAAAAAAACAAGGATCCTTGTTTTTTTGAAAATTTACAAACAACGTGTACTTGCACACAATTGTTTATACTGCGTGGGGGATCGAACCAGCGATCTCTAGTTTGCTGCCAATTTCTTAACCATTACACTAAATCGGCCGGCAACTTATCACAAATTTCATCAACATCATCAGCCTGTCATAGTCCACTGCTGGAAATAGGCCTCTCCGAAAGTGCGCCACAACTACCGGTTCTGAGCCTTCCGCATCCAGTCCGATCCCGCCACCGTTCTCAAGTCATGTCGATCCGCGGTCTCCACTCGAAAAAAACAAATTTCATAATATGTTGTAATCTGCGATTGTTTTCACAAAGACAATTAAATAATATTAGATCAGACTAGCCATCGCCAGTTCTGGTGTTCTAAGTGTGGGTGACCGGACTTGTCTCGTTCTCGACTTTCAAAGGACAAACGTTTGTCCTCTGCACCGGAGCACGCGTTTTTATTGTTTTTTGTGCGAATCTTTTGATGATTTAAATAATTCAACTAATTCTAACCTAGAATTATAATGTTTTTTTTAGTCTTATGGAGTGGGTGGTGATGATTAATTAGAATCGTGTTAGATCAATATCTATTCATATGACTGTATTTTTTATACAATTTTGGTTTACAATTAACAAATCTATCAGACAAACGTATCTTGGTCTAGTTTAAGATGTTATTACGCTATTAACTTGAAATATATATTAGTTTATTATTTCATCTTATAACAATATTTTTACAGTGCAAGGATTTATAAAAACTTTCTACAACAAATCCGAAAATATAGAATCAGATAGGTAAGTATTTCTTTATTAAAAAAATACAACTCTAACCTTTCAGTAAAAATAGAACTTCCATTTTGGGCTCTCGTTTTTCTAATTTAAGGCTATTGTAAACTTAATGAATTCCAGGATTCCAGAAATCGCATCATATTTTTTATTTTTCGTAACCATTGACCCCAACCTATGACTCCAACTGGAAAAAAAAACAGAAAGGTCAGGAAACCTCATTAGACTACGGAAGGTAAATTATGGTTTTAAAATACCCTATCACTGACGCTACATTCACCATGGGGTCTGTAGAGTCCAAATTCTGAAACAATTTTCTTATCCTTTTTTCTTTCATTGTTTCATTGTCTAGTGGATACGATAAACTAATTAAACTATTGATTCCATCATATATTCCGACGTCGATTGTTTCCAGCGTTAGTTAAAACCTACAATCGTTATTTTCATCATCAAACATTTCTCAAGAGGTTAATTTTCCTCGCCGGAGTTAGGTGCCGGCCCATCGCACGGCCGATTCCGCTCAGAGGGCAAAACTGCCGACTCACCGCCTCTGAATCATCTTTGCTCTTTGTATCGTTAAACTTCAGGTTTATTTTGAGTTGGACAATGTACACCATACACTTGGAGATTTTGGATTGCTAGTGGAATGCTAAGCGCTCACACACAATGTTCAAATGTTTATGGTAGGTACCTAATTAAGTGTGCTTTCGTACACTTGGTCTAATAAGCAAGAGGAAATGATTTAAAATAAATAGAACATTACTTTTTACTGGTTACTATTTAATATTATTTTGTAATTGTTATTTGTAGGTAATACTAATAAGGATAATGTTTCTACCAAGGAAACCTCACATTTTGAATGTTAGAGACTAACTATACCTACTCTAAATACAATTTTAATTACATACATAATAACTTTTCACACCCAGACACTCAGAACACAAAAAGGCTTTATGCCCTTAAAACATCTCAAAATTTCCTTGAAACAATCAATTAGGAATAAAAACGAGTTAATTATTTATGACACCAACTACCCATTGTGTTAAACTAAATAGTTAAACTAGCAACAGCTCTCAAAGCCCGCAGTAACTCTTGAGTCGCCGACTCACGCAGCCGCAGCCTCTGCGACCTTGGCCTTTGCAAGATGCAGTGCATTTGCATATAAACGCACGGAGACTGGTCTGCGCGACTGGTTCCAGTACAGTCGCGGCCAAGAGTGTTTAGGGATTAGCTGCTTGTATTGTTGCTTGTTTAGATAGACGAATGTAATGTTGGAAATATAGTATCAATATCAAATTACAGATACCAATGTGCAATTTAGGAGGTCTTTATAGCTAGGGAGGGCGCTCTCTTCCAGACAACTTTAAGTATCGTAAGAAAGTAAAAAACAATTTTATGTTTAATTCTTTACATCTCTTCATATTGCACTTCTAGAGGAATTTTTAATGAGTAAGAATGAAGAAGACGGGACCATTTGTTAACTTTAGCACTGTGAACAACGACACTTATTAAATTTTAGCGGTGATTCATTTGTCAAAAAAAAACTTATACCTACAAAAAACGTGATATTGCTTCAGTTCTTCACTAGAAGTGTTAGAAGCAAGACTAGGTTCTAGTGCAAACTACACTCACTTTTCCACTGGCACTAAAACGATGCAACTGCTCCACTTGCAGACATCACGTATTGTGGGATAACGGCCCTTGTTTCCCGTGTTATTGGGAAGCAATGGGACCTGTTCTAGAAACAACTAGGCTTGAGTGGCTTATGCAACTTTTTATGAATTGCAACATGATTGAATTATGAAGATTGCATTTTGGTCCCGAATTTCAAGTGCCGGTCAATGAAAACTAATGTAATTGTAGGACAGCCTGAACTTTTTTTGCATTGCATTTAATCTGGAATCAAATTTGGATTGGAACCAGGATAAAGCAAAAAGAAGTCAATATTTTAACCACGTCAGTCAAATCATTTTTTGAAGTCCATATTTTACCGATTTCATTGAATGTTTTTTTTTGAGTTATTCATGAGTTGTGTGTTTGTTATCTTATGATGGTTTTTTTAATGGTTTCCATGCAATTACGAAAAATATTTTGTTATGAAGACATTCGTGTAATACGTCAATGATAACCCTCAAAAGCCGCTCTATATTGTATTTATTAGAAAAATAATGAAAAGCGGAAAACAGTTTTGTTCTCAACGATACCGCGATGCATCGAAAAGGCGTGCATGTGAACGAAATATGCACCGATATTTATTAACGATTATTTTTATAACATCTTAAAGATGCGTTCTTCTTCAAACTAAACGGATAAGTAGGTGGTATATTTTTATTGATGAAATATGTTAAATAATAATTAGTTTATTCTCACAGTTTGTAATGACAATTAGTAGGTAATTATTATACTGGATAACTATGTGGAGACATATTTTTTATTTATTTGACCTTATTTCTTTATTTGTATGAAAATAATAATTGCACAAAATTAATGATTGTGAAAAAATGCACAAGATGTAAGATAAGTTAAGAAACACTTTATTGCACACAAAGCAGAGTAGTTTACAATCAAGAAATGTGTTAGTGTCAGTGTACAATTTAGGCGGTCTTATTGCTAAAAGCAATCTCTTCCAGACAACGCACATCAATAAATGTAATATGAAGTAATAGCATGTCGTCGTAATGGGCTTGATGGTATGTAATGTAGAGAGGCGCACACATCAACCTTTACATCATAGGACCCTTATACGGCTGACATTAGACCCATTTTGCAATGGTTTTGTAAAGGTTGATGTGTGCGCCTTTGTACACGAATGTATTTAACTTAATGGATTAACGTAATTGTGTTAGTACTATTTTAGCGGTAAGAATGTTTCTAGCGGATACTCTTTTTAATTATGTGAATGCATGAATATTTAATGATTATATTTGCTGTTAAATTACGATTTTACTACAAAAACTGTTGCCTAAATCGTCTACAAACTTCAATAATAATTAACAAGCGTTAGATAAAGATTAGAAATAATTGTAAGTTTTAACAATCTGACTTTTATGGTCACGTAAAAACGTTAGACAGAGTTTATTGTGTGTTCATAGAGGTCTGGTGTTTTAACTTTTTTCATGTTTTGTTAATTGGATGATGTCAGTTTGTTTATTTGAATAAGATCGAAAAAGGTATTTCATTAAACGGACAGTTTTTTTTGTCTTTGCAAAAGTAAAATTTCATCATTGAATGGCGGTCTAAGACATAGTATAACAAATAAACGAGTAATCAATTTGAAAAGTTGCGAATATATCCATTATCCATCCACTATCCATAATTAAATAACTCAAACGAAAAATCGAGTTTGTTTGGGACACAAAACTATAAAATTAAGGTAATATACTGTAAATCCTAGCTTAGCTTCATCATTGCACTTCTCTAAATAATTGTATAACTCTAAAATTTAAAATATTATTTAACTCGGCACAGCAAATACATCAATAATTTATAAGACTTTACGTGGAGATACTAAAACAAATGAATAAAATCAAATGTCATTTCTTAGATGATATAATTTTGTATGTTCTAAATGACTACCGCTGTTTAGCCACTGATGGCTTTGACAGCTCTACCGGACTGTAGGGTGAGCGCAGAAGGCTCTCATCCCTAATATTATAAGTAACGTGCCTAAGGGCGCCCCAAAGGTAGACACGGACCTAAAGCTCTACTTGGAGAGGGCAATCGGACATAGCTTCAAGATAAGATTCAAGAGAAGACCTTACATTATTGCGCTAATAAAACAAATACCTAAATAGTCAATGATTACAGAAATTGAGAACTTGCAATTTAGGCAGCCTTATCATTAAAAGCACGGAATCACAGCAGGACTTTTCAAAGCCAGTCAAAATCGAAATCGGTTGCACAAGTAACATACATCTCGACGGACGTCTCGAGAAAGGGCTATCTCGAGACCGGCTCACCGAAACGGAAAAGCTAACTTGACAGACCAAGATGCGGTACGATAAATTTATGGTTAAGTTTAAGATGAAACGAAACGAAAAAGTATTAATTAGCTGTCTCACTGCTGGGCAATGGCAAGGGGTACATACTCGTAGCTCATTTAACTCATGGAGGTTACTCACTACTCGATTAGGAAGCTAGTACTTTTGGATTGCAGGTAGACGTTTCATATCACTGCGCCATTGAGGCGTTCTCACTAAAGACGGCAAAATTAATACTGTACATATTGAGCTGCAAAAATGACAGTAAAACCATAAGCTTCTAGCTTAGTGTTGAAAATCGTTTGGCAACGATTACCGATGTTTAATTACGCACCCCATGACGGACAATAGGATTGGTTACCACCCCGTCCAAGAATTTGGTACCTGATGCATTTTTCCAAAATCTCTGTCCTTTGGAGGGCACGCTTAGCATGTGCCAGCTGATGTCGCTAGATGTCTAACTTAGCCCGAAGCCTAAGGGTGAATTATTTTGTGCCTTAGGGTAACTTGCTCACATTTGACAAAAAGGTTCTCCACCAGCCTAGGCCATGTATGGGGCCAGTGAAGATAGAAAGAAAGAAAGAAGATGCATTGGAAAAACCCGTTGATTATCGTCTACTCTAAAGCTATGTTCTAAAGCTACCGGAGCAGGATATGCTACGCCTATCATTAAAATTAAGTTATCGGAACAGTGACGCCGATATGAAAGTTCCTAATGTTTTCATATCTTTCAATCTGTTTTGCACGATATGAGAAACTACAGAAAAATATGATAAGTTGAAAAATGTATTATCAATGTTCCTTATTCTTTGTTTCCGGCAATTCTTAGTTTTTTTTTTTAATTTAAAAATAAATCTTCTCTTAAGTTTTGAATGTATTCTTTATTTGCTTGATATGTTTCTTTTAAGTCATTTCATTATACAGTGTTTACTTTCAAGAAAGTTCAAATCAATCGAAAGCTCGTTCCCTTGAGCGGTGCACTGATTCTACCGTCAAAGTGTTTATTCAATAGAGTTTTAATTTTATATAAATGTGCAATGAACATGTGTGGCTTTAACAACTGAATATACTTAGTTGCCTCGTACTAACATTACCTACAGAATAGATCAATTTTAAGAAATAAAAGCAAAAGCTCATTAAAACTGCAGTTGAACTTCTTTTAAGTAAGTTCTTCTACAGTGAAATGACACTTTCTCATTGTCATGTCCTTGAAGAATGTGTCATATTCTTAGTTAACTTATATTAAACTCCAGTTAATTGAAAGTCCGACTAAAGCTCAAATAAAATTAAATGTACACTATTTAAATAGTAAGCTAAACTTTAAACACTACATTGCCTCTAAATGTCATTCAAATTATGTTTAAAATCCGCAAAAACTTGTTATGCCGGCAAAAACCTCATAACAAGACATACAATACAAATAAATATTCTAAAGTCTTACAGAGATTGAACGCCTTGAAATAATTATAAATTAATAATGTTATTTTTATTAAACGTTAATGCTTACTTAAACATTTCATTTACATTAAATGTTTTTTAAGTATCTTATCTTTAGAGCAGCTTTAATAATCTTTAGAAAGCACAAAAGCAGTTATTGACGTAATTAAATGATAATTCCCTTAACCTTCAACCTGCTGAAGTTATAAATTCATCGATGGTTGGCGCGACAATTACTTTTTAATATTCAACATGGCTGAACTTCTGTCAAATTTCCCGCCCGGCCGAAACTTTCCGGCCGCGGGAGATAGCGAACATTGCAAATGAACTTGGGCGTGTTTAGGAAAAACACTTTTAAGACATACTGAGACTGCTATTATTTACTAAATAAGACAGTAGTAATCGCTTTTTTAATTAATCTATATCTTTTGAATGCTTTTAGAGTACTTACATAATTCAATTACAGGAGGGTAGATGGATAGTGCTTAAATAATTATAGCGCTTTACTTGGGTCCATAAAAATACATTGAAG
This sequence comes from Udea ferrugalis, assembly GCA_950022985.1. NCBI lineage: Eukaryota > Metazoa > Arthropoda > Insecta > Lepidoptera > Crambidae > Udea > Udea ferrugalis. The sequence continues at coordinate 3,069,328 of OX465528.1, read as the reverse complement.
TAACTAAGTATTGCCTTTTCACTTAGCGGTAATGAATTATATTGTCGTTTATATTGCCTAAAAAAATGCTTCGTTTTTTTTAAATAGTCAAATGGCTGTTCTAGTTTCTGACCACTTACCTGTATGACAATAGTCTTCTAAATAGTGCCTGGCTGCCCGCTGCACAATCGAGTAGTACAAGCTGACAGAAGATGCAAGCGCCATCTTCTCTTCTCTTCTTCGTCTGTCGCTCACAGTTTGATCCCGTACAGTTTGTCAAAATAACCAAAACAACGAAACATACCAACTGATAGAAAAAATAATGAATCGGAAAAAAACTATTTTTGAACTGCGTTTAGTGCGGTGTTTACCAAAAATTTTTTTTAATTGTTAGTTGCATTTTGTTTGTCGAAAGTCACAATTTACATTTCGCGCTAAACGGCCGCGGTCCAAACTCTACGCGAAATGAAACTCGTAAGTAAAGGAACATAAGGTGTTGGTGCGGGCGGCGCGCGCCGCTCTCGGTGCAAGACTGCCGACCGGAGCCCGTTTTTTTTTTATTTTCCCCTTCTGTGTGAGGATGCGGCCGAAATGGGCGCGGATTAACAGATTTTCGTTAGCCGATTTTTATGCTTTTAATTGTTAATCTGTAGTTTTTCTTATTATGTAACCTAGCATCCAATATTCTTTCATAACAACAACTCACATCTAGCTACGTTTTTTTGGCGAATCATTTCGATGCTTAACTAATGTATATCTGCTAAGGTTTTATGAGGAAAATTTCTGATTGAAAATGAAAAATTCCAATAAGGAAAATAAAACTTTTCATTTCGTCTAATTACTTGTTATCTTATTATCCAAGCTTTTAATATGTAACGTTTTACTTATTAGGTAAGGTTAAACAATGAAAACAGATAAGGGAGTGAAAAAAGAAAAAAAATAATTCTAATTAGATTCAAATTAGCACTTTGCGAAAATTTGCCGGCCTTCAAAATGGCGGGAAAAGTTCGTTTTCCCGCGTCTCGGCGACATCTCGAGACATGCGTACGCAACGCGGTGTTTACTCCGGCCTTTTTGCGCTCTTTGTCAACTAGTAGGCTGTGTGGCTGTTTGCTTTTGTTTCCTTAGACATTAGTGTCGAGAATAAAAAAGAGATTGTTGTCGTAGCAACTGAATAGTTCTTTCGAACTGTTAAAACAAATCGTATTTGCTTTCTGTTTCCTAATAAGGTTGGAATTTCTGCTCTTCTGTGTTTGTATTGTTCGGGAATAGATGTGCGACTTTGTTTTATGCAGTTTTTTACCACATGCTAATGTTTAATTATGTAACGCCGTATAATTCAGCCTGAGTACGACTGCAGATGAAAGTAATCATGCTAATTTGTCTGCAACAACAAGTCGTTAGTTTTTTTTTAGAAATTTAATAAGTCATTCATTACTCGCTCATCCAGATTGTGAGTAAACACGTAACGGAAGTCTCCTTACGTTCGGTTATCGGCCGCTAACGTAATCAGGAGCGGCGACGCAATTATGACGAAACCCTTTTAAAAACGATTCGCGTAAAAATAAAGAAAAAAGAATGAGAAAAATGTTCATCAACGCGACACGACTCCCTTCCCCACCAACCGCGCCCCGGGCGGCGGGTGGCGTTGGAAAGAGACGGGGGCATGCTCGCCTATACCTGTCTCGCGGGTTGCATCTCGCGCCACCAAGTTTCGTACCAAAACTACCCGGGCCGCGCAGCTTTCGGTCGAGATTTCAAACGATATATCACGAGCCAGCAGCGTTAAGTTTGGTTCTTTATTTCAGAAGTAGTAAGGTAGATTTTAGAATGTAGATTTGGGAAGGATATAAGGATGTTTATCAAAAAGAGAAGTTTGGACTCTTGCAACGGTGGGCACACACACTGACACGCTAAGTTTAGCGCGAGTCTCTACGTTAGTGCACTCACGCACACTACTAAAGCTTCCTTGTAAGTTCGTATGTGTGTGTAAGTTGTGTTTGTGTGCGTTCAAAAGTTGGTATAGAAGTTTTGGATAGACTTTCTTTGTGTCAGTGATTTTTTCCGCAGGCGTGAGCTTGTGTGCGTAGGTCAGGAGAATTTTTTTCAAGTTCCGGCACACACACACACGCTCGGGTGTGTATACAGGGCTGCTGCTGTGGGGGTGGACGCCCGTTCTTTGTGCCCGGGGTTTGTAAAAAATGTCGTATTGGATTCTAGATAGTACATCTACTTACTAATGAATGATAGCTACGTTCGGCACTCTACAGCACTCGAAAATCTGATGCGGGTTTTGCATACGTAGTTTTTTTAAGTGGCTCGTCCAATCCTTGTGTTTGTACGATATGGAATTGTTTTCGCTGCTAATTATGTTAGTGAACTTTTTAAATTATTATTTTTTTATAGAAAGACATCAACGCGTCACTATTGGTCTATTAGAGCTACATAATTTATGTTAATTAGTTTGTATGTGTCATAGTAACTAGGTACCTACTGATCAATTTAATAAATTTATTTTTAATAAAGAGGCTTGTCAGTACAAGCAAAAACAAGTAAGCGATGTTTCCATAAACGTGGAAGCACAGCTTGAGCTGTGCCTAAACTTAAAAGTGATGTCAAACTTTTGACACTTGGGCTTGCGGTAACTGCTTTCAATGAGGTAGCCAATTTCAAAAATATTATACTTAGCCATTTTGGTAAGGAACTACTTTGGTACAGACAACAGCTTATCAGGTTACCACATACTATCAAATTTCCAAAACCTTTCTTGAAATCTCCAAGATCATTACGATTATGACTTACAGATCAAAATCCATCGAAAAAAAATTACAATTTGTGTGTGCTCAATTATTTCATTTTACCAACCTTTGTAACGATTAGTAAATATAGCAGAATTAATGTTGCTAATAATATAAACAAAAAATTAACTATTCAAGGCCAAATTTGATCCCAGTATCCTAACAAATATCTGTTAATAAAACTTTATTTAAGCAGGCTCCGAGTGTTTATAGTTCTTGACCCTTCATTTGTGGTTTCCACTAAACAAGAAAAACCGCCATCTAGAGAGTTATCTTCGAAAGAGTATTCTTGACCTGGCTCCAAGGAAGAGCAAAAGTCTTATCACATCGATGTTTTTCCTATAGACCATTCGCTTTAAGAATGCAGTAATTTCATACTCGTTTTCTGACCTAGCACGTCCCCTAACTAATCAAATCGTTCCTAATTAGAAAGTCAAGTCCACAGTGACTAGTTGAACGCATGATTTCGAACGCAAAGGTTGTGGATCTGAGTTTTTTGTGTGCAACAGATTTAATTTTAAAAATCACTGCATTCTTAACGCGAACGGACTATAGTTCACGTTCAAATGAGACTATTTCTAACAGACAATTTTCGTTAGTCTTAGCAATTTTTTGCAAAGTAACCCTTGCAAGTCATAAGTTGCCAAACTTTAAACTTTTAACATCAGCCGATGATTCTGGCAGTTCGTGTCACCAGCCGATAAACTGTACAAAGATACTATACTTGCCGCCATGCTATAAAGTGCCAACCCCGCCAACCATTGAAGTATTGTTGGGATCTTTGGCACGCGAGTTGCCAGATATTTATTGCAGTTTTGAAGTAAAAAGTTATTAAAGTCTCACTGCATGGTGAATGCATTCTGATTGAAACATAGTCTGAGTTATTTTTTAGGGATTGTTGTTTGAAAAGTAATGTGAAGTGAGTAAAGTCACTTGTTTTGATGGAAAGCCATTGAAGAAAGTAAAAATGCCGCTGAAATTGCATCGTTGGTTGCGGTCCTAAATGTACTCGTAATTTAGTGTAAGTGCTGAAAGTGATACTATATCACTATCACCGAATTGAAACGCGTCACACAACGTCTAAATTATTTCGTAGAGACAGTGTCATAATAGGCTAGATGACTGTATTTTTTTTTGTTTATTATCAAAAGACCTTACATTTATGTAAACAATCCTCAAAGAATCACTTCATTAAGATCAATACTTTCAGAGATATCACAATTTGAAATGCACATTTTTGGACTTGCCCAAAAACGCTCCATACAAACGTGACACTAAAACGTTTTTGTAAGGAGCGCGTAAGACCTTTGTTCGACAGCTATATTAAATATTGCGTTTATGAAAATGGTCTCCTAACATTATTGCTTCTTAATAGTATGGGTAACAAAATAGTGATATTGTTTTACAATAATTTTACACTTTTGAAACGGACTTGCCCACCCAAGTTTGTAGGACTATTGTGGCTTCATTTTGAAACGAATTTCGATTGTGGTTTCACAATAAAATTTGAAATCAATAATTATTTTTGGGGAACATAAAAAAATATGCAAAATCAATCATAGTCTTATCTACCTTATTATTTCCAACTGCAAATGAGCCACATAATACAACCGAACAATTTGTAAAAGTCAATCTATCCTTTATTTCACAAGCTAGTCTTGCTGAACTTTTTTATAAATTTCCCATATTTTTTCCTGACATGATTTAATCTGATTCTGTAAATATTAGAAGATCAATTCGTAACAGAATTTGTATTGAATAGGGTTGATTTCATCATCATCATGTCAGCCGAACGACGCCCACTGCTGAGCATAGGCCTCCCCCAAGGATCTCCACAACGATCGGTCCTGCGCTGTCCGCATCCAGCGGCTTCCCGCGACCTTCACCAGATCGTCGGTCCACCTTGTGGAGGGCCTGCCCACGGAACGTCGTCCGGTACGCGGTCGCCATTCGAGAACCTTTCCGCCCCAACGGCCATCGGTTCTCCGCGCTATGTGTCCCGCCCACTGCCACTTCAACGATGCAATCCTTCGAGCGATGTCGGTTGCCTTAGTTCTCCTGCGGATCTCATCATTCCTGATTCGATCAAGCAGGGAAACACCAAGCATCGCTCTCTCCATTGCTCGCTGGGTGACTTTGAGCCTTCTTATGAGACCCATAGTGAACGACCACGTCTCACTCCCGTATGTCATCACTGGCAACACACACTGGTCAAAGACTTTCGTCTTGAGACACTGAGGTATTTCGGACGCGAAAATATGCCGGAGCTTCCCGAACGCTGCCCATCCGAGCTGGATTCGACGAGGGTTGATTTAATACCTTAAAATTTAAAATATGTTTGTTAAGTAAAATGCATTGTTTTAAATTTTCTCACTTTTAGTTACTCGCTCTTCTGTAGACATATCTCAACAGAAGGAAGAGATCGTTTGCGATAGGATGAGACTAGCTAAATTCCTACCTTTTGCTGTAATTACCTGTGATATTTGTTTGTTTTTCGCAATAACCCTGAGGGAACCCTTACTACTGAAACAGCACGAAAATAATCGCTCCAGTTTTGCAAAATCAGACATTATTTTATTATATAAATACTATCAAAATCTAACCTCAAAGCTCTATCAGTTTTCCTTCTATCGCCGCGGTCCAGTTACTGCTCCTTTCACCGGCGTTTTTTCTCCGATATTTTTTGTCCCTCTCGTGTAATAACGTGGTATTTGGAAGATTAATACACAGTGCTCTAATGCATATCATTAGGTAGAGTGGCTGTTCTCAAATGTTCTTGGCTTGTTCCGTGAAGACGTACTAGAAGCTACTGTGTTGATGGAGGGTGTTGGAGCGTATACTAGATAGAGCAACTTGGAAATAAATGGTATAAATAAATAAATCATTTAATTTAGGTAAAATTACATTTAGATTGGCAGAGCCTGGCACGGGATCGAAATATTTGGAAAGGATTGGGAGAGGCCTTTGCCCAGCAGTGGGATGATGTAGGTTAGAAAAAAAAAACATTAACACGTCATATTATTTATTTATTAGGTCACAGGTTACATTTAGAAATACTAGATAATTCCAACTCAGGAATCAATGACATATACACGAGCCAAGAAGATTGGTAGTATTGAATTGATAAGATTAGCATGTATCATCTCATCTCTTCTCTTTTATATTTAGCCAATTGTTATTTTTCGTAATTTTAGTGCAAAGAAAAATAAATATATAAGAGATGTGAAACTTCATGATAAACGAAATAAATACTAGAGATGTTCAAGTCAAGAATATTTCTTAATAAGTTATTAATCTACAAATTACATGTTCGAGAGTTTTAATTACTTGAAATAAGCACGAAAATACGTCAAGCAAAATGACTGTTGCATATAGGTAAAGTGTGTCAACTTTTTTGAGGACTACAATTCATTAGTAATTTTTTTGTTCCTTTTATTTGTAACACTGCGGCGGTGGCCTACCACATTTTTCTGCTTAGCCCCATGGTTGGCTCGTAGAGAATGTCTTATCGGCATTAAGTCCGCCATTTGTAGTAATTTATTGTTGTGCAATAAAGAATAAATAAATTAGTAAAATTAATGGTAAATACATGCTTAAGTTTTCATAAATAAGGGGCAAAAAGGTAAAGTATGCAAACATTTTGTGACTCTACTACTACCCTGTGTTGGCAAGGAACCCAGCAGGATTTCGGATCTTTAGTAAAGCAGTATCTTTACTAAATATCCAAAAAGCATTGGAAAATGCTAAAAATAAAAATAGCAAACCCATATGTTCATGCACACGAAAATTTATACTATGCGTGGATTGAACCTCCGATTAGTGGCGTAGTACCCAATTTCTTAACCATTACTCCAAAGCGGTCGTCATCCGCAATATGCCGTATATCTGCAATGAACATATCTCCAAAAGTGAAATGTAAATAGAGTGCCAGTGTTCGGCCGCTAAGTACCGACTTTATTAGGGATCCGTAAGACGTAAGCAACGATGATGAAACGCTATTTTATTGCTTATATTCCTAAAGGAATTCGCCAATTCACAATCTTTGACGCTTGCCACATTTGCGCTAATATTTAAGGATGGTATGGATCATTTAATGGGGTTATTTTTATTGAGCTTATTTTTCAAATTACGCAGGGTCTGTTTTCTTTTAATATTTATGGAGATTAAATAATTTGACTTTTATCCGAAATGAATATAAAAATATGGAGAAAATAATAATCCGATAGTGGGTAAAGTCTAAGCACTAGTTAAGTACACATTTTTGGAACTAAACACTCTAAATCTGCATTTTTTGAAATATAGGTTATGTTTTGCAACAGTTGGACCTTCTGGAACTTGAACTCTGAATCACCAGTTGGATTTTCTAGAACTTTTATTCTGAATCTGAATGTGAGAGCATCATGGCCCAGTGGTTAAGGACTCTGGCTTAGAGTACGTGTGGCCTTGTTCAAATTTGCCCAGAACACCCACTGTGTTCCACTTGTGGCTTACTCGCTAGAGATAGAAACCGGAGAAACCCTGATAAGAGCAGTAAACTCGCCACTACCACCACGTTGGCTATGTGTGGGCTTCTGAACGTTCCGTTGAATATGACGGCAGTACATTCGTACTTTTGTGCATACGTTATCTTATGAACTTAAATCGCATATTCGTTATAGCAATATCAGCACATATCTCAGAACCCTCAGTTCGCGAATCAAACTCCGACTTGTCCGTTTTTTTCCATGTAATGAGTTGTAGAGCGCACGCTCGGCCCAGTTCTGGTAGCAATTTGAATAATGTGTTTGATTGATGGACTCAGTGGAGACGGACTCTTGTTACGTGATGCGCAGGAGTGGCTGCTTCTATTTATAGTTTTGGATGCATTATGTAAAAACATATAAACAAATAAAAAAATATATAGACAGAATTATTCGATATTTTTTTGTTTAGGTTTTGTTGACTTTGTCTTGGTGAAATTCAAACCTATTTATACAATCTTTAGCTTTACGGTTGTCTAACACCTAGAGAAAACTTACTATTCCCAACCCAACGTGGGAAGGGGTGATCCTACACGAAGCAAGAGGTAAGAAAAATATTTGGAAAGTCATCCTAAGGATCTTGAAATTACAGAAACGATACGAGCTTCTCTTTAATGCAATGTAAGTAGATTAGTCTTTTTAAATATAATTTATAAACCATACAAAGAGAAGCACAAATAGTTCAAATGAAAACGTTAAATATTTTCAGAGCTATACATTAAACTTTCATTTAGACACACGTTTTTGTAAACTTTCATGCATTCTAAAGTGACGCTAAATTATTATGCGTGGAACGGAACCACCCTTTTGTCGGATTAGTTTTGTCCGCCATGTGTTAAAAAACTTTATGCCTATGAAATTTTGTTTTTTTTGCCTAATTATATCTGTTATTTTATTAGAGGCATTAAACATTTAAATAACAAGGTCAAACATTTCAAAACGTTGAATGGAAAATTTGCAATCAACTAGTTTTTTTTCTTACAATAGATTACAATTTGAAAACAAACAAATCATCATCATATTAAGCCGCAAGAAGTCCACTGTCAAACATAGGCCTTCCTTCATAGAGAGAACGGTTGCATGCGGCGTGCAACTTTTATCAGGTCGTCCGTCCACCTTGCGGGCGGGCATCCCACTCTGCGTTTGTCCTCAAATGGTCTCCAGTCTAGAACCTTATGCGAACCAAATATTGTATGCCTAAATTGGTATTTTTTTTTTATAGTGGTCTTCAAGATGATCTCACTCCACCTGATGGAAAGCAGTCGTGAGGTCCAGATATGGGGTTGACAAGCACAGTAATGGACAACTACTCTGCTGGTCAATCTCATTTTGAAGGCCTGCATAAATGCCTTTTCACGCCCCGCTTAAAAAACCCGGGATTGTAGGAAGAAGGAAACTACTATATTTGTATATTTATATTTTTATGGTATTTACTATATTGACTTTCTCAAACCCTGGGTCCCGGGCTCGATCTTCGCACAGTACCTTAAAACATCTACTCGTGTATTATGCGTGTCTTTGTATTTGTCTGGGTGTTTTCTATGTCCATTAAGTAATCATTTAAACATAGTTAGCAGTTTTCGTACACAGGCTGGAGTTACAATAGCTCCAACCACTCGGCCACTAAAGCAAAAAAAAACAAGATATTTATTTACTTTACTAAAAATACACGATAAGCTGAAATAGCGATGTCCCAAAAAAGGTACAAAAAGGAGTCACAGCGCTTTGAACTGAAAAATCATAGAGCTTTATATTTTTTGACCTAAATACCATTTAAGTGTGTATAGATTTTGTTTGAGTCTAAAGTTTGCTTTAATTAAATGGCCATTGACGACATGCGATAGCGGCCCAGTGGTTAAACACTCTGGCTCGGGACTTAAGTAGTCCCGAGTTCAATCCCGGCCGGAACACTTACTCTGCGGCTCGCTCAGTGACTTGTGGGCTTCTGAATGTTCCGTTCACCATAACGGTAATCAGTGTGTATGACTACAACGTTAAGAATATAGTTGTGAGCGGACGTATACAGGCTGGAATAAATTCCTTAAAGGGTAAATCTCAATTAAAATGACACTTTAGAATTTGTTTTAAACGAAATGGATGAACAAAGAGAAGAGAAGCTTAAATTGAAGTACAAAATATGTCTTTGAACGCATCCAACAAATCACCTAGAACTTGACATTACCCGGGCGCGGTGCATGTCATACGCGGAGCGCGACAATTTGGGGTTATTCTTTTAACGTTAAAGGATGTTTTATTACTGCTTTGACTTTACTATTTTTAAACATGTTCAAAGCCTACTACACCAGAGGTAGAAGGACAACTTCAACATTACACCATATTGGTCAAAGTATGTACCGAAGTTGCACTAGTCAAATCAACTTTATGGAGTCCCTGTTGCTCGTCGGTCAGATGTTTCCCGTTTTTAAACATACATACTACTTATTAGGCCTAATACATTAACAGAGACCACATCTTTCCGCTTGCTACGATCTTGACATACTTTTCGTGCTTCTTCCACTCTCATTAGTCTTTTCGAATATGCTCGTCGGTTGCAGACGCTTTTGCCCCTTCAAATTTCTCAAAAATTAAGGTCAATCAAACAATCTAAGTCTTCCTCTTTGAACAGTTCCATCAGTTCCAGTTTACTCTTTTCTTATAAAGTATCTGTTGCGTTTTTGCACTGTCATACCCATCTTGCATTGCCCGCTGGTCGCTTGAAGTTGCACAAGTGGGTAGAAGCAAGAACCCTGGGTAGACCAGTCAGCCTTTCCCTTCTAACAGTGCCATTTACCTGTGCCTTAACAGTTATCTAGTGCGTTTTTACACTGTCGTTCCACTGTTTTTCCCGCTGATCGCTTCTACCTGTACCAGTGTGTAGAAGCAAGAACCCCGGGTGGACCGGTCGTCCTTGCGGGACCACTTTCCGTTTCGCCGGCCGTGGCCTATCAATAGCCTAGACTCGGTCGGCTGGCACGCTCGCTTGTTCCTTGCTTGGTTGCTTGGATTTATGTGAGCCTGGCAGACGTTATAATGATGACGTATTTAGATGTTCTTTTGTCGTAGTCCTTTTATGGTCTATTTACATTTTTAGGTCTGTAGTTTTGAAAAACTCCTTCTCCAAATCGAAGCAACTCGGATGACGCCATAACGGATATGTGGGCTTTTGAATGATCCGTTCATCGTCACAGATACAGACGGGCTTCGACTACCCCGGTTTGGGATGGTCTCTGTGATCAAATACTTCTGTAAGATCCCTTCTAGCAAATCTCACTTTTGTCCTACTTAAATAGTAGCTTTCCTAGTTTTATGCAGTTTTGTAATTATTCGAAACTGAATATTTTTTCAACCCTAACCTTGTCATGGAAAAGGACTAATGTCTCGTTTGAAAATCATAAAAGTGCTTGCAAGCTAAGTAAGTGACTGTCTGAACAAAAATAAGCTCGGCGATGTGTATACTGGCAGCGGAGGCGTTCAAACACAATAGGCAGCAAGGTGCTTTATTTTTATTTTTATTTCTGCAACAAGCTCCTCGTCTAATTACTAGAGATTTTTAAATCATCGAGACAAAGCAACCGCATTCGACTACCAGCTTACACTCCAGTGGTTGTTGAAGAGCTCCTGATTTTAATTGTTCATTTTTCGTTCCTTAGCTCGACTCATTGAGCTGGCGCTGGCTCCATCAATCTTCGTCACAATCCAGACGCACTGTGCATTAGCCAGACGAAGATGTAATGGCAGATAACTAGCTATCTCTTTTTAACTCTTTGTAACCAGCTGGAGCTTTTGTGCTACTATCTTTGTCTCGCGGCGAAATGATTCAGCAATTTACCTTTTGATAAACGACGTATATGCCAATTTGGTTTTATACGGTTTTGAATGTTGTTAAACAGACTTGAAGGTTTAGTTTTGATTGAGAGGATGGTAAAGAAATGAATTCCTGAAGCAAGTGTTAATGCAGAGTGCAACAATCTTTTTCTCGTACTTCTTGCAATGTTCAAATTGGATGGTGTTATTCAGTTGTGCTCTGATAGTCTTATTAAGTGATTACACACTTTACGCGGTCTCGTTCGGATCGAAAGTGAGTTTTTGGACAACGTGTCGTGTGTAACGGGCTTAACAACTTGTAGATGTTCTTTGAGTTTTATTGCTGACGGTACTTTAAGCTTTTTGTTCGTTACTGTACACGTGGTTCGAAGCTGAAAGTGAGCTTTATTGCAGCTGTTAGATATTATATTACGTGTTACTGAAATATATTCTGGACTTTGGAACTTTTTAATAAAAGTAACTTGGCTAGAAATTCAGAACGATTAAGACTGGCTTTTTGGTTCTGTTAGTAGAGATTTTGTCTTTTTAGCTGTGGGTCGTGGGTTCACACACCAATACAAAGTAAAGTGAAGGACGCTCCAGACGGGGGCATGGTCCAAGGTCAGGCGTTACTTTTAGAGGGCAATCTTTTATATCTTTAGGAAACCATTATCGTAGCCTTAAATCGAACCTATATATAAGCTTATTGCTACATACTATATTCCGAAACTTATACTGTCAGCTACATCAACTAAGATGATTATAAAGCCTTTTAAAGATTTTAAGGAGTAATCCCGAAAAATTACACTTTTATGATAATTTTATTGACTGTTGGCCTTTTTACGATCTGTTTAATCAACGTCTCGGGAATATTAATATCTTACAAAGATTCATGTCGTTACTTAAATACCGCCTATAAAAATACTCGTATACTTACTGGAAGTGATTTTGGCACAACATTTTCTTGTATTTTTAATTTACGATTGTAATATTTCTGCGGGATTAAATGAGCAGGTTATTTAAAATTAAGGAACTGTTAAATTTAATGAGTGGGGGAAAATTGTGGGTGTGCTTAAGGTATTTGGGCACATTAACGGCCCATATACGTCCCACTGCTGGTCACAGGCCTCGTTCCACCTCAGCAATGAGGTGGAACGAGCCATACGCCAACACGTGGGCTCAGTGCGGATTGTTGGAGGGGTATAAGGTTAGTGAGCAACCTTTATGTCAGATGTTATCAAGCCGCCCTAAGGCCTCTGACTAGACTTAACGACTCACATCTATTGACGTCAACCGTCATTTGACCACAATCATACCTGATCATAGGGTCTGTGAGGGTATGTACATGTTGGCTTAACAAATACCTCAAATGTATGTAGGAGTGGTCACCCATCTTATATCCCAACCGGGCAAGTGTTGCTTAACATCGGCAATTACCACGGCCACGGGAGCCTTGAACAAATATGAGAATATGATATGACCTTTGGACAAATATGAGTATATTTTGTTGGAAAATAAATGAAACCTCTATTCCCAGTTGTATGGCCTTTATTAAGCCCGGGTTGCTATCAAATGTTTTCCAAGATTGATTTTTCTGTAGCAATTTAATCTAGCAATAACTAGTTACAAATGCTGAAGGCTTTAACTCTGTCAATATAATTATGGTCTTTTTTATGTCGTCAGTCTGCGTGTGTTTCAGACATTACTATACATTATAATAATTTCTTTATCATACTCTACTTAGCAGTGAGTTGACCAACCTCTTGAATACAGCTACAACTTCATCATCATCATCATCACCATCAACAACAATAGTATCTCTATTTAAAACAGCATTGCGGATGTCAAGTAAACCATTCCTATTTGCCTTTCCTAAAAATAAATTGGTTTGATAGATTGATTGGTACGAAACCTTGTTTCCTTTATCCATATTTACTTATTTAAAATTTTACCATAGAGGTTTTGGACCAACTTCCATTTACCCTAGTAAAGGCTAATGCTAGTCTTTAAGATAGCAAAGTTCAGTGTTGCATCTCATGATAGTTGTTTCTAAAAACGAAGAAATCTCATTAAGGCTTTATTCTACATTAGAGCATTATTTTTCATTTTCCAATAGCTCGATGTGCGGCAGTTAAGCGACTGCCCATCAATAACATAGGGTTTCAATAAAACCTAACCTACCGCCTACTTATAGTGCGGTACAACAACCGCTCAGGAGTGCAATCCATCTACTTCACCAAGACACGAGGGACGGGGAGGGGAGGACAGCGTGATGAGTGATAAGCGGTAGCGGGAGCGAAGATAAGGCAGCGGTTACCACCACCGCTTGACTTGAATCCATCATCTGGGCAGTTCCGCAACAGAGCTTTTTCATTCCACCTCGGCGGTTGATTTTGTGTTTTTGTTTTTGAACTAGAAAAAAATTACAAAATTAAAGATCTTTATTTTTGTTACATAATCTACTTAAAATTTGACAAAAAAAACTATGTTGTGGAAATGCTCAGTTACTAAAGAAAGAGCGAATTGAAATCCTGTATGACATCACACATTACTTCATATTGGTAAGTTACTTACTTTTATAAGTTCTTGTTATAGCTACCAATTCTGTAGAAGAAATGATTTGATAGGTATTATGAGTAATTGGCAAGTGAAACTTTGATGGCGACGCTATCTGGCACACTACAATAGTGCTGGTAGATTAGATTCTGGTTGAGTTGATGATATGAAATGATGAAATGTGGTGCTATTGAAGCTCTACTGCAGACACTGTCTTTCTGACTTCGTAACAATTAACGACCTTTAACAACCTCTTCTGACAGTAAGTAGTTGCTATAGCAATAGTTCATCAGTAAAGTAAGATAGCGAATTTAGCACACCATGAAAACACTTCAGAAACCTTATTGAGACAATTCTAGGATGTCTACATATTTGACAGTTGCGATGGTGACCGTTGCCGGAGGCCTCGCAAAAAAAGTTTTCCAGAGCAAAACCCGTTGTATCAGCAACAGAAATCACATAGGAAAGTCCCCCCTTCCTCTTTACCAAACTTCAATATTACTTAAGAAACATTTCCCCGCTCTCAGTTCACACTGGGACCCGACCCCAAACTGCATGATGCATTAATCCCTGTTCCCGCGGACGGATCGCTAATATATGGTCGTGGGTTCGACTCGGTCACACCGCGGTCGCTCAAACTTGATTCCCACTCAGATGAATGCAATTAGCTATTAGGAGTTGTTGTAGAGATTTTATTTTTATTATAAATAGAAAAACGTTTCGGGTATTGAAGTAGTGAATTCATGTTAGGAATGCATTCATTTCATACTTGTCCTTTGACCTAGCACGTCCCTAACTGATCAAATCGTTCCGTATAAAAAAAGTCCAGTCCACAGTGACCAGTTGAACACATACTTTCGAATGCAAAGGTTGTGGAAGAAAGTTTTATGTGTGCAACAAAATTAAATTTTAAAATCACTGCATTCTTAACGCGAACGGACTATTGAGTTTAGTGTTGAGCTGAGCTACACAACAAATAAAAGATTTTAACATATCAGAAATGAGATATCAGGCTACTTCTAGGCAAGCACACTCAATCTTAAATAGATTATGGTCGAGCCTAAACCCATTAAATATAAAAAAAAACAAATGAAGGGGTTGCTATAGAAGTCTATAATGTAAGCCTATGTCCAGCATTAGCCATCATTGCACTGATGACGGAATGATGATGATAATAGGACTTACCAAGGCATTACTCTAAAATAAATTTTATTTCAATGACGTTTACATACTCGTAAATCTACAAAAAACAAAGTGGATGTAGACAAACAAAGGCATCTTAAGTTTATAATTATGTGTTATTTCCCATATTATAATTGATTTACATAAAATTCAACTTAAAACTATGTTGGCATGTATATAATACAAGCGGCCGCCCGCGACTTCGTCCGCGTGGAATTCAGTTCAGCCAGCGAGTACAATATCAATATCAGTTGTAGCCCAAATGTTATTTCGATGTTAAACCCTTCTAATTCGGAACGCACCCATAGTTACGCTGATGACAGCAGCCGTCTGTCATCAACTGTCATGCCATACCATGTGATGCCGCGTACATTTTCATATTGTACTTGATATTTTCAACAATTTGCACAATATCTTTATAAATTGTAGCCTATGTGTTATTCAGATGTATAAGCAACATTATTGTAAAGTTTCATTAAAATCCATTCAGTAGTTTTTACGTGAAAGAGCAACACAGCACATCTAGACATACAAACTTTCGCCTTTATAATATTAGTAGGATAACCTCTTACACAAAAAAGGTTGTTTTCAAAGGAAGAATTTAATTTGACTGCAACCGCGCTTTTAACTTAATTAATGATTAAAGATTCAATTACGTTATAACAAGATAACATTTTCTTTGCATGAGTGCATTTTCTTGAAGAGAAATATTTAAATTTCGTTGACTTAATTGGTTTGTATGGATTATCAATCATGATCATCAATTTCCGTGTAACAGTCATAATACTCATAATAAATGGACCTCTGTGGATACGATGCGGTATAATTAAGCAAAAAGTTTATTGATTTTGAACATCGCAACAGATAAAACATACAACACAAAGTGGTTAGAAAAAAAACAATAGAAAAAAAAGAATAATTTCCACCAGACAGCAGTGTCACGATGTTTAAGTTTTTATGAATAATGGGGTTATCCGTTAATTGTCCCACTTAAACAATCAAGGTATTCCGACCGTCTTAACTTAAAGTTGGAAACACCGGGTTCCAAGCCAGGTTGTTCAAAAATCACTGGGTCTCGATGACCATTTTTTTTTTCTTTCAATAAGTCATGAATAGGTCAAAATAACAACAAAAAAACAAGAAGTCAACGGCCTAAACTGACCTAATGCAACAATCTGACCTATGTTTATCATTTACCGTTTTTCTGTATGCATAATAGTGCATTTGTCGGTGCAATAGTTAGAACGCGGAGGCGGTGCACTCGGCGACCTTGTATGTCCTTGTAACCTCCTTTGATCTTTAGGAGAGAACATTAAATTATTTATAACATATTTTATTACAAACTATACAGGATTTAGTTAAGATTTAGGACTGGATAGTAAAAACAGCGGCGGAGAGCGTCATGGCTGAGTGGTGTTCAAGACTGGCTGGTACGCTAACTTTGTGTTCATTGTACAATTTGCGGCTTACTGATGAAAAACAGCGATGAAAACCCAAGCAACCCGGATAACGGTGATAAGCTAGCCCCTTACCACGTTGGATTCAAGTGTGTAATGTGGGCTTCTGATTGTTCCAATCACTATGACGGCAACAATCAGTGTGCCTCAGACTTACCCATAGTCGTAAATGATAGTTATCACAGCGTAGTATAAAACAAAGTCGCTTTCTCCCTCACTATATCTGGATTTGAAATCTTTAAAATTATGCGATTTTTTTAATGGATAGAGTGATTGAAGAGGAAGATTTATATGTATTAAAACATCCCATTGCACCCGTGCGAAGCCAGGGCGGGTTGCTAGTGTTGTGTAAAAAGGACATACATACTTATTTTTTTACTATCCATAACATATCTCTGACGTTTAGATACTGAATAGTAAAATAGTTTACCGTGAATACCAGCAATTACTATCAAACTGCAGATAATATCAGTAAATTGCGGCAAAAACACATCCTTTTAATACTACGGCGATAGCAAATGGCTGAACCGGTCTTTATAATGTTTACAAGTTTATTAATTCAGGGATCAAATAATAACGTACTTTCTATTCATAGGCTTGTAGATAGCGAGCAAGATAGTAGTAGTAGGTGGAGCTTTAAAGTATACTTGACAAGAAATTGTAGGGAAAATATTGAAAAGCTACTTGAAAAATTACAAAATCTAATTTGTATTGTGTCTAAATCTAATAGGAATCTAATTTGTCATTTTATTGCTAGCTATATTACATGAAAGGGATATTTCACCTTGTTCTTCATTAAATCTGTGTATAAATCTGTGTATTTATATGTGTGTAGCAGACAGCATAGTGCTGGGGGGCTTTAAGAAGAGAGTGAACAGTCATTCGTTGTGCCGGCAGTACTCGTACCACCTTAGACCACACCATCGTTTACGATCAGGTGAGATTTTGGTCAATTTCCTGCATAAGTAATAAAAAACCTAATTAAGATCTAACCTAAGGATAGAGTTTTATTTTTTCTTTGCGAGATTCAAAACTGGCTATGTATGTGGTTCGCGGGTTCGATCCCCGACAGTACAATCATTCGTCTGCATGAACATGTCTGTTTGTATTGGTCTGGGTGTTTCGTATACCAAGTATGTGTTTAGAAAATAAGTATTTAGTTTTAGTTTTATGTATTTGTGTAATTTATTTAATGAAACACATTTCAATCCTGACATATTTGTGCACTTCCTTAACCTTTCTGTGTTATTTCCTTTACCTGTGGGTTGTCTGGAAGAGATTTCTTTTAGCAATAAGACCGCCTAAATTGTACATTGTCTCTTAAATGTTTTCTTCTGTGTTAATTTCTCTGTTGTGTTTATTATCTTATCTTATTTAGGTATTTATATCCCTTGTCTAGGTCCCATGATACAATCTTTGCTTGTTTTTGATTAGAAGGCGCTGTGTGGATAACTGTCCAAGGATTCAAAATCTTAAAAGTTTGGCAAGTTAGAAGAACATCTATTTATCGGTTCACACAAACAAAACAAAACAAAAATTTACACCAAATTTAAAGACAATGACAAAGAGTAAACAATAAAGAAAACAAATGGCAACAATTAAACAAATGAATAAAAGGAAAAGTAATAAGAAGAGAAAAAAAAAGTGAAGTGGGGCCAACCAGGTCTCTGTCTCAGCATTTGTCGCCACAGCTTTTTAAGGCTGCAGCGACGCTGATATTATGACAGAGCCTTTATGATGTCGTCCGACATAGGTAAATAATAAATAAATACATAATATTACATAAAAAAAGTTAATAACTGCCCACTGTAATTTGCCTATAGGCGTATAGTACTTTTACTTTGTGCAATCTCTACATAGTATAAAACAATCCCTACGTCCTACTGTCCCTATGTAAGCTTGAATCTTTAAATCTACGCAACGGACTTTCATGCAGTTTTTTTTAAATACATAGAGTGATTAAAGAGGAAGGTTTATAGGTATAATAACATTTTATTGCACCCGTGCGAAGGCGGGCCGGGTCACTAGTTTCTATATATAAAATCGTATCGCTGTTCGTTAGTCTCGCTAAAACTCGAGAACCACTGGACCGAATGGGCTAATTTTGGTCTTGAAATAATTTTGAAGGTTCAGGAAATGTTTAAAAGGTGTGTAAACATGGGAAAATGCTAGGAATATAGTGAAAAATAACAATTTAGTTTTCCTTAGCAACCGTTTCAATCTGTTACGTGACACTGAATCTTTGACAACAGAACGTAGTCTGTCGGGACAGCTAGTGAAGAACAAATAAATACATTCTTTTGTAGAGACACGGGTAGTTCACTGACAGCAGAGAGACAGATTGACGATTGTAAAATCCAAAAAACAAAAGCCATGCACAAATGAATCAGGGTGGCCATTACACCAATGAGGACTCAGATTTATAACATCTCTCGTTTAATTCATGCGTAAATCGAATCTGTAATTGGCAATTTGTTTCCGAATGCACTTATTTACAAAAGGGAATTCGATGCTGCATTTATCATTATTAATTTAAGAGAGATTGGGATAAATAGAGCACAAAGTTGCGTCTGCGTTTGTTTTTAATCTCTTTGATGAAAGATCTATAAACATACATACAACAGCTTTAATACGAGTTGTTGTTGAACACAGGCCTCCAATCAACCATGAGGTGGGCTTTTCTAACACCGGAGAGTTAGCCGCAAATTGAACATTGAGCACAAAGTAAGTGTGTTCCGGCCAGATTTGATCTCAGGACCATCGGGTCTCGTGACAGAGTGTTTAACTACTGGGCCAAGACCCTCTCAATCATTCAAAATCATTTACCAATAAGCAACAGTATACGTCTACTGTTGCTTGCACATAGCTGGTGCTTGACGCATAGTTGGAAGCCTATGCTCCCAACTATGAGGTATGAGCCAACACGCAGGCTCAGTGCGGATTGTTGGAGGAGCTAGTGATAACGTCCCTTCCAAACCACGGAAACAGTGATGAATTATGAGAAGAAATATAGTTCACTCAGAAACTGAAAAGGGGTTCGTGCCTCAGTGGTGACAGTTAAGTTGCGCACGCAAGCTCGTCAAAAGGGATGGGTGGGTTAACCCACATAGTGATGTAGTTTTTGGGTATCATCGTGCCCCGGAAGCTACAGTCTTCACTCTGCTGGCGTCACTAAACGTCGGTTGTTCAGTTCCGTATGAGACCTTAACCCCCGAATTCACAAACGTCAATCAACGCTAAGCACGCGCTCACGTTCATCCCGTGCTGTCCGGTAAAATGACAATAGAACTGAAAGGGACAACTATACTTCTGATGCTCAACGTTAATTTGCGTTTGTGAATTCGGGGGTAAGGCGACTTAATACCATCTGACAAAAGGGTTTATCACTAAGTACCAAACACCTCAGCAACAATGAGCCTTCAAGTTAGAGAATGGCTCGCATCACCTCATAGTTGAAAGTTTTTCATTTTTAATTTCCCAGATTATTTTTTCACCATAGACAACGCACCATCGCATTCCCAATCACTGCAAAGACATACATTAATGGGTTTTCCATAGCGTGTGATTATATGTATGCTGTTCAGCTGGCCGTGTTGATTTTCAGATTATGCGCAATGCGGAACCGTCTGACTATCGACGAGGGTTCCGCAGGGAGATGATCATTGACCATTTCTGGATATGTTAAAGTTGATCTACTAAATGTTCGAATATGGCCAGTCGTGTTGTTTTTGGTCAATCTCTGTATATAAAAATGGATTGCTGTTCGTTAGTCTCGCTAAAACACGAGAACCACCGGACCGATTTGGCTAATTATGGTATCCAAATATTTGTGATGGTCCAGGGAAGGTTTAAAAGGTGAGTAAACATGAGAAAACGCTAGGAATATAGTGAAAAACCACAATTTAGTTTTCTCTTATGTTTGACAACAGAACGAAGTCTGTCGGGACAGCTAGTGTATTATAAACACTCGAAATAACGAAATTTTGAGATGTGCCCCTATAGTATGAAAGCTGCGATATCGTTGAATTCTCCTTCAGACTATGGTCTGCAGGTTATAATTCGTTATTTATTATTTTTATTTATTTATTGTTCAAAACAGTTACAGAGATTACAAAAAATAATTACAAAGCTGTGGCTCACAAATCAATCATGGTTTATCTGTCCACAACGAATCACTCAATAGGTATTTTTTAAGTTTATTTTTATTACATTTGTTATTTTCAAATTTAATATCACTCATTCATGTACTCTTTGACGACGCAACGCTTTATGTATCATGTCAATTGTTGAATTTTTAATTTTTTACGACCGCTCTTTTGGTGCGGGTAGGTAGAAGCCGAATCCAGGGCATTAGCTGATCAATTCATATTCGCGCTTTTTAAGACATTCACTCGCATGTAAATGGATGTTACGGTGTCGGAATAAAATATATCTAAGTATGGGACAAACTCTGGCAAAAGCAGGTTAGTCTATCGTATTATTATTATCAACGGTCAGAGGTTACTCTTACAAAAAACTTGGCTAGAATGGAATATTTCAGTATTTGACTTTTTAGTGACAACATTACACCTTCAAGCCGATAGATGGCGTTATCCTC
The DNA here is from genome assembly GCA_950022985.1 of Udea ferrugalis. Taxonomy (NCBI): domain Eukaryota; kingdom Metazoa; phylum Arthropoda; class Insecta; order Lepidoptera; family Crambidae; genus Udea; species Udea ferrugalis. The sequence continues at coordinate 3,048,435 of OX465528.1, read as the reverse complement.
CTTTAGATCGCGCTAGCAATGTTTGTCGGCGATTACACTAGGCAATGGGTGCTTAATGTGTATGGTACCATTTTAACTTTTAACTTTAGATTTTTGAAAGCGAGTGAATTAACTCCGTCTTGTGGGATAGGTCACTTGCCAGAATCTAGAATGCCAGGCCAGCTGAAAGTTCGGCTTTCATGGAAATGACAGAGTGCTTAAGTGAAATAAATTCAATAGTGGAAAATTCTGAAATAGAGACTGTATATATCTTTGGGGACTTTAATGCTCACCCGAACGAACCATTTTGTAATGAGCTATTAAGTTTTTGTATGGATCAGAATTGGGTTTGTGCGGACTTTCAGTTATTAGGTTTCGGCTCTGATGCTTATACTTTTATGAGTGAAGCTCATGGTTGTAGGCGGTGGCTGGACCACTGTGTGGTGACTCAGTCGGCATGGAAAACAGTTGCGAATGTACAGATTGATAATGGTGTTTTCTGGTCGGATCATTTCCCCCTATCAGTGAGTGTAAATGTTGAATTAGTAAGACCTAAGATTCAAGCCAACATTCCTAGCTTGCATAACAATGTTTTGTGGGGGGTGAGACAACCGCATCAAATTCAGGAATATTTACAAATCTGTAATAGTAAGTTAAGAGATGTTCAATTTCCTTTGACAGTGTGGTGATCGCTTTTGTGCAAATTCAAAACACAAATCCTCTTTAGATGAGCTCTATACTAAAATAACATCTATACCTACTAGGTGAAGCGGCTGAAAGAACACACGAGGGGAAGTTTAGTGCACGTAGTAAAAGGACACATAGTAAAGTAAAAGTAAAAGTAAAGTAAAGTAAAGTAAGTAAAGTAGTAAGTAAAAATAGTATTTATTCATGTAAACTTATTAAAAAGCACTTATGACAAGTCATAACATAAAAATTAAAAAGTAATAATGTGATTCTACCACCGGTTCGGAGGTGTTGATTCTACCGAGAAGAAACCGGCAAGAAACTCGGTAGTTACTCTTTTTTAATCTTGTTTGTTTACAATAATTGCGATAACAGAGTAACAACAGTAAAGTCAAAATACATGATGTGCAGAGGAGCAGACTATTTCTGAGATGACCACAAATCCTTGTCGTTCAAGTAATCTTTTACATTGTAATAACCTCGTTTCATTAACTTTTCTTTAATTTGCGATTTAAACTTGTGAAGGGGTAGTTCAACAAGACTTTGAGGTACTTTATTAAAGAATTTTACACATTGACCCACAAATGATTTCCCTACTTTATGAAGTCTAAGATTAGGATTTACAAGTTTGTTCTTATTTCTTGTATTGAATTTATGACTATCACAATTCTTCTTGAAAAGGTGCAAATTTTTGCGTACGTACATTATGTTGTCATAAATGTATTGAGAGTGTACAGTTAATATATTTATCTCCTTAAATACTTCTCGGAGCGAGTCGCGTGGTCTAAGGCCGTATATGGAGCGAACGGCTCTTTTTTGAAGTACAAAAATAGTATTTATGTCCGCCGCTGACCCCCACAACATTAGTCCATACGACATTACACTATGAAAATAACTGAAATAAACTAATCTAGCTGTTTTAACATCAGTCAACAGTCTTATTTTTCTTACTGCATAAGCAGCCGAACTAAGTCTTCCTGCCAGGGACGTAATATGCGGACCCCACTGTAATTGGGAATCTAAAGTGACTCCTAAGAATACAGTGGAATTCGCAATTTCTAGTGGTTCATCGTTCATATTAACAACAATTTCAGCCTGTTTAACATTAGGCATGGAAAATTTGATGCATTTAGTTTTCTTGGCATTGAGTAATAAATTATTACTAGTGAACCAACGCACTACTTTTGAAAGAGTATTATTTACGTCGTCAAATGCGTTTGTACCTCTGCCGACTTTAAATATCAACGAGGTGTCATCAGCAAATAATACAATCTCACATACTCCTTTTACATAGAAAGGAAGGTCATTTACATAAATTAAGAAAAGCAGGGGTCCTAATATTGATCCCTGGGGCACTCCCATACGTATGGTGGCACCGGAAGAGTTCGTGCCGTTGACACTCACTTTTTGAATCCTGTCTGTGAGATAGGATTTTATCAGGCTAAGTGACATGTTTGACACACCGTAATGTCTCAGCTTAATCAGTAGGATCTCATGGTCTACGCAATCGAAAGCTTTTGATAAATCACAAAAAACCCCTATTGCATCTAGCTTGCCTTCCCACGCATCGAATATATGTTTCATTAGTGCAACTCCTGCATCAGTTGTGCTTCTATTCTTAGTAAATCCAAATTGCTTTTCATGTAATAGCTTATTTAAAGAGAAATGAGAGAGTAACTGATTCAAAATAATTTTTTCAAAAATTTTGCTTAATGCTGGTAGTATCGAAATAGGTCTATAGTTAGATGGGTCACTTTTTTCACCTGATTTTAAAAGAGGTATAACTTTACTTAATTTCATTAAATTAGGAAATTGACCTTGGTCTACACAGTTGTTAAAAATTGAAGCTAAATTAGGTGCGATCAGATCTATGATAGGTTTAAGAATGTTTGTTGATATACCCCATATATCCTCAGTGTTTTTTATATTAAGTTCTTTAAACGCTTTGAGGATGATATGCGGCGTTATAAAATCAAAACTGAAACTAATGGCGCACTCATCAACACTAGATGCAAGGAGGGACCTAGCTAGTAAGGGACTAGAGTTAAGTTCACTTGTAGTAACAATAGGTATATTCGAGAAAAATGTTTCAAATGTTTTTGCTATGTCAATGTCGGATACTACAATACTGTCTTCAGTTTTAAGTGAGAAAGAATGATCACGAGGCTTAGTCTTACATGTTTCTTTATTTATTATGTTCCATGTTGCTTTGATTTTATTTTTAGCGTTTTGTATTTTTTCGCGCAAAAAAATGGACTTTGCAATACTACACGACTTTTTGAAGATTTTAGAATAAGATTTAACATAATCTACGATACCGGGGGTACTAAAGTTAGCTTTTAAATCGTATAACTCATATAATTTAATCCTACTTTTATGAATACCAGGAGTAGCCCAGTCACTAAACTTAAATTTGAAATTATTCACTGTTACTTTCTTCTTGGCAAATATATGATTATGTTCATTGAGTAATAAATCAGATAATTGCCTATACTGATCATCTATGTTCAGGTCTTCTTGAGATAAAGAGGGTAGCTTTTTAATCAAGTTATTTTTAAATTTTTCTACTCGCATTTTAGTAACAGGTCTGTAAGTAATATCTACTGATTGAGAGACATGACGGTGTTCGAAACTGGTGAGCAAACCACAGTGGTCTGACTTCAAGCAGTTAATAATGGATTTTTCAATTCCAACATTTTCACAAAAAATATTATCCAAGCAGGTAGCTGATGTTGCAGTAATTCTAGTGGGTTCATTAAAAAGATTAAATAAGTTGAAAGATTTAAACAAATTTAAAAATCTTACTGTTGTCTGGGAAACATCTAAAATATTTATATTAAAATCACCACAAACAACTACCATCTTGTTTGACTTGCACACTTTTTTTAAGACTTCTTCCATAGTCTCTTCAAACACAGAATAATCAGCCGAGGGGGGCTTGTACACACAAACAATAATAATCTGCTCTAACTCCACACATGAGATTTCAATAGTTCGCTCAATTGATAGTCCTACTACATCTTTACGCTCTTTACATTTAAATTTATTGTGTACTAGAATAAGTGACCCACCACGAATAGCAGTACTTCTCAAGAACGAACTAATGACACTATAATTATCTATGCTTATCATACACTCATTTTTCTTTAGCCAGTGTTCTGTCAAACAAAAGACATGTATGTCCATACAGTCTAAGAATAAACCTATTTCTAATTCTTTGCCAGAGAAGCCCTGTATGTTCTGATGTACAAAGTTAATATAGTGTTTTGGCTTCTTTTTTGTCAAGTATTTGCAAGAGTTAACCTCTTTTGTCTCCATCTCTAATTTAAATGAGTTGGAACGAGTTCCAAAGTCTGAACAATGTTTACAACGTCCTGCTCAATAGGAGCAGATTGTTTAGCCAAATTTTTGGCTGAAATCATAAAAAAGTAAGATAGCGACATAGCTATCTGTCGTTTATAAAAAATTGATAAATTAAATTTATCATTTGTCAGGTACATATTATTATTAATAATAGGATTAATGTCAATCAGATTAAATAAATAATTATTTGAAAATGTCAGAGTATCAAGCATCATATTAATTTTATATCTCTTTTGGTTTTCGGCCTGTGACAAACCCCTACTGTAAGGTAGTGTGAACAATACAATTTTACTAACATTTAAAAGTGAACTTAAAATATCACAACATTTCATAAATTGTCGTTTGTTCATATTACCTCCGTTTCCCATTAAAATAATGAGGGTTGTATTGGGGCTGAAACTATGGTCAGCAATTTTTTTTATAATTTCAGTGTATGAGGCACCCGGCAAACAGCAATTCAAAACTGACTTACCCAGACTTTTATTTAAAAGGTGGCCTATGTTTCTTCCAATATCATCACTAAACATCACCACATCACTGACATGATTTTCTGAAGTTGTTTCCACGATTGTATTCGAAACAATCTGTGGTTTAGTGTAGTTCTCACTTATTGGGAGAGTATTGTCCAATGTTAGAACTGTCGGTACACTTATTTGTGATGACACTGAATCTACATTATCTAGGTGGTTAGAACACTGATCACATGAATTGTATTTATTTATTAGTGAGTCAAGTCTATCCGCATTGTAAGAGGACATTTTTACTAATTCAGTGTTAGCCAGGATATGCTCACTTATCTCCTTTTGTCCTAAAGCATATCTATTATTCATGTCTTTAAGAGCACCCTCTAACCGTGCAATTTTTTCTTCTAGAACCAAGGTCTCTTCTTCATAAGAGTTTTGCCTGGTTTGCAAAAGTAGATTGTTCTGTGTCAATTCACTAAATAGGTCTATCTTTTCTTTTCTTAAAGCATTACATTTCTTATATTGACACTGCTTCTTAATAAGTTTATTGGTTTTATTTATATACTTATTAATTTTAATATATTTCTTAATTTTTTTATGACTATTAAAGTTATAGAATTTAGATTTGGTAGCAGAGTCATCACAAGTAAGATCAATAGTAGGGATGACTTTATTACACAGCTCTGGAGCACATACAGCTAGCTCATCAAGCAAACTTTGATTGCCACCCCCAATGGTACATTGTTGGTCGCACTCTAGCTGCCTAATTGTTTTTTGTGACTCATACAAACTTAATTCTAAATCATTTATCCTACTTAAAGCTAATTCATGCGTATTACTGCATGCACTGAAAGAGTTCACTATATCTTGCAGTTGGGTACACTGGACGACAACATCAGAGTACTTCTGGTCTAGTTCCGCTAGTTCACATTTCAGTTTGGTATTGTTGTCAATGATTTTCCTAATCTCCAATTCACTTTCTTCCCCCTCCTGAATCAGCTGTATGTTGTCCCTTCTTAAGGTCTCGTTGTCACGGCATGCTTCCTTCAACAACTCAGCAAGTTTACTGCGGGTCATCATCTTGAAATATTGATGTATTGCAGACCGCACAGTATGTGGTGAGGTAGGATTGCAAACGCCGTGGCAGATTGTAAGGAGTGTAGAATCACACACTGCTACCCTAAAACATACAGGAAGGGGTGTCAGTGTGCTGGCATTGAAGTCAAGACAGTGGTCCAAACTACAACTACAGTGGAATAATTAGGCTACAGTTTAGAGAATTTAGCTGTAAAATAGTTAACCCTAGATTAATAGTGCTATAAATACCATAAATAGATAGTTAAACCAATAAAATAAGTGAAATTACTCAAGGGAAAACAAAACCTGGAAGAAAATATCTAATTTAAGATTGTAGGAGGGTAGGGAGTATATGAGTCACTATGTCTTTGCTAAGAACTATATTTTACGTATCTATTAAGGAAATAACAGTTGTGTTATCTTGTTTAGTGTCAGAGTAATATGTCTGAGGCAAGGAGGTTGTTTAACGTCAACTTCACTTCCACTTGTAGTCAAGCAAAGAGACAAACAACAGTGCCTAATTGTTATGTATATTGACGTATCTCACGTTAATGAGGCATTGGGCAGTGTCTAATGTTATACAGTGTAAGTAAATATGACTAAAACAATATCAAAATTGGTGAAATTTAGGAGTTTAAACATGAAATGTCAAAAACACCTAACCTCACTTTGGTCTTGGAAAGCTAACGGATTTAAATAAGAATAATTTTAGTTACTGAACTGTGTCCCATTTAAACCATTTCACTATTGTTTTAAGACTAAAATAATTAAAAAACAGTACTTCCCTGTAACGGTCGAAAATAATGTAGGTATGACAACCGTCCGGCGCCAGAGTCTTTCTTATGTGCGAAGTAAATACACACACAGCATCGTAGATTATTTAATTAACAGACTCAATACACCTTTACACTATCGTAAACACTGATAAAACTAGTCAAATACACTTAATTATATTAAAATTAAATTAAATTAGATCAGCTGTACAGCGAAACATCTGACAGCTGGTGTTGCCACCCCAAAAAAAAAAAAAAGCAAAAAAAAAACATGTAGTGGTAGGGTGGAATAAGCATGTCAGCAGCGCACACAGGGAGGCCAAGTTGAAGTTTCAATTATGGTCACAATGTAACAGACCTACTTTTGGTTCCATTTATGATGAAATGCTGGAAAGTCGAAAAATATTTAAATCAAGGTTACGATGGTGTCAAAATAATGAAGAAAAAATTAAAATGGACATGATAGTTTCGCACCACGCAGACAATAACTTTAGTAAATTCTGGAAGGAGACTAATAAATTAAATATAAAACCCTGCCTGCCTGTGAGCGTTGACGGTGTGTGTGATCCGGGTGACATTGCAAATATGTTCAAAGAGTATTTTAGTGTGGATTCCCCTCTCAGTTCTACTATGCAGGTGGACTGTGCTAAAGCTGACCAAGCCAAACAGCCTTTTAGATTTACCACAAAGGAAGTTAGAATGATCATTAAAACTATGTCAAGAGGTAAATCACCAGGTCATGACGGCCTTAGCATAGAACATCTGCAGCATGCTGGCTTCCACCTACCTCGAGTGCTTTCTATGTTTTATTCGCTGTGTATAAGCCATGCGTATCTGCCGCAAGAGCTTATTAAAACAATAGTTGTGCCCATAGCGAAGAATAGAACGGGAGATATAGCCGACAAAAGTAACTACAGACCAATCTCATTAGCAACGGTTATGTCAAAGATTCTGGACAGACTTCTTAATAACGAACTAGAAAAATGCCTCAAGTTACATGATGCCCAGTTTGGTTTTCGGGCTGGCCTGTCAACCGAGAGTGCAATATTAGGGTTAAAGCATACAATAAAGTATTACACGGACCGTAGGACACCAGTGTTTGGATGTTTCCTGGATCTGTCCAAGGCGTTTGACCTGGTGTCATACGATATCCTGTGGAAAAAGCTTTCAGATTGCCACCTGCCTCCCGATCTCCTGGCTATCTTTCGCTATTGGTACAAACATCAGACTAACCATGTGAAGTGGTCAGATAAGCTTTCTGAACCATATAAGCTCAAGTGTGGTGTCAGACAAGGTGGGTTAAGCTCGCCCCATTTGTTCAACCTGTACATAAACGAGCTGCTCGTGAGACTCAGTAGCGCCCAGGTCGGTTGCCACATAGATGGGAAATGTGTTAATAATTTGAGCTATGCGGATGACATGGTGCTGCTGAGTCCCTCGGTCAGCGCGCTCAGGAAACTAATAGGTATTTGTGAGACCTACGCCTTAGAAAATGGACTGATTTACAATGTAAACAAAAGTGAGTTTGTGTTGTTTAAAGCGGCAAACAAAGGCCCCAGCTTCATTCCTCCAATTAAGCTGAACAACACAGTCCTGGCCAGGGTCTCGCATTTCAAATATCTAGGACACTATGTGACTGAAGATTTGAAGGATGAAATGGATATGGAAAGAGAGCGGAGAGCTTTGGCGGCCCGGAGCAATATGTTGGCCCGGAGGTTTGCTCGTTGTAGTAGTGAAGTAAAGATAACACTTTTCAAGTCATACTGTCAATCCTTCTACACGAGCTCTCTCTGGGTCAGCTACACGCAAAGGGCGCTGAAGGCACTGAAAGTGCAATACAACAATGCGTTCAGGGTACTGTTGGGGCTGCCTCGCTTCTGCAGCGCGTCCGGCATGTTCTGCGAGGCCCGCACGGACGGGTTTGACGCGATAATGCGCAAAAAGGCGGCCTCATTGTTAAGCAGATTGCGGAGCAGTACCAACAGTATTCTGGAGGTTATAGCCCACAAATATGATTGCCCCATTGTAAGGCATCTTATAAAATTGTTGTGCGGCTAATTCAAATGAGTCTGTTGTATTTTTTCTTATATTTTTATTGTGTTGATTGTTTTTGGTTTTTTCATTGTGTTTTCTCACTGTATTTTGGATCTTGTTATCTGAGAAATAAAGTTTATTATTTATTATATTATTATTATAGCTTCACTTGACTGACAATGGGTTGAATTGAAAGGTCTCAACTCCTTACACTCGAAGTAACAGCTGGAACCGCTTTGCTACCAGGCAAAGGAAGACCAGATGGTGGCGTATAGACAGGATTAACATGCGAGACGGTCTATCCAAACATTGGACAAGCTCTGCTGAGTTCACACTCAAATGACTTAGTAAAATTAATAGTAATATTATATGCCCCTTTTCCCCCTCTTTTCGTTATTATAAATATTTATAATTATAGTTTTTTATTTCTTTTGTTATTGTAAACCTTAGTTATCCAGATAAATGTTATTTTGTTTGGTAGAGAATGCTTGTTTTGGCCTTAAGTCCACCTTTTGTACCATTCAATGTTGTGCAATGAAGAACAAATAAATATTATTTGATAACCTACGGAACTTCAACTCCGATTGCAGCAGCGTACTACAGTCGGACATTTTTTTCGGCAATTGATTGGTGCGCGCAAACAGAACAAATGAAGTGGGATCGAATCTGCGATGAGGCCTTTATGCACTCAGTGCTCTGTACCTTATGTACTTACAACGTGGAGCAAATCCACTGCTTTCGTTATGTAGAGCGTGATTGGGGAAAGATAATTGGGTAAGTGGAAAGTGACAATCTACTTTCGTAGGTGCCAAATTGAGTAATCACTGCGATTGGTAAGTGATGTATTGAGTGCTATACTTAATCAGCTTGATAAGATAATATCTGATTTTTAAAGGGAAGATAAAAGCAACGTACAGGCTATTCCTTCTAATGCTGGGCAGAATCAATACCCCAAATAAGAAGTAAGGGCTATACTTAAACAACTTTCCGACGCCGGTGGTAGAGTCCCATTATGTACATGTATTTAAGTATTGTTCATATATTGTATTATTATGTGTATGTTTATTAAGTGGTTAAAATTAAGATTCTTAACGATTCGAAAGTACTGGTCTACTTGAATAAAAAAATAATCAAATTGAATTTGAAAAGGACTAGGTTTGGACTGTTCTAGAGGTGTAGAGTCAGATGTTACCAAACCACCTTTCAGCTGCGGTTAGCGGATGCTCCTAATACGAATTTAATTATTTACTTGAATTTCCAAGTCGATTAATTGCGATATAATAAATCTTCAACAGCCTTGACTACTTGGCAAAGCCAGGATTCCAGGACATTATCCTGGAATCCTGGCTTTGCCTGGCCTGACATAGGCAGGAGAAGCAGAGAGAGCCACATTTTAGACTAATTTTTATATGAGGTGTCCTTAGAATAAGGGGTTATTTGTCTAGCTGTTGCTTTTGTGTAAAATAGGCACTGATAAATTAGCACTCTCACATTATTTCCATGAAAAAATATATAAGGTTTTACTGAAAAACTATGTTATGGACGGGATTTTTCCGGCTTGTTCCGGATGCAGTTTTTGTGGCCTCTCTAACTTCCGTCATTCCTCTCCGCGAGGAGTGGGCAAAGTTACTGACAGATCGGTACCTTTGCGGCCAAGGTAAAAAGCCTTGTTCATGAAAAGAAAATGTGAAATGAACATGTGATGCAAATTTTTCATGACGTAAGGCCTGGACGGTGGTGAAACTACGATGTCGCTACGACAGCGATATGTGGTATGTAAATTCACAGTAAGAAAATAATGTTGCTCCAAGTTGACATCCACCTGATGGGATGTAGCCGCGACAGTAATACAGTCACTACTGAGCTGCTCAATCTCACCTTGAAGGTTGCCATGTATGACTTTTCACGCTTTGCTTAGAAAACCCGGAATTAACGGTAGAAGAAAACAATTGCTGGGAGAGCGTTCCACGTCTGGATAGCATCGCCCGAAACAAATAACTGAACACTTTGGTACTTAACTATAACTTGCTTATGTACTTCGCATCACTCACTTTGGCTCATTCCAGGGAGACAAAACTATTAGTTGCCTTTATCAATACATTGTTAAACGTAATCTCATTTCAAGGGAAAAATCACGATGCCCAGCAACGAAGAATACGACACAAGTTGAGGGATTAATTCTGCCAATTGTACCTATTTTTATATAAATGACAAAATAATAAAATAAATTGAGTGTACCAGTTTCTCTGTCCCGCTGTGTAGTAGCGGGGGGGTGTCACGACACCGAGACGCGGTAATTTATGGTAAACCCGTCAAGTTGCGCGCGTGCTCTTACAGTGTACGTACAGTCGGCCACACGTCAGGCTAGTACACTAGAAAATGATCTCTATTGCGATTGATTGAGACTTTTTCATCTGTATGGATCAGTATTTGACCGCAATCCCAGCAACTATGGAGTATGCTTGTCTAGAAGAAACCTAACACACTCTCCGCTTGAAGGCTCCCAAATTGTACTCTAGACACCGGAAAAGCATTGCTCTCTTCAGTGGTCGCATAATTTCCAAGGCACACCTCTATGGTGACTAGCCCCTTGACGCAATGAGGGTGTTAACAGCGACTGAGATTGTGGGTTCGATTCCCACCATTGACATTGTACTCGTATTTATTCTTTCAAGTGGTCTATTGTCGAAGTGTTGAGCCATATAGCTGCGCGGAAAGTCGTATATAGGTTCGTTTTTTATACAACGAAGGAAGGCTTCTCGCAGGAGGTCTGAAAGAAGGGGTTTTGACGCAGAACGTCACTTTCGCAAATGGTCACCTCGAAAATTTTGGTCACTTTCGCAGAATGTCACTTTCGCAACTGGTCACTTTCGCAGAATGTCATTTTCGCAAAAGGTCACTTTCGCAGAATGTCACTTTCGCAAAAGGTCACTTTCGCAGAATGTCATTTTCGCAAAACGTCACTTTCGCAAAACGTCATCATCATCAAAAACAAGTCGGTGTCATATTGAATTAAAAACAGGTCCATTAGAGCTGTTTTTTGTGTGACCGCATTTAGTACGCAGCCGTATCTTCCGTTTTTTACACAATAACACAGTAGAGTACAAATAAAACAAAATGAATGAAACAACTCTAAAGGTGTTTTGAAGCACTATTGCATAGTACCTACATTAATTAGCTATCTTAGGTGAGTATGATATTCATGACTTCAGACTATAATGGCACAAAAGTTTGAGTTAGAATATTCTTTGCAAAACTATCTTTGGAAGTTGACAATCTTTTAGTCTTAAAAAGTATTTGGACCTTGTCAATTTCTCATTTTTAGCACATACAAAGGCAACAAATTATTAAATCTAAAAGTGGCCACTGCGGGCCGGGTACTGCCCGCTCCAGCTTCGATTCCTGCTGATACTAAGCTTGTTTGCACCCATCCTGCTATAACTTAATGAGAGGTTGGTCCCGTCTTTCCTCATGTAGTGTACTATGCAATAGTGCTTCAAAACACCTTTAGAGTTGTTTCATTAATTTTGTTTTATTTGTACTCTATTGTGTTATTGTGTAAAAAACGGAAGATACGGCTGCGTACTAAATGTGGTCACACAAAAAACAGCTCCAATGGACCTGTTTTTAATTCAATATGACACCGACTTGTTTCTGATGATGATGACGTTTTGCGAAAGTGACGTTTTGCGAAAATGACATTCTGCGAAAGTGACCTTTTGCGAAAGTGACATTCTGCGAAAGTGACCTTTTGCGAAAATGACATTCTGCGAAAGTGACCAGTTGCGAAAGTGACATTCTGCGAAAGTGACATTCTGCGAAAGTGACCAAAATTTTCGAGGTGACCATTTGCGAAAGTGACGTTCTGCGTCAAAACCAAAAGAAGGAACCGCCGGGAGGCTAAGATAATTTAGGCGTGGTAGTGGGGTGGACTTACCTAGCTCCCACCATTAAAAACTTTTCCTTATCCAAACACGTTCCATTACACATTACGTATTGCTAGACAAAAACGTACACATGTAAAAAAAGTAAGAAAGTGGTCGGTAGTTCTATTCGTTTTGTAGTTGAAAATAATGACATGGGATTTCCCCGAGTAAAAAAGTCAATACAGAAATGACCCTGACTTTAAAGTTAATAATGAATAAAATAAACATACAAAATATACTATAATTATGGCTCCAGTTAGCTAGTGTTGACGTATTCATAATCTACTTATTTCTTTTTTTTCTCGATAATGTCCTTGTGTTGGCGAGCGTGCCTCTCACCTTGTTCGCGACCTGCCTCAATGTTGCATTTAAATAAAATAGAGGTGCCCGTGGCTTACTGGTGACGATTATAGACAAGTTGCTCATGATAGGTGGGGCGGTGGGATGGGTGACCATTCCGATCTAAGTGAGGCTTTATTCGGGGGTATTCGTGAAGAATTTAAAATGTCTTTCGAATCGTCTAAATATGTTTTTTGAACCACATAATAATCATCCATATACTCATTCCAACATGTTACTTTACGTAGTGTACTTAGTACGAGAGATATTAATTGAAAAGAAAAATCATGTCATGGAATAGAAAATAAATACTGCACAATTTGTAACAAATAGGACAAAGTATCTTGGTTTGATAAAACAGAGCTCAAAAGATTTAATTTTCATTGTACCAGTAATATCCAAAAGTATCAAAATCGGAAATATAAAGTTGGTTTTGTGCAATAAAGATCATTTAATTTCCCTGAAATGAATATGAATAAATAAACCCCTAAGAGTAGTGTGAAGTGTTCAGACCTACACCAATACACCGTTGCACAGAGCCCGCAGCCTGCCCGGCCGCCTCCGACCGCGGACCGGTCTCACGCGCAGGATAATGTGTGATTATGCTCACTTGCGCTTTCCGACGACTTAGCATCGCTCGGGATCGTTTTAGCGTAGATTCTATGGCCCGTATAGCCTTCGTATAGCTGACGACTTAGCATCGCTCGGGATCGTTTTAGCGTAGATTCTATGGCCCGTATAGCCTTCGTATAGCTGACGACTTAGCATCGCTCGGGATCGTTTTAGCGTAGATTCTATGGCCCGTATAGCCTTCGTATAGCTGCTAAATCATACCGAAGAACTTGCTACTTCTGGTAAATATTTTTTGACCTACTGTGGTATGCAATCATTTTTGTTATGATCCCGTTGACACAGTTTTATAAAATGTACAGGCAAATAGTTCATGAAATGGACAAGCTTTTGCAGAAGGTTGAAAAGCTTTAGATAACATAACCTAGGTATTTAAAATTTCAAAGAATAAAGGAATTCAATATTTTTTATGACACAGTGGTTTCAGATAGACCCACTTAAGTTTTTGTGGTGCAAGGTATGTTATATAGCTGAATTCAGGAATGTATCTCTTAAATTCATGTCTCTGTCAGCAGTACCTCTAGTAGTCTTGACGAATTAAATTAAGAAATATTCTTTTAGAAAACTTGCATAATTCTTGGCTTGAATTGACTGCTAAGTATTGCCTCTAAAGTCCGCCCCGCTGTCCAGCATCATCATCATCATCAGCCTGATGCAGTCCACTGCTGGACATAGGCCTCTCCTATTACACGCCACTGAACTCGATCTTCGGCTGCTCGCATCCAGCTCCTGCCAGCCATCCTGCGCAGATCATCACTCCACCTTGCCTGAGGACGTCCTACACTTCGCTAGCCGAGACGCGGTCTCCACTCGAGAACACGTCCATAATGCAATAAATAAAAAAAACGCGATAAAAATATTAACTATTTGAAAAAACTTAGCATGCAAGTTAAAGTTAAAAAGCAACAATTTTAATCAATTCCAGACCAGTTTCAAGCAATAGGCATTCCTTTTCACTGAGTAGGCATCGGCGAGGTCCTACAAGGAAAGCGTCAAGGAAAAGGAAGGGTTGCTAGTGACTCAGAGTCTTGCACTGCAAGAGTTACAGGGAAGACTGCAAGAGTTATGGGAAAGCCTAATGGCAGGTGGCTACATTATCGTCGTTGAAGCTTTCTTAGAAATATTCGTTGGGGGACATGCCATTGTTCGTCTGGTCGTGGGCGCCGAATAAGCTATAGGATATTTCATCGGGATTGCGATGACTTTAGTGTAAGTACTGGGTTTTCAAAAAGGACTAAGTTTCTTCTAGTTTCTAGATTTGAGACATCTCTTGGTAGCTGTAAATCATTAGATACTGGGCATTATTCCACGCAGCGCCGTGTACCCTAAACCTATGAAAAGCTTGTATTATGTTCAAAGTTCAAAAGCATTTATAATTTACAGCAAAAAAAAATATATAAGAAACACTGATGGGTCGCCTAGTAACGGATAAGCATACTTAATCATTCCTTGTAATAAACATAGGGAACACCCAGACCAATACGAACAGACAGAGTTTGCACAGTGCGGGGGTCGAACTCTCGACCTCTGGTAGGTGTAATAACAAACTTCTTAACCATTACAGCGAATCAGCCGTCGCCAAAACTTCGATTTTGAAAAAACTGTAAAACAAGCTTTGATAATCGTTTTAAACTTTAACGTTTAGCTTTTGCCAACAGTGCCTCTACCTGTATGATAAAATTCACACGTTAATAATGCAATATAATAAATAATACGTCACTGATATCTACAACAAAGATGAAATCAACACGTCTTTTACAAGTGACTAATCAAGCAATACAATCATCCATTCACTTGACTAACATTTTAATTTCCAAATGCAAAAACGCAGCGCGACTGTTTCTATGGGATCTTCTGACTAATCTTTAAAGTCACTGCCCACTGCCTACCCTCGTCTTCGGAGAATTCCATGTCAAGCGTACTCGTTACATAACCTTCCAGTCTCAAAAATTTTCAACGGCTAATCGATCTAAAAAATATGAATATATTATTAGGGCATTCTGTCCGACCGAATGATTCTCGGATTCGACGCTCAGGACCGGTCAGACTACTTTTTGTCGGAATCCACCCTCATGTCGACCTGGCTAGCTTCCAACTCGAACAACCTTACTTTCAACCCAATTAGCATCAGGTTACGATCCAATTTGAGTTATTAGAGCCCTCGTTTGACAGTCACGACCTGAACGCAAGGATGATTGTAAGGATGCAGCGTTGAATTAGTAATTTTGAGTCTTGTTGTGTGAAATTAAAGTGGGTTTTTAATGGGTTAGTTTGAGATGAATAACTCCTTTGATTTTTATCGGACACTTGACCCGTCAAGTCGTATGTCCTGAGAATGTTCGGAAGGCTATTAAATAGGTATTCGCTTGGGATTAAGATGAGATGCGCTTCTTGAACCGTTTGGGTAATTAGTCAACTTATCAACGGATATGATGAAGAACCTAGATAAAACTACTTATCCATGAGTATGTACATTTCTGCAAATATCAATTGGTTTTTCATCAGAGTTCAAATTTTAGGTCAATTTGGGATTCAAACGCGCAGCCTGTGTAGACTTGAGCCCAAACTGACAATAGGTTTCACTAGGAAAATAATGCGAAATCTAATCAGAATGAAAACTCTAATGGTATTTGGTAATTGTCAAACTTTTTGAATCGTATCCTGTGACCATGGTCTGCTGGGAGAGATATCTTATTAGAGATAAGCTCGACTGTACTTTTTATGTTTAAATTATTTTCAATTGTAACTATTTTTGTGTATGTATGGTTGAGTGAGATGATGGCTGCCTCACACGTCAACTTGTGAACAGGTGCCACCTTCGGGAACTGGTCTGCTCAAGTTTACTTAGTTTACCCAAGTTTACTTATTAACTTCCTGTTTTATTCATTTTCATGTCAAAAACCGCGTACCGGACGACGTTCCGTGGGCAGGCCCTCCACAAGGTGGACCGACGATCTGGTCAAGGTCGCGGGAAGCCGCTGGATGCGGACAGCGCAGTACCGATCGTTGTGGAGATCTTTCGGCTGATATGATGATGATGATGATGATGTCAAAACTGTATGACTTGGTTGGTTTATTCAAACATTCACTTTGTACTGTAAAACATTGGACGATTGAAAAAGAGTAACTGCTGAGTTTCTTGCCGGGTCTTCTCAGTAGAAACAACCTTCCGACCCCGGTGGTAGAGTCACATTATGTACACATGTACATAATATGAATGTTGTGAAACAATACTTAAAATACATATATTAAGTATTGTTTATATATTATATTATTATGTGTATGTTTATTAAGTGGTTATAATTAAGATTCTTGACGATTCGAAAGTACTGTTTATTGGTCTACTTGAATAAAGAAATATTGAATTTGAATTTGAATTTGTACTACTCGTAACTAATACATAAATAATGCAATCCGTAGAAGAAATAAGGTAGCCGATATAGCCCAGTGGGTCAGCAGCTTAAAGTGGCAGTGAGCGGGCGTAGAGCGCCTTAGCGTTCGAAGATTTTCGTCTCCAATGGCCATCAGTTCTTCAACCGATAGCCGTTGGAACCGAAAAATTTAAATCACTGGAGACCATTTGACGAAAAGTGCAGACATAATGCGGACGGATGAGATGGCAAAGGTGAAAGCTAGTGCGTGTCCAGGGGTCCTATAGAGAAAAGGAGCTGGTGGAATCAGGTCATGAAACTCCTTCGCACACTTGCCGAAATGCATCCTGTAGGACACCGACAAACTAACTACTTTCCAGTGTTTTTCAAGGTCTTGTAGCTTTTCAGTGATGGTTTGTCTCACCCACAAGCCTACCAATTCAATTCAGATTAGTCTTTCTTTCCAAAAAAATACAATGCGTTTGGGTAACTATCAAAAATCCCACGATTAATGTCAAAATACACGTAATTAGGCTAGAAACAAAAAGCAACTACCACATGCTAATGTCACTCAAGTTTATTAAAATTTGGTAAAACTGTTCAAGGGTGTTAAACAGATTTTGATGATAGAAAAAGGGCTGAGCACGCCTGTTTTTATGAGACAACGAGGTTTTAATGAGGTTCATAAGGATAACAGGTTTGGGGGGGGGGGGGGGGTCACATGGGCTATTAGACTTAACCTTCTTCACAAAAAGTTATGTGACTTAGGGGTTTTGTGACGATAAATGAGTCTGTCAGTAAAACTCCTGTGAATTTATTGAGAGTGTTGTGGCCCAGTGGTTAAACAATCTTGCTTGGAATCCGGGTAGGCCTGGGTTCAAGCCTAAAATTCAAAATTAAATATATGTTTATTCAAGTAGACCATTACACAGTACTTTCGAATCGTCAAGAATCTTAATTTTAACCACTTGATAACATACACATAATAATAGGATATATGCATAAAACATAAAATACATGTGCATAATGCGGCTCTACCACCGGCGTCGGAAGGTTTTTCCTGAGAAGACCCGGCAAGAAACTCAGCAGTTACTATTTCAAATCGTCGTGTTTTACAGTACAAAGTGACTGTATGAATAAACCAACAGAGTCATACAGTTTTCAGTGCAGTCCGTCCGAAACCCCTAAGTTGTGTTATTTGTAAAATTTTCGGCTAGCTTCGATCGGTGATGAAAAACACTGCCCGCTAATCCAAGAAACCTTAACAGCGGAACACTCGCCTCTTACCACGTTGGGTTCAAAGATTACCAAGGAGTGGGCTTCTAATTGATCCGTTCACTATAACGTCAACAATCAGTGTACTACCTGCTTACCCCGTTTGGGATATAGTCATAAGCAATTATACTGAAATAAAAATGAGGTACATAGGTTGTGTCAGTACTAATGCGAAGACGAAAATGGTACCCTGTGGTACGTATATAATTTGACCGTGTGACACGAGAACGAGACGAAACGAGACAGATACATCATGCGCAGTGTCGTCTCAGACTGTCAACACTGTTAACACGTTGAGTGCGATACAGGGCTTGAAACACCCTGTCCGCGCCCGGTCGTTGTAGCGGTAAGAAAAAACTTAAACTTCTCTGTCGTGCGAGAGGCATAACTTGCATCTGATTCAGAGTAGGAGAGAGATGATTATATGTTTGAGATGTGCTATTGATTCCTAGTTCTATGGTACACCAACCTTAATGCCGGGTTTGTTAGACCCCATGCCGCACTGAACAAATAATAATTCTAACACAGTGCGGAACGAGGTTGCGAACGCCTCGTATACCGGTGCACCTCGTACCGCACCCTACGCTAGCTTCACGCGTTTAGTGTTGTGCAACGCTTTCGAGGCTGCGCACGCGACAAAGTAAAACCGCTACCGATTATGCCAAAAACCCTGCCGAAAAAAGATAATTAAAGAGGAAGATGAAAAAAAACGGGTGGTGAATCTAAGTGAAAATCAAAATAAAGGAAGAAAACTCCGCACCTTCTTAACGAGTTGTGAAACTGACAAAAAAGTGAAGAAAATTCTCACAGAATGCACTGGTGGCAAAAATTATTACTGTTTGACATGTTATATTGAAAAACATCCTTATGTTTGGTAAATAAATACAATTACATAAAATCGATATTTATTTTCCCCTCACTAAATAATATGTTAACCTGCCATTCTTCAGTGCGATACGGGTTATATTAGGCCCCACATTTTATTTTACCTATAGAAACTAAACTAACCAATTTAACCACGGGCGACAGCAGATTTAGGTTAATCATTTCATTGTTGATAATAACCACGACAAAAGCCGTCCACTTCATCTTATTTCGCGCCAGAAAAAGGATTTTGGTCTCCTACGGGCGGTGGGGCTTAATATGCCTCGTGCCGCCACAATATCTGGTATAGGACAAGGTTTAAAACGCCCCGTAACGCAGTAACGGAATGTACAGATAAATCTGTGCCGCACGGAACGTGTTAATGCTTTGCTCAGGTGCACGATCGTTCTGATTTCGGGTGCCACTTTTTTAGCCCAAGTAACCTATCTTCTAACCTCTTTTTATTTTAATATCATTGGTCGTGAGCGTATGTTATGCTGAATCAATAAATTTGAGATATCGCAATCTAATATACATATTGTGACGTTAATTATAACTGAAGTGTTAATGATAAGATAATTCATCTTCATAACACAAACAAACTACAGGTGATTACAGAATGAAACAATTCAATGTACAGCACACCTCAAATGAGCATAACACAAGTGTAAGCTGAGCTCTCTTGGCTATGGGCTCTCATACAACATGCGGTCGGTAGGTCGAGCTGTTACAGGACCTAAGGTGGCCTGTAAGACTAGCACTTAAAGGTGGGAAAAGGGGGACTTACCCATAAAATTCCAAATCCTATTCGTAGCATTGACAATGTCACCTCCTTATTCAAAACAGTACTCCATGCTCTCCTTGTCGAAAACAGTTTTATACAAGTTTTCTGTGACTGTAGATTACACCCTAATAATGATATCGTAGTAGTCCTATTTTTCTGACTATTTTTGTTTGTGTTCGAAGTACCGGTTCGAACATTTTTTTATTTTTGTGTTCAATCTCTTGATGAATGTCTTCAATGCTAATATTGTTGTATGCCGGTATAGGTAGTGTGTTTCTCTCACCAGCCAACTTGACGCATGGCGCTGAAATATTAGTGAAAAGTAAAATTAAATAAATATCAATAAACTAGTTAAAAACAAATAAACATTTTATAGGTTATTTTATTTTTAGCATTAGGGATAATGCATTATCATCTTACTAAAGATAGGAAAACCATAAAAAGGCATTCGGTCTTGGCATCAGGCGGGACTCGAACTCTCGAGACTTCGAACTTCGAACTCGAGAAATTCGTCCGGTCTGTTAATGGTCTCGGTAGCATAATTGGTAGTGCAGTCGCCCGGCTTGCGAAAGACGCGGGTTCGAGTCCCGCCTGATGCCAAGACCGAATGCCTTTTTCTGGTTTTCCTATCTTTAAATAAACATTTTGTTTTATAACACGAACACTGTTGTACTAGGTATTCTATTTTGCTCGTGACCATATTTTTTCTTTCATTTAGAAAATGTTTAGAAAGTGAAAACCCGACGTTTCGACTTGTTTACAACAGATTACGATCACGGGGTGACAAATATGTTAAAGTCGCCATACAGCACAATTTTTTCAGAAACCGTCACTTACTAAAGATAGGAAAACCAAAAAAAGACAATTGGTCTACAAATCCCGCCTGATGCCAGGTAGACCGATTGTCTTTTTCTGGTTTTCCTATCTTTAATAAGATAGGAAAACCAAATAAAAATAACCTATTAACCGTCACTTAGCTGCCGTCATTTAAACTAACAATACTGAAAACGTTCCTATCCACGCAGTACGAAGTGACCATTTCTTGAGATCCTTGGTATCCAACAGTATTGTGCCGCCCCCTGGGTTTGAGTAAGTTCTGCTCTGGTATAGCAGCCAACATCTCAACCATCACACCAAATCGGTCGTCGTCCGATTTGCCAACTGCCGAGTAGCTATCGCCACTGAGTCCATTGCCCTTGCCCTTATGAAAAACAATTTTTTTCAAGCATGACAGTCGATTCCTAGAGCGCTCTGCAACTCATAGCAGTATTATCACAAATCGCTAACAAAGCTTGGACACACGAGGCTGCGATGCATCGCAAGATTGATGCGCGGTGCAGCAGCGAGGAGGAGGAGGGGGGCAGTGATGGATGACCGGAGAGGCATCATGCCGGGAGGGGTCGCTGCTTAATACCTATTACATTGAAACATAACAGAAAGATATCTCGCGGATTGATTAAAAAAGGTTTTAATTTTACCCAGTTTTATCCTCTATACCTACTTATAAAATCATTCGATCTGACTGATTATTACCGATCCACGCCAGTAAAGCTAACAACCATTGTATTGAAGGAAGATATTTGATTAATAGGTAGGTTGGTTAATTTTTTCGTGACTCTTTTTAACCTGTGTGTTTTTAATATACGATTGCTTTTTAAAAGATGCCAAACACAAAAACGATCATTTTTACCAATAAAATTGCGTAAATCAAATGTTATAGCACATCAGATTACAAACTGCCGTATTTTCACAACCTGTCTTTCATGAACCTTATCGCTGAAGATCAAAATATAAGAAATTTGACAGCTTGTCCTGTTGTCTGTACAAAAAACCCTCCCCAGTTCTAAAATTAGCAGTAAGTACTAAAGCTTGTAAAATATTTAGACTTTCCGAAACAGGTTAGGTCCGCAGGGGAGCCTAACTCAAATGCCTGCCTGTCTATCGCTAATCAGACTGACAGTGTGTTCGCGACCTAATGCATTCTGAATTAGGGCTAGGCACCAGTGGTCAAGGGGAACCCTTATTGGGTTCTGGGGTTTTTGCCGTACCTGCGAAATAACTAAAGTCACTAATCAATCAGACGTCTTGATATTTTTTTTTTCGTTGTTGAAGTAAAAATAATGTCATTTAGATATTTATTTTGAGGAACACAAATAAAACGGGCTTAACCTAGTAGAGATTGTCTAAGCTGACATGACGCCCCTCTCCACTGCACCTGTGTATACAAGCAAGCATTCTTGTCTGCGCAGATGCGGTGGAGAGGCGCGTCATTTCAGCTTAGACGATCTCAAACATAAATTATGTAAGCTTCTAAATATACACTAATACCTCAACCATGTTTAAAATCGATTGCGGACTGTCAGTTAATCTTCTTCTTAGTCGCTGCATTCTTGCCAGAGTGGTGGTGGTCATCATTGTGTATCACGATGAGTGATCAACTTAGTTATACGGCGCCATTCTTCGCGGACTACAGCTTTCGAGTGCATTCGTGAACTGCACTGAGTTGCAGCCTTGATCTGGTCTGTCCACCCCATCGGTGATCTACCACGTGGCCTGATGCCTTCCATTTTCCCCTGTACCACGAGACGCCCTATGGAGAGCCGTGAGAATTGAAGTGAATTCTGTCCATGACCCTCCCAGCCTCCGTATTCTATTAGGGGTTAGCGGCAATATCATGTTCATGAACATTATCTCAAGTGGAGTGGTCAGAGACACACAGATTGTTGCCGCCATCGGGAAGCCCTCGTTGTGTATGAACCCAACGTTTCTTAGTCGAAAACAATCACCATTGAAAACAGGGCAGCAAGTTCTCTTCTTCCATTCCTTAATTCTGAAATTCGTTGTGAATTCAGAAATACAGTTTTGGTCAGCCATCCATATATCGACTCCGTCGTAGTTGCTGAACTATTGGATTAAATCGCAGGGCGCGTGCTAATAATGCTGACACCTTATTCAGACAGACAGAAAAAGTAATACAATAGGTGTCAAGGGAAATGTAACGATGAACATGTACATTCTGGTCAAGTCGATTTAAAAAACGAATACTGATTTTAAACCCAGATAAGTCAAAAAGACGTTGATAGGTGCAATGTAAGACAATTTCAACATAAAATGGTCCACATTCTTGCAGCGTAATAATCTGTTTACTCAGTCAAAAGCTTTCAAAAGCACAAAACCCAATGATACTGGAAATGCGAACATAAAAATTGAAATGACGCATACAGTAGCGCACGCGGCGCGCGCCGAAAAAATACAAAAATCAACGTTGGAAAAAACTTTATCCTGTCAAAAAATAGTAACAGGAATAATTATCGTGAACATTGCATTAATCAAATTCCGCGCACGGCGCTATCGGGTGGGGGTGGCAAGGGGGAGGGCCGGTGGCACGAGAAAAACGAATGCTGCGGGCTCGCTGCGAAAAAAGCTGAAAACGACCGTGACACGGTGGCGAGGGGTCGCGGGGTTTGTCTCGAGATAACATTATTTTTGTGAGAAAAAAGCAAGTTTTAGTTTGAGTGCCAAACACAAAGTGACATTTCTTAAAAATCAATCAAAGTCTATGAGTCGTCGGTGCCGTCACTTTCAATTCCTTAGACACTTTACGGGACGGCTTGAGTTTGACGGCGTGCTCTTTAGCGATTCGCACTAACATCACTTCACATCTCGATGCAGCACGCTCACTTCGCTCTATTCGGTAGTGCAGCTTGAAGTGAAGTGTGTATTGAGAATGACACTTCTGAACTCTGATGGACATTTATGATTTTGACTGTAACGATGGTTGTCCGCATATAGCAATACTGGAATAGCAAGCAGCAGGCTCAACAACTCAAAAGGTCCCTGCTTTTACGTGTCCTGAAGTTAGGCGCAGTCTCCGGATTAATTAACTAACAAGTGCCAGCCCAGCATTTCAGAAAGATCGAAAATTATTCTTGATTGTTTGGTAGTCGCAAGATTCCTACGGTTACATCCTGGATGATAGATAGAACTTGGATTTTGAAGAATGTGGTGAATACGGAATACCACAGACTTCAAAATCCAAGTTCTAACCGAATGGCTAAGATGTCAGATAGGGAGGTTCACACTATTCATTCTCATGCCAAATTAAATTAGAAAGAGGAGAGTCGTGGTAAACACTCTGGCTTAGGACCCTGGTGGGTTCCAGTTCAAGACCGGCAAGAACACCTACTATGTGATCCTTGTACAAGCTGTCACACTCCGATGCTCGAAAACACCGATACAAACCCAAGCAACGGTGATAGTGGCGGTAGGCTCGCCTCCACCTTATTTGGCTCTTGAATATTGCGTTCTAATCCTGACGTCCTGTCTGTCCTGTCCTGACAGTCCACCCCTGAATAATACTGCATCAATAGGCGTCAAATCATGAAGTTCTTTCATGATTTCCCTTGCAAAAATACCGTCATATCCCGCGACCAATCGTCTAGAGCATCCTCCCTTCTGCCCTGGTCCAGCCAGGCTACCTATATAGCAACAAAAACGCCGACCCTCCCCCTTCTGCGCTGCATTCATTAATTGCTAATTTACTGATCACGGGTCACATGTCTGCCTGTTTGTTGCGTCCGTAATTGTTTGATGGCATCGTCTGACGTTTGCGATTCGCATGCTTTCCGTTATGCAAAACTGTATGTTGGCTGAGCTGTTAGCTGTGTCAAAGAGCACGCTTTTTAACATGGGAAGGGAGTTGTAGTTTTACGTGAAAATCATATAACATAAACGGCTTATATACGTCACACTGCTGGGCACAGGCCTCACCTCAACTATGAAATGGAACGAGAAATACTCCAACACGCGAGCTCAGTGCGGACTGTTGGAGAGAGGTGTGAGGTTAGTGAGCAACCTTAATGTCAGATGTTATAGAGCCACCCTAAGGCCTCAACGATCGGCCTAAGCGGTCGTCGCCGATCACTGTCGTAACTGCGCCACGGGCACCTACTACCAGAAAATCATAGCTCAATAAACATACATTAGTGCGTTACATGTGGCGTGTTGTAGTTCTGCTTGAGTTCACGGAGAAGCTGCGGTGCCTTCCTGCTCACTACCCACAAGTCACTTCACCTTGAAATGGTCTCTGTAGGTAAACTCTTTTGTCGAAGTTTTTCTGGCAATGTCAAATGGCTTGCTGATTTTTCATGTAAATCATTAAATACAGGTATCGTGTATATGCTTCTTGGTGTTTATTGTGATGATTCAATAGGCAGCTTATGCAGCAGCTTCCTTTCGTTAAGAATCACTGAATGTTCTTAGCATCGAACGCGTTCAAGATAGTCCCCCGGGAGTATAACCGGTAAGAGTCCGGCATAGCCTCTCTAAGGGATGTGTATCTATAACCTGTACAAAACAAGCCACTTGTCTATCGTAATACTACAACTGCAACTGCTCAACAAGCCTTCCGAAGCGCTTATATGACCGGAAATTGTATCACTTAATTTCGACTGGCGTGGTCACCCATTTACTACTTAACGTAACGTTTGTAGCATAGGCATCTCTTTATAGTCAATTAATCGATATGCAAAATGAATAATATTAACAGCAAGAAAAAAGGAGAGAAACTAGTGTAGTTCTGAGTCTCTTTTTATAGTTTAAAATTGTAATCATAAAAATTGTCACTGTATTTTTAAAACCTAAACTTATTGCATGCTGTGTTTTTCTTTGAGGTTGTACTCATGGATTAGGTTGATTTTGTTCGTACCTTCTACTAATGTAACATTGTAACAGCTGTCGACAAACCTCAATAAATAATTAAATTAAAAAATATATTTATTTATATTTTGTTGTGTAAATTTTATTGTTATGTTTAGTGTCCAATAAATTTTATTTCTTTCTTTCTTTCTTTCTTTCTTTCTTTCTAAAAGTTAAGAATGTTTGTAAGTAGTAGGTGAACTTGAATGTTTAACATGTAGGTGATATAAACGGTTAAACGCCGTACGGTAGACTTTTTCGGCGTTTTAGTAAGTTTTTAAAACTCAGAAAGGTTGTTGACATTTGAAAAATCGCTTCTTCTCGCTCTTGCCAAAGCTCCCGTAATAAAAGTAACGCTCGGCGAATGCAAGTGCTATCTAAAACAATCTCCGGCAACAATATCCGGAGTTCGCCCCAACTTTCCGCAATCTAACCAGCTAAGTGAAAATAACCACAGGTATTTTCATTACATTTCATGATTTTTCATAACTACACTTAAGGTAAAGGCTCCTTATACGGCGGTAGTCAAAATCGTATTCTATTACGGTGGTATTTTTATTTTCGAGATTTATTTCTATTCTATTCAGGTAAAATACACCAAAATGTGAAATGTTTCTTCTAAATCTATCACTCTATGACTGAATTGACGTTTGCAAGTATAACACATAGACAACACTACAAAATCAATCAGTCTGTGTAACGTGGTCGACGGGAGAGCAGGTTTCATACAAACGCGCAACGACAAAAGTAAGTACAGCGATATTTATAAACTAAGTTTTTCGTATAAAAAACCCGTTAAAGTTTGTTTATGAATTATTTATATCATTTTCCTATTGTCATACCTACTATTTAAATAGCTTGTTTCATATTTGTTACTCATTTTTTACCTAAAAAACAAGAAATAAAATACCGCCGTGAAAGGATACGAATTTTATAGCTTCATCCTAATTCGGTGGTACAACTCCGAAATAGGAAAAACACTGGGCATATTTATTTGTTTATAACTTTCAATTTATTAACTTGATTAATTAGTTCCAAGTGTTGTTGAATTAATTATTAGTCTCATACATTAGAAACCATATTCTGCGGTATGTGTTCTTTATTAGAAATCTAGTTAAATATGAAAACTGTTGAGTACAAATTGTTGGTTTCTTAGAAATGGTCAAATTAGGAAGGTGTATTTTAACTTATCACAAATGCATTATTTTGTATAACTTTTGACTTGAGTTATACACATCTGACCCAAAAACTTGCTATCCTCTGACTAAGCATTTACACTCGTTTGTTTATCGCAATTTTGATGGGTCAGAATAAGGATTGATAAAAGCACGAGTAGTTTTCCTATTACGGTGGTAGTTATTCTAGATAACTCTGTATTAGGTTTTATATGATCTCCTATTACCACTCTATTCATAGAACATAACAACATTGCAAGTTTTGGGGTTCCGTAAATAAATAAAAGGTTTTGTACCTTTTTTTGTGAATTCTTATTAAATATGTATATTTTTGATAAAACCAAAAGCAACTAAAACTTATAAATGAAAATGTTTTTAGTTTTATACGTTTTGTTTCTGTTTTTTATAGAAAATATGGACAGAAAGAAACGTAAGTGTTATACTAATGCGCAAGTGGCTGAAGCACTTGCATCGATTCGGATCGATCTTCGATCAATTAATGTATGTCCTCAATTACCTTAAGTTCGCTTTAACTATCCTCTACGGATTGTTAATTTCTGAGAGATTGAGATTTAAAATTATGTTATAAATACGTTTTTTTTTTTATACGTAATATAATCAGGTGATTTCTAAATAAACTTGCATTTTTATTTCTATAAAATCAGTTAACGCTGTACTGGCGCATGTAAAAATACATTAAGTGCTACTTTTTTATTCATAAAGTCCTTCAGAATCTGTTGGAATTATTGTAAGAAGTATTGTATTTCAACATGAGAGAATCCTAAGCAATTCTCATGTTAAAATACAATACTAAAAAATGAGCGAAGCGGCGTCAGTCTGTCCGATTTTTTTTTTCTATACGGACTGATATTCCTTTGCTCCATTTTTACATTTCACTCAATGTAAAAAGCAAAATCAACCGAATTAGAATAATCCAAAACTCTTTTTAAAACGTATGTGTAATCAAATCAATGTCCAATGAATGAAAAACTTACAATTTACTTTACTACTTAAGTAATTTGTTTATATTATTTAATAAATATTATTTGTACAGAACTCCAATGAATATAGTTTATGAACCTCCGTATTAGGAGCCGTCTACCGCAGT
This sequence comes from Udea ferrugalis, assembly GCA_950022985.1. Lineage (NCBI taxonomy): Eukaryota > Metazoa > Arthropoda > Insecta > Lepidoptera > Crambidae > Udea > Udea ferrugalis. The sequence goes on along the minus strand of OX465528.1, from coordinate 3,020,889 downwards.
AATAGGCTCTGACCAATGTCATACCTCTGTATTAGGGAAAATCGACCCGACTACTTAAATATTTTTTTAAATTATGAAATATCATGAAAATAAACTAAGACTCAACAGCAATACAAAATTTAAATTCCACTTTTGAAGATAAAATAGTTTGGCACCTTTAAAAATACTAACAAATGCTTATTTTTGCGTCTTACTTTCAAATGTTGCGAAATCCCTCCGTAATAGGTGCTTTTACCTTATATACTTAGGGCGCATCCCAATTAGGCGAACAGTGAGCGGCTGACAGTTTGCCTACCTATTCATTTTAGATGGATCGTTCATGCAGCCCGTAATGTACGCAGTTTGCGGCGTTTCGCTTGCAGACTCATGTAAGCGACTAATTCGCGGCTCAATTCTTTTACTACGCCGAGTTAGTGACAGATATCCCCGCCCAGAGTCAGTCAGCGGACAGTCAGCTGCACTGTTTCGTCAGGCGAATCAAGGAGAGCGTCGTGGCCCAGTGACACACTCTGGCTTCGTTCCCGGTGTTCCTGAGTTCCAGACTGACTGGATCACCTACTTTGTGTTCAAAGTACTATTTGCACCACCATGGAAAACACCGAGTAAAAACCCAAGCAACCCGCATAACCAGGTAGGTTCGCCCCTTATCATTTTGGGTTGAAATTAGCTTGGCAAAATGTGGGACACCGTTTGATATAGTCGTGAGGGTATGTTATGTTACGTTTTGTTTATGTACGATATGAAAACGAATAAAGGAAATTGAATTCGGTAAAAAAAATGAAAAAATGTTTAAGCCCTAAGCCATTGATGAGTTAAGAAATTTATATCACCATCTCGAAATAAGGCAAAACCTATTTTGATATTTCAGTGTGTCTTACACACTGATTATTATAATTTTTAATTAACAATCCCTGAATCTTCTCTAGCCTACGTTTAACAGTTAACAAAAGTCATTTTTCAAAATACATTTCCAAATTAAAGTCAAGCCTCCATTCGCTGGCTTCGTCCGAGGCATTGTCTTGGTGTCCATTAGCATCATGGTCTTTGTCTGTTTGTCTGTTTGTTTGTTGGTGCACTTTCATATTGAAGAGGTGATAATTAAAATGCTAATTTATTAACCGTCTTGTATTACTATTTAATGTAGCTTGGAAAAGTCTAGTTCTAGTCATCGTATCAGAATTAGTCAATTGCTTAACTACTGCAAGGTTTTTTCCAATATCTTGCACCACTGCATTTTGTTTCTCGTTTCTCTACCTGAAGGTTGTCTGAAAGAGATCGCTTTTAGCAATAAGGCAGCCCAAATGGTACCTACATTAATAAAAAATATGTCTGCTACTGCTTTGTGCAATAAAGTATATCCTATTTTATCTTAACCTTAATTACTCAAATGTCTGGTTATACTGGTCAAATGGTCAGCTTCTTTCGAAGGTACAGTCTCGCACACCGAAAACTCACTCGTGACTCACCCCTGAATTCGCAAACGTCAATCAAACGCGTGAGCGCGTGCTTAGCATTGATTATCGTTTGTGAATTCGGGGGTCAGTCATTTTCATCATCGTCAGAAGCCACACGACGTCTACAGCTTCAAACATAATCAATTCAGATAATCATTCACATTTTAAGTTTAATCATTCGATATTTACTATCAGCCGGATAATCAAATGAGTTTTATAAGTTTTGTTCCGTGTAGGTCCTTTCAAACATAGGCCGAGATTGGGAGAGCCCAAATATTTGAAGAGCCGTTAGCAAGGTTTCGGAATTATTACTATATTTTGATGATGATGTCATGATGCCTACCAAAAGGATATCAGGATGTCGGTAGTTGGTTCATAGAAATATATGACCATTGTTCAGCAGTGGAATTAATTTAACTGCCTATGACTTAATGCTGTAGAGAGTAACGGCTGCTGACGAACAGGTCCGGAACGGACGGATAGATAGCTCCCGACTACTTACTGCTTTGCGTAACATGTCAATGTCCATCAGAAAATTGATCCCTGATCCTCAATCCTTCGGCACGTAATAACGCATATGATTATGCGGCAAAGTGCATATGCAATGACGGCTCGCTTGACGGAGGCACAGATCGATCGCCGCGGGTGTGTGCAGCGAAATAAACGACACGCGCCGAAAAAATACACGCGTCAAAATGGACGCGGGGTAGTGCGGGGTTGGAGTATTGGCCGTTGGCATTTTTGATACTAAAAAACATAAGCTGCCTATATACATCCCACTGCTGGGCACAGGCCTCAGTTCCGACAGTGATCGTCGCCGATTATAAATAAACTGCGTCTAGGGTTCTTTTTAGGTGATAATGGTACTTTAAGGATTTCAGTGGTATTGTGTTATTCTTTATAGATACCTATTATTATCTTTTTAAGTATCGGATTACTAATTAAGTAGTGTCAATGCAAGTAGGTGCATTTTATCAGATATTATAGAGTGCTACAGATAACTCTAACTCTCCCTAGTTTTACGTCAGTTGCCCTGTAAAAATGACACCGAGACATTTACTATTTTATATAGCACTGAATATAAAATCGTCCTGCCGGACGACTGTTGGACGACCGAAGTATGTTCTCTCTACTATACGATCCTCTCCCAAACTTTCAACGTTCCGATCTAGCAAAGTCTTGGATCTGTAGAAAAAACTATCAAAAAATATTCTCATCATTACTCCAATGACCAATACCAACCATCCGCCCTATAGAGGTGCAAGCGTCACCAAACAGTCTGCCACGGGGGTAACCCCCTTAAAAAAATTGCACCGGCCCACCCTTTGGGGGGTGGGGGGCTCAACTCTGACGCGCCGCTTCGACCCCTCTCTGTTTACCAGTAATTGGTGCCGCGTTCTGAAGCTATTAGAAATTGATTTGTTGGTTCGCTAATATGGAACTGGTATTGGTATTTTGGGAAACTAATGGCGGTGGAGTGGATTGCGGAAGGCCTCTAAGTGGACTCGAGTTATGGGGCTGTTTGCTTTTCGGATGTTGTTGAGATCAAAGGCTTTTAGGGCTTACTGCATGTGAATGTGTGTAAATATCATGGTATTATTTTCAGTTTTTCGGCTATAAGGCTGGTCTGAGTTTTGAAGAGGTATTCGTTTTTCAGTACAAAAACTAATCGAAATTGAGGAAATTCCTCGACTGAAGTGACTGACGTATTCAATTGGTTAGGTACTTGTAGCGACAGTGAGCGAACTGATGGTCATTAGCAGCGGCGGGTCTGGAGTGGCGACCAGCTGATGGCAAACGGGCAGGACGCCCACCCGTTAGGTGGAGGGACGAGCTGTTTCTGAATACCTATACAAGAGCTATGTCGAGGAGTAGCCGTGTTGTGACTGCGAATAATAGTAATGATATAAGTAACGGACGAAGTTAATTAACCCCTTTATTGGTCCAGTGGGGTGTTTCACACCCAATGAATGTTTTTATAGCAGCAGTACCTTATTGTTTGTCAAAGTCTGAATGCTCAAAATGCCAAGAAATGAATGTATGCAAATACCTTAAGATACGCCGGATATTCTAACTGTGAATATACATACAGGTAGAATTTCTGGTGTAAGTACACTTTGTATTTATTATTCTTTACTTTTAAAATATTTTTTTTAGTAATTCAATTATAGTTAAGTTTAATTATACGTCTGTTTTGAAAATTTATTAAAATTGCCCATAAATTAATTAGCCCATGATTAGATTCAATGTTGTTGAATGTTTATAACATCGAATCTTCACTCAGTACTACACTGGCTTGGCCACAGTGTCTAACCACTGGGTCACAACGCTTTCATTTATTTATTTATTAGACAAAAATATAAACTTACAGCTATGAAGCCAACACGCTTATATTCTCACCAATACCATCAATTCATCACCAATTTCTTCAATCTCTGATTTAGGTTAGTCTCCCCCAACTCGGTGGCCTCACTGCTCGCGTTCCTGGACCCCCATCACTGTGACGGCGGCAGTCGTAAATCCATCATTGGCACTGGGCCAGGCACCAAGTTAACGCCTTACAATACTGCATTTATATTGGTGGATTTACAGCCTGCAATTTAAATAAAAATATATTAATAAGTACAATGTATGCTTGCTTTATACAAATTAGACTACTCTAAGAGCATAGCTCTGACCTCGGAGTATAGTTTAACCAATAACTCACAAAATGGCACATCATTTATTATGATGAGTGTTTTTTAACCAACATGTTCGATTCCTGACCTGACCTAGTACATGTGTGGAACAACATGTACAAGTCATACCTTCATGTTTGTCATACAAGTTAGGGCTAACTTTTCGGTCATAGTACCACGATAGTACTCACAGATAAAAACAGTAGCAACACCGGAAAACCGTGGTATTAAGCTGTCCCCTTACCTTGTTTACTTTTCTGAATAGACCGCTCACCATTATGAATTGGCCGTCATGGATTTCTGTTAATTCCACCGAGAAGACTTGATAGTCAGTAGTTTTGGACGATGTAACAGCAAAAGTAAGTATCTCGTTAGAGTAAAAAGAAAAAAACGAATAACATTTAAAATTATTCCTATACAAATGAGGAAGAATACCAATTCAAGCTTAAGCGAATAGACGAGGCGTTCTCTCCTGTGGGAAGATCGAGATGAGATTTGGCGCTAACCAGAATCGCATAGCAGGATTGTTAAAGTACAAAGCAATAGTTGTAAAGTGTAACACGATGATTGTTAATTTAAATCAGATCCAGCGAGCAAGTGCGCAGCCATAAATCCGTCAGGAGGGTGCGCTGGCGCAGCGCCAAGGTTTTAGCGCCGGAGCTCGCTTTTAGGTCTAGAGCATGCTTGGGTCGTGTAACTACTTACTAATGAATCTATTGGATTTCGTTACAAATGTCACTAACTGATAAGGACATGCTTTTTCATTGGGTAGCGAGGAGTGAGCAGAGTGGAGCGAAGCAGAATCCTAAAAGAGCCTCAAACTCCATCGAAACAAAAATTCAAATCATCATCATCATCAGCCTGTTGTAGTCCACTGCTGAACATAGGCCTCTCCTTTTGCACGCCACTGTACTCGATCTTCGGCTGCTCGCATCCAGCTCCTGCCAGCCATCCTGCGCAGATCATCACTCCACCTTGCCTGAGGACGTCCTACACTACGCTTGCCGAGACGCGGTCTCCACTCAAGAACACGTTTACTCCAACGGTTGTCGGTTCTACGGCTAACATGGCCAGCCCACTGCCACTTCAGCTTGCTAATCCGGTGGGCTATGTCGATAACCTTGGTTCTCTGCCGTATCACCTCATTTCTGATTTGATCTCGCAGAGAAACGCCGAGCATAGCCCTCTCCATAGCCCGCTGAGTGACTTTAAATTTGTGGACCAGCCGTGCCGTTAGTGTCCACGTTTCGGCTCCGTATGTCATGACGGGTAGGACGCACTGATTGAAGACTTTTGTCTTTAGGCACTGTGGGATCGACGATGTGAAGACTCGACGTAGCTTCCCAAACGCTGCCCAACCCAACTGAATTCTTCTGTTCACCTCGTCCTCGAAGTTGTTTCTACCTAACTGCAATGTCTGCCCGAGGTATACATATTTTTGAACAACTTCGAGAACGGCGCCTTGTATCGCAATCGGTTCCGGTAGTACATGTTCATTGAACATGACCTTGGTTTTGTCCAAGTTCATCCGTAGACCGATGCGCACAGAAGAGTCAGCCAGGTCATTCAGCATCTGTTGTAGGTCCTGCAGCGTTTCTGCCACGATGACGATGTCGTCAGCAAATCGCAAGTGAGAGATGTACTCGCCATTGATGTTGATGCCACGTCCTTTCCAGTTCAGCGTCTTGAACATATCCTCCATTGCATTTGAGAACAATTTCGGGGAGATAACATCCCCTTGTCTCACACCTCGATGCAACGGTATAGGACTTGTTTGTTGATTCTGGATTTGGACGGACATAGTGGCTGCTTCGTAAAGGCATCTCATCACTTGGATGTATCGCCAATCTACTTGGCATCGCTGCAGGGACTCCAGAACAGACCAGATTTCAATCGAGTCAAAGGCCTTCTCATAGTCCACAAATGCTAGGCACAGGGGCTGATTATATTCTTCAGTTTTCTGTATAATCTGCCGCACTGTGTGGATGTGGTCTATGGTGCCGTATCCGCTCCGAAACCCAGCCTGTTCCGGTGGTTGGAATTCGTCGAGTCTTCGCGCAAGACGGTTCGTGATCACTCTTGAGAACAGCTTATAGACGTGGCTTAGAAGGGAAATGGGTCGATAGTTCTTCAGTAGGGTTTTGTCTCCCTTTTTGAAGAACAGGACGACCACACTCCTACTCCACGCCTCTGGAGTTCTCCCTTCAAAGAGGACAGCGTTAAAAAGCTTTTGGAGCTCCCTGAGTACGGGTCTGCCTCCTGCTTTTAACAGCTCTGTTGTTACGCCGTCCTCTCCAGGGGCTTTTCCATTTTTAAGCCGCCCAAGAGCGATCTCGATTTCGTCAATGCTGACTTCTGGCAGGTCTTCGGTGTAGTGGCGTGTAAGAGTGGCTCTAGAGTCCTCATTTCCGGGGTCAGGTCGAGATGCATGCGAAGCGTATAACCGGCCATAGAAGTTTTCCACTTCCGAAAGGACTGCCGGCTTCGAGACAACGACTTCTCCACTTTCTATGGTCAACTTCGTCAGGTGGCTTCTTCCAAGAGATTGTACGAACACTTTTGAACCCCGGTTCTGCTCAATCGCTCTCTCAATAGAGAGAGTACTGGAGCAACGGAGATCGCGTCGCACGTGCGTACTAATCTCTCGGTTTAGAGTCCGTTTCCCTGACGAAGTGACGGGTGGGTTTTCCCGCCGTCTCTTCATTAGCCCCAAAGTCTCTTCGGAAAGCTTCGACTTCTTGCCTTTACGCTGCATTTTACAAAATCTCGTACCTTCTTCCCTGAGGACTCGAACCACATCTTCAAGGTTCTGGTTAACGTCAGTTGTGGTTTCCACGGCAGCAAATCGGTTCTCCAGATTTGACTGGAACGCTTCAGATCCCATGATAGTTTGAAGCAGAGTTGGTCGGAGCCTGGCCTTCATCAAGCGGACTCGTTCAGCTCTGAAATCGATATTCAGAGAGCCTCGAACGAGTCGGTGATCGCTACCGGTATTAAACCTATTGATCACGGAGACGTCTCTGAATATGTGCTTTTTGTCCGCCATGATGAAGTCGATCTCATTCTTTGTCATAGTGTCGGGGCTTTGCCACGTCCACTTCCTTTGGGGTTGCTTCTTGAAGAATGAGTTCATCAAGAAGAGCCCCTCCCGTTCGAGGAAATTGACGAGCATTTGCCCCCTATGATTTCTGCTTCCATATCCATGGGATCCTACTACCGATTCACTGCAATTTTGTACTCCCACTTTAGCGTTAAAGTCCCCCATAACAACGGTGAAATGGGTCTTGGTAGTGGAGTGGAGGGCTCTCGATATGTCATCGAACATATCCTCCACCTCATCGTCCGAGTGTGACGAGGTCGGTGCGTACACTTGCACCACCTTGAGGCTATACCTCTCGGTGAGCTTGATGATGAGGTACGCCACCCTGTTCGACACACTGGACATTTCCACAACGTTGTTAGCTAGGGACTTATTAACCAGAAACCCAACGCCACCTTGGGATTTTTGGTCTCCCTCTCGGAAGTACATCAGGTGGCCTGAATTGAGAGTTATGGTGTCCTCTCCCTCTCTTCGGACTTCACATAACCCAAGTATGTGCCACCTGATGTTCCCAAGTTCCACCTCGAGTTGCGCCAGATGCGAGTCAAGCCGCAGCGTGCGTCCGTTGTACGTCGCCAGGGTCAGTTGGTTGTGGTGGCCTCCCGTAGCCCGGAGATTCTTTGCACCCCCCGCCCCACCGTTACCATGGTCGCCACCATAACCAGGAATAGTGGGGCTGCCGGGAACTGGGGGCCGTGGCCTTTGTCGTGCTTCCATAGGAGGTTATGCCCATAATCGCCACGCTGGGCAGGCGGGTTGGCGATCGCAGGGCGAAGCTTCTCGCACCGGTGACGCTGCTGCCCGTCACCGGTCTGTGGTATTTAGCTCGCCTATTCAGGACGGATATACCGCCGTCGGTCGGTCGCCAGAGCCTCGTTCGTTGCTCAGCAGGATGCACCGCGTGCAGGTGAGGTTGACTTGGGGCGATAGATGGAGGTTCGCCCCCTTACACCCCAAAATTCAAATGCTCACATTTTTTTTTAACTTACAGCTCAACCATTTTTGTTGGATCAATTTTGGTAGAGACGAAACAAAGTTTTGCTGTTGAGAAAAATACTTGTGACTGGCTGTTATCTACCAACAGCCGGTCACAAGTCTTTTTCTTCTTCAAAACAGCCTTTTAACGTTCCTTTGATTTGCTCAGGCCTCACCTCAACTATGAAGTAGTGCGAGCCATACCCCAACAAGTAGCTACTTCGCCACCCTTAGGCTTCTGACTAGGCTAACTGAGGCCGTCAGCTGTCTTCAGAAGCACGAAGATACGAATGATCGCTTCCTTTTTCATTTCAGTTCTTATTGATAAGGGCCAGGGAAACTCCAAGCTCCGGAAGAGTCTAAGAGCTACAAGAGTAGGTACACAGTCCAGGGCATACCCATAAATCCATCAGCGACTGGCAAGGTGCCAGGCCCGGCTGCCAATACACGGGTTTACTTAACTGTGGCTACATAATTACTAACGCATGGTACAGTATTTATGCATACTCTGGCGCTCCTGAGATTCCTGAGGGCCAAATGTAAGTTTAAGTATAATGTCATCGACTACGTTTTCACGTTTCACGCCTCTGGTATCAGCCATGTTGGACGTGAAAAATAAAGGAGTTCTCGAGTTTTTAATTCGACTTTTTTCTCTTTCCTTTGTCGCTATTTATAGTTAAATTCTTAACGGAAAATCATAAAAAAACGTCTAAGTACCTATGCGGGTAACGGAATATGGCATCGCAATTGCAGGAAAATAATAAAACTTACAAAAATAACTCACAAACGGTTAGAAACCTTATGTGAAACTATTTTATTAACAATACGATTATAAACCCATTATTGTCTCCTACACGTGATAGTATTCAATGCATGAAAGTGAGAGCCTTTTGGTCAATAAACTGTAGCTTAAGTTTATCAGTCCAGTATTGAGATCAAATCAATAATGTAAATCAAGTTGAATGAATGATTATTTTAACTTATTTTGATTAGGTGCATTGTGGCCCTGTGGTGTAGAGTTCAAATCAGGCTGGTACTCCTACTTTGTGTAAACTACATAATATGCGGCTGACTCTCTGGTGATGGAGAACACCGATAAAAAACCAAGTAATTCAGATAAGGTGGTTGCTCGGCTATGGTTGGGTTGATTAAGAGGAAGAGCTTCTACGAGTAGAAGGAGTCAAGTCAAGAAAGCCTCTTACCGACGATTGTGATTTGAAAAAGAGGAGACGGTTTCTCTTGTCTACCTCATTAGGGAGTGCCTTGAGTCTGTCACTACTTTGTCACCCCAGCGATACCTTGGTCGTCTTATCACACGCCCCACGTATGCTCTCATGCGCCATATCCGTACTTATGCCACATATAACACGCTCTTGAATGATACCAGATAAAAAACCCGCCAAACAAAGCTTCAACACCAACAAGCCAACAATCCGAGCAGTTCCGTTGTTTTCGCCAACCGGCACAGGTGCAGTAGCTAATTCGTAACACTCCATCATCAGTAGATGAATTACCACGGACATAAATAATGGCTGGTTGCGAACACAAAAAACGCCATCGACTCACCGTTATGCCCAAACGACTTTTTAGGCAGACTATTCTTAGATTCGTTCTGCTTCAGTTGCTGGTTAGGCGGGTGTTAGATTTGGGTCCACTATGAAAGTTCCGTAGGTGTTTAGCTGGCACATCTTTAAGACTGCTTGATGGTTATCAGGGTTTGGCAATAAGGTAACATACCACATGCTTGTGACCATATCACGGAAGGGATAGTCAGGCACACTGACAGTTGCCACCATGGCGAACGGACCATTCAGAAGCCTTTACTGAACGAACCTAAACCGAACTTGGTCAGCGGACAGCCTAAGGAAGTAGGTATTCCGGCACGATTAAAACTCGGGACCACAAGGGTTCCAAACTAGATTTATTCACCACTAGGCCATAACGGTCTCTAGATTAAAATTAGAAACTCTCTATTGCTCGTCATATAAACTAAAAAGGAAGGAAAAGGAATTATGAAGACTTTCAAGATTAAGTTGACCAGTTTAAAACTGCGTTACTCTTATGTGGACTTCAAAACCAGAGGTTAATATGAAGTGCACAATAAAATCTAGTCAACTAATAGTTAAGCCAAATCATGATAACCATCAAGCAGTTATAAACATCTACCAGCCAAACACCTACGGAACTGCCTCTAGGCATTAAGTCCGCCATTTCTACTTTCCTTTTGTGCAATAAATAATAAATAAATAAATAATTAATTAATAATACAGTTTTTTCACATACTTCTAGAAAAAAGGCATAGTTTTTATATTTTAAAAATGTAGTGTTTTTTAGTTGAGAGGTCTCAGAGAAGGTGTTTCCCATATCCTACATGCCAACTACTGCCAACAATTTCCTTAGCTGCTCTTTGAATGTAACAGCTTATTTGATCAGGTCTCAATTGAAAGCATCTATTAAACTGAGAGTGCCCCAAGTACCATAATAAATGTATGCAAGCGTTTCTGCCTTATCCCTGATCTAGACTCAGATAGGATCTATAGGCCTGTATATGAGACTATGTCCACAAAACCTGTTATTAAGACCGTTGGCGCCTGATGAGTTTTCAGACGGATTTATATAGTCAGTTTTATAAATACTTAGTTTTATTTTTATGAGTATACAAATCAATTGATTGATTTGATGCTTCCAGCGTCTGACCCCCGGATTCACAAACGCAAATCAAGGTTAAGCATCTCTCACAAGTAAAGCTGTCACTTTCAGATCCATAGACATTTTACGGGATGGCATGAGTTAGACGACGTGCTCGTCATCGAATGCCGTTTGCGAATTCGGGGGCTGGTTTTCAGTGGGCCGAGCTGATTGGACGCATGGAGTTTTCTTGTTTTTTCCTGTTATATTTTTTTCTAACCATCTTTTTTTTTGTTTTGGTCTTGTATTTGGCGATGTCCTAAATGAATAAACGCTTTTTCCTTCTTTAGTTTCCAAAAAAAAACTTTTTTTAATTCTGCTCTACAACTTGAGCTCACTCCACCATGTGATGAACAGCCGTGAGGTCTAAGTATGAGATTGACAGGTTCAGTATACAGTTAGGTAGCGATTCAGAAGTTAGATTAGACGCTTGTTCATCGAAAGCGTTCCGATTTTTTCTGACACCCGGCGGCCTTTGCTACTTAATAACAAAATAATAGAGACACCACGCAAGTAGAATTGAATTGAAAGATATTTTATCAAATCGTACAATAAGGCGCTTCTGATCATCTGATCTTGAAGGAGTGCCTAAACCACTTTTTGAAGAACTTTCTATGTCTGGATTTTACAGAGGCGTTAGCATCAACCTTTACAAAACCATTGCGAAATGGGCCTTATGACATAAAGTGCCTCTATGTAAAGATTGATCATCAAACATTTTGGTGGAGACCAATAGTTTAAATTATGTGTGTGTAAGTTGTCCAAAACTCATGGTACGGGATCGGAAGGGTGAGCATGGAATGGGGATATTTGGAATATTAGTATCTAACTCACAATCCTAGTAATATTGATAGATGTCAGGTCAAATGTCAAGTATCTTTCTTACACCTGGATTTTCATACTACCTACATATTTTATAATGACTGGCTTCTAGAAATAATAATTACTGCCACTTAGATTTAAAGAATTTCTGAGCAGTGACGCCTATCTCAAATTGAATCATACACTTAAATCTAAAAGTGAGTGTGCATTAATTTATTCTGAGTCTCAACTTCAGTAAGAATAAACACGTACTCATCGACATTCACTCACACATAAAAAAGAAAAACATCGAATGTAAACAGAGCTTTACATTGGGATTAATTTAAATGCGCGCAGGCGCAGGCAGTTCCTTCATCGGCCAATGAGAAGCGAGCGCGGGAAACAAAAGCCAATCACGGGTGGGCTGGGTCGCGGCAGTAGCCAATAGGATTGGGAGATAAATCAGAAGTAACGGACGTAGATGCGCGTGAATTGATTTCGAACGGTTTTCTTTAGAGCTGTAGATAAATAAGAAATGAGACAGTATCACATATTATTTTATTCATACATATAAGTGTTCCTTTGTAGTGTGAAAACCTGAAACGCTGGAGGTAATTTCAGTTCCATTTATCCAGTTAGAGATCATCTACGCATACAAGCAAGCATTCTTGTTTGCGTTCTACTACATCGAATACGAAACCTTTTAGTCCTGTTTTTCCAACGTTAAAATACTTTATCCCTTTAGTAACAAACTTAGTACCTACCTGCATAGAAATCTAAAGTCTTAGCCCAGATCATTAAAAAAAGCCAACGTGACAGGAATTTTTGAAAAACTAATATCAATCGGGAAAAAGACTGATGATGAAGGAATTTCACCAAAGGAAAAGCCTTAATTTCTTCACAATTTCTTTAAATATTTGAATACTCAATTATACGTTGAAATAATAAAAAACTACTCCAAGCGTTAAAGTTTAATGCAAGCTCAGAATAATTTATTCAATAACCTGCTGTCGAAATCAATTGATTCATGTCTAATAAACTTATAATTTATGTACTATTGAAAGTAGTAAGAAGCATTTTTAGACATGCCAGGTTACCTACTTTCCAAGCCACCAGTTTCATAACATTAATTGATATTAATAACTCCATCGCTAAACAAGAACTAAGATTCCAAAGAACCTGTTCAGTAGAAAAGAAATGAAATTTATCAAATAATTTCTTTAGTAAATTCTATATAGCTCATACACAATAGGCGTAGGTGATTTAGTACAGAATATTAGGCACAAAAACTGGCATTTATGCTTTTACTATGTTCACGGGCATGTAACGTGACATACAGTGTAACTGTCTGTCTGTGCATAATCGCGAATTAATGACCAGGGGCCTTATTACGACCTTTTTACAGGTCAGTTTTAGCTCAGTTTACGTCTTTTCATTCAATGAAATTTGACTAAAACTTGCAAAAAATTTGCAAAATAAGTTGCTACAGCAATGATGAAAAAATTTAGTTTTTGTGACACTATTTACCACACAAAACACGAATTGTGAGGGTAAGTATGCAGTTCAAAAGCTGAGTTGTGACTAAAACTGTCAGGTTATAAGAGATTGTAATAACGCCCCAAAATTCGCAGACGCGAAAAATAATGGTAATGTCCGTGTCTAAGAGTTGCTAGGGCGGTTGTGATGGCGAATTTTCAAAATGCTTTCAAAAAGTCGCTCAAAATCTCATCATCAGTCCAAGGTTGTATAGAATAGGTCAATTAAGATTCACCTTTACGCTCAAAACTTTTGAAAACGTTTAATGGCTGGTAATCAAAAGGGATTCTGCTTGTGTTGTCATCATCATCACGGCTAAACATACTTTTCCAGAAAGGCATGTTAAAGGTGACCTGTTACCTCAAAAATCATTGAAAGAAAATGATTGGTATTGACTGATTCTGCTTAGGTGACAGATGATATCAGGCTGCCCTGAGGCCTCCGACTGGGCTTAACGACAGACATCTGGAAATGTCAGCCGGCACCAACTGTTAAACATGCCTTTGCGGAAATACCCGAAAAATATATCACTCAAACTCAACTAAAGGCATTTATCCTAATGTAAACTTTTACAACTGTTTATGGAAAGTCAGTATATCAAAATAATGTTAAAAACACTTAATTTAACTCTACCACCGGCTCACTAAATTCGGTCCTAGTGATCAGATCACCCATCCCATTTCCGAGCTGCGTTTTGGTGAGGTCAAACAACACGCGCCGGGTCGGAAATGAGATGGTTGGCCACCCCGATCGAAATTTAGTGATGTATTTTTCGATCATCTTCATGCTTCGGAAGTCACTTAAAACAGTTGGTCCCGGTCCCTGGATGTCAGTCGCCAAGCCCAGTAGGGTGGCTTGATATCATCTGACATTAAGGTTGCTCACTAACCTTACACCCCCCTAACAATCCGCACTGAGCCCGCGTGTAGGCTCGCGTCACCTTAAAGTTGAGGTGAGGCCTGTGTCCAGCGGTGGGACATACTCGTACATAGGCAGTTTATGTTAAGGTGTTATTAATACTAACTGTCAGAATTACGCCGTGACCGAAGCTGACGTCCAGACGCCTTTAGCTTTACGTGATCTTAGGCGAAAATTCATTTGTTTTGACACAATGACGATATCTAAAGCCTCTAAATATATGCCTTGTAGGTAAGTGTGTGGCCGTGAAGAATCCTCCTACCTAATTGTGTTTTCGAGTTAAGTAACTAACTATTTCGTCTTCATATCAACAAGCCGCTTAGCTCAACAGCACCGGTCTCTGTCTAATGTTTAACCCAGTGATATAGGGTTCAAATCTTGGCCACGAATTTTTTTTTTAATATACTTTGCAATTTTGCAAAACTATCTTTAAATAAATTATTAAAATAAAGGCGTCTGTAAATACGTCGCGAAAGAGCATAATTTATAATGACGTGTGCGTGCGCATTATGTAAATGCTAACAAGAAACAGTTACTCTAACGATCTATGTAAGAGCGAGAATTAAATACAAAGTCAGTGTAACATGACTGGGGAATTCCGCGTTTTGGAGTGATTCATACAAAAGTAGATTTGAAAGAGATTCGGAAGTAGGTTAATCCATGAGGCATCTTGTTTTATACAGGGTGTATTATCGAGGGGAAATTATACTCTAGGGTCATAGGTTCATTAGAAGCTTAGTTACAATTTCAAATGATAAATAATCGTTATTCTAGCTTGAAACCCGATGGTCCTGAGATCAAATCTGGCCGGAACACACCTACTTTGTGTTCATTGTACGATGTTGCTTGAGATTTATAACATTGTTATCCATCACCGGAGAGTTAGCCACTCTCCGGTGATGGATAACAATGATATAAATCTCAAGCAACCCGGATAACGGCCGTAGGTTCGTCCCTTATCACGTTGGGTTCAAATTGCCTCGGCGAAATGTGGGCTTCTAAATGTTCTGTTCACCATGACGGCAACAATCAGTGTACCTCTGTATAACCCGTTAGGTATATTGTCGTTAGGGTATGTTATAATAGCTGAACGATAATACTTTCACAGCTAATTCTACACACGAAATAAACACGACCTGTCAAAACTTTCCTACCTAATTGTATAATAATTTGGAGCCAAATTAAAAATAAATGACTAGCTATTAAGCTAGTAGTAAATAATAGCTATTGATTATACAGTTTATATTTTTATAACTTTTTATATTCGACAACAATTTGGCTAGGTAGGTAAAGTAGGCAAGATATTGACAGTTTGATGATGATGAGTTTTTATTTAAATTTATTTCAGTAAGTAAAGAAATCACACAAAAAATCAATTGAAGAGAGGTCAAAAAGTTGCCAAGAATTCGACTTTCAATGTTATCCTAACAAATTATTTTTAAACATACAATTATTAACATGGCAGATTCCGTAGCTTTCAAACGAGACTTTTTAATAGTATAAACTTTCGCAAAACGATATGAAATATAATTTAAATCCTAACTACCAAGTACGCTGCTACTGCCCTTGTAATTACCCATAATACACTAAACGGATGGCTACATCTCGCATAACCTGTTCTAACCCGCTGTCGCACTACTGACTTGGTATTCCACTCATTACTTGAACACTATTTTCTTGTTGCAAATACTATGTTTATAAATAGAGCAGGGCATTAACACGTCTGGTCTAGCAGTCAAGGCTGTGCTGCAAAAACTAGTTGCCTAGCAACGTGAATGTGCGTACGCGCTGGGATGGTGTCATGTGGTTATGGTCAAATGGGATAATCACTGGAGACTAGACACTATTCCTCACAGTGCCATCTAGCCCAAAACTAAGCAGCTAAATGCTTGTGCTATGCGGAACAACGGATAAACATTATTATTATTATTATTAGCCTAAAGTGTCCCACTGCTGGGCAAAGGCCTCCCCACCACTTCCCCACTTTGTACGGTCAAGAGCTATGGTGGACCAGTCCTCTAGGTGAGCGTCTAGTTCATCCCGCCATCGCCTTCTAGGTCTGCCGCGAGACCTCTTCATGTTCTGGGGCACCCAATCGGTGGATATTTTTGCCCATTGCTCGCCTCGCATGCGGCAGACGTGGCCGGCCCAGTTCCACTTCAACCGAGCGGCCTTTTGGGAACAACGGATAAACATACTTAAATATTTTTTTTTGCTAAAACATACTTACTATACATAGGAAACACCCAGACCAGTACAGACATGTTGAATGTACAGAATGATCGAGCCCGCGACCTCTGGTGCAATAGTCAACTTCTGAACCATTACACCAAATCGGTTGTCCTATGGCATACGAGTATGTCTGGTGTCAGTAAACGTCTGTAATCCTGTCCAACAATGGTCAGACTCATTGACAAACTGAACGGTCAAATGAACGTTTTGGAGAAATCTGATGATAGGCAGCTTAACTACGAAGGAGTTACTGAGTAGAAACATACCATTAAGGATATTTCCTCTTGGGTAGGCAGAGACCACATCTTTCCACTTTGTACACACGACAGTATATAACCCCTAATTGTTTTACCCTTCTACTGCCTGTATCATAAGATTGCTTCATTATAAATAGTTAAATAATGATTGAATGGGTTTTTACAGGCGGTGATTATTATAAAGTTGCGCATACTCATTTTCGTCTAATCATAACCTTAGTAATTGTTTCTTTGTTTTCATTGCAATGAATGAAGAGCAATACAACTTATCATTATCAACACAGAAGATATGTCTTTTAACACCTCGTTGCTTGGTAGAGATCGTCTAAGCTGTAACCAATCATAACGAAATTTTGGTTGTGTGCGTAGATGAGGTGGAGGGGCGCGTTATTTTAGCTTAGTCGATCTCTACTCCTATTATGATTGCCAACATGATTTGTCCTACTTTTTAAACTTTTTCAAGTGCAGGTGCAGGAGGAAATCCACAAAATTAGCTTCTGCAAATATTATCATCATTATAGGGGTTAGCTGCAATAACGAACGAACACAAATTAGTGTTTCAAACAGATTTTACCTCTTGGCCACACCGGCTCTTAACAAGATTGTTCAATAATTTCAAAAATGTAAAGTTAGCTGTGAAATAATGGTAAAAACACATAAGGTGGATCCTGACGCAACTGGAACGAATCTAATCTCTTATTACCCCAATCGACAAGCGCTACATATAAATTATCACTAGTATATTAAAGCTAAAACCGTATAGAATCCGCACAGTGTAAGCAGCGTGGTGTGAAGTGGTCGGCGCCATAGATCCCGGCACAGTAAACACAACAGTTGACTATCTATGGCCGCCCGCCGAGTTATTAGGCTAGCGTGCTCACAGACACCCGCCACCTTATTCCCCCATATTTTATGCTAGCGTGTGCGTGAAATCGCGTCACGACGCGCGACGCGCTCGCACACATTCAAACCGAGAGCGGCACGTTTGTATGTAGATAATTTACTGTTCTCTATGTACTGTGGCAACGTGGTGTGAAGTGGTCGGCGCCATGGATCCCGGCGTCAGTCTGCGGGGCTCGTGCCAGCTTCCGACGCGTACTGTGGACACAATACGTATGCTGGTTGGAACTGGATAGGGTGTATGTACTTAGGTATATTGGGAGGAGAAAAAGTATGAAATAGAAATAGCAAAAAAGGTCATTGCTAGGTACGGTCAACTGCATGACAGGCTACCTATTTCTGGTCAATTGTGCTGGCTCTATTGCAAAGAAATGTCATTTGGCAAAGGCAAGATCGAAAACGGAAATGGGGTTGCCTGATGTGCCATTGACTGTACGGAACAAATTAGTAATGCATACGCATTGAAAATTAACATGAGGATCTGGGGCATCCACCAAAAATTCATTAAATTTAAATTATTTCATTGAATCCCACTGCTGAGCAAAGTGGAGCTCCTCAGTTTTGCACCAGGCACGCATGACCATTCTGCCCACTCTATACCTGTTTTTTAGCGGGGTTATACAGGGCTACTTTTTATCAGTGCACAAATTTCACAATTGTATAAATGTAAGTTGATTCTAACATCTTCACGGAGAGATTTCTAACAAGAAAATGTATGATAAGGTTGCTTTTCATACACTTTAGACATATTGACCACTCTATACGCACACGTGTGTACAATAATAATATTAAATTCATGAAGTATCGAGCACGTGCCATGTAGAACCTTTTCCTCATTTCCCTTCCTTATCTGCTGATCGGTAAAAAAACCTGTCCCAATTTGGACATTCAAATGTTACCTTTCCAACCTTTCCCTGCACTTCGTTTCTTTTACCTTTTCTAACATAATTGACTTCCGAACTATTCGCGGTAGTGTGTAAACTGTCCGACAATACCATTTTCCTGTCCCATTCCAAAGGAGAATAACTTCTAACACCTTTGTGATAAATTCCGTATTCTATCACTGAAGCACGCTTGACCATCTTGAGAACGACAACAAAAACACTCACAAAGGAAATTATACTTTGTGTCTTGTAAAATAAAGTGTAATTTGGGTGTATGCAGGGGATTTTTTAAGTGGTTTGGTATTGCGAAGTGTGGAGAATGCTTCTGTTAATAGAATTTTAATGAAGTAATGTCAGGCTCGGAGGTTGTGCATGTCATGCCCATCTCCTTACGTGCTCTGACGCGCATGCGTCCACGAGGTACTGTCGGCAGAATAAATGGGGCAGTTTTGGGAAATTTATATTCAGTTAATTCACAATCAATCAAACATTTTAAGTGTGTTTGTGTGATTATGGCAAAAAAATTAACAATTAAAAATTTATTTAAACGCTCTATTACGAAATGTACAATAAATAAGTAATATTTATTTTAATTCTTATATTTTGCATTCTTAAAATTTCTGTCCATCTAAATTGACGGTTTATGCATTATTTTGTAAATTCAAGGTACAATATTCAAAATGAACAATTGAATGCAATATGGTTGTTGTCCAGTTGTTAGTAACTCTACATTAACATACTGATCTTGAATTATAAGATAGGATATTTAATGAACACAGTTTTGTAGCTTAGTATAAAGTGTTAACCTACAGCATTGTTCGAAAAAGTCATATGCAAATATTTTCTTTAACGGGTAAGTTAAATAATAGGAGGTAGAAAAATTATGTAAAAAATATTAGTATCTCTTAATTAGTTCTTTATTTAACAGAAGGAATTTAAAAGTAGATATTATGAGCTCATATCTAAAAAGAAATTACCAACAGGTGAAATTTCATAAAATGGAAGAATTTTGAAGTTTTATTGTTTTGCTGACCATCCCCCAAATGTGAGTGGGCATCTATATTTGCCGAATCTATTCCATCAAAGAGAAGATAATAATTACGTTGGTACTGTTATAGATGCTCGCGATACGGACGGAAAATAAACCAATGCCGAGCGAATCGGTGTAACAACTCTATCGGACGTAACGGACCATAGATTGGGTCCAGTGTGGACGCACCTTAGGGCATGTTGTGTTTGATTAGACAAAGTAAGAACGTTTAGGAGGCTTACCAAAAACGACAATAATTAGAGTGCCAGTGGTGTAGTTAATAGGCATGACGACAGTATCAAATAATCAACGATTTGAATACATTAGGGGAAAAAACATATTGAAAGGATTTAAAAGACACATTTAGTTTGATTTTAAAATCTGAGATTAATCAGATTTTCGATAAAGTAAAAGGATAAAATACTCCAATTCGCCATTTTGACTCAAAAGTCAATCACGCACTATGACGTCACTGTAATGGAAATCAACAAATGTCACTGTCGTATTTCATACAAGTGAGTTTGACAGACACTTGATATTTACATTACAAATACGTCACACGGACGCCATGACACCTGCGAGCGTTTTCGCGCGCTGTTGATAAAATACTAGAATAATGTCCTCAAACTTTGTTAAACTGACCTTTGAAACCGAAATAAAGTTTTTTTAGTATACAATACATGTGTACCTTTATCACGAAAGAAGATTTCAAAATTGTTCGTCATGCCTATTCTGACAGCCGATCTTCAATGATGGCTGTTCTGAAGCAACACACGGCGGGGCGGAAATGGGATGGGTGACCACCCCGAAATTTAGTGATGTATTATTCGGGCACATCTCCGTGTTTCAGAAGGCACGTTAAACAGGTAGTCTCTGTTGACATCGCTTGAAGTCAGTCGTTAAGCCTTGTCGAAGGCCTTAGGACGGCTTGATAACATCTGATAGGGAGGTTCATGACTATTTAACACACCTCTAGCTCTCCAACAAACTGCACTGAGCCCGCGTGTTGGAGTATGGCTTACGCCACCTTATAGTTGAGGTGAGGCCTGTCCCCGCTGCTTTGCTTGCTTTTAGGTAGGAATACGACCTCTTCTTGAAGGACGCAATGTCGTATCTCTCCGGAAATACCGTATCTAACAAATCGGCAGGAATATCCGTATATTCTTTCTTGACGGCCTTTCTTAGTTCTATTGATCCTTTTTTTTTTTTTTTTGTGGGGAAATCCTCATGGATACCTCGCTGCCCGGGGGGACGACAAGGTTATGTCGGACTCCTACCGACTAAAACCCCACGGCACTCAACGGTGGCACTTTGGCGGCGAAGCTGGATCCTACCGTAAGTAATACCGCACTACTCCGCCGCCAGTGCTAGCCCCTGATGGGGCCCCCTCCAACCGACCCCCCAACAAAGTGGGGGGAGGCCACGAAAGCGCCAGGAGTACGCAGGCACTTTCGCCGTCTCGGTGGATGCCGTGCAATGCAAGCCAGAGCACCCCCGCACTCCGGCCTGCTGGCACCCACTGTACGCAGGCCCTACTGGGCCCGCAACCACGAGCCACCCAAAGGGCGGCTCCGCTGCCGCAACCAGCGGTACGGCCCCGCCGGGCCGCGACGCACAGGGGGGATCAGCCTCGGATCACTGGCCCCCACCAACCGATTGTGCCACCACGTCTCCACCACGCGCCTCAGGGCGCTTGCAGGCCCCACTGGCCCCGCAATCCCACGTGTCGCCCTTGCGGGCTGCAGCGGGTGGGTGTCCAAGCCACCACACTGCCACGCCTGAATTCTCTTCGCTTCCCGGCGGTTAACCCTGCCACCGGTACTAAGCCCCCTCGCCACGCCAAGGCGAGAACTCATGAAGGGGAGTTCTATTGATCGTTGCCCAACTTACTTCAACTTACCTACTTACCCGCTGATATTAAAAATAATGTTCAATCTGATGTTCCAAGCTTAACGCCTAAAACTGTAAAAGTATACGTACCTACTTATAAAACTACGACTTGTTACATTCAGAGTAAACGTCTTCATTAGGAGAGCGACACAAAACCATTACAAGTAAATTGACAAACCACACAACCGTTGCTTGCCAAAATATAGACCTAACCCAAAATTCTCAGCTTGGTCAAGACTCTTCAAAATGTCCACTCCAATATTAAACTTTATTCTTTGGTGTTAAGGGTCTGTCATGTTCGTTCTTGTTGCGGTGGAATATAACCATTAGACTGGCCATAATTAACCCATTTGTTTGCAACCGCGAAGCAAAGCAATGTTAGAGCGATTACACACGATGCCTTTTTGCAGCGATGAATTTGCGATACAGACACATCGACTAATTAGCTTTTAGCTTTTTTAACAAGTCCGAAAGTTTTGGCAGACTGCAGACCACAGCGATTCTAAGTGTGGCAACACTGTCACTTGCTGTTAAACAGGCATTCATCGAACCTTACGATACAGCAACTGTGCCCCGCACCAGAAGGTTCGGTGATCGTATTCCTACCCAGACGTGGAACCCTCTTCCAGCTCCTGTTTCTTTCTTTTTACAATTCCAAGGTTCTTAAGCGGGGCGTGAAAAAAAAGGCATTAACTTTTGCAGGCTTTAAGATGACATTGACCAGCTCAGTAGTAACTGTATTATCTGGACCTCACTGATGCTTCCCATCACGTGGAGGAGGTCAAACTGAAGTGCATTTTTTTTTAAATGCTGCAAATTGATTGAATGATTGAGTTTTCAGTCCTCATCTGCAATCTGCTGTTGCGGTAGTTACAAGGATGAGGATTGTTCTTCTTAATGAAATATTTGCACTAGGATTAACTTACAAAATAGATTAATTTTGCTACACATACTTTGTGATTAGTGGTATCCCAAATTCTTTATTAGAATAATTAAAGTTTGAAGTTGAGTTAAAAATTAGTATTTTTACATACTAGTTCATTCTAAATAAAAATTATATTATGTGCGCAAAAATGATAGGATCAGACAGACATCCATGTAAATTATGAAAGTAACCATATATTTTGTATTAGTGTTTGTGTCCGGATGCCTTTTATCTTATTTATTATAATTGCATTATGAAACTTGCTTGTATGTAAAATATTATGCAAATTCATACAAATCACTAGATTTTATTAATAAAATTGTAGGTAATTGTATAACTGTGTCTGACCTTTTTGAAGTAGGATCGTTCCGCATAAGGTCACATTTGTTTATCTAGACTCTATGGTACGGTAGCGATGATAAAAATAACACAAATAAAACATAACAAGTAATATGGAAAACCCCAGTACTGTTATTGTAGAAATGGAAATTGGAACGTAGATAATATAAAAAACTAGCTGTCCCAACAGACTTTAAGAGGAAACTAAAATTGTGATTTTTACTATATTCCCAGCATTTTCTCATGATTACTAACCTTTTATACCTTCCCTCGACCATTACAAATATTTCAAAACCAAAATTAGCCAAATCGGTCCAGCCATTCCCGAGTTTTAGCGAGACTAACGAACAGCAATCCATTTTTATATGCAGAGATAGGATTTGTATGTACGAACTGCCAGTCTGGCGCGAATTAGGTGTTGGCCATAGGGTGCCGAAGTTGTTGACAAAGGCAAAAGCAATGGCACGACGTGGTGTGGTAGCCAACTTCTTAACCATAACTTACACTAAACCAGTCGTCCTAACCAATGAGATAACATCGAATACATTGCTCTACTACAAGCAAAGTAAGGGGTCTCCCTTGTGCTGCTCTGCACCTTGTCGTGCAGCCCACTGTACAGTGCACGTGTCTAGGCCCTCAGACATCTTGGCCGTAACCCGCCGCTGCAGGTGTCTGGTAGCCTTAATTACCCTCTAGACGAATCTGTACCAGTGAGCTAGGGTTGTGAGGCGGAATCATTAAGGCGACTATTGTTGTTTTGAAAATATGACCAATCTAGGGCTAGACCAATCCGTTGTCTTTGGACACAAAAGAATTTAGAAAAGATTTTCAAGTTCTATCAAAGAGGTGATTAATACAAATTCTCCTGACTTTGATGTATACTTAGATTACCCCTTAACAAAAAGAATAAAGTAAAACCATGTCCTGTGACAGAACCGTCTTCAAATTGACTCCTTGGGCTCAATCTGACACGATGAAACTTCACTATTCCCGATCAAGTTGGCATATTAGCTTGCTCCACCTCAAAGTTGAGGCGATTCCTGTGTCCAACTGTGGGACGTAAAGACAGACTAGTTTAGAGCATTCGTTCTGTGGTCTGGGGCGTAAGAATCCAGCCAAGGTCCCCCGCCTGTGATAAGAGGCGACTAAAGGGGGTCCCCGAGGGGTCGCTCGGAATTCACACGACGACGGCTGTGCTGTGGAATCTATTGCACAAGTGATCCCGAGGAGGATGCCAGTGTGGGGTGGTTTCGCACTGCCATGACCACCGGACGGATGTAAGAGGGGAGGAAAATCTCCTCAACCAGGTTCAACCGGTAGAGTGCCTCGTAGGGAGAGTTCTCAGTGGACCCTCGATACGCGCAGAGGAGGGCCACCCTGTTATGAGCCACTCCCCACTTCTGGGGAAAGGTGAGTCCCACACTCCCTCATTCTCCACCCTTAGGGAAGAACGGAACCCGAACGGAACACCCGATGAACGGAAATCCAATAAGCAGGTAAAAAAGGAGTGCTGAGGTGGTTTGGTCATATGGAAAGAATGGATGAAAGGCGATTAACGAAACGGATTTATAAGGCGAGGGTGAATGGAACTGTTGGAAGGGGAAGGCCTAGACGAACGTTACTAGGACAAGTTCAAGATGTTCTCAGAAAGGGTCAGGTCAGGAGTACCTTTAACCGACGAGCATGTATGAAAGGACTCATGAAAGTGGAGGAGGCTTAAGGAATGTGTCAGGACCGTAGCAAGTGGAAAGAAGTGGTCTCTGCCTACCCCGTTGGGAAAGAGGCGTGATGGTATGTTTGTATGTGTATGTAAGTAAAAAAAGGCTACCTTAGAGCAGCAACCCTGCGCATAACTGTGCGAATTATAACGTTGGTGACGCACGCGCACTCCGGCAGCACGCGCGAGGTGATTGTGCTGAAGACGCTGGCAGAAGAATTAGATCAAAAAAGCTCGTTATCTCAATTGACCTGAACTTTTAGTTGCGGATTTTTTGTTGATAACACAAGCGTCTTAGCAAAAAGATGTTTTAGGTTTGATCACCTGAGAATTACTACTAGACATTTTATATTCTAACTATCTAACTATCTTAGGTCTATAACTTCACTTTTGAGGACACTTTCATTTTGGAAACAACTAGATAACTATACCTCCTATTACGAGTATAAATGGATTCTCCAATTCGAACCAGTAGGTACTGAAATGAACAAACTAACTTGAATATAAAAAATATACATTCACGACATATTAGCTAATAATTAGAAACTAATCCTTGAATGAAATCTGTTTATATCCTACTAATATTATAAATGCGAGAGTTTGTATGGGTGTGCCGTGTTGCTCTTTCACGTAACTACTGGATGGATTTTAATTAAACTTTCAAATAATAAGTGTAGCTTATGCATCTGAATAAGACATAGGCTACAATTTATAAAGATATACTAATTTTTTTCCGCTAAGTCCACGCAGACGAAATTGCGGGCTAGTTCATTCTAAGGATTTAACCTTATCCGCTCTCAAGTGGAATGATAGAGAACGCATTGTTAAAATTTGAAAAGTTGTGCAAGAGAGAATAATTATAAAAAATCTTGGCCCAAGTATCAGCTTGGATTCGGATCTTCATCTACTGTAAGGTCTCCTAAGTCCGTAACTGCAATTTATATCCTTAATTATGTATATCGTTATGTTATGCAAATAAAGGGAAGTGAAATGAAGCTACCACATGTAAATATTGGACAAAATATTTCATGGCAGAAGCAGCTTCATTTATTGTTTTTACAACCGCCTCACACGTATCTAATTAGAAATAGACATAAAATAAATTAAATCAAATACAAACACCGAAATAATAATTGGCCGAAACGTAATTAAAATGTTAATAACACAGTCTAGCCTAAAACAACATTTCTCCGCTCATAATCGGCCTATATTTTTAACCTGTGGCGCTAATTTGACGCAAATCGATGCGATGCGAGATCCGAGATGTGGAATCGATTAAATGGGACTAGTTGTAAGTTCTCGATGCGTTGGTCACGATGCTAGTGACGTGTAATGTGAAAAGCTCTGGTATTTACTGGTAGCTTTGATTTTAAGGCTGTGTTATACTGTAAGATAAAATATCAAAATAAGCCTAGCATAGCTTATTCATAAAAACGAACGCAACTCTAAAGCATAAGCATATAAATACTTAAAAAATGATATGGCTTAGTTTGTTTACTCTCAAACGACCACAGTCGCAAAGAAATTGAATTTAAAAGATAACTCACAACGAGCGAAGTGAGTCTTGGCGCCCGCCGGAATACCATAGCTGATCTGAAATTGTAACGTGGTCTAAAGTAGAAGGCCAGCCTAACAGAAAATGTATATTTAATGATCTTGGAAAGACCTAAAATGTGTCATTTAAAGCGCAGTTTGTTTGTTTTCACAGTTTTCTTTGATAGTAGCGTTATCATCCACTTACTCTAACAACATAAGTCAATACCCACGAAGATGTGATGATTTCATCAAAACTACTTCACGAATTATCAACTACAGTCCCACAATCTTGAAAAGCTACTTCAGATTTCGTGATAGCATTATAAGTTTAATTGGAAGCGATAAGTTTAAGTAATCATTATTTAAACACGGAAACGAAGAGTAATGTACTGTTGAGTTCACAATGGTAGCACTCATAGTTCTGTTGGTCTGCTGCACCGCTGTCTTTGGTAAGTAATCGATTTATTTTCTTAAAAGTTAAATCCTTTTGTAAACCATTTTACATTTAGGTAACGAGTCACAAAGTTTTTTTAAGTGACTGAATTAGTGATGAAGAAATCTATATCTGAAAGAAAGGACTGTAAAATACATACTTGCGAATGATGAACTATTTCACATTCTCCCATTTTTTATTTATTTATTTATTTATTTATTTATTTGTTTGTACACAAAAAGACAATTTACAATAGATATTCTATAGGACAGCAAAAGTACAGGTGAGCTTATCTCTAAAAAGAGATTTCTTCCAGCAGACCAAGGTGACAGGAAAAGCGTAACGAGTGACAGTCTGAGACAGCTGCGTACAAAACGAAAAGTTAAATTAACTAAAACACATAAGAAATAACTTATATAAATATAAATCTATGTATATAATAATTTAACAATAAAATACATACTTTAATACCTACAATAAGAATATAATACATACAAATACAATATAATACAAAATACAATATAATATACCTATGTTCTATTGCAACTCAAGCGATTTGTAAAAGATGTTCTTTTAAAAGTTTTTTGAAGGATCCTACAGTGCGGCACTCTCGAAGGGTAACAGGCAGCTTGTTCCATAGTTTAACTGCATGGACAGTAAACGAATCGCCATACATGCAATTTTTCAGGTGCAAACCTCAGATAATTTGTTTACCCTCCGGTTCAGAATGTTTCGAATGGTATCATGATCAAGTAAAATGTAATTCAGTATCTTATATGTGTTGAAACACTGTAATTACCTAATGAATAAATGATAGTAAATATTACATGACTCTGTACCGCCCCGCTGACAAAGTCATACAAAAATGGCTACGGGTTGTAACATGCGTTAAGATGATCATTTTCTGTTTGTTTCAGCCTACCCGGAGAGGCAGCAGAGGATAGTAGGAGGATGGGATACCTCCATCAGCGTGTATCCCGAAGTAGCATCACTGCTGTACTCGTATAGTGGAACAGAGCACAGCCACGCTTGTGGTGGCACCATCTTGAATTTGAGATCAGTTATGACAGCAGCTAACTGTGTAGAGTAAGAAATTCGCTTTTAACTTAGAATTTGTAACGTTCCCCCCCCTTTTATAATTATATATTATTTTTAAACTCTATTTAAATAATGACAAAATAAACCCCTTTCCTAATAATAAAATAAATGCAGAATAAATAAACTGGCCAAGTGGATGTGATCGTCTAACTATGGTAGGACCGTTCTACGTTGCATTGTTTTGTAGTAGACCCAGTATTCTTTTATGAGGTATGTAAGCAGTAATCTAAGGTTTGATAGGACTCAATTGACGAGAAATAATGTATCTAAACTGGATCTAAATAAAATGTGTCAAAGACTGACATTTTAAGTATGGAAAGAAGCGAAAATCTAGCCTACAAGTCACAGCCAATTGCAACACCAGAAGTAGAGCTGAGGCTCGTACAACAGCTTCTAAAGGATCTTACACAACACCTCAGCGATTGAGGTGACAGACAGACTGCGCAATAACTGGCGGAGAAATCGTTATCTAATCCATCAACCAATTTTTCAGAAACGATCCAGCTTTAAGATGGCAGTTCCGCGTCGGCTCCTCGTACGCAAACAGCCGCGGCACCGTCTACCACGTCACCGCCATCCTGAGCCACGGCAACTACACCCGCAGCAACAGAGATAATGATATTGCTATCCTCCGCTCCCAAAACTTCATCGTCTACAATTCCTTGACCAAGCCAGGAACCCTTTCAGGAACCAATTACCACTTAGCAGACGGGGAGCCAGTCTGGGCTGTTGGTTGGGGTCATACTACGGTTAGTATTTGAATCATTCCAGCTACTAGAAAGTTGGTCTCGTTTGTTGATTACTGCTGTATACTCTCCAGGAATACATTGCTTATTCTTGGTATTAAACACTACCAAGCAAGCGTACTTCTTTGAAAGTTGGTGTCTTAAAAACCTGCTCATTAGATACATACCAATTGAAACTACAAGTTTGTCCCAAGAATTTCCCAAGAATGGAATTCATCCTGGCATCCTTTATTTAAAATTCCAGGCAAACGGTTTCCCAGCAGAAGAGCTTCGTCAAGTCCAGATCTGGTCAGTTAACCAGGCAACGTGCAAACAGCGCTACGCAGTAGTGGGTCGTGCTGTCACCGAGAACATGCTTTGTTCTGGCTGGCTGGACGTCGGCGGTCGTGGCCACTGCGAGTTCGACAACGGAGGCCCCATCTTCCACAACAAGGTGGTCGTGGGAATAACATCCTGGAGCTTTGGATGTGCACAGGCGCAATACCCTGGAGTCAGCACCAGAGTGTCTAAGTTTGCCAGTTGGTTACAAACCAACGCTTAACTCTACTCACAACGAAACAAATTTTGTAACTCACTAATAACACTGCTTTTTTGGGGTTTCTTTGTTATAAATTGTTGGTTAAAGTTAGTTCAGCAGTATGATGAAATATTTAAATTTAAAGTGTGTTTATAATTTAACTATAATAAAAGAAGTCATCTGCAACTTAGTAGTTTAATTGGAATTATTAAATTGACCATCGTCAGCCAATTTCGTTTGCTACACTGAAGCTTATTATTCAAGTTGGCTTCGTACATGTTTCTACTGTCTGGTCAGATAGAAACGTACACCGACCACACGCAACAGAAGCTGCCACTAGCATAATATTTTCTTTCATACATTTCAAATGGACTCGCCCCACACGGTGAGCCCGGTGACCACCACACGCCAAAAGCTATCAACCCTCGGGATCATATTCATATACAGTTAAACAGCTCTTCAACGTTGCTCTGCTCTATCCCTTTCCTTCTTGTACCCGCCATTTGCGAGTAAGTGACAAAGCGCTACAAAACTTATTGCGATGTTGAAGCGCTGTTTAAGTTTTTATTGAATAAGGGTGTAGGAATATGCCGGTGGCGGCATTTTGTGGCCAGTGTGTGTGTGTATTAGAACCCCTGCGCTTTGCTACAATCCGCTAGAGGTATAAGCGGTAGTCATTTGAGAAAAAAAATGCCGTCTTTTTTTATAACTTAGGCGCGCATTTGACCACAATCTCACTTGATCATAATGTGGTCTAAGGTGGTAGGTACATGCCGGCCTAACAAATGTCTGTTCACTCTCTTCTTGAAGAGGCCCAAGTTTGTATTTTACTGTTCTCTAAGCTGCTTACTGTGTTATAGCCTTCCATAGCTCATCTTTTACTTTCCTCAACCTTTAGCCAGTCACGCTCTGCGGACGGAAGCCGCCTCGTGCAGGCCCGGATTCAAATGTTAAGAGCATTCAATCACCAAGTACTGGTAGCTAAGGTCACTAGTTCAGCACTAGTGGGAACGATGGGCGTTATCTTTTGCATCTTGGTAAAGTAATTGGTTCATGTATATTTCCAATGGAGGCGACGATAGTTTGAGGCCGAGATGAGAGCTGTCAAGTCAAAGAATGCTAGTTGCTAACTTTCATAAGAGTGGTCTGTCATAATAATAAAATACAGAACCATTTACACTGGTCCACGGATGTAAAAGAAAGACGGACGGAATATCACACTAAAAAATTTGAAGCATGAAATGCTACAATTTCGTTTGTTGTACACGACCTGCTACACTCACACAAACACACTAGGGGCTACAAACTACGCCATTTTACTCCGTGTGACAGCGCCAAATGACACGTGCCAATCACGCACACACCTTAACTTAACTGGCAGCTGATATTATGCTTCACTCATGATTAGACGAGGTGACGTCCGTCTTTCTTTTACGTCCGTGCACTGGTCCATTTGTTTTAGGACACATCACAAGAATATAAAGCAAATTCGGGTATGTTTCAACATCGATAACTCGCCAAGTGCTGAACCGATTTTCATATTTGTTTTGTCTCCACCTCTAAGAGAATAATAAATTTACAAAAATGTAAAATTGATGTAGAAAAATCATGATATATCCCAAAACAAACTGGGTTTTGTACTTACGTGTCAAATGGGACTGGCTCGATACACGCATAATTATTGTCAAAATATTTGCGAAGGTTAACCGTCTTTTACAAATATTTTGACAAATATGAGAAGAAAAGGAGTACCTGACGGACGTTACATAAAAAAACACAATGAGGCTGTAAGGTAAAAGCGGGTAAGTATTATTGAGTGTTTCTTTCCATCTCTATAATTTATTTAATTTTAGGTGCCCACTTAAAACCACAGCTTTAGAAGCCATTTGGACCATCAATTAGTGCCTTTTTATCGATAAAAAGCCGGTAATCGAACGTAATAATTTCACGTTTGTACCCGTTAAGATCTGAAATTGTTCACTTTTCTAGATTAAGTTAATTTTCTCTAGGTCTTAAAATTAGATGACTTGGTAAAAGTCGACAAAAACTTAAAACTATTGTTGTATTTTATAAGTCTCGAACTCGGCTGGGCAGCGTTCGGGAAATTGCGTAACGTCGTCCCTTCCAACATATCTCAGTGCCTCAAGACAAAGGTCTACAACCAGTGCGTTACCAGTGCTGACTTATGGATCTGAGACATGGTCATGGGCCTCAGGAAGCCTAAAAGGTCACCCAACAGGCTGAAGCTCTCCATAGCCCTCTGGCTATGCTTGATGTTTCGACATCGAATCAGAAATAAGATATCAGTAGAGGAACCATGGAGACGACGAGTGGAGACCACGGTGCTTAGTTTCAGAAAAGTATAGGTACTAAAACTACAGTATTTGACAGTATAGTATTAAGGGTTTACCCTTGTTTGATCGAACAACGTTTGATATAATATTACTAAATCGAACAACGTTTGAGAAAATCATCACTTTGTATAATATCATTTGATAGAATTTTCAGTTCGTCGAATGTTTATTTGCTATAACAACGTTTGCACTAATGATCAAAAGGTAGAATGTTCATTTGATGTAATTTTCAGATGGTATAACATGCCAAGCAGCATGTAATGCGGCATGTAATGTAATGCATGTAATGCATGTAATGCTTCTAACCTAATCTAACCGAGTCGGTTCCGCCCAAACTATAGTATAGGGCAGTGACGAAAAAATAAATAATTAAATATTTGATACGATGTTTCGACTAAACCATTATTAGTGTAATGAAACATTCGTTCAAGTAAAATTAGTGCATCTGAAAATTCGATAATATGAAATTAGTTCAAATGAAATTCGTTCAAACAAATAATTACATCAAATAAAAATTTACCAATTAAATATTCGGTCAAATGAATAATTCTCCGAACTGATTTTATTGCAACTGAAATTCGACCAACTGATTTTCGACGAAACGTTGTTCGATCAAACAAGGGTGAACCAGTATTAAGTCCGTGTAGACATATCATAGGTAATTCTTCAAGAGGACTACGAAAATATATTTTATAAGGTTAGCAACGAGCGTGTGTTGGCCAGTGTAAGACGTGTTCATAGTATACGTTTGCTACCAGGCGGTTCATTATGCTTATGAGCGACGTAGTATACAAAATAATAGCGACTTTAAGATGTCGAATAACTTTTAATCTGATCCACTGAACATTTTTTCTGAGTAAAAAAGCATGACGGTCACCTGATTTTAATTTCATCCAACGGCATCAGAAAACCACTTGTTCTGTCAACCGATTAACAATAGTGTGAAAAAAAGAAGTTTACCAAAGAGATTGCCTGAGACGCGCGCCAAAAAACGGAGGCTTTAAGAAAGGCATAAATCATAGAGTTAGAATTGTGCTATGTTAATAAATTAACACTGAAATTAACAGAGACGTGATGTCTAGAACAAGACAGATGTACAGACGCCCGTTACTTTTAAGTGACCCATCTTTGTACGAGTTGTCGCTTTAAGATAGGTCACATAAATTTGAAAGCGTACATACATTCTAAAACAATAACACCACTCGGTCAGCCGGTAAAAGAGCTAAAAATATTTATTGTTAAGTTTTCGAAAAAAAAGTGATTGCAAGATTAAGGCTCTAAACTTAATTAATAAATAACTTAATAATAAAAATATTGATAAATGAAAGTAAATTAAGAAGAGATTTAAGTAAAAAGAAACAATTTTGATCTTATTTTCAAATACTATTGGTTCATCTGTTCCATCCTAAATCTATGGCACAGATAACGAAAAAAATGTATCGATATCGAATCGAGAATCGAGTGGCGACCGACCGACAGCGGACCCGACGTGCATGACATCTCGCGCATGCGCCAGACCTGCGCGCGCGCCTGCTGCGCGGAAATCGATTTCCTATACACGACCTCAGTGAACTGTTGTTGGATTGGAAATTTTAGAAATTTTCTAGCTGCATTTTGATGCACATTTTTTGCTATGTACATTGGAGTAAAAGCTTGGGTTGTTTTTTTGTTGTTTGTCTTAGAGGGGTTAACATACAAGCTGTTAGTCGTCGGCTGAGCGAGGCAGTCAAAATTGAACTTTTGGAGGAGGTAATTTTAATTGATAAGTTGCGAGTCTCAGTCCATTGCAGGTTTCGTCGGTGGAGAGATAGCCGCAAGTTGAACAATGAACACAAAGTTGGTGATCCGGCCAGTCTTGAACTCCAGACCACCACCGGGTTCCGAGCCAGAGTGCTTAGCCACCGGGCCACGACGCTCTCGAAGGTTGTTTAAATTGTGAAATGCGTTGCCTGATGTGCCGTTGACTGTACAAGATATTATTCGGTACAATTTGAAATTGTGAATGGGTTCTAATTAAAGATAATAATGACAATGTTGTAATATGTCTCCAAAACAAACTTGCACAGCTTTCAGTTGTCCATTATGCACTGTTTAATTTATATCGAGATAATTGCCAAAAGCCGCCACTGTCAATTTACTTTCTATGTGTTGGGAGAAAGCCGTATTTAGGTATTTAATAGACTGCCGAGGAAAAGCAAACAAATTTAATTATGACATTCACTAGATCGCACTCATTTTATTGTGTCTGGATGCAAGCGGCTGATAAATAAATTTACTTTCACACGTACTTTGAAAAAGTACAAAAAATCACTTAAGTATGTTCAGTAATTTAAACAGCCTATTCATACCTCAGAGAGCGTCGTGGCCCGGATTCCGGCTCGAAGCCCGGATGTCCCGAGTTCAATACTGGCCTGAACACCACGGCACTACAATTTGACACTACAAAACACCGATAAAAAACCCAAGCAACCCGGACAACGGAATTAATCTCACCAGTCACCACGTCTGGTTCGGAATTCCCTCGGTGAAATGGGTGCTTCTGAATGTTCCGTTCACCAAGACGGCAAAGATCAGTGAGCCTCTACCTGCTACCGTATTTGGGATATGGTTGTGAGAGTATGTATAGTTAGGTTAGACTCGACTCCATCATTACTCATCTAATATAGGTATTACGTGTAAATTTTTTCAGAGGCATGGTAAATT
This sequence comes from Udea ferrugalis, assembly GCA_950022985.1. NCBI lineage: Eukaryota > Metazoa > Arthropoda > Insecta > Lepidoptera > Crambidae > Udea > Udea ferrugalis. The sequence continues at coordinate 2,987,178 of OX465528.1, read as the reverse complement.
CAAATGTATAGGTACTTGAAATGAAAACTTATCGAGAAAAAGGCACAAAGAACACCGTATAACCTAAATTGCTAACGTTATACCTAAAAAAATTAACCATCAGACGCTCGCAGGCCCGAATGAAAAAAAATATACATTTGATGGAGTGTAGTTTATCTTACAACTGGGAAAACACTCTGAAAAAATATCGTGCGCCAAGGAAAATATTCGTAAATGAAAAAACAGCAGTCGTCCGCCCTACTCGACGTAGGGCTGTCACAACTTGAAAGGTTTGTTTTTTATCTGTCGAGCTACGAGCTGTCTAGGGCGGACACATTAACTTTTGGAAAATAATAGTGCGTTTAAACAACTATCGTGCATCAAATACTTAGTTAAAGCTGAAGAAATGTGATATTAGAATGTGAATGTTCCACACGTATTCCTACATTATTTATTTTGAATGTAGTCATTTCATTTTAGGTTTTAATAATTTTATTTTGTAATTACAGTAAGACATAGTCCATAGACATAGTTCATAGACATAGTTCATAGACATAGTTCATAGACATAGTTCATAGACATAGTTCATAGACATAGTTCATAGACATAGTTCATAGACATAGTTCATAGACATAGTTCATAGACATAGTTCATAGATATAGTTCATAGACATAGTTCATAGACATAGTCCATAGACATAGTTCATAGACATAGTTCATAGACATAGTTCATAGACATAGTTCATAGACATAGTTCATAGACATAGTTCATAGACATAGTTCATAGATATAGTTCATAGACATAGTTCATAGACATAGTCCATAGACATAGTTCATAGACATAGTTCATAGACATAGTTCATAGACATAGTTCATAGACATAGTTCATAGACATAGTTCATAGACATAGTTCATAGACATAGTTCATAGACATAGTTCATAGACATAGTCCATAGACATAGTTCATAGACATAGTTCATAGACATAGTTCATAGACATAGTTCATAGACATAGTTCATAGACATAGTTCATAGACATAGTTCATAGACATAGTTCATAAACATAGTTCATAGACATAACTATCGAGCTAGTTTGCAATAAACAGATAATGGATGAGACGAGTGTTTTTGAAGAAATTACGCACTTACTTAAAAACATGGTATACTTGCCTTTCAAGCACTCGGGAATGAGGCAAACCAATTTTTGATCTACTATTTAAATTATCGTACTTGAGGCAGATCACGGCTCCGTGACTTCTCTCCATTCCCTTCTACACTTCTCACTCCAGAATGGTGAACTAGGGTGAGTGACGAAACAAAAGACCTCAAAAGAGGCAAGCTTAGCCACTTCAGCCACTTTGAGTAAACAATGCTCATGTCATGGGAATTGACACACGTTTAATGCAGTGTGGCGAGTAAGTATGTCCTTTAACTGAAAAAGGGCTCATCCTAGCGATTCTCATTGTTCACATCATTTCACACCTCGATAGCGTCGTGGCCTAGTGGTTAAACACTCCGACTCGGAACCCGATGGTCCCGAGATCGAATCCGGCCGGAACACACCTACTTTGTGTTCATTGTAAAATTTGCGGCTAACTCTCCGGTGATGGAAAACACCGATATAAAACCCAAGCAACCCGGATAACGGCGGTAGGCTCGCCCCTTGCCACGTTGGGTTCAAATTCCCTCGGCGAAGTGTGGGCTCCTGAATGTTCCGTTCACCATGACGGCAACAGTCAGTGCGCCTCTGACTAACCCATTAGGGATATGGTCGTGAGGGTATGTTATGTTATGTTATGTTTATAAAAAAACAGTGTTTAAGTATGTTTATCCGTCGTCTAGTATCCCATAGTACAAGCATTTAGTGCTTAGTTTGGGGCTAGATTGTCCAGTGATATTTATTTATTTAATTTGAAAATCTTTTGCAGCTTATTTTTTTTACTCGAACAATCACAGTCGAGAAGTTAGTGGATTGAAATCCTTGAGATAGTAATATGCGAAAAAAGGCTGACATTTAAAATACGTGTAAGTACCAACCCTAAAGCGCGTAGCGTCAGCACGTAAACGGTCGGCACTCACAGACAGACTCAAATGAGACTTAACAGCGCCACCTGCAGGAGTGGAGCACGCGATCGCTTTTACCTAACTACCTAAATGACAGGTTATTTTATTTTAGCATTAGGGATATCATCTTACTAAAGATAAGAAAACCAGAAAAAGACCCTCGGCCCCGGCCTCAGGCGGGAATCGAACCCGCGTCTTTCGCAAACCGAGCGGCAGCACTAACCATTGGGCTACCGAGACCATTAACAGATAGGGCTAACTTTCCTGGTATATTTTTATCTGCCAGCCAGGTTTGTTGCTCCAATGCTTAGGCATATACCTTAAACGAACCTTCGGTTTGCGAAAGTCGCGGATTAGATTCCCGCCCGAGGCTGCGACCGAGTGTCTTTTTACGGTTTTCCTATCTTTACCTAAATGCCATTTGTCTGAAAGTGACAAAACGCTTGTTCTTGTGTGTGCGATCATGCGATGGGCCTAATTTGACTAAGACGAGCTTTAGTAGCCTAGACGTGTTTTGGACAGCATTTTACTGTCTGGCATGATTTTAGTACCTAGGTGGACAAAAAAATATATAGCAGTGATTACAGAAAGGAAATATGGTCGTTTTTGCTAACAGATAATTGAAAAAGTATTGACCTTTTGACAAAAGATAAGAAATTGTAATATGACAATGACAGAGTTGTATGCCGTTTTAAGCGATCCAAAAATCTTTAGCGAATGAAACACCATTGATATTCTAATGACAAGGCATAGAATATCTGAAATACTTCAAACATATTTAACTACTCTCTACACACACATACATGTTTGATGCTGACTGTACAAGCTCTGCTCAGTGCAAGCTATTATAGATATAAATAATCTAGTTATTATTATCAGTCTGTAACACATACCAGCTTAGCTTAGCCAGAAGTCCCCTGGTCAAATATTCACATACCGCCTAATTCACAAATGCAAATCAACTTTAAGCATCCCTCAAAAGTAATACTGTCCCTTCCAGTTCTATTGTCATTATATGGGACAGAAGCGTGAGCGCGTGCTTAGCGTTGATTGGCGTTTGTGTAGTATAGTACAATAGTAAATTAAGTTGCCATAGCGCCGCGCGTTATCGTAACCGAACCACAGTACACAGAGAACAGTAAAATATCTACATACAAACGTGCCATTCTCGGTTTGAATGCGTGCGTGCGCGTCGCGTGCCGTGTCGGCACGATTCTCGCACTCGATTTCACGCACACGCTAGCATAAAATACGGGGGAATAAGGTGGCGGCAGTACGGACGGGCTGTGCCGCGTGTCTGTGTGCACGCTAGGCTAATAACTCGGCGGGCGGCCATAGATAACCTACTGTTTATACTGTGACCGAACGCAACGTTTCCCAATCACCAAAAACCTCCCCAAAAGAGGGGTTAAGGGGGTGAACCCCCGGCGCATACGCTTTTGTTATTCTTCGCTTACCGAGCCTAATATTTTCGAAGGCCTAAAACAATATTCGCTGGTAGATTTTTCCCTCTGTTTTTATTCGCGACGAAAACTCGCTATGCCTCGTAATCTCGTTTAATATTTTAATTGTATTAATTCGAGCGGTATTATTCGCTTTTATCGTAGTTCTACATGAGAATATGGTATAGGTTATAGTGTGTATCGATGGCTGGATGACGAGACGCGAAAAAAAAAACCTTTACAAGCTCACCCTGAGTTCTAGTTCTTTGTGAATTAATGTATTGTAGGTATGTATGTTTAACATGATATTTGTGTGTATTTATTGTCGCCACAGATCTACTATGTAGTGGATACAATCAATCGATTAAGACCTCCAAATACGATGTCCTCAAAGCAATGAGGGAGAACTCTTGAAAAAAGGCAACGTGTTATCACACTGTATTGAATACCTAAATGATTTTGTAAACATTAAGTAATTGTTTACTTCAGAAATTAACTTCAAGAACTAGATTTTTAAAGGCACTTATTTAAACACTTAAGATCACCTAGGTATTAATAAATGAATCTTTTTACTGCTTACTCTTTTAACCTTGTGTAAGTGTATGTTTAGACCCGCGGTTTCGACTGTACTTTTTTTGATCGGTCATTCAGTAAGTTTTTTTCTTCTGAATATTGTACTTTAACCCACAGGCGGTCCATCATATTCGCATGTTCTTTCCTAGTTAAAACCACCACCCCTTTCATCCTTTTAAGGAATCGTTATTGTACCAAAGATGTTACTAAAGGCTTGCCCAGTTTCGGAACAGGTAGTCAACCAATGTGTTAAGTTTTTTTTTTACTACATAAGTGATAATTTAATTCAGTATAATTCTTAGCAGATTTATTCAGCTATTTATATTTCAAGAATGCATCTGTGAAATTGTCTTATTTCTTCTTTTGTTTTATTTCCAGGCAAATCTAATGCTCGGGCGCAGCCAGCCGCGCGTGACGTCACGGTACCTTCGCCTTTTGTCTTTGTCTTTTTGTCGATAACGGACCGGTAACTAGCCGATGGGAGATTTACAATCACAGAATGCCGATAGGTACATGAGCTATCAAAAGTTTGAACCACATAAAAGTCATCAAATTTATTCTAAGACTAGCGGCCGCCCGCAACTTCGTTCGCGTGGACTTGAGTTAAAAAATGAGATATATATCTTTTTAAATTGTAATTGAAATATCTAATTCAGATGCATAAACTATATTACTGTAGAGTTTCATTTTAATCCATCTTGTATTTTTTACGTGTAAAAAATGGAGTAACTTTTCCCGTTTTTCCAATTACCCTTCACTGTTCTGCTCCTATTGATTTTCGCGTAATGAAAAGTATACTATAACCTGCCCAAGAGTATGATGAATAATTGTGCCAAATTTCGTTAAAATCCGTCGAGTAGTTTCTGTTTCTATAACGAACTTACAGCAGACAGACAGACAGAAAGACAGACAGACAGATAAAAATTTTACTGATTGCATTTTTGGCATCAATAGCGATCCCTAATCACCCCTTGATATTTATTTTCTAAATATATTTCATGTACAGAATTGGCCTCTCTACAGATTATTTTAAGTGTAGAAGATTTATATGTTTTAATGGACACCTAGGACATCTAACACCAAGATCCTAACTCATTTCAGTCTAATTGAGAAAAGCATCATCGGGAACTGATAAACGTAGGCGTTCAAAGATTTCTAAATACATGCTTAAACAGCCAAGAACACCCAGACTCCGGCGTGAAATCCGTAAATTCGGTAATTTCTTCGATACAAAAGGGTACAACTAGATTGCTATCTGTCTATAGGCGCGGCTAATCTGCGCCGGCGCAACTGGCCGTGGCGTCTTGAGGAATGCTGACAAAACACAGTAAGTAAGGTTCATCTATATTTAATAATTAAAAAAAACTTTTTAAAAAAAAAAATACATACAGCATTGATAATGCTAACTAGCAGAGGCTAGTTAGCATTATCAATGCTGTATGTATTTTTTTTGGGATTTCTACTTATTTTTAATGATCATTTTTACTTTTACCAAGTGTTCATCACATTGACGTTGTAGAAATATTACTGCTAAGTATTCATAATTTACACAAACCAAATCAATTGGTCGGAAGCTAGAAGGGAAGCTAGTGATACATGTTGTTAAGTGTGATTTCTGGAGATTGAATGAGTAAAAACCGTAGCACATTGTGCCGCCACCGCAACAGCACAGCTGCAGCATGACGTCGTCGCCTTGGATTCAGTGATAGCCAGCGCGCTAGCTACGTTTTGTAGTGTTCAAGCTCGATGTCAGCACTGCGGCCGCAAGCTCCGAGCTGGCTGTTATATGACATAGCAACTCGATGTTGGCGCGTAGCAAGATTGCTGCCTGCTCGCTGTAAGCACGCCATTAGCGCGTTGTAGGGACTTGAGCTGCGAGTTGAGTTCTACTATTATAATATAGTTATACTTATTTATTTATTTATTCTTTATTGCACAACAAGAATGGTACAAAAGGCGGACTTAATGCCAATGAGGCATTCTCTACCAGTCAACCATAAGGCTAAGCAGAGAAGTACAGTAGGCGGTGCGACAAAAAATTAAACAACTTTCAAGTAATTTAACAGAAAGATACAACAATAATAATTTGAGTAAATACCAATAATAACAAATATATATATATATATATATATATTTATTATAAATAAAAGTAGGGGGGGGGGTTAACAAATAATACAATATAATTACATAGATATAATATATACAGGGTGTTACAAAAATACCCCTAATAACTGAAGGGGGTTATACAAACTCCTGAAAGGAGTCCGTTGTTATTTTTTGACGGTCGTAGCTCTTAACTTAAATTTCGAGCAAATTAACGTAAAATAAAAACATCGATCATAAAAACACCCAGCACTAATTTGAATTCATGGACCCAAGTTGACCCTAACCGGGAGTGACCAGGAGCGACCTCCTTTGTTCACGCACCTACGTTTTTTATGGATGAATCGAATTAATATCGACATTTTTGTAAACATTTGATGTACGTTTTTATCGAAACCGTTAAAGATATGAAAAAATGGACAACACTTACTATTTCAGATTTATTCACTTTCTATGCCATTTCAGTCTTTAGGGGTATTTTTGAAACACCCTGTATATATGTCGGCGCGAGGTAGGCCGAGCGGTAGGCAACTCGTCACCGGCATCTTGTACGGGGGCTTCCTTGCCGGGAAGCAACTTAGTGAAACTCAAGTAGCAATCCACTCTTAATAAATTTAGGAATCACACACGTCGGTAGGAGAGTACGGTGAACATGACAGGTTCGATAATAAACAAAGCAAAAGTATTGAGCGTATCGGAATCCATTGTTCGACTCTGTCCTCGTGAAAACGCGCCAAAACTTCTAAATCGATACTAGCGCCACCACACTGTGTTCACTGCACTTTACCACCAAAATCGACCAATCAGAAAAGAGTGCTGTGTCATCCAGAGACTAAGGCAGTCTATTACTCTACTCTATGCACTTAAGTGTAAAAAAACGTAATGTTGCCAGGTGTGCGCGCGAATTGACAATTTTGTCAAATATGCGCGTGACGACACGGCCAGCCTGACTAGTTACACGTCCTCGTGTATACCTGTAACAGACACATAGTACAATAAAACAAATAGGGCAACTCGGCCCCCGAGTTAGCAAGTTGCCATACTGGTTATACTGTGACAAAAGCTTGGCAGCTTGGATTATTTGCGCGCTCGGCTAGCCCTGACTAAAGGGTTAAAACACATGTCAAGATTAATTGATCAAAAGAAAACCTCAATGTAAACATACTACGTGTATAGTAAACAAAACAACATCTACACACAAACACTCTTAAATTCTCAAACACAGCTCAATACATTGTCAATCATTTTCTCACTAGGTCCCCATGGACCATCAACCACTAGGTCCCCATGGACCAACCAAAAAGCCACCAGGTCTCCATGGACCAACCATAATGTCCCCATGGACAAACCACCAGGTCCCCATGGACCAACCACAATCTTTTTTTTTTCATTTCATTTCAATGTCCCCATGGACATACCACCAGGTCCCCATGGACCGACCACAATGTCCCCATGGACATACCAACAGGTCCCCATGGACCACTCACGCTGCACGGCTACCGCTCTCCAGGTCCACATCACGCCCAGAATGGTCATGAGTCGACCGCAGTTACAACTACGCTGGAGCCATGTAGCACGCACACGCATCTCAAAAATCAGGTCCCCATGGACCAACCACAATGACCCCATGGACAAACCATCAGGTCCCCATGGACCACTCACGCTGCACGGCCACAGCTCCAGTTCCACATCACGCCCAAAATGGTCATGAGTAGACCGCAGTTACAACTACGCTGGAGCATGTAGCACGCACACGCAACTCAAAATAATTAACCATGCATGAGTGTGTGTGTAAGTAACGAAATCTCTAATTAGGCACTATCAGGTACGTTACTTTGAGGCATTCTTCTAAGGCGATAGTTAGCACATTTATAACTTCGATTAGTCGAACCAAATCATCAAAAACCCACTTATCAAATTATGCCTTATTTATTACAGTCAAAAGACGTAGCAAAACCTCATAGTTCTTTTTTTTTTTTTAAATAGTAGGCACTACTTTTAATAATGCGAGCCGCTTGTTGTCTTGCTTCCGTAATATCAAGCTCGGTTTCGGTATATGATTAAATCCACAAGCACAATCTCAACACGGGAAATAATTCACACCATGCAAGCAAACGTGCAATTTGGTCATGAATACGCACTAGGTACATATATCTCGCTCGCTCTTGTAGACTAATAATTAAGCAATTAGCGTATTGTGTCCCCCACTCGCAAATGGCGGCAGCAACAAGAATGAAAGCGACAAAGCGATACAAAAGCCATCGTGTTGTTAAAGAGCTGTTCAAGTGTCCATGAATAAGGAGGTAAGGCGTTAGTTAGGCACAATTATGGACTAAACATGTCAGACCTTCATGTAATTTTTCAATTCAATTCAAAGTAATGCAAACGGAATGTCTTTATTTAACAATCTACAACTTTGGTCATTGAAAACTGCCATGATATTTTTTTTTCATTACCGCGACTATGCGTCCAATAAATTAAAGTCAGTTCTAAGTTTAAAATATCCGCACTTATCACAATATCATACGGCATAAGAAATATCAAATGTAAACAATGCCTGTCAACTATGGTGCATACGATTTGTACACGCGTTTATACGCACTTCCGAAAACCGGGTAGTTATATTTTGCTTCACAAGACAACATTCAACACATCAAAATAAAAAGGGTACGACTCACCTGATTGAGTGAGCTCACCTCAGACACTATCATACCATATTTCGCAAAAATTGACCCGTAACTCTAGTTATTAACCGCTGGCGCGCGCAGGGGTCAACGCCCGCTCGCAACGCAATTACGCACTGTTGTTTACTCTTTTGATGCAACGGGAAGCAATGTGGCCGTGTTCTCCACGACGGTGCTTGAATACGACGATGATGGGGCTTGAGCAAATCCCACTTCTGATGTCGGCGCGAGGTAGGCCGAGCGGTAGGCAACTCGTCACCGGCATCTTGTATGGGGGGCTTCCTTGCCGGGAAGCAACTCAGTGAAACTCAAGTAGCAATCCATTCTTAATTAATTTAGGAATCACACACGTCGGTAGGAGAGTACGGTGAACATGACAGGTTCGATAATAAACAAAGAAAAAGTATTGAGCGTATCGGAATCCATTGTTCGACTCTGTCCTCGTGAAAGCGCGCCAAAACTGCTAAATCGATACTAGCGCCACCACACGGTGTTCACTGCACTTTACCACCAAAATCGACCAATTAGAAAAGAGTGCCGTGTCATCCAGAGACCAAGGCAGTCTATTACTCTACTCTATGCACTTAAGTGTAAAAAAACGTAAAGTTGCCAGGTGTGCGCGCGAATTGACAATATTGCCAAATATGCGCGTGACGACATATATATATGTCACCGAAAAATAACAAGAACCGTAAATTTATAAATTTCCTAGGAAATTTATAAACTTTCGTAGGATTCCAAACGAGAGATAAATTGTATTATTTTACGCCCTCATTTCCGGAAATTTATAAACTTTCGGAACGCACCCGTAAAATAATAAGTGGGCGGTAACCAAACGCCATGTGCGCTCTGATTGGTCGAATAAGTCACGTGTCATTCCTCTCCTCCGCCATTTAATTTTGGTTGAAGGCCGGTTTAAATGTTTTATAATTTGTAAGAACAATTCATCTTCATGTTCATTGTATAATTTGCGGCTAACTCTCCGGCGATGAGAAAACACCGATAAAAGATCTAAGCATCCCAGATAACGGTTGTATGATCGCTTCTTACCACGATGGGTTCAAATCCCTCAGTGAAATGCGGGCTTCTGAATGATCCGTTCGTTTACCGTGACGGGAACTTAGTGTGCCTCTGACTACCCCATTTGGGATATGATCGAGATGGTATGCCATGTTTGGTATGTTATATTTTATAAGTGTACCTATATTGTATTTAATTTTTTTTTAAACTTTTCGATATCGTAAAACACGATTTCTGCTGTTTTATTAATTGTGAAAAGTAACCCGTTAAACCTACCCAGTTTTAAAGTCAAAGTCCAGTCAGGTAGGTATTCGAAACTGTTAAATATACAGTTTGGCAAGTCTGATTGTACCATTATCTACGAACACAAGCATTGCTACTGTCAACATCGACCAATCAGAGGGCAGTGTGTTATTTTCCGTAATTCATAAAAGCGTAAAATTAAAAGCTCTTCTGTGATTAGTCGAACCGTTTAGAATCTTACGAATAGATATCCGTAAGTTGATAAATTTACTGCGAGTCGTCGCAAATTTATAAATTTCCTGAAATGTAAGCGTAAAATAATACAATTTATCTCTCGTTTAGAATCCTACGAAAGTTTATAAATTTCCTAGGAAATTTATAAATTTACGGTTCTTGTTATTTTCCGGTGACATATACACGAATATTTATGAACATAAATACATAATATGAATATTATTAAGGTTTGGATGATGACGAGTTGGAGCCAGATGACAACGATGCTGACTGAGACTTAAAGTATTTCAAGACTAGCTGTTTGAAAACGAGCTTACTAGGGGCTTTCCGGATACTCACAGGAAGGGCGTATGGCATGTACCTGGAAAGATTTGGAGACGAAGCCAGTGCGGTGGAGAGGTGTTGAGAGAAGTAAATTGTGGGAAGAACGGAGGTTACGAGAGTGGGTAGAACTGAGAAAATTGAACTTTGATTTGAGATAGATAGGAGAGTGAGGATCATTGATAAAAGAGAAGAGAACACAGAGTATTCGGACATTGCGGCGTGAGGAGATAGGTAGCCATTGAAGCTGCGTGCGATAGGGAGAGATGTGATCGTATTTTCGCACGCCAAAAATGAAACGGATGCAGCTGTTAAGGAGTCGGTCTAGCTTACAGAGAAGGTCTTGATTCAAATCTGGGTAACACACATCAGCATAATCAATAATAGGCAGGATAAGGGTCTGGACAAGGGAAATTTTGGTATTAACAGGAAGGAAATGCTTAAACCTATACAGGGAGCGCAGCGCGGCGGTGACCTTGCGACTGACTTCTGCAACGTGAGTTGACCAGCTGAGAGTCCTATCAATGTGTAGGCCAAGATCTTTAACGCTGGAGCAATATGGTATAGGGACCCCATTAAAAACTACCGTGTCAAGCACAACCAAATCATTCAAGTTCCGTATACTTCAGTTGCGGCAAGCGCGCTCACTGATCGTTGTTGGCTTTTTCATAATAATGTTGCAAAACAGATTGTACAACTCATAACTTACCTCATGCTTAAATGGCAAGATAATTGCTAGGTAGGAGCCGTGCAGATGAGGTGCCGGCATAATGCGCTATAACCTTAAGACGTATGGAAGACAATTTGGATACGGGTTATGAGTTAAACCACGACGTCAATTGGCTAGAAGATCCTCTGGAAAACTTGAATTAAACTCAGTTTTACAGAAACCATGTATGTTTTCTCTAAAAACACAGTTGGGAACCTTTAGCAGTCAGCCGCTAGGCATCTTTTTGTCACCAAAGTATAACGGCCCTTAAATCACTGACGTGTGATAGCAATTAATTGCTATTACAAATTAACGGTACCGGAGCACTTTCTATTTAATTTTACTAACTATTTTTTGCGTCGCTAAGCAATGCGGAATTTCTGTAAGAAAATCTTAGTTTTTTTACTAAGATCCGGTAATCTTTGTTTTCACCTTAATCAATTTATCTGTTGTAGACGCTAATTAGTTTTTTTATGCAAGAGGTGGTTTTCCGATTATTCAAGTTTAGGGTTCAGTTACTAGTTGAGTTAAGATAATAGCGGTAAATGTCCTCCAACTAGAAGAACTTTACTAGGCTTCTGATTAGAGGATTAAAAATTTTCACATAAACCCATATTTGTTAGTACACTTTTCTTAATCCTATGTTAGTACTTACTACTAATATTATAATTAGGACAAGATATTTATTATCCAATATACAGGGTGTTTCTTTTAAGGTGTCAAGCCGGCGCGAGCTGATAGTAGAGTACCATACCTATCGATTTAACCCTCATGTATGTTCTACGATTTTTTGTAGTTTTCGAGATAATAATGTTTTTGTTATTTTTTAAAATTTTGTGAGCACTTGGCTTTGAATAATTATAACTTTTTTTTTGTTCGACTTTTATAGGATATTTTCTTTTTATTATAATGTCTATTGATTGCAGTTTCATGATTAAAATAATCCCTGTCCTAACTAATACCCCACTAATTTAATATTAAAAAAGAAAGAAAAAAAATGTTTAAAAAAGTAAGATAAAAAATAATGTCATGCATGACTTGTATAATAAAATAAAAAACCCAAATTAAGTGCGTTGTCGTTAGATTTTTTAACGGTTAGAACATTACCTGATTGCACTCACTCAACACACTTACTTTTTCTACCACAAAACTAATCATAGTGTGATGAGATCACTCCCAAATATGATAATGTTCTCCCGGCAGCACCACTGGATGCTGGTACAAAAACCGACATTCTTTATTATCCCTTCAAACGCGTCCAGGTGAGATGCCTCAACTTAACAATCTTGATACTTATGACCTGTCTTTATATTAAATTTGGGTAAAAGTTTAGTTTGTTCGAGATTTTACGTGTGAAATTTTAATGATGTTAATGATGATGATGATCTCAATTAATGAATTAAAACCTTCGATTTTCTAATATCTAACTCATATTTAGGTAAGTATTGCTACATTTACGTTAAGTATCGAATTTCACAGCAATAAACAGGGCTTCATCTTGACTGACAGGGTTTTCCATCGGCTGCACGCTTGATGCATGATACAGAAATTTATGAAAAATTATGAAAAACTCTTGATAACCTGATGTCATTATAACCTATCCTCTTTAATTTATTATTTTTATATCTCTATATTCCTCACTTTTAGAGGATAAGTTTTAGTATGATTTTGATAGCAGTGTTAAGTTGTACAAATCTTGGTTAATTTCGTTCATGACCGAGGCCTATTATAGTTGGGGCTCAAACTCAAGGAACTTCGCCAGTCTTCTTTAGGCTCCTATATTATGATGATTATTATTTTTGATGACTTCGTTTTCTTTTTTTAACAAAGCCTGTTTGTAGTTTGTAAAGCTCATTTCATGACTTTCTTTTGTGTTTTAGGACGATGAAATTGTTGTGATGCCTTTTTTTATATACGCTTAGTTCGGGTTCGGAGTTTTCCCGTTTTTTTTTTATTTTCATCAAGATCGTCGTTCAAGTATCAAGGCAGGTCAGTGTCAGCGTCCGGTGTAAGATGGATAGAGCACCTGTTCGCGCCGCGGGCGTTCGGGAACGCTCGGGAACTGAAGTCTGAACCCTGCGCAGTGAGCACTGTGGCTGCGGTAATGATACCCTGCGCAAGTATGGCTTCGCGACTTTGTTAGATAGGCAGTTTGGAGTTCGGGTTCGGAGTTTTCCCAAATTTTTGGATTTTTATCAAGATCGTCGTTCAAGTATCAAGACAGGTCAGTGTCAGCGTCCGGTGTAAGATGGATAGAGCACCTGTTCGCGCCGCGGGCGTTCGGGAACGCTCGGGAACTGAAGTCTGAACCCTGCGCAGTGAGCACTGTGGCTGTGGTAATGATACCCTGCGCAAGTATGGCTTCGCGACTTTGTTAGATAGGCAGTTTGGAGATCTTTTCTATGTGTTTATACATAAAATATCTATCTATAGTCAGATTCATAGGTACAGATATTCTTCTAAAAACAACCTATTATTTAGCTGCACCTAATGGAAGTTCCAAGTGTAGACACATTTGGTAATTATAATTATGAATGGAGTGAGTTTTTAACCAAAAAATATGCTTAAAAGAGACACTTAGCTTTGAAAAGCGATTGTTAATGCAGGGTAGTTTAGCAAAGTATTCTTTCAGGGCAATTACCTACTATTATTATTATACCTTCATTTTGCATTATTTTTGTTGAAATTTGGAATCCTGGGTCATTGTATTAGTGTAAATCTAGTTGGTAACCTGAAAAAACAATGAATGAATAAATAAATTAACTAAAATCACTCTCAGGTGGCCACTACCGAACCGAAGTAATTAATAAATCAAAACTTTTTCATAATCCGTAATAAATTGTAATTGTAATAAAGTATGAAAAAAAATGTAGATAACAACCCAACAAATAGAGTGACAACAAACAAACAGGGAAAAAAGGACTTATAAAGGAGTAAAAACAACACAACACCACAGACATACAGCATTAAACTTAGTATTGTTCAATAGGAAATGTCTGGTGTTTTAAGCATATCCCTAATGCAGAGCTGGTAACCGTAACCATAAACTATTGTATGAAACATTCCGAAAACAGTGACTGAAAAAAAGGGCTTTCGCTACGTCAAGACATACTGCTAAAAAGCAGGTACAACAACTAAACATTGATATTAACGTCCCACTGCTGGGCACAGGCCTCATTTCAATTATTTTATCCTGCTATCACAAGCAGGCTCAGTGCATTTTTTTCCAGAGGTTATTGTGAAAAAGGCTAGGCTTAAGACTTGCAACTAATCGGGACCAACTGCTGAAAGTGCCTTCCCAAGCACGGAAATTCCCGATAAATACACATTTTCTTTAGGGGTATTCGAGCACCCATCCGTCCCTAGCGTGCGTACTATCCATGTGTATTGTATGAATGAACTGACTAAAAGTCATGTTTCCTTTGCTTGTAGGTTGTCTGGAAGATATCGCTTCCAGCAATAAGATCGCCTAAATTGCACTTAATATGAAAACTGTATTTCTCATTTGTGTGCAAAAAGCTTTGCATATTTTATTTATAAATATTTCTTATCAGCAAAATTGTCTTATCAAAAACAAAAAAAAGTTTTCATTTGTTATTATAATGTCCATTTAAATCGCAGTACAAAAGTAAATGAAAGCGAATGGGGCAAACAAAGGATTTTTGACCACACTAAAGGTGACACTAAAAATATTTCAACGAAAATATAGGGTGTGTAAAAAATCATTATTATTTTTCGATTTTCTTCCCCGAGTCCGTGAAGTGCCCGTAGCTCAGTTGTGACAGTGAGTTGAAAAGGATCGCTATTCCAGGCCGTGTCGGTAAAGAGATGGGTTACCTACCACCCCAACTGAAGTGATGTATTTTTCAGGCATCTCGCTAGATGTTTAAAGTTTCATGTATCTAACGTTTGAGAAAATCGCTTTACCGTAAAAGCTTGTAGTATTTATGGTGAATCGTATCAACATGTTGATATTTTTAGTCATAATTTGTACTAAAAACTAGTTTGCTCTATTTAATAATGTGTTCGTATTAAAAATTTTGTGTACCTAATTTTAATTAACTGGTAAGAAATATAAATAAGTACTTTGTTCAACTTTTAAGTTTCAGTAGTTTACTCAATTCTATGTTGTCTTGTATACCTACCTAGTTTTAATTCTATGTGCTAATCACGCTGTATGTTTCCTTATAACCAATAAAAAAAAGAAGGGCTGGGGTTACACGTTCAGTAACCCTTCATTAAAAAATTGATCTCTATAAATTATTCCAGTGTTGAAAACCAAAAAGGTAAAAGGTAAAGGTACTCCAAAAAAAAAGTGTTTTTTTTATCAGCCGTGCTTTTCATCACTCTGAAGTGTTTTGAACGTGCAGTGACATTCCTACTCATTAAAAATTCTAACTAACATTACAGTAAGTTTGTTTTAAATAAAAATGTAAAGTTAAAACGCGCAATCAGAACAACCTGTATGTCTCGAACCCTTTCTTCAAGCGAGTCTTTTTTTCTTTTTTATCCTTTTTTCCTCGTTCAATCCTTTTTCTTTTTTTGGTGGCCATTAGTTTTTTTATTCATGCGGCTATCTTCGTTTTTTGTGGGGATCCCAAATTAATATAATGTTTTTTGTGGTGATGCTATCTCGACAGGTTTTGGACGCGAATTATGGAATTACAGAAGGTGCTCCAGTACTTAGTAAGGGTTTTATACCTTTGATTACATAAGAAGCTCTGGAGTCAGAATCATGCTCAAGGAGGGTTGTATGTACACTCGCAGGTGGACGGATCACCTAATAAGAATCGCAGTTATATTGAAAATCTATTGGGACGCCTTTATGCTTATATGGTAAAAAACATAATTGTAGATGTGATTTTGATGAAGAGATGATAGTTATAATTCAACAAGATTATGACGAGTTTAAAAACCTATAGACTTGAGAACATTTTCCGTTCCACAGCGCGTCTGAACGCATGAAGTCGCGAATCTTTCCATTTTACTGCGATCGAACGCGAAAATGCGAAAGTTTGTGCCGCGTTGCTCTTTCTCGTCAAAACTACTGAATGGATTTTAATGAAACTTTACAATAATGTTGCTCATACATCTGAATAACACATTTGCTACAATTTATAAAAAAACTACTTTTTTAAGTCTACGCGGACGAAGTCGCGGGCGGCAGCTAGTGTCACATAAATTCACGCAGATCCTAGCGAGTAACCTTCTGTACTCGAATTCTTCTCTGTCAACGGGTTGGGGCAGACGCGATGGGAAAGGTTTAATGAAAGTGTTTTTTGGTTTCTCGATAGTTTTCGATCGTACTTTCGATTTCGTTTCGGACCGATGCGTCTGAGGTGGTTTATTTGGTTGTTGTAGACCAGGGTTAGGGTGAATGAGCAGAAATGACATTTGCGTTAAGTACTATGCGCTTCTCACTGAGATGGTCATTATTCAATCTAAACATTATTTCATTTAATGTGTACCCACATTAAATGAAAGAGGTGGCAAGAGGGCTCCTCCGGGGGAAAAAAAATCATTCGGTAGAAAAACGAAGCAAATTGTATAAACGGTGGTGGACAATAAAATAAGATGCATAGAAGAAAAGATCGGGTAGTCAATTTTGGCGGCCTTATCGCTGATGGTGATCTCTTGTAGGCAAGCTACAGATCAATCAGCAAACATTTCCAACTGGGATTATGTCAAAATTTTCTACAGTAGAATTGTTAATTGGGCTTGATTAAAAGTGTAATTATTCACAGTCTTTAATTAAGTCATGTAAATCAATTAAGATTAATTTGTCCGGATTTAAACGGCAAATTGTGGACGAATAGCCTTGAAATGAATTATTAAATGGCAACATAAGTTATTTTTATTTCTAGTTAAGCAGGCATAGTATAGGATACATAAGTAATTGTTGTTTTTAACCACGACTGCCGTTCACTGGACAGTGCAAAAAAAAAAGAATCGGTGATTGTCGTTAAATTAGCGAACAGACAGACAGACAGGTTCCCGGCTATGTTGTGTATGTGTTGGGCTGTAGTTGAGGAATGTGTTTGTTGTAGTTTAATTACAAATACAGTTTTTTCATGAATTGCCTAGCTTTAGTTTTAGACCTAGAAAAAGGACAGACAACAGAGAAGGATTAGGCATAACGTGAAAACCCCAACTGGAAGGAAATATGTTAAGTCTGAAAAAAAGAAATTTATAATGAAACACCTGAGCATGTTACAACTTCAATTTTATTCATCTTAACAACGAAAATTATATGTTCAATATGTAAATAACTTTGATATAATAAACAATCATATACCTAATACTATACTTGTTCACAGATTTATTATTGAGATATATTATTTATTTATTACAGCCCTTATTTCTCAAGGAGAATATTCTGACAGTAATGAATTTATAAATATGAATGCATTCAATATGAAAATGAATAAATCACAAACAACATAATACAACATAAACAGGTATATGTAGCACCTAATAACATTTATTCAAATATAATTTTCACTTGACGGCGACGTGTGCGCATACCACATCATGCAGGGAGATGTGGCGTTGCCGGTCTCACCCCAGCTTAAAACCCTGGGATAGTCAATGATGTTATAATAAAAAGACGTAGAAAGTTGTGCTACCTGAGAAAAGCATTGACAGTTTGAGACAACATTGCGCAACGTGTATCTGTCTCGTTTACGCTCTAGTAAATAATCATGCTATCTTGTACACATGGTCAAATTATAGGTACGTACGCCAGGAGACAATTTTTGACTTCGCATCAGTACTGACATGACGTATCTACCTCCTCTAAATATCATTGGGGATAGTGGTATGGCCTACGCAGCGTACCATTATGAGGTTGCAACCAATGGGAGCTCACAGTGAGAGGAAATATATTTTTTTCTTTTTCCTTTCCATATTGTTTATGTGTCATGCCAGTTCTGTTTAAAAAAAAAAGTGTTTTTGCTACAACCACCTCTCTTGGGATCCTTGGCGGTGTAGGCCCTTGGCATATTTTCAGTATAGACATCTTGTGCTAAGTACATTATTTGGTGTGTAATGTTCATGAGACCTATCGACAGGTAGGTACCTACATAAATACAGACATGCGGTTGCGTTTTCACCAGAGGTGCGTTGCGAGAATGTGTTTTTAGTAACCAATAGAATCGCTGCATTGAGCGAAGCTAGGTAAATGAAGGGATTCCATTGGTTTTCAAAAACACATTTCTCGCAACGCATCTCTGGTGGAAACGCAGCCTTAAGATGATGCCTTCAGTCACCTACCTCACGACGAATACCTCATGAGGTAGGCTGAGACCACACCTTCCAAGTCCAAGTTAATACAGTCCTACCTGACATCTTGCACTTCTTCCACTCATTGATCCTTTTACACAATGCTTGTCGGTTGAAAGAACTCTAACATCTTGAACTAGTCCAAGAAACGTTCGTATGAGCCTTGCCTTCCAACGGTTCCATACTTTAACACCTATGTTCGCTCACGCTGGACTATGTACCAAATGGGGTAGTCAGAGGCAAACTGATTGTTGCCTTCATGGTGAACAAAACATTCAAATGCCTATATTTCGCTTATTGGATTTCGAACCCAACGTGGTGAGTACTTATCCTGGTTCATCATGTCAGCCGAACGACGCCCACTGCTGGGCACAGGCCTCCCCCAATTATCCTGGTTACTTGGGCTTTTATTGATGTTTTATTCGCCGGAGAGTTAGTCGCAAATTGTTCTATTAACAAAAAGTAGGCGATTGACTTGAACTCGGGATCGCCCGGGTTTCGAGCCAAAGCGTTTAACCACTGGGCCATGAAGCTCTCTCCCTCGCTCATTGTGGAATCAACACTCTGTAGTTAGCTTCAAAGCAATGATAGGTCAATGCATGTTGGCAGGATTGTGGTCTAGCAGCGAAGAAACTCACCTGTGTCTCAGTTTATTAAATATGTTAATAATGTTGTTGTTAAACCCAAGCAATCCCGTACAACGGCGGTAGGCTTTAGGCATGCTAGCTTGAGTATTTCAAAAGCCTGGGGTGCTAAGTGTACCATACAGTCAACTAGCAATTATTCCCAGAGAAACATTTAACCACCTCAACGTAAAACATCCTTTTTTTGTCTAGGTACCTACTTAAAATTTTCTAAACATTTTGCGAAAAAAGAAAAAATCCGAAAAAAGTCCCAAAAGTCCAAACTACCGAATCCGCTCCACTAACAGGGCGATAGCTCACGCACGCTTCCCATTGTTGGCCACCAACCCAATATCGCGAATCGCGTTTTTAATCCAGCCACCATCCTTTATCCACGAATCTCGCCGAACGCCAGACACAACGCATAAATCCTTATTTAAATATACCTTTTACGAACTAAACTCGCTTTGGCATAAACAACTTGGACGGCAAAAGGGAATGTCCACCTTTGGTGCATCGTGCTATACTCTAAATTTGTTTACTTCGGAACGCTTTGCGTTCAACCAAAAAAGATCTTATGACCACAACTCCTGCTTCAAATTTGATCTCTGTATTACCAACTTTTAGGGTCTTTTTTACATTGGAGTGTGGTGAATGAGTTTTTATAGCAATAAATAAAGGAATATCGAAGTTGGCTGTGTCAACAGCGCGTTGCATTCTTGTGCAGTGTGTAGGACACACGCACACATGCGCAGGAGCGCGAGATGAAGACACGTGTGTGTGTGGACACAAATACTTATTGGTAAATGTTGACTTGGGAACAGAGGTCGAGATGCACGATGGAGTAGCTGAGGCAGGGTTTGTAAGTTCAACAGTTGGCATAAGTCGCATGTCACCTAGTCGTGGAAATAAATACACAGACCGGGTGGAGTTTTTAGAGGCGGGCAAAATTTCATGAGATTGAGATTCTCGCTGAAAAAAAGCAGATTTTTTTGAGGATATTCAATCATTTGGATATAATGAATGATCTGATGTTCAAAACGGTGACTCTTCGGTCGGTGACGGTGACAGAGTTAATTGTTGGGCAACCTCAGATTTGGAAGGAACATCCTGTATTAAATAGGGAAAATCCATAGTTGCAGTGAAAACTTGAACAAGAACATAAATTAAGTAGCAATTTATTTAGTTTGGTGGAGGCAGATAAAAGATAAGCAGGCTAAACTGAGCCTGTTTTGCTTTTTTTTACCTAACCTGTTCTGCTGGTGGTGACTAGAATTTGCGCAGAGCCAACACTCGGGGTTCTTCAACAAGAGCCACTTGGACATGACATGACAATGACATGTTAACATACCAAAAATGTATGGGATGCCATATGCCATTACAAGTTGCCACAAGTAAACATTTTATTCCATATTTCTTTAACAATGTCTGTGCACCAAAGCCTACTCCACCGGGCGCTGTTCGCCCCCCCTGACCTTGGGGCGAGTTGACCCGTTCCCGCGAATCAGCCGCGGTGTTGCTCGCCAAGAGACTGCAACTGCCGACATAGCTGAAGACTTCTTATCCTGGACTTGGACTCCTCAGGTTGAAAACGGTTTGGCTGGCATGGCAGTGATGGCTACGCCTTTGGGTCAAGAGTTCGAGTCTTGTCCGGGAGAAACATTTACTTATGATACGAAGGTTTCAGCTGATTTAGTGTCTGGCTGTTAAAGTATGTTTAAAAATTTCGTTGGAAAAGCATTTAAAGATACTCGTACTAGACAACGCATAAACTAACATAAATAATTGTTTTTTTGGGAATACATACCTACTTACATCATGTGAAGAAAATGTATGTAATACATGAGAAATCTTTTGTTGGAACATTCTTTTTATAATGTCACGGAATATTTGAATACGCAGTTTGATTTTCATTTTAAGTAATTATTTTAATTGTATTTGACATGTGAATTTACCTATTGTGCTTTATTTTTTGTAATTTTTATTTTTTTGTTTTGTTTTTCACGTTGTTTTTGACATTATTATTTGACATCATATTTTATTTATTATTTTAATTGCAAGTATTCCATATTATTTGACGATCTCAATTTTAATTACTTATATATGACATTAATGTAATGTAGGTATAATGTTTTATTAATTTTAAGAAATAAATGAATCTGAATCATATTCATTTAAACCAGTGGTTCCCAAACTTATTTTGTCTACTGCCCACTTCGAGTATAAATATTTTTTAGCGCCCCCATTCTTTCACCTACCGCCTTAACACAACGCCCCCATTTTCTTTCAGCTGCAGTGTGGGCGCTGCAGGTCTCAAGGGCGGTAAGAGGGCGTTATCGCCCACTTTGGGAAAGACTGATTTAAACAACTAGCCAATACAAACAGACATGGCCATATGCGGACTAATTTATACTGTTCCGGGATCAAACATGCGACTCCTAGTATAGTAGCCAACTTCCAAACCATTACACCGCGTGCAATGCATAGATATTATTAACAGATCGTTTTGCATTACTTTTCGTCGCTACGAGTACGTAGTGAGGACCTTTTAGGAGTAATCTTTTGAAATTAAGTGAGTTGTTTTAGACAAGTTCAAAACATTTCTGAATACCTACTTAAATAAACTTAGGATATTCATTTTTGAATATAAATTGCTAGTAAATTGCAACATAAACACTTAGAACATACCTAATTATGATAATGTACGAATAGAGTTAAAGATTTTAGGTATTTCTTTCATTTCCTTTTTTTTATACTTTTCAGGTTGACCATAAAAAGGTGCCTTAAAAAAATCTAATGATATAAAAGAGTGATAGAGTCATTGTTGTTTGTAGTGTAAATTAAATGTTAAGTGTTTAATGAAAATATCTACTATTTTGGATCTGTAGTAACACGATTGGTTTTTCAAGTATTGATTATTACATACATATTATACGTATTTGACCCTAAGATGTCAAATAATGACTGTGTGTAGTAAAGTCACTGAAATCTATAATCATTGAAACACTGCATTAAATGTTTTAATAATTCTGTAGGGAAAGGGTTGTCTTACGGTTACCTATTTAAAAAAAAATAGAACGTAGGTATTTCACTATCCCGAAAACGTTTGCCACATTTTTGTTTTCCATATTTTCATTTAACCGAAAATACGATCAACATATTAATCCTGATAACACGATTTCCAATCTTATTTTTTTTATTCTAAATTATATTTTTAAGCCTTACTCAATCTTTGATAAATGTTGGAAGATCATATTTATTAATTTTCGAGAAAATCATTTCCTATTTTTTTTCGCGAACTCAAACTCAAAATATTTCACCACTCTGTACTCTGTGGACGGCACATCACTCTACCCATTTTCGGTCAGTCCTACTTGCTCTATTGCAAAGAAATGTCATTTGGCAAGAGCGGGAGAAAAAACGGAAATGGGGTAACCTGCTGTGCTGTTGATTGTGCATGTCTCCAACTTATCGAAGTTAATGTCTCCACTTGTCTAAGGAGGCCTAAGTTGTTGCGTTTGCGCATGGGTTCTCAATGCGCAATGCGCGTGCGCGGGCAGTAAGATCTTCCGCTTGTCTAGACGCATTCTAAAAGCCTTGTAAACGAGATGTTGTTTTCTTAAACTGAGGATTTTAACATTTAGAATCACGCAGAAATAATTTAAGAAAAAAACTCAAATGCGTTTTTTTAACTTCATTTAAGCAGTGCGGTACCAATTCAAAACTCTGGCCCTGGATGCAGTTCTTTTTTTTCAACCTTATTTAGGCATTTTCCTTTTGAAATGTGTCTAACTCCATTCTGTACCTCACTTCATGAAATAGCAGGTTTTAGTAAGTAATCCTTGTAGGTACGTATAGTGAAGATTTGCAAAGGGCAGTTAAATAAAACATACAGAAATGTATTAATATGAAGAAAAAAACTGATAATTTGATACAACCCTCAGAATAAACTAAGATAAGAACTCCTAAGAAACTTCTTACGGATGCTATACGGAACTTGTACACCGGTACAAATCGTTTCGCAATAGAACCTAATAAATTAACAGGTGCCATAAATAATACAGAAAAAAGTTTATTCAAATGTGTCTATTACTTCACAACGATGATCATACTAAACCAATACATAATCATAAAGAAAATCATCTATAGTCCCAGCATCGGCGAGGACCACGGTCTCGAGTCCTTAAATTTAACCGGTTCCCGTCCCCCATCCCTCTCGCACTTACTCCCAAAACCGTCTGCCCTCCCTCTCTGCCCTTCGGATATTTTTTCATCTCACTCTCACCACTGGTAATACTAACACTTTCCCTTTTTAAAGGACGAAGACACCGGGTTAACCTGTCCTTGTTTAGCGTAGGTTGTTTGGTTGTTGTTGTCTCTTTCATCGTTCAGGATTTGGCCTTGAGTTGTGAGATGCAGACTCTGGTCAGAGTTATTTTTATTTTTTACTCGGAACGGCGATGACTAAATGAGCCGAGAAGCCAGTGGCGAGTCCTGCCTGTGCTTGTGTGTATTCGTCTACCTAAAGTTGAGCGAAGGTTGATCGAAGATCATTATAATAATAAACTTGTCGTAGAGCAGCTTGAAGTTTCTATGTCCTTTTTCACTATTATGAAATTTTACTTTCAGATTACGCTTTTTTAATGATCATAATAACCACAAACAAGATAGTTTCTTCTTATTTCTAGCGATTTCCACAGCCCAAACTTACTAAATTCCGCGTTTTGCTTCAGGTTTGACTAGTAGAGAATTCCTCCCGGCATTAAGTTCGCCAATAGTACTTTTTACCCGACTGCGCCAGAAGGAGGGTTATGTTTTTCGAGTGTTTGAAATAGTTTGTATGTGAACGGCTCGATGGATTTTAGCTTGAAAGCTGTCTTAACTTATGAAAAATAGTAACAGTCGGACCCATTCAAAAAAAATTTAATAAATAAGTAAATACGTTCTTTTGTTGTTAGATCTTAGGTTTAAAAGGGGGTAACTTGGTAGGTTGTTTAAAACATGTTTTTTCTTTAATATTTAAAAATCTTAGCAGTTGTTTCTGCACATAAACAGGTTAATAAAGTTGAGATTGTGTTCAGAATTAAAAGACATGACTTATTGCAATTCATTGTCCGCCATCTGAGACAAAATCTTATGAAATAATGCGTACTCCTTTATACATACTCCTTCAGATCTATTATACATCGATTTAACAGCACTAGCCCAACATGGCCACAATGAACTGTCAAGTCACTTGGCCGAATTCTGGACTCGATTATAGGTACAGCTATGCTATTCCGGTGGTCGCCGACACTCACTTCGCTTGTGCGAGTTAACTTTAAAATTCCATTCCTTCGCGACGGTCGTCCTTTGAGAGAAAAGAACTAAGCCAAAAATCATTTTTTAATTATTTACATACAAAATGAGAGAAAATACTAATTCAAAGTAAAGCGTATTGATGATTGAGGTGAGCGTGAAGCGCCGAGATGTGAAGTGATGTTCGATGTGCACCGCCGGAATAGCACGGCTGACATCAAAGCATTATGTAAGTTTTTAATAGTTTCTGTCTACTGGCACTAGATGGCGTTATACTACTTTGAATCGCGCTAGCATTGTGTTACGGGAAAAAACATAAAAGTGTATGCATGGTGCACAAAGTTATAGTATAATATATAGTATCTTACTTACAGTATTTGTGAAAGCAACTCTACTCCTGTTAAATGGGGTAGTGTTGCAACTAGAGTCACCAATCACATCAAGCGTAGTTACTATCAAAAAATTACAGTAGATAAGTGAGAGTGACTGTTCTAATGATAACAACTATGTAACTTTTTTTTAATGAATGTGGAAATATTTTTCACTTTTCACTTTTGCAATACACCATGTGGTTCATATTGTTGCAAATGACCTTTTCTAGAGTTCTATCACTCCATATGAGATTCCGGTCCAATTTCCAATAACCTTGTTTACATCTTTTGCCTCTAACCCATTATACCTTCATTTTGTTTATTTCATATTGTAAGTGAACTATCAGTTTCGAAGATTTTGGTCTTATAGAGCTCAAATAAAAGCTCAAAAAAAGACCTAAGTTCTAATTTTTTCAGTTTCTTTTCTTGATAGAGCAAGTGGTTTTGTCCAATATTTTGTGATATACCTACGTAGGTATACCTAAAAAAAAACCAAAAACTATAGGTACCTTAGCGCCTATGCGATCAATGGAGCTGCAATTGGGCTTAAACTGTAGGTAATTGAAAAGAAATTATAAGTGTAGAGAACATCATTCAGCAGACACATGCATAGTTTTGGTTTTTCAAGATTAAATAATGAAAAAAGTCCCAAAATTACGAAGTTTTTTGCGATCTCTTCCAAACAACCTACAGGTTTTGAAACAGAAAAAAAGTTACAAAAATAGGCATAGATACATACAATAGCAAGACCAAATTAGTAGCTTTGCCCAAATACATACTTCATTCAAAAAAATACTAATTTGGTACGTATTAACCTATTAACTGGACGATAGCAGAAAGTTGTGGAAACAGGAAAGGATAGGAGAAAATTCAAAATTGGCAACTATTTTTTATTTGGAAGTATAGGTATTTTCATTGACAATATAACGTAGACACAGGTCTACGAAAAGCTACGGTCTACGGTGCTATGAAAAGCTACAGAGCTTTTCATAGCACTTCCGTGTATCCTAATTTGCATACCTATTAAAATTAAATTATACAATTTTCACAGAGAATCAGTACGGAAATTAGTTTATAGGCCCCATTGCTACAATGACGATTGAAATGTAGAACCCTCTAGAAACTAATGAAAATATTTCTGAAATTGTAAAGAACTCTTAAAAAACCTGCTAAAAATTGTCTTTTGCTCAACATTGACTATAAACAACTACTGCTTCTTTTTATTCGGCAGGAGTTTAAGTTTAATAATTACGAAAAAGCTTCTAATTTAATTTTAAAAGTAAATAAAATAACTTGAAAATCGTTAGTGATTTTACCAACCACCTTCTAAGTGGTGTTTCTAATTCATTTGAAAATATATCTAAAATGCATTTCGATGACAGTCCGATCATTAGAAAGCAAATGCTCTGAATTTGACACAACAAAAACTTATCTTTGTGTTCACATAAAAAAGAGCGTCTAATAATAAATATTAACAGGCTGAGAAAGAATAAGTTCTAGTTCAAATAAGCTAAGGTTCATTGCACTTAACTATAATTACCAGTTCCAAGATGTAGTCTGGGTTGGACTGACCTTGCAGGCAAAAAGTACCCCGTCAAGTTGTTGAAAGCTTTGCAGTTAACGCACTTGCGAATCTGACCTACCTCAAGGCTGGTTTTCCATCAAAACATGATTGAAAAACAAAATAATACTTAACTTTCATTTCCAAAAATGAGTTACACCTAGTATCTCTATTCAATATTTTTTGTTGAAACGGGAATGAGACGAAATTTTGATTTTTAAAAGCGTTATGTGGCGCCACAAAACACCGCCACCGGCGTTTGTAGCATGTGGCGTGAAGCGGCCACGCGCCGCGTTTTGTGGCCCATGTGCTCACATCACAAAACTCCATATATTTATAACAAAGCTCCACATTATAAGTAAGAACTAGAGTAAAGCTGCAGCATTGGTTTAGCGATTGACCTATCCTGTCGCTTCTCTACTTTACACATGACAATAGCAATAAGAATAAAGCGACAAAAAGTTACAGTACTTAAAGTAATGTTCTCATGTAGCTATTAGAGCCTTAAAAATGGTGTCTTACGTATTCACTTAAGACACAATTTTACATATAAAATGCGACTTTTTATTATTTTCCGAAGGGTTGTTTTTACATAAGGCTCCAAACGTGGCTCCAAATGAAACCCTGGTCTTTTCTTCAGGATTATCTTTTTATAGTGCCATTTGTCAGGAAATATAAAATTCTAAGCCATTTTTATGCTTAATTTATTATTCACTAACTGGGGCCTTTTAGATATTTTTTGACAACAATGTCAAACAAGCATGTTAAAGGCCTGGTAAGTGGATGGTGCAGCTCCCCAGACCTAGCTCATTGGGAAAAGGGCATTCCACGGTGTTAGTGTTCTGAGAAGGAAACATTTTACACACACAGAATAGGTACATTGTTAAAGAATATGACAATTACTTACATAATAAAAACAGCAATTGTGAGTTTACACAAACAAACCCCATTAAATATCCCTGGTCATTATTAGAGGTCCATTAAGGGATACTAGCCAACGGATAAACGTACTTAAATACTTTTTCTTCTGTAAATACATAGGTACATAATGGAAAACACCCAGACCAATACAAGCAGACATGTTCATGCACACAAATGTTTGTACTGTGCGGGGACAGAACCCGCAACCTCTGGTGTAGTAGCCAACTTCGCAATCATTCATACCGGCCGATTAAAACTAGTTAGTTATAAAAAACAAGAGCCTTCAACGCACCCTGCATTCAGATAACACTAAAAATATTTAGTAATCACTAATTTAACTTTTTGTGACCCGCAAAAAACCGTTGTTTCTCTTACCCAGAGTTGAAATAACGAAAATAGTTCATCAGTTAAACAACTTACATCACATTGCTCTTGAGACTCCAAAGTAAGGTTTTCCCCTAAATTACAGAAACCAGAATCAAACGAACGAAGATAACACAAACACCCAGACCCAACACATATATCTGTTTCCATACACATTTTGAGCTGGGTCAGAAATCGATATTTGTGTCCTAACCGGCGCTCTTAACCACTGCGATAAACGGGTCATCACTTGTGTAAACCAACCATTCCACATCCAACACCCACCCAAAGTAAAAGCATCAGAAGATCACCAAACTTGCCTTGACCCCCAATCAAACCCGCAACCCGCCACCCTCATACGCACGCACGGTTCAATGCTCCTACAATAATTACAAGTCAACATCAAAAACGACGAACCACCGACCTTGCGGGCGAAAAATCAAAAAAACCTGACCTACATACGACAACTGCATGAGTAAAAAGGTGAAAAATAAAAGTAATAAGACTGAATAATAATAAAAAAGGAACGCCGAGTCGAAAATAAAAATAATAATCACGAGATTACGGTTAGGCGGCGGCGTTTTTCATTCACGCTCGGTTGAAATAGTTTTCTTTTTAAAGAGACGGTACGTGCCGCGAACTCTTGTCTTGGTATTCTTTTATTTCCATGGTTTCTTTTTAATCATTTCTCGAATATGGAGCGTCGTTTTTATCGTTTTCCCGGCTGTTTGCCTCATTCATGAGCAGGTTGGGGCGCAGGGTTATCAGGGCAGGGAAACATTGTCTGGATGTTTTAGGATAAAATATTTAATGGGAGAAATTAAGAGTTTTTTTTTCATCTTTGCTCCTGGACATTAGCAAAAGCACAGGTTACCATGTTACCAATCCGTTAGGCAGATATACTTAACTAATCATTCCGTATTGTCACTAAGTATTGTCAGCAAGATTGAACGAACAAAATATTTACAACTGCTTTCATTAATACAATTCATAGCAAGTTAAAAGAAACACATCAAACTAAGGGAGATTCGAACCACAAAATGGTTAACATTTTTTGTGAGATGTTGCTAGTCATTCTGGAACCCGCGGTCTTAGTGCGAACTGTTGGAGAGGCTGTAAGGCTAGGAATAAACCTTACACAATACTTTTCTATTAGCTATTTTATAACACCCAGATCAGTACAAACAGTACATGTTGATGCACACGAATGTTTATACTGTGAGGGGATCGAACTCGCGACTGTGGTGTAGTAGCCAACTTCTTTACAATTTTACAATTACACCAAACCAGTCGTCATATAAGCAATTAGAATGAAAAAGATGAATATTTATAAGTACCAGCTTTGGTGGAAAATCTTATTAAGTTCCTTCAGCTAAAGGGCCAGTTTCATCCAAAGAAGGGGTCCTTTGGTTGGAACTGGCCACTGGGTGACAGCAGCCTGCCAGCCCTCGCATGCGCGTTTTGTTGCTCTGCAACAATTACGGGATGCGCGTGCGCGTGCGACTGTCGCGGTATGCTGTTTACGCTTTTTGTTGCGCAACTGTGCTGACCGTAGCCAGCGGTTTCGTAGGGTCGTATAGGTCATTTGGCTTTAGAAGTGTTTTGGTTATTTTAAGGCTCAGTTTCCTGGGTAGATTGAGGAAAAAAGGCCGATATTTTTTAAGCTATACTTAAATATATTCTTTTTCTTGCTGAAATAGAAACATAATTTCGTATTTATTCATCCAGTTTTTCTGTAACTAGGGTGCATAATTTACTTAGTAGTAACAGCACAAATAAACACATATATGTTCAGTTGACTTGAATTGAATTATCGTCATGATTGGCAGGTATAAAATTTCCATTTCTGAACATAGGCCGCCCAAACAGATTTGCACAACTTGTATTTACTGACTAGATGTTAGCCCAAGTTGTGATTTCACATCTTCACTTGACCATGAGGTGAGCAGAGGGTTTTCAACCCTTAGTATTTAAATGACGTGTTTAAGAATTGGGGGAGGGCCGATCCTCGGCTTAGGGCGTTACTGGTATATGGCAATCAAAACTAGATTTTCAGGCCGCCGAATGTTCACGTCGTCTCTCTTTTCTTTGCCTTTCTGCCCAACGTCTATCAAATCTCACCGTAAATTTACTTCAAAATAAAATTAATTTCGTCAACTATCAATGGGGCACGTCGTAATTGCGCACGTATCTGCGATCTTTTTACCCGCCACGAGAATCGAACCCTGCACAATGGGTGCGAGACCGCGCGCTAACGGTCCACAGATCTCATTGTCATTACACGGTGCTTTTTGTTGCTGGCATTCTTCGCCACAAAAAGTTTCGGTTTGGTCATCTAGCGGTGATGGGGGGCATCGGCGTCTTGAGATTAATTAGCGTTAAAATATTTATGTACACACACACGATACAAGGTGACTTGATTTAATCTCAAAGTAAGGTTTGACTTTGTGATAGAAACCAGAATCGACGAAAACCTTCACCTAGTTCTGTCGGCGAACCGTTCATAGGTAAAACGTTCTGCCGACGGAGCTACTCGTACTATCGAAGAAATAACTGTTGGAGAAACGTTTCAGACTCATTACAAACTTTCAGATCCAGCACAAATATCTGATTCACGGCCTCATTGCTTGGCTTTCCTTCGAATTCACAAACGTCTATTATAGTTAAATTCATGCTGCCCGTAAGTATCCACAGAACTGAAAAAGGCTGCTTTAAAATTGTGGGGGCTGATAACTTTGACCAACATTAGTTTTTTAAGTCCCAAGTGGTTTAAGATAAGATAAGATAAGGAACACTTTATTGCACACAAACACAACAGAGAAATTAACACACAAAGTCTCTACAATTAGCAAAAGTTATCAGTTAGGATATTTCTTGACTGCGCTACTATGGTCATCTTACCTTATTCATGACCAAATTCTTAATTATAAAAGGAAACATTTTTTTATAAAAGAAATATTTTTTTTTTTATGTAGAGACCAATATCATGCAGCGACATTATAGAGGGCGCTTCGCGAGAGCGACAAGTGTTAAATTGGTACCGAGACTGCAACGAGAAGGAAAAACTTAAGAGATAGGCAACAAAACGTTTTTAGTTCAGGTCGCGCCGAGGCTTTCTAGGGTCGGCCGACACCTTGAGTGAACTTTTGATGAGATAAGGTAAGATAGAGAAAAATGAATGATAAGATATTCATTCATTTTCAGAACTGTGTTACATTTTTGTTACTTATCTTCTTCTTCTTCTCAGCATTTGTGCGTCCACTGCTCGACATATGCCTCTTGCATGGCTCTCCAAGAAGATCTTGATGCGGTGAGTCTCGTCCAGGTCGGTCCTGCCGTCTTTTTTATATCGTCTGACCATCTGGCAGCTGATATGCCAACACTTCTGCTTCCTGTTACATTTCCTCGTACATCATGCCTTGTTCATTCGATATGTTTTGTCAGCAGGTGAATATCACGAGAACTTGCGAATTTCATTGTTTTCGTATGGTATGTGTAAAATATTTTTCAATGTTTCGTGATTTTTATCGAATGAAAGCTACGAAAGGAGTACCTGGTAATTGCTAATTAAGATAAGAAAAAGACCTACCTACTTGCCATCGGGTAGTACTTATCGTTATTCAAGTAGTTTTGTACGAAAACCTATTTAAGTATGAATAATTCGATTGACTCTACCAATCGGCGTCCATGGTACAGGTTCTACCTATGGGTCGAGAATGGGGGTGTATATTGGGGGAATATGTGTGACATCGAGAACAATTAATCTAATGTTTTCTAATAGGACGATCGTATCACATTGCATCTTTTTGACAGAGCTGTACGTACCACAAATGAGATTAGGTACTTACTATATTATTTGTTCGAACTCTACACACACACTCAGCGTCCTAAATAGTGTGAGTCTTTTGGATCTGTTTTATTTTTGTGATTATCTATCTGTGACAATAAATAAGGTACACTTTACAATATTTTCAATGTGAAGTTAATCACGAAACAGCTGTAATACCAGCCTGCAATTACAGCAAGCCAGCTACCTAGCGCCATCTGTATTTTCAATGTAGAACTAAAAACGGCTGCCGCCCCAAGCACCTAGTTTCCGAATCGGTATTAAAGTAATAAAAATCAATTACCGAAGTGAGGGCTATAATTTGCGGCTACTTACTATAACGATTGCCTGTACGTCCGTCCATCTGTCTAAATGTGCTTATCGCGTGTGAACCACCATGTAGTAGGTTGTTCGACAGAAGCTGCAAATGAAATAAATAAGGCTCTATGTTGGTACAAATCGTACAAATGACGTTGGTATGTAACTACTTATGTATTTTTGTTAATGATCATTGTGATTTCAACCAATTAAAACAATTAAAAATATGGAAGTAATGTACTTAAGTAGAGGTAGGAATTT
This sequence comes from Udea ferrugalis, assembly GCA_950022985.1. Taxonomy (NCBI): domain Eukaryota; kingdom Metazoa; phylum Arthropoda; class Insecta; order Lepidoptera; family Crambidae; genus Udea; species Udea ferrugalis. The sequence continues at coordinate 2,954,985 of OX465528.1, read as the reverse complement.
TACTTATTCAATTTATTATATGCCTTCATCAAAATCGATTGGAAATAACACTACAGCTCCAACAGGCAATAAATAACAAACATTTAATAAAAAGACGGACATTTTGCTTTTTTTTTTGATCTCCTGTCTGAAATTACTCCTGTACGGTCAACGGTATGACAGGCTATCCATTTCCGGCGTTTCTTGCAAGAGCAAGATGAAATTGTTTGGTAGCCTAATGTGCCGTCGACTGTACTTATTTAATGTCTAATAGGATGCAAAGTTCCTAGCCCAACCAGACTTAAAACCTAGTGAAATCCCAGACATTTCGCCAGTCAGACAGAAGTTATTTTTTGTTTTTCTTAGACAAACGTTGAGTATGCGACCTACAGACGTTCTGAGAAGCGGATTGTATCACCATGCAGATTCGAGGTTGTATGCTAAACATGGACGAAATGGCCATTAAAATATACAATCGAAACTTGTCTTGTAGAGTTATGCCTTTTGAGTAATGGTCAAATATTATAAACAAAACATTAATTACAAACAAATATTATAATATATAAGAATAACTCTGTTGCACAATCAGTGGATTCCCTTTTTTTTAATTACAAAGGTCACGTTTTGGCTTCACGGTTCTAACCGCTGTATTCACAAACGCAAGTCAAAGATATGCAGCTCTGACAATTATGGTATAGCAGTCAGTCAGTGTCACTACCATAGACAATTTACGGGACGGCATGAATATTAAGGCGTGCTCAAGCTTGATTGACGTTTGTGAATTCGATGGTTACAGAGGAGAGGTGTAGGATGAGTGGTTATTACAGACAAAGTCGATTTTTCTAACCGTAATCTTCTGAAACTGAATTTAAAACCGGCCCTCAATATTATTTTTACACCCTGCATTGATATGACAATAATGAAAAGACAATGGCTGACAGTTTCACGCTCCACTCAATTCTATTCTGCTTGTAAGCACTTGGTTTACACTTTGACTTATGAATAATGTACTAAAATTTTCAACTATACAAAAGAGTGGCTCACTGCGAGAACATACAATTCAATCAAAAATTGAACCTCGTACGACTACATCTCCAGTCAGTTGGGTTGAACTACTTAAAAAAAAATGTTGCCAAAGCGAAGAATTTGTTACGGTGGCGCGAAAAATAGCGTCCACCCATTCGGTCAGAAATTACCTAACGGGACCCACCGGTGGCACCATTGATAAGGAATTAAATTCTCATTGCCGATGCCGACGCCTATTGCACGACAATGAAAAAATCGACCAAGTGTGAGTCTTGTTTGGTCAGCGGGTTCTGTCTCTGCGACTATTTTTTTATAGTGTTTTGATTGTTTTAGTTAAAAATAAACCTTTCTGTCATTCAGTTCATTCTTCTTCCTCTTAGTCGTTGCACTCTTTACAGGTTGGTTGTGTTCGTTATAACAGTATCAGTATCACGCTTCACATTCACCGCCAATACGAGTAATCTGGGTTCTGGTACTTCTATGAAAAGATGGCTGCGACTTTAATTTGATCTTTCCAGCGCAGTGCTGACCTGCCCCGTGTCCTCTTGCCATCGAAGTTTCCCTCCACTACAAGATGCTCCACGGAGCCATCACCCCATCTCGATAGATGATCAAAGAAGGTGAGGATCCGGCTTTGAGCAACGGATGACAGCCGCTGTTTGATGTTCAGTTTATTGATAATGACCAATTTGGGTCTAAATTGAGTCCATGATAACCCAAGCACTCAGCCTAGCCAAGCCAGCAAGCCAAGCCAGCAGCCTTTTATGACAAAGAGCGGGACGTTGTAATACGAACTCTCAGTGCATTCGAACTGTTATGCGATTTAGTTTCAACACAAAGTTAGTTTACTGAAAAACCACATGTTTTAACCTCAAGACTGAATCAAAATATTGCAGCTTTCAATTTCAAATATGTAAAAAATAAATCGGTCTAGGTTTTCACGTCAAAGAGTTTTGACCCACAATTAATTCTTTGGCAGTTTTTCATGCGGTACCCTAAATAATCGGAGCTCTTAGAAAGGCATATTGTTACTCGCGATCTCTAGTTGATTGCTGATAACTTGGGTGCACCAGTTACTCTCTTTAAGATCAGCTATTCGATATGACATTGTTAAGAAATCATATTTAAAGGGAATTTGTCTAAAGTGTGTAATTAGGTACCACAGCTAATTAACGCAGTCCGTTACCTTCTTAACATAACATAACATGCCAGCACGACACCTGGGTTTTTAAATAGGTGTTTCAAAAGCCTTTCTGTCTGTTCATACAATCAATTAAAAACTTTCCTAAAACCTTATACCTATGAACTCATCAAAACTTAGATCCGGCTCGAAGGACCAATCTAATGTAGTGGTTACAGCTAGTTGTAATGATAATAAATTACATATACGAACACATTGCACTGTTTATTAAATATTACTCAGACCAAATTGTCAAGAATTGTTGCTGTCAAGATAACATCTTGCAACCTATGGTAAAAACCACGCAACTCATCGGTTTATCAACCTTTTTCCCCCAAATCATGCATTCAGAAAAAACAGTATGTACACTAGGTACATAGCACGGCTATGTAGGTAGTCAAACATTTTTGGTGCAGGGAGGAACGGGTGCGGCAGTTGCTATGGCAACCACGTCGTTGTTTTGCCGATCGGGCTGTGTCTATTCATTCATTTTGCCCTTGTTTTTACTTTTTTCACACGGGAATATAGGCACATGGCGCAAGCAGACAATGCCTTTTATAGGCTCTATGTTGCGTTTTGCTAGAAAAGTAAAAAGGCGGTTACTTTTTATTACTGAAATGTTAGTTTCAAAATTATGGATGCTGGTTTGGATGCCTCAAAGGCGGTATGGTTCTGGTACACGAGTTCTCTGTGTTGGGAAACTGTTTCTGAAGTAGGTACCTATTATGTAGCTACTTATTTGGAATTTTGGTTCCAATATTTTGCTCCGGGGCAGTTTTGCATTTAATTTGAGAATCTACTCTCATGAGGAAGATTGTACCTGACTAAACAACGTAACTACTAAGGGACTTTTAATTAGGTAATGGATAGGTAATAGATAGAAAATCTGATTCCTTGAAAAATGTGTTACTTTCTGTTTTAATTGACAGGCTATTCCTACCTCTATATTACCTAGTGGGCTATGATCGGTGGGCTAAGATTGTTTCACGCGTTATCTCCTACTTATCGTAAGGTTTGCGCGATAATAAAGGGCTACAAAATTCTGCACGTTAGGATATCTGTAACTGTATTGCATTCTTTCCCCCTTAGCCGTAAAAACGAACGCAATGCTGAAACATAGTTTAAGAAATTGACGTGTTATGTTACTTACTCGCAAATGGAAAAGAGTGAAAGAGACAAAACGATACTAAAGTTAACGTGTTGTTGAAGAGCTGTTTAACTTTTCATGAATAAGGGGGTTTGAATGCTCTCTTAGTAGTTTTATTATGTTATGTTACATAAGTAAATACCTACCTTTATAATTAACACACGGGTGCAATGAGATGTTATTATTCCTCCCTATAAACCTTTCTCTTCATCAAAATCCGTTGTGAACTTTTAGAGATTTATTCATACATAGGGACAGAGAGAGCGACTTTGTTATTTACTATGTAGTGCCTAACACACAGAAATACTTAATTTTTTTCTAAAAACCTATACCAATTCAAAGTTGCATAAATAGATGAACCATGTTTACCGTTTGAGTGCCTACCCGCAAAAACCCAAACACTGATTTAGCGACAGTTCCTGCAAAAATGACACTGATCTTTTTTAAGTAGATACCTAAGTAAGTAGTAGGTTACCTATTTCCAGCCAGGTGACCGTAAACTAGTAAAATATCTCATTAAATCGTACCGTAACAGGTAAAATAATAATTATTCAATTAGTGCATAAGCTCGGTGAACGGAATGAATGACAGACAAGGTACCCATTCCATTCCTCCTAGCTAGAACAAGTTAAAAAACCTAAACGGAACTGTACCTTCTCAGTTAAAAGCAATGAGGTTTTTATGACACTTCAGAAGAACTATCTTACTGAAAAGGTAAGGTAAGCTGAGTAGGTAAGGTAAGGTCAACAACAAAACGAATAAGTCAGATTTAAATCCTGCCAAGATTGCACCCTCACAGTTATTGAGTGTCTAGGTATAACTGCTATGCTCAAATTACTAGGCGCTTACGTTGAAACTCTACACAAAGTTAATATTTAAGTTATTCTAGCTAAGATGATCATTGGCAAAAGGACGTTTTGTACAGTGATTATAAGCAAAATATTTATAATTTTAACAAATAAATATGTCGCGCACTCGCGCCCATTTGTTTTCTTCCATCGATTCACGACATGAAGCTCGCTACATCCGTTCGGAAATTAGCAATTTCTATGATTTTGTGATTAAAATCTTTTTGATATCCGCCACACTTCTAAAATTTATTCAGTGATACTTTCTAAAATGCGTTTTTATTTTCCACAAAATGCTAATGGATAAGTTTTAAGACGCAAGCTAATTAGGGCTGTCCTGTCAGTGTCACTGAACTGTCAGTCAAGGCAAAGCACTGAAGTTTGCTACAGGCCGCAAAACTACTTGTTCGCGAACAGTGCTTCGCAATATTTTCATAATTTAAGAGAAATACTTAAACTAATCATGTTGTCCAGCCTCAGGACTGGAGTTCAGGGCTTGGTGCGTGTGTGATATGAGTCTAGTGTTTATTAGTGTACTAATTCGTAAACAAATGGATTATATAATATTCGCCTGACAGGAGTTATCAGTCTTGACCAACTCGAAATTGTTTGTTTCAGTGGCGTGCCTCATCTAGGGCTTTGCAAACTAGCTCGACCTTGCAGCATGACAGTCTTTTTGTGCACAGGGACACCCCCGAGGATAATCCGAGCATCCCGTTTGAATTCACCCCACAGAACCAAAAGGTAAGTTCCTAACCTTCATTTGTTTTGATTAGAGTTTGACGTAAATTCTTCTTTTGACAATGTCTAATTCTTATTATTTTTAAGTATTTAAAGAAATGTTTATTCTGATTTTTTAAAATTCATTTTGAAATCTCTAAATATAGTAGAAGCTTTGGGGTTTTATTTAGTGATTTTATAGAAGTTGAAAGAATGAGGAGAGTCCATTCCGCTTCTATCTAGGGATGAGCTTACATTCGGAATCAAGTAATAATTTGCACCAAAATCTCATTTTTTCGCGAGCGAGGAGGCTGGAAAGGATGGAAACCCTGTCATGCTGACTGTGCATTTAGTAATATTCTTACATTAAACATGTTATTTACAATGTTACAGAGGGTAGAAGCACTGTTAGCAATTTATCCAGAGGGACACAAAAGAGCAGCAATGATTCCCCTGCTAGACCTGGCCCAGCGTCAGAATGATGGCTGGCTCCCCATCTCGGCCATGCACAAAGTAGCTGAAGTGCTGGACTTGCCTCGCATGAGAGTGTATGAGGTAGCCACCTTCTACACTATGTTCATAAGGTAAATTTCCTTTCCTTCCAATACAATACAAACATTGCAGCATCCATCTCCTTAAAGATCAGTCTCCAGGCCTACAGCTTTCATTACCGATATGATTTTCTTCTAGTGAAAACCAAGCAACATGGAAAACCTTTGCTTACTAAAAGGTTCACACAAGAAAAGATGCCATTTGGACTACATAAACTAGATATTTGCAAAAACAAAGCATTGTTTGGTACTTTCGTGTCGATAATACATTGGCAAAGCCAGAGAGCTATAGAATAGAATTTTGTGAAGTGAAAAGAGTTAAGCAAGAGTTTGGCTCTCCTTGAGATTCTGATATCTTTGTTGCATGATAACAGTTCACATAAAAACATTCTTGATGAAGATGTCAAGCTGACTATTATGAATGCCACTGCTGCTGGATTCAGCTTTATTTTTTTAAAGCCCTATTGTTTGTGCTTTACTGTCCTATCATATTGTTTTTAATCACTTCCAGACGACCCATTGGCAAATACCACATTCAAGTATGCACAACCACTCCATGCTGGCTGAGGGGATCTGATGCTGTCCTTAATGCCATCAAGGAAGCCACTGGCTGCGAAGTCGGGGGTAACAGCGCCTGTGGGAAATTCTCCGTTTCTGAGGTTAGTGTTTACATTAATCAAAATCGCGTTATCGTTATCGCGTCGGGTGATGGTGACTGCCGTAAGCCATGTAAGTTGGGTCTCCACAAAAAGCTCTGATGCTAGCCACATAAACAAACAAACTTCATCTTGTGAAGTGGGTTGTTGTGTTGCCACAGTATAACTGGATAAGAACTTATGGCCAAATTGTATTGTATGTGTCAGTTTATCCATACCAGAACTGCCACTTCACCTGCTGTGCTTTCTATAGATTGTCTCATTTCTGATTTGTTGGCATTGAAATGCTTTTAATAGACCTCTATAACATTGGTATCAGGTTTTAGAATGTGCAATACAATGAAATATCATAATGTATAGATCTGAAGAACAATACCTGTTATAAGCTGTACTGGGTTACATGTCAAAGGTATCATAGTCATTGAATAATTATCCTTCTTGTTTTAAAATAAAGATATAAAAACTGTTCAAGTTTGTATACCTGTCCTGTGACTTGATAAGGTTCTGTTCTAAAAATTTCGAGTAATTTATATGGCTGATGTTATTAATGTATTGAATTACAGGTTGAATGCTTGGGAGCTTGCGTCAACGCGCCAATGATCCAAGTTAATGATGATTATTATGTGAGTATACTATTTGAGGTTTCTTTGTTTTGAAAGATTAACATGTAAGAAGAAATTCTGACAAAGGAAGGAAGACTGACGACCGAATTGGTATAATTGTTGAGAAGTCGGCAACTACATCAAAAGGTCGCGGGTTCGATCGCCGCACATTACAAACATTTCTGTGCATGAACATGTTTCTTTATATTGGTCTGGGTGTTTCCTATGTATATCAAGTGTGTACTTACAAAAGAAAATGTATTTAAGTATGTCTATCCGTTGTCTAGTATCCCCTATAAACGGTCTTTAATTAGCTCATCTTGGCGCTAGATGGCGGTGTGGAATAATGTCAAACGATATTCATTAATTTAATTTGAATAAAACAGTCAATCTACAGCAAATCCATTAATTGTCTGTTATTACTGATGTCTCTGCGTTTTAGGTAGCTCAGCGTATTGATTTATGTTCTGTTTGTTTTCAGGAAGACTTATCCATAGAAGACACAAAAGAAATAATTGAAAAACTAAAGAAGGACGAAAAACCATTAGCAGGACCTAGGTATGTGTCTATTTCAGTTGTGTATGTTAATTCACCCTATAGTTCGGTTTTTGTGATTTTAAAGTAGGAAAAAAATCTTTTTTGATTATATTTAGGAGTATTAATAATATTAATATCAATGTCCGTCATTACTACCTCCGCTTGAAATTGGATAATAGAATAATGGTTAAAGAAGGGACCTTTAGCGGGCCATAAAAGTACCTACTAAAGATCGTCTAAGCTGAAATGACGGGGCGCATACAAGGGTGCTCGCTTGTATGCGTAGATGCAGTGGAAGGGCGCGTCATTTCAGCTTAGATGATCTCTATCTACTTGGTGGGTTTTATCTGAAATGTTTTGAAAACGGTTCACTGTGTCAACTGATACCTCTTAGCAGGATCGGTTTCGAATTCAATAATCATATTGATCACTGGTATCAACCAGTATCCATGGAAACAAAACGTAAATTGTAATTGTCCACGTTATAAATAATTGTTTTATTTCAATATGTGAAGTTCGCGTGAATAATAATAAACTACAATCAAACCTTCATATTTTTCCAGGAGCGGTAGGTTCGCCTCTGAACCGCTAGGGGGCCTGACGTCGCTCACGGAGGAGCCTACAGGCCCTGGCTTCGGCGTTCAGGAAGGCCTCAAGGCCTAGGACCGTTTTGTAATTTTATTCATAGGCAATATTTAAATAAATCATGTTAGATCAATAAGGAATTTAATTTTTATTGCTAAATAATAAGGATTATTAGTAATTGATATTTTTAAACCGAGGCAGTTATGTTATTAAAGTTGATGTTAAGACGTAACAAAAAACAGCCTTTATTATACATCACATTTAGACATTTTAGAGCTCATTCACATTATAGTCCGTTCGCGTTAAGAATGCAGTAATTTCAGGTAATTTCATACTTGTCCTTCGATCTAGCACGCCGCCTAACCAATCAAATCGTTCCTAATTCAAAAGTCAAGTCCACAGTGGCCAGTTGAACGCATATTTTCGAATGCAAAGGTTGGTTGTGGATCTGAGTTTTTTTTGTGTGTAACAGAATTATATTCAAAAATCACTGCGTTCTTAACGCGAACGGACTATTGGTCGGAAGCAGCGCGACAGCAGCGGATGCCTTCATATTACAAAAACAGCCGCGGGATTTGCTTAGATTAGAGTGCATAATCGGCTGCTACTTTTTTTAGTATGGAAGTTAGCCGCCTGTGAACCGCGCGACTGTCGTGCTGCTTGCGACCTAATGTGAATGAGCTCTTAGGCTCCATCTACCAAAAGGAAGATATCAACAAACTGCACTAACTTGCCATACAAAACATTTCTACCTTCAGTTATGCCAACGGTTCATTGTGTTATTGTAATAGACCGAGAAACAGTGCACAGAAAAATGCATTAAATATAAAATCAATTAAATAAGATATCATATCAACCCACACATTATTCAAGTTTGCGTAATGAGAATAATATTATCGTATTATATTATTCTCAAGCTGGTGTGTAACATTGTCATGTATAAAAAACCTTAGTGGTCGCCGTTTTAGCAGGGTGACAAAACTTTAAGTCTGGGAAGGAAACGCATTAAGTTGATAGATTGGCCTACCTTAAGAAACGCCGGTAATTATGGTTTTGGTTATTATATATCTGTAGTTAAAGAAGGTATTGACGGCTCAGAAACAAGTAAAACACTATTCAAAACTAGTGGTAATAAGGTTGCTTTCCATAAATGATTAAATCCTACTCGTTTTCGCATAAATCAGCGACCATTCACGTGTTGTGATTGTGGTACAGTGGGCGACACATCTAGCGTTGGAAAATAATCTTTAATACAATAGAATAAGGTGATACTAACTGTAAAGGTGTATACAGACAGTTGACCTGTTTTATCACATATAATTTAGAAATTGACACCACAGAATACTTAAATTACACGCCGCTGTAAGATGTAAGATGGCTCGATAAAAACAATTAAAGATAAATACTTTTACTCGTAAAAGATTAATTTTGCTTGGATGACGTTAGTTACCCAATAGATAAACGAGTGTACGTTATGTGAATATTTCCTTATCAGTAGTAAAAAGATAAGCCTGGTTGGCCGACGTCGAGACTCGGACTAACCAGTCTTAGCCCACTGAGTGTTTAATATTTATCCTGTTCATACATTTTGTTGCTTCAATTGTTTATAAGGTCAGCCAGTAGTTTATGAGTCAGGATACTGTCAGGGGCAGTATACAGCTGTATAATAGTATGTGAAAACAAGAATTTAGTGGAATAGTGCGATAAACAAAGTGTGCATCTAAATCTGTCGTTATACAGGCGTGATTGGATTTAGTACTTTTAGAAACAAAAGTTTTGATATAAATGTGAATGTGAAGTCTCTTAAAAGTGCTAGGAAAGTGATGAGACTTTGTGAAAGTGTATTAACAGATGTTTCGGAGAACTCTAAGAGGTAACGATGGATCTGAGGGAAGTAATGTGGATTACACGAAGGTTCAGATGTGGGAGGATGAGAATGCCCTTAAGACGCCAATTAATAACGTAAGTATTCCTTACTCCAATGAAATTACTATAAGACGTACAGAGGTGCACACATCAATCTCTACATAGGGGCACCTTATGCGGCTGACATTATAACCATTTTGCACTTGTGTTGTAAAGGTTGATGTGTGCGCCTCTGTACCTAGATAGGTTATGTCAGTGACGCGAAGTCAAAAATTTACCCCTAGCATTACGTACCTATAGTTTGACCGTGTAGTGTACAAGATATCACGATTATTTACTAGAGCGTAAACGAGGCAGATACATGTGGCACAGTGTTGTCTCAAACTGTCAATGCTTCGCTCAGGTGGTCGAAAGTCCTGATTTCGGGTCTACGACTTTTTAATATGAAATCATTGCCTTATCTGGCGGCTCGTTCAGCACCTCGATGTGGAGTGATTCAGGATTGAGTCTTAAAACGTCGTGATTCGAAATAAGGAGATTAGGAATTGGGAGTTCGGCGATAACTTTCTTATCAGTATAAAATAATATCAAATACCTACCTACACCCAATTCCGCCATGGATATCCGGCATATATTTTGATAATATCAGATAATCACGCGTGCAGCGACCACCAAGTGCACATCAGGTGATACAACATATGGTTTGGGCCTTCTTAACAGACCATCTTCGCGGCAGTCAGCATAATGTTTGAGCATTAAGTCCTCCTTATGAACTAAGTGGTTTGGATTGTCGATTAAATGAATACTAGTCTGGTAACTTGGTCAAGGTGTTTTAATAGCTTTACTGGGAGGTGGCTGGCTTTCTAGCCATAAAAGTTTATCTGTTTTAATGATTCACATTAAGAGAAGTTGACTAGCGAGCTGCTCCCATTTAAGAAAATGCATACTTCGTCTGGCACTGCTTAGCGAGAGGGTAGCGAGCGAGCGCGTTTTTTCCGATTACTAGAAAAATTAAAACTAAATAATTACTCGTCAAAATTGAAAAGCTCGTATCGCGCTAATTACCGTTCGCGTATTCGGGTCATGTTGATTGTTTAGAATTGGTTGTCTAGCCTCATAATAACTTAAACTTAACGTCCTTAACGTTAACTAAGCCGAATATTTTATATTTCTGAGCATGTTTCCCAATTATCTGCAATTTTATGGATTTTGTACTATTCGTTTTGTAGTTCGTGATGGAGCTGGCTGCAAGTTGGTCCGATTAACGGCATGACGAGCTACCCCCTTTCATCCAGCCATCTCTTCTCTTCTTGCTCTATAGCAAAGAGCGCATTTGGTAGGAGCGAGAGTGGAGAGAAATGGGCAGGCCGAGCTGTACGGACAACGGCATGACAGCCAGTCGTTTCCGATTAGTTCTTCTTGCTGTATTGTAAAGAAATGCCATAGAAAAAACGGAAATGGATAGCCTTCTGTGCCGTTGACTGTTTAACTTAATTACATGACATCGATGCATACACAGTTCGACTTGATACAATTTTCAGAATTGACTTTGAAACAAGGCTCTATAATTAAAAAAACCTTTGCATTCAAATAAAAAGTAAATACGTCAAATCAGCTGTCATGTGTCAACTTGACATTAAAATTCCTCTTGCTCACGTTTGTGACGTTTGTACGCCGACGACGGCGCCGACCTGTCAGCCATCAGCCAGTGGATATTCTTGCGTTGGTGTTTCGTGTTGTCTTCTCGGTGCATAAAATGTCTTTCAAGGCCTAAGCTTAAAGCTTTGTGTGAACCATGAAAAGTAGCCCCACGCGCAAATATGAAAATTTCTCCAGCGACCACCAAGGGAAAGAAACGGATAAATATTCGCTAGACAGTCAAGACACCGCCAGTGTGGTTAGTCATTTGTTAAGTTTATTGATTTTGTTTGTGTACCATTTACAAGATATTATTGATTTTCATGACTGTTAATATTTAATGAGTGTTTGATTGGGTGGAAGCTTCGTTATTCCTAAGGCTTATCGATTAGCGTTGATGCTTAGCCTGTTGTCGTGAGCTACCTGTCTAGGGTACCTTAGGAGTTGGAGTGTTGGTGACGACCTAGATCTTTCTGCGGTCAGGTTGTCGTATGATATTGCACGCAGGTGTACTGTCCGGTCCACTGCAATGCTAGATCTATCGACGAGGCATGTATGTATGTGTGTCTAGTATCTACATTCACTTTCTCCTAGCACTTTTACCGCGATTTTTTGTCTGTCAGAGAACTTTTACTAATTAAATTTTCAAGTTGCGTACTATTCATAGACCTCATGACTTGCTAATGTGAAATAAATAAGGTTGAATTAGTGACATTGAAAAAAGCCCCTTTTTGAAATTCACAGTATTGATTTTTATGCAAGTATGGACTGCCTAGTTCATGTCTTCGGTTCCTAGTCATTTTGTAAACATTACAAAATAGGGTTTTTGTATTCTTCTAGCTATTTACAATATTTTATCAATAGCATAATGAAACCATGGGCAAAAATCTTAAGTAGGAATAGGAACTTATCAACAGTTAAAGTTTTAAGTAATGGGAATGGGGAGATGTTATACCTATGTCTTTGAATCATGATTATGAAATAATTAAAACATCAGCAGCTCCAATGAATGTGGAGGAATGGTCATTTTAAGTGCTTACTAATTACATCTCGTTATTTCGTCCAAATACTTCTAATATTTGCTTTGTTTTGAGTCAATGTTATTTTTTACCTCTTTCTTTTGCCACAGCCTCTAAGGTTCATACTTGCCACCAAGTTGCATTATAATAAACATGAATATATTTTTATAAATCACTTTCAGCATTCAAACCAAAAACTCTTTGTTTTAGTCTTACATTTGAAAAAAAATTAAAAATTAAAGACAAAAATATAGTTCCAACATTGAAAGCAGAAAAAGTTTGGAAAAGCTTATGCATTGCTAAAACTTTATTCCTTTCAGTATACCATAATGATTTTTAAATATGCTCAGGTAGTTTAGGTAGGCGCACAGCTTTATATGTATTCACAATTGTGAATCATAATTACTACAATTATTTAACCTTTTTACCACCAAAGAAGAAATAAAACAATTTTTTAAATAAAATCAAATGTTTTTCGCCAGAGCTGTCATAATATAAAAACTATACACAAGTGTAAACAGCTCCGTATGAGACAGATAACTCATTGAATTGATTTGCACAAATTATAACTCATTGTCGTTCAGTTGTTTAAACGATGCGCGCGCACGATCACGCGTTTACGACAACACGTAGCATTAAATACTATTTGAAAGATATAGTGTTATATTTGCTACTGTGAGCTATATACTGCTGCTGTTAAGACATACTATGAGTTATTAATTGTGAAGTGCTCGGTGATTAGGTAAACTTAAGAAAGTTATCAATGTAGAACTAATCCAGTTAGCTGGCCACCAGTATGATATAAGTGTAAATTCCTTACTGGCTTGTGAATGTTTAATAAAAATTGTTGTATTAGCGAAAACAATTAAAATTCTCGTATAACTGACCTTCAGAGCCAGAATGAGTAATAACTGTGACAAATTACTCCATGTGTCCAATTCACCCATGGATCAACAGACTCTTGACTAATTTAGTTATCGTTCTTTTGATTGGCACGCTGGTAACACAACAGTCTTAGGTTTTCTTCAGTGAGATTGGCAATTACAAGTACCTACTAGTTAGAATCTGTGCTTTTTTTACAATGTGGAGAATTCTACATAGATATTATGGCTACAGTAAAGTGTCTAAGGTTTGTATTTTTTTTTATTATGTTATCTCCTTATAGTTGCAACTTTCAGACATGCTTTCCTTATTAAACCAAAACGTCAAATTGAAGAAAATTCATATAAAACTAGATAAGATAAAATACCTTAGCCAACCAAATACCAGTAAGGAGACATTATGTGTACAATGTAGTGGTCTTATCGCTACAAAACGATTTCTTCCAGGCAACCCTCAGATACTTGGACCTAGTTATGTCTTTCCATCATTTCTATCATCAGGCTTATGGTGTACTATGTCTGATTAGGTATTTAGGCACTTAAAGAATGGTATATTGATATTTCTCATACTCAAATCTTTACTCATTCATATTGAAAATATAAATTCCATAGCAGATTTTTTTATGCAAGCTACTATTTACTTTCCACTTACTTATCTCTGAAATAACTTACAAATGATGGCTTTCATTCCTAAGTTATTTCTTTAGTTAGAAAACCCTCAATTTATTATTAAATGCACGCACGCACAACATGCATACTCGTCATAACCAGATATAGGTATAATTGAGTTTTTTGAGTTTTCGCGCTTTCATGTGTACGCAAAACGACAGAAATAACTCTTGATTCAGCCAAGTCGAGCAAACTAAATTTAATTATGAAATGGTGTTTCTACCATCGCACTATCCTTTCCATAGGGCCTAGAGCCGTCATGGTCTCGTATAGTTCGGTTCTTGAGATGTTCCTACTCTGGCTAAGATGCGCACCGCGACAAAATTTTATCTCGCTATCATTTATTGTGTCTTGCAATTCGGTGTTTGCGCGAGAAAAGTGCTACACACTTACTTTTACTACCGCTGTTCATGTGTTAGGCAAGATACTTTTACTTAACATACTTGAAGGAACTACCTGCCGAGGTCTTCCACTTGAGTTATGTTATGTGGTTGTTGAAGAGGGGTTTGAAAAACATCTTACACAGTCGCAAACCGCGAATGACACCTCTGCCCTCGTTACACGTGTCCGTAGGTTGCGGTAATCGTGTACTACCACGCGGTCCGCATGCTTGTTTGCCACAGTTGTTGTAGATGAAAAAGTGATAAAAAACGAAACCACCTTAACAAAATAGTCCGCCTACTGAAACTTATGTTGGTTCCGAAGACAGGCGGGAATCGAACCCACGTCTTTCGCAAACCGGGTGACTGCACTTACAACTGTGCTACCGAGATCATTAATAGACCGGCCGAATCTTTCTGGTATATAATATCCTATGAGCCAGGTTTTTCTGGTTTCGGATCTTTAGTAAAGATACTGCATGGAAAATGCTAAAAAAATCTTATGATGGTTGTTTAAACTCTTGTTTATTTGGCCACGGTAATGGTTTGCTTCGCTTACTGTTCAAAATTGAGTAAATCGGAACGCGCCTCTTCATGGACAGATGTCAAGATCGTCAACAGCCAATCACAGCGCTGAAGACACGCTCCATTCCGCGCGCCTTGATTATTGCGCTATCCCGCCGTTTTTCACGTTTACTTTTTTATAAATCAATAAATTTCCTTCTTCTACATTTTTCATCAAGATAAAATTGATTTTCATTTAAACTACCTGGATTTATCCTCGACATGGTCCTAATCGAAGCCGGATATTACAAATTGATTGTAAAACCGATGAATTAAGTGGATTTGGTGTTATTGGGTGTTAATTTGCAAGAATTAAAGAAATTGGATGCCAATAATATTCTCCATGAAGATTACCCTACGAAGAGCACAAAGCGAAGCAAACAGGGCTAAAGCTATTCAATTTTCTTTATTATTAACCCAACACTCTGATTCAGGTAGTATTTTGTTATATTGTGTATTTTCAGAAGGTCATTAACCTACTTAGTTTGCCTAAGTTTTCTTTAGCGCATATTATTATTATCTCTTCGCATGATGAACAAGGTTTGAGTTTTATTATTTGTGATTGTGTTTATAGCTCAGTACTATTATTATTTGTAAGCTCAAACCTATTAATTAGTTAGTTCTTCTTTTATTATTGCGAATTGATGTGACTAAGTAGGTATTAATTTCATTGTGAATTCTTGTTAAAGTTATGTTTCATTTATTTGTGTGCAAACGAAATGTTTGATTAGCGTTTTCAAATCCTTTTTTCGATTGTTTGTTGTTATTAATTATTACGCTTTTTCACACACATTTTTATTATTGAACATAATAATTATTTTTAGGTAGTCATCTGCAACTGCATCATAATAATTACTTTTGGTGATACTTATTTGTTAATTGTGACATTATAGATTGGCAATTCGTCTCCCAGAATGTCTGAAAAACGAGATGAGAGGCAGCTAGTCAAGTTAAGAGGCAGTTATAAAGTGCAGTTAACTACATTTGTCAAGTATTTGAATGAACTTATTCAACGTGACTCTTTGACCACTCTTCAGGCGAATGAATTGCGAATGCGCTTAGGTAAGATCGAAACAGTTTCTTATAAATACGACGAGGTACAATTAGAGTTGGAGTGCTGTTCGGACGATGAAAATGTATTCTCAGACAGGACAGAGTTCGAATCCTGTTACTTTTCTTCGGTTGCTCAGGCTCAGGATTTGTTAGATCAATTTGAGTGTTACCGAGTAAGTTCAGAACATTCTAATAAGGTTCAAAATAACAACTCTCAGCTCGTTAAGTTACCTACAATTCAACTGCCGAAATTTAGTGGATCATATGATAATTGGCTCGAATTCCGTGACACATTTACGAGTCTTATTCATTCAAATAGTCAGATAGATGAGATAAATAAATTTCACTATCTTAAGGCGTCATTAGATGGGTCTGCTGCTGTAGTGATTCAGTCCATTGAGTTTTCATCAAGGAACTACAGCGTAGCTTGGAGACTCCTCTGTGAGCGTTTCGACAATAAGCATTTGTTAATTCAAAATCATATTGCAGCCTTATTTAATATCGAACTAATCACGAAGGAGTCTTCAACTACTTTAAAGCGTGTAATTGACCGATTAAACCAAAACCTGCGTGCATTAGAATCGCTGGGTGAACCTGTAGGTCATTGGGACACACTTCTCATTAATATTGTCACCCAGAAGCTCGATTCAAGGACTTTCCGCGAATGGGAAGAGCACAAAGGTAGGTTAGATGGTAATTACGCGATTTCATTCTCAACCTTCATACATTTCCTTAGAAACCGCGCTAATTTACTAGAGACGTTAGAATTATCAGGCAACACTGTCACTAATACTAACTTTTTGAATACTAAAACAAATACAAAACCTAAATGTATGGTTACAGTGCAAAATGATAACGTTTCTATTAACAAGGAATCTAATTTTAATTTGAAATCATGCCCTAATTGTAAAGATAATCATTACTTAAATAATTGTCCTCAATTTCTAGCTTTAAGCAATGACGAGAGATTTGAGCTATTGCCGAACTTTAAAATTTGTTACAACTGTTTCCGCTCAGGTCATTTCGCTAATAGTTGTAAGAAACCAGGCTGCAAGGTTTGTAAGCGAAAGCACAACACGCTTATGCACATAGCAGATTTTAGTAGGAAGTTGGTTTCGCGCAATGATTCGCCTAGAAATATTGATAGCCACGCTATTCAAGCTGAGGCTTCGCCCAGCAGTGGCAGCCTGTCGTTTTCAGCTAGGGTAGCTTCATCCTTGCCTGTACGTAACAGTGAGTGCAGTGAGGTACTGTTATCCACGGCGTTAATAAAGGTGTACGACGATCAAAATCGCGACCATTTAGCTCGTGCGCTGCTCGACAGTGGCAGCACGTCGTGTTTCATCACTGAGGCTATGTTTAAGAAACTTAATTTGCAAAGTGAGTCCACCGACAAATCTGTATCAGGCATTAATAATGTTTCATCTAGCATCAGTAAAATGTGTCAAGTGCCTATCAAATCTTTAAATGATAGTTTTTCAGGAAAGTTACAATGTTATGTATTGCCTACAATCACGAGCAAAGTGCCTAGGCGTCAGGTTAATTTAAGTAATTTTAATATCCCATCGGATATTTGTTTAGCAGACCCGCATTTTCACACGCCCGCTTCAATTGATTTAATAATCGGTGCTGTGTTCTGGGATCTCTTAGGATCGCAGCGTCGCAAGTTAGGTGAGGGTATGCCATCTTTAATTGAAACAAGCCTAGGTTGGATTGTTTCTGGTCCAGTAAATACCAACTTCTCAAACTCACATAATCAAAATAATAAGGTTTCCAAAGTTGGCGACAGCGCACTAGCGCCTGCTCTTCTAGCTTCTGGTAGGACCCCATTGAAAAAGTAAAGTCTAATGGGCCTCCCAGTTATTGTAAATAAATTGTGACGATTAATATAGTAATTTTAATTTGATTAAGTATAGGTTTACAACAAGCCTAGAAATTAGCTATATTAGTATAGTAATATTATTTTGTTCAATGTGCCACCTAATAAACACATGCATTTCCTAGGCAATCAGTCATTGCCTTAATTATTAATCTTGTTATTATTTTCTCCGTGTGTTATCCAGTCAATGTTGTTTTATATTGTGTTAGGTTAAGGATGCACAAACTGAATTGGTATGACCATCAGTTATCAACGGAGGTAAATAAATTTTGCACATTGACATTATTTTTTCGTTGCTTACCTAAGTTAGTGTAACCAACATACGCATTTTTCTAATTATTTTCATTACTTAAAAGGTATATGTTTGTTTAGATTATTAGTAGACTTACAAACTACATTTGCTGTTGGTTGAATGATACTTAGGTAGGTATAACTTGATTATGTTAACAACTGAAAGTTGCAAAATGCGCTTCGCTTTATTGTTACGTCACAACGCGAGTTCTTCGGGTATTTAGGATTTTTAGAGAATAGTTATTTATTTAAATAGTTAATTTAATAACTTCTTCATGTGAATCGCGTTGATGATTGTTTAGCAAGTTCAAACTTAATTTAAAATAAATCTTTTTCTTATCATAAATACAGTCCACTCGTTGATTAACTGAGTTATTTCAATTGAATACATTGTCGAAATTTGATTAATGTTTAAACAGAATCATAGTCACTGCAGTTTCATGGCAGCTCTTTAGCATGTTGATGGTCAACTATGCATGTAGTTTTTTGTCATTTAGTCAGAGACTGTAGAATCGTAAGTATTTATTTTATTCGTGTTATTTTACACCTAAAGCCATGATCCAGAATTCGTAGGTAATTTAACGAGCAATAGTTTATATTCAGCGTTATGTCAATTCATATCTCGTAGAGGAAAATCCTCCTATACTTACTCATAATGGTAACTATTTCGTAAGCTTCAGCTTTAGTGATTCAGGTGTTTTATCAGATTTATAATTCGCACAGCAATTCATTGGCTGACAGAGTGGCTAATGAAATCATTCTTTTCCGTTTTATTCTGCTTCACCTCATTTTGTTAGACTCTGGGAGTCAGGTGTCAAGTCTAATAAGTCTAGTATAATTTGTAAAGAGTGTTGGTAAACTATAATTTGCCCTTTGAAGAGCTTAGCACTAGGTATACAAATTCAGATCGAAGCCGTGTTGAAGACTCGACCACTCAACCCTTTATCATCATCCCCTGAAGACTTGACCCCATTAACACCAGCCCACTACCTTATTGGGCGCTCTTCTATTCGTCTGCCTCACCAGGACTATGGAGACAATCTAACTGAAGTTGAGTCAGCATTATTAAAGAGATAGAGCAGCTTGGTTATCCCCAAGAACGATAACATTTCCCAATTTAAGTTAAGCAGACTCGTAACTCTGTACCCAAGTTCCAGAAGTTCATTACAGAGCAGCTGACCATTGTTCCCAGAAGACCTTTCAGTCAAATTTGTTTTCTCCTTGTTCCTGTTCCCCTACCTATTCCTGGACCGATGAATATTGCTGGAAGACGAGGCTTCCAGCGCCCGGGGGCATGTTCAAAATTGAGTAAATCGGAACGCGCCTCTTCATGGACAGATGTCAAGATCGTCAACAGCCAATCACAGCGCTGAAGACACGCTCCATTCCGCGCGCCTTGATTATTGCGCTATCCCGCCGTTTTTCACGTTTACTTTTTTATAAATCAATAAATTTCCTTCTTCTACATTTTTCATCAAGATACACATATTTTTATTTCAACTACCTGGATTTATCCTCGACACTTACCTACCATTCCACCATTAGCTTACGTTTACGCAGTCACTGGCGTTTGCGTCAGTTATTTGTATCAGTATCGCGATAGTTGTTTTACTATTCGCTAGAGGTGCTGAACGAAATAAATTGATTTATTTCGTTTGTTGTGTTAATTAATCAATACAATTGCTAACGCTGACGTCACTCGTCTGAGACGTGTTCTAGAATAGAAATAGAAGCGGTTTTGTGTATCTTAAGAGCTAAAGGTTAAGTGTAGCTCAGTTCCATAAAAGAAAATACACTGAAGATTGAACTGATTTCAAAATAAATACCATCGCCTGTGTAACATTATAAGAATCTTTACGTTTTGTTTGTAGAACATCTGAATCGTAAAACCGCTTTAATGCTATTTTTAACAGGATAAATAAACTACTCCAAATAACGAGTCTGGCTAAACTTATGTAAATTACCTAAAACACTACCATATGAAGATATCTTTACGACCTACTTTACTCTGTTTATTATTCTGTGCCTGAACTAAGTTAATGTGTGAAAGATGCCACTAGCACAGAACCATTAGTGCGGATTAACTATTTAAATACTGTAGCAAAAATAACTAGTTTAGGAGAGTATGTACATGACTACTGTAACTACCTTGGAAGTAAACTTGTCTTTGCTGAATATCAAAGAAGAAAAGATGCGCAGGGGCGCCCTCATTGTAGGTACTCGTAGTACCAAATCGGCCGGTCTGTTAGCATCTCGGTAGCTTAGTGGTTAGAGCAGTCCCGGTTTGTGGAAGACGCAGGTTCCAATTTTATTCCTCGTGAAAACCTTGACCGAATGTTTTTCTTAATATTTCTATCTTTGAGATCATAGTATGCTTTTGTGCATACAAAACCAAGGCCTTACTCAATCATCTGAAGGCATCTTCAATGTTTCGTGCCAATTTTATATATTTCGTGCTGACTACCCATTTGATGAGCGAATCTTCTGCTAATGCGATATTGCATAAAGTTAATTTGGGGTATTGGTGAAGATAGCAGAACCAGAACCAAAAGAGGTTTTTTATCGCATTTTCCTTAATTAACCAGACTTACAACTTCGCTTATTCGACATAACATTAAGCACGAAATACACTGCTGGCAACGAGGCTACTTGCAGGTTTCTGTCGTGAAGACAAGTCTTGGCCGAGTAGAATTTGATGGTCGTGCGTGCCTTGCCAATTGCCCACCTACTCCGGTGTTACCATTGCAAGAACAGATCTACTGCATTTTTTATGAAACTGCCCACTTCATTACTGAACTTGTCAACCCCATATCAGTACCTCGCTGCTTCCCATTAGGTAGAGTTATAAAAAAACTGTCAAATAACAAGCCCTAACTATTATAATGTTATAAGACAGTGGAATACCAAATAGTTTGATGATAAAATCTTTCAATGCAAGTCAATCGATAAATCAAAATCTGCCAAATTGGCGGTAATCAGCCAAAAATGGTAACACCAAGAAGTTGGGAGCTTGTTGCTAACCGCGTAGAGTCATTTTTATGATAGAGGCCCCCAGACGCAGAGCTGTAGTCGTGAAACATAAGGTTATGACAAAAATTCTGTTCCAAAAATTACAGCAGGATATCTTTGAAGAAAAAGACTTAAGTCTTTAACTTTTTACCGCCCAACTAAGGTCACCTCTGCAGGTTCTGCTGGTAGCCAGCTGTGTATTTGCTACTTTATCAAATAAAGGTAGACCCTTTAGTAGATAAAGTTTTGATCCTTCAAAACTGCCGGAGACGCTGGCTAAGTGCTTAGTGTAGTGTTCACGAAACAGTGGGAATAACGATATGTTGGTACGGTCTTTTTCATACTGAATAAATAAATTACTTCAATTGTATTGACTGACTTAGCTGCTGATGGCTTTGACAGCTTTACCGATCTGTATGTTGTGCGCAAAAAGTAGAGTCTTTTGAACCTTAATTTTGGCCTAGCTAAGTGCACCGTGAAGAGTGGATGGACCTCGGCTTAAGGCCATACTGGTTTTTCACCAGAGCGAACCGGAGATTTGATTGATCTTATTAGAAAAGGTGTTCCCGCTTGATCGCTGTCAATTCCTTAAAACTATTTCATTCAGTAGAAAATGCAGAAAAATCAAAAACAAAATCACTTGAAAATACACATTCCGGCAAACTACGCTTGCACGGTATATTACCGTGACGCTCTTTAGAAAATAAGCTCATAGACATTCATTTTGTTTTTGATTAAAAACGTCGTTTAGGTAGGGCTACAATATAATTAAATTCTAGTGTCAAAGTGCCAAACTCCTCCGAAACGACTTTACCGATTTTGATGAAATTTGAAATGTATGTTCTTTTGTAAGTTCTGGTTTTCGGATCTTTAGTAAAGATACTGCATGATAAATGCTAAAAAATAATAATAACATATGTTTGTAAGGTCTGAGAATAGGTCTTTATCTATTTTTATACTTTTATGAAATTCCATAAATCCAATTTATCGGTTTTTTCCACATCCCATCACAGTATTAAGTTATTTCTCTTAAATAAACGCCGAACGTCTGAGCGCAAAAGTAATCTAAGTCTAGTGTGTGTTGAAAAGGTGCCGGTGAAACATTGATCGAGCACCTTTCCAAATAAAGCTACCCTAGAGAGCCTTGTATCAGGGCTGCTGAACCCTGATCAATAACTTCAAAATAGACGTCTCCAATGCGCTCGCTCTACGTTGAGACTTGATACTGGTTGACGACCCGTTCAGTGCAGTTGTTCTGAGCGCCAGTTGGGTCTCAAAAGGTCGAGGGTCTGATTCCCGCATCAACGTAAATGCTTGTTGAATCGGATTTTTAGTTTAAATGTTTGTGGTACGATCGTTATTCCATCACATATGGAACATCACATTTTGCTTTGGTCTCAAAGTGAGGTCTCATTATAGATACTTAAATGTCATCATTCATATAAAAACTTAGCAGACTGACGCTGCTTCAACTTCAGCTTAAGTTTATATCCTAACTTACAGGCAAACCTTAGATATTCCTGTAAATTAACTAGCTAAGTTCGAGTTTACGCCGTCAGTCTCTTTCCCTCTTGGGTGATGTCTCTTTTCCACTCTGTGTGTCCCAAAGCGTAGTGCTACTCAAATTCCACCTCCTAATAAGCTAGCCAATATTCCCCCGTGAAGCCATGCAGATAAGACAGTGATGCATCAGCGTTGATCAGTGAAATGCACCGACTGCACTCGAGGCGAGACAATATGCACTCGACCTAGAATGCTGCATGCAGAGTGGAGGCAGGGAGAATAGCCTATTACTTACCTAATAGCACTGGGGCTGTTTTGAAGGGGTTTGTTTTTATAGCGGGCTGTAGTGCATTTGAGGGAACTTGAATTTGTAAAAATGCATCAGTTAATTAAAAACTACCAGTCAGGAATTCTAGATGATATTCAAGAGGAAAGTGTCGTGCCCTGCTGGTTGAATATTGCATATAGCTAGGATTTTGAGTTTGCTCTGTTTGTCTTGAGCTCATTTGACCTTAAAAAAACTATGACAGGAAGCTTAATATCTTTAATTTTAGGTACGTTTTTGAGAAGTGTAGACTTCCGAGTGTTCCGTTGACTAGGATTTAGTCGTGATTAATATGGCAACCTTTTGTGTTTGATCTATCTTGATCTATTATCAGATCTATCCTAAATTCAAATAAATTGTATTTTTGTTTCACGTTTTCATTTTGATAACTTGAATTACTTAACCTTTTCCTTACCTTAACTTACTTGCCATTAGCTTTTCGGCTTAATCACTATAAGGTATACGAAACAAACAATCGAATGCGTCCACTGCAGGGCAAAGAGTCTTACCACTTTATTCCACTGTCCTCGATCGAGATCTAACAATGACCAATCCTGCCAGTAGCTGTCCAGCCGTGTCTCCATCGTCGCCTTAGTCTACCGTGACTTCTTCTGTTGGCTAAGCTAAGTTGCCTGTTGCCAACAGCATTAAACTGTTTTTCGCCAAATTATACTGTTGTCAGCATCAAAATGTGCAAACACATTATTATGTGTAGAAGTGCGAAAAGCTTCTTAAAAATATGTACTTAAGACAATAAATAAATAGAATACTGTTCATTTTAATGAAATACTGTTTGATATCCTTCATAGACCTAAATATACTTTATTTCTGAAAGAAAAAGTTGGCAACCCTACTAGGCTCCCAGTCAAGTAATCCTCTTGGCCTAAAGCTCAGCTGGCATACGACAGATTTGCCAGCCCAGTTCCACCTAAGATGAGCAGTTTTTGCGTGACGTTCTTGATTGGAGCACACCATATCTATTTCTTTATTTCAAGACTGTTATTTACTTCTTCCATTGTACAAAAAACAACATAGTAAGATAACCTAGCTGAATCCGTTACTAATTTTACCTCAACAAAGAAAAAATATCTTAATCCAGACAGTATAATTATTGTTTCAATGGCAACGAAGATTATCTCTCACTGATTACAATAAATAGATAGTGAATTGCATTATTCTGAAAGGTTATAGAGAAATTTAGTGATGTGGAACTCGATTTGCCAAACCGAGTAAAACCGGTTGGAAAATTCTGTAAATTGGATTTTGAAACGGAACGTCCCAATCACAATAAACGTGTTTGATGAGTTGGCAAATGAACCAAACCGATGTTCAATATGATTCCATGGTATTTATTGAACCAGCGGCTTGCGATTTTTATGTAGGTTATTAATACGTATTAAAAATATGGATTCATTGGTAGAACTCGCACCTACCCTAGGATCACAATAAAATTACTTTCTCATTTAGTGAATGTCCACCTCATAGTTGAGGTGAGGTCTGTGCCCAGCAGTGGGACGTATATGGGCCGTTTATGTTAGTGAATGTAAGAAAAATCGGTTTAGGAAGACGTCAACCGATGCAAAGATCAACTTGGTTTACCGGTTTGAAAAGTGCAGTCGCTACATCACTACGGAAAATTACTTTGGTCCTGGTACTGAAACGGCATGGCACCGTCATGGTTAAGCGAGATAACAGGATGACAATCGTTAGTTTACAGAAAACTGTAATTTTATACTTTTTGTTTTAATTTAAAATGCCGTCCTTTG
The DNA here is from genome assembly GCA_950022985.1 of Udea ferrugalis. Taxonomy (NCBI): domain Eukaryota; kingdom Metazoa; phylum Arthropoda; class Insecta; order Lepidoptera; family Crambidae; genus Udea; species Udea ferrugalis. Next base: position 2,930,311 of record OX465528.1, on the reverse strand, counting down.
AGACAATGTGGGCTTTGTTTTTATAGTTACCTGGTATTCAAGGTGACCTAACTTTTCTTTGTAGGTAGTGTTATCCTTAATATTGTCTATGGTCGGGTATGGTATACCTTTGTGTATGATTATTTTATTTTAGCATTAGGGATGCATTATCATCTTACTAAAGATAGGAAAACCAGAAAAAGACATTCGGTCTTGGCTTCAGGCGCGAGTGTTTAGGGTATAATGCCTAAACATTGGTGAAACAAACCTGGCTGCCAGCTAAAATATACCAGAAAAAATCGGCCGGTCTGTTAATAGTCTCGGTAGAACAGTGGTTAGTGAAGTTGCCCGGTTTGCGAAAGACGCGGGTTCGATTCCCGCCTGAAGTCAAAACCGAATGTCTTTTTCTGGTTTTCCTATCTTTGTGTATGAGCCAGTAAATAAGTCATCATCATCATCATCAACAGCCACACGACGTCCACTACTCAACGTAGGCCTCCCCGCAACACTAGGCATATAGGCCAGAGGGGCCAGTTGTAGGCGGGTTGAAACCCTGCGACCGACGACCGACCTGATACATCAGGTCGTCCGTCCACCTTGCGAGTGGGCGTTCAGCGCTGCGTTCGGCCTCAATAAGTACTGACTTACTTTTGCTTTTGTTTCAGCATTCCAAGGAGGAGGAGGGGGGAGGGGGGCGACGCGGGACCACAGACGTGAGCGCGGGCGCAGGCGACATGTGGATCAGCTCTGTGGAGAGTTCCATACTCACTTGGGAGGAGGTAAGCTTAGTTGGTTACTCTGTCAAGAATCGTACCCCCGAATTCACTAACACAAATCAAAGTTAAGCATCCATCAGAAGTATAGCTGTCCTCTTTAGTTTCCTTGACATTTTACGGGACAGCATAAGCGTGAGCGCGTGCTTAGTCTTGATTGACGTTTGTGAATTCGGGGGTTAGTCAGATGTAATATACAGGGTGATTATAAAAGAGATCACCTAATTTTCAGTCGGAACTCTGCATCAGTAATTCAATGGATTTATGAGAACGAACTTTTTTTTTTACTTTTTGGATTTTTATCAGCTGTTTTAAAAATGGTACGTGGATAATTTCATAATCCCAACACGTCACGATATTTCGCATGAATTAAACTACAAGTAAGTAATTAGGTATAATGGTGCGCGGCAGCCAGCCGTATTTTTTATTGACTTGCTAGGATACAATAAAACATTAAGTTTAAAAAGGACGTATTTTGTAGTTTTCTAAAGAGCTTATTTCAAAAAATTGGCAACACCTTGCAAAGTCATCCTGTGTGTATCCTGTTACTTTAATGGTAAGTGAGACTTCTATACTTACAGGATGACTTCTACAGGATCAAAAATAATTCAAGATTCTAGTCGACTGAAAAGTCAGCGTGAATCGACTTAGCCAATTTTCAAAAAAAATATTCATTTAGACTAGACTGTCGAGGTTATTGACTTGGTTGCTAAGCAGATCACGCAGAGACATCAATTGATCAATTTGTTATTATTAATATGATCAACTCTTTAATCAAGCACATGCTCGAATGGTTGTTTCGTTAATAGTTAGCCTGAAGAATGAAATTAGGGATATTCATCGTAGTGCTTCGTGTTATTTTAAGCTTCCTTTCTACCTAGGGCCTTATCACCATATCACTTTACGTATTTTTATTTTTACAAAGACAAAATTCAGCACATAAAATACTAATAATGCAAAATACTGGAGCTAGTGACAAGGACTCTTGATGACTAATTATGATGATAATAATTAGTAAATCTTTGTTCAGCGAAAGCGCTTGAATTTTGTATATGTTAAGGCCAATGGCATCTACCTAGTATTTATTATGAGAGTAATACACACACTTCCCATATTAAAATTGTATTTAAAATTTAATGAAAACTACCGAATCGTATAATAACTCGGTTCTGAAGCCCTCATGGACCCATATCATAAGGATTGCGAAAGTGTCTGGTAGTCTGAATCGAGTTCGCACTCAGGACCATCACCAAGGGAGCTAATGGGATAGTCGATTTGTCGACGTGTTACTATGTAATCATCATCAGCCTTTGTTGAGCCACTGCTCGACGTAGGCCTCCCCTAATGCGCGCCAACGCGCCCTATCTTCAGCTAGACGCATCTATCTCCTGCCAACAGCCTTTCGCAAATCGTTGCTCCACCTAGCCTAGAGGGCATCCCACACGCTTGTCGAGATGGGGTCTCCTCTCTAGCACGCGCGTACCCCAACGGTTGTCCGTTCTACGGCTAACATGGCCAGCCCACTGCCATTTCAGCTTGCTAATCCGGTGGAATACTTGTATGTCGTTAACCTTAGTTCTCTGCCGGATCACCTCATTTCTAATTTGATCCCGCAGAGAAACGCCGACCATATCCCTCTCCATAGCCCGCAGAGTGACTTTATATTGGTGGACCAGCCGTGCCATAAGTGTCCACGTTTCGGCTCCGTATGTCATGACGGAGTCTTTTGTGTTTAGGCATTGTGGGATCGATAATGATAAACACATTCTCACTATTTTCTGGCACTCTGTTGCCTGGGCAACGGGTGTGTATGTATTCAGTCTGTATTGGACGAGTATAAAGTTATCAAATAAAGTGGAGTTTTAATCAACTTGTATAACTAAAAGGAAACAAGGTACGGCCTTGCCTGTCGACCATTCTCTAGATTGAATAATTACTTAGTGTTATGGGAAACGTTCAATGTTATGGAATGTTCTTATAGATCGATAAATATTTATATGTTTCTAGGGCGTCGTGGCCTAGTGGTTACTCTTTGACATGAAGCCCGTGTGGTCCGAAGTTCGACTCTGGCTAGATCACTTAGCTCGCTACTTACCACGTTGGGGTCGAAATTTGTTCCTCGAAACGTGGGCTTCAGAACGTACCGTTCACCATGACTGCAAAAGTCGGCGTGCCTCTGACTACCTTGTTCGGAATATAGTCTTTGAGTGTATAAATAGGTATTAATATCGCTGATAAGACTCAAAATCGCTTACATTGTAAGAACTCTATTTTTGGCGATAAGTGTGAATTTCACACATGTGAAGTGTGAATTTCCTCTGTTAACAATGTTCCTATTGATTCGTTTGTAAACATTTGTTACCAACAAATCAATACATAACTTTGTACTGATTCCAAAGTATGGTCTCCCTTTAATGGCATTAACTCCGCCTTATGCACTATTTATTGTTGTACAATAAAGAATACTTCTATGCTCGTCAAATACAACAATCTTAATGCGAACAGCAAGGGAGTGGAATGAGCTTCCTGCTGAAGTGTTTCCACAGCAATACAACTTGGGCCTCTTCAAGAGGAGAGTGAACAGCCATTTGTTAGGCCGGCATGTACAGTCAGTGCCCTAAGAAATGTATCCAGGTACATTCGCTAATTTAAAGTTCTTCTAGGCCTCAAACCATTGATACATTTCTTAGGGCACTGACTGTACCACCTTAGACCACATGATCACTTACGATTAGGTGAGATTGTGGTCAAATGCGCGCCTAATTAAGTTATAAAACAAAGTCGTCTTACTTCTACCGTTAAATGTAAAAATATAAAGATTTGGCCTAGTTAAGCATTTCCCCATTGTACATACCTACTACATTTTCCTGTAAAAGGCAAATTGGGCATTAACAGACAAGTGCGCTGTATAATGAGCTCTCTCCCCTGTAGACATCTTCCTTAGTTTATGTTGAATAGAAAACAGTACAACAATGCCCCAGTTGAAGACTGAAGGGGTGAGTAAAAATCGCGACTAAACATAACTTCGGGCGATCAGACCTACACTGATTATTGCAGCATGGTGAACGGAACATTGGGAAGCCCGCAGTGAATTTGAACCCAACTTTGTAAGGGTTAAGAGTTACACGATAGGGGAAAACTCGGCTAAAAACCAAAACAACCGGGTTAACGGTGAGAGCCTCGCCCCTCACCACGTTGGGTTCGAATTCGCTCGGTGAAGTGTAGGTCTCTGAATGTTCCGCTCACCAATATAATCTTTTGTGGTATAGTCATGAGCATATGTTATGTAGAAATGAACATAATGATTGGTGTTGGAATAATTGATTTGCCGGCATGCACAGTGTGGGATGGGGCGCCCACCCGAAAGGTGGACGGACGACCTGATAATAGCAACCAGCCGCTTGAAAAATCAATGGGGAACACTTATGTTCAGCAGTGGACTTCTTGCGACTGTTGATGATGACGATGAATGATTAGGAACAGCCTTTACGGCAAATTACTCATGGTAAACATTCAGCCATGTTACCCTTAGATAAATAATTCATATCTATGTTCCAATGTCGCGTTGACAAGTGTCGATGGAAGCAGATCACACGCCCAATGGGTTGGCTGACCCAATTCGAGCAATTAATTTGCATAGGTCAATTTATATTGTCTGTTTGTCTGTTGGTAATAATTTATGTGATGTCTAGACTGACTGTGTGGGTGAGATTTGCCCGAATTTACGTTTGCGCCCTGTTTTCAAAGTAAGATGTTTTGTTGTTATGTTTGTCGATGGTTTCATAACTCAAAAAACTTTCAATTTTTTTTCCTTATTAAAGAAATTGTGTGAGGTGGCCGTGGCGCAGTTGTGACAGTGATCGGCGACGAACGCCGGGTCGGAAATGGGATGGATGGGACCACCTCGACCGAAATTTAGTGATGTATTTTTCGGGCATCTCAGTGCTTCGGATGGCACGTTAAGCTGTTGTTCCTGGTTGACGTCGTTAGATGTCAGTCGTTAAGCCTAGTCACAGGCCTGAGGGCGGCTTGATAACATCTAACATTAAGGTTGCTCACTAATCTTACACCCCTCCAACAATCCGCTCTGAGCCTGCGTGTTGGAGTATGGCTCGTTCCACCTCATAGTTGAGGTGAGGCCTGTGCCCAGCAGTGGGACGTATAAAGGCCGTTTATGTCAAGAAATTGTTGCCAGAAGATTATTCAGTGCTTAACCAATTCAACTCCTAATTCTTACATCAAACCAATTAATTCAAACATTGAATCGCTCTGTTTAAATGTCTCCCCGAACATCATTTCGTCAACCCTCGTCACTCGACTTTTCATATGCCGCCAGCCATTCGTTGCCATAATTAAATATCCTGTTAATGTGCTTTAAATTTTGTGAACCGTTTTACGACATACAGTCAGCCGCAGCTAGGGTGCCATGACCAGCGTAAGCTGAGCCGTCTTTGCTGTGCACTTGATTACCTCCTTACGTATGTCCAAAAAGTACCTTTAAGCTGTGTTCGAGTTGGACTGTATTTAAATTTAAGTCGTGTGACCGGGATCACTCTTCAACTCGTGAACAGGTGCCTTTAAAATGACTTTCTGCTCATATTTACTCTCTTTTATCACCGAAATCAGACTTTTCATGTTATTTTAAAAATTGTATGTTACCTGGTTGAAATGTGCACAAAACAATTTTACTCTATCGTATTCCCAACACCCTTTTTGAGAATATTATTTTCTGAGTTTCTGTCGGGTCTTCTCTTGTGAAACTTTCTTGGATATATCAACTAACAACTAAGTAAGTACGGAGTTTCTTCTGGATAGAAAAACCGCCCTAACCGGTGGTGGAGTCACTATTTGTTTTTTCTTCATTATTTTTTTGCTGTAAATATTTGCAGACTCTTCAGAAACACTTGTAAAAGTTTACATGACTACCATGACTTTGAGTTCGAATCATAGATAATATTTCCAGTGTTCAATTCTTACTCTAATTTAGGCTATAGGGACTGCTGCTTGGAACAGAAATCTGATGCCCATGTTGAAACAGCTACTTGAGTCTTTGGACTTTCCTCAGACCTGATAAGTACTTACCAGCTGATAAGCAGATAAACAAAGCTGAGACCTGAACCTTTTCGGTTGGCTATTAAGTCGTTCGTAACAGCCTAGTATCCAAACACACCGATAAAAGGTATAATTTGGCTTCAGAGATACCACTTTACGACGGTACAAGTTTAACGTTAAAAATAAAATCAGCTGGAACTTCACGATTTAAAAATAAATTAAATATCAACAAGATCGTGAAATAATAACACGACTGAATGTAAACACGACTGAGTTTGTTCAGTTCTACTGCTTTTAATTCGATTGCCTAAACAAAGTCTGGATTAATTTGTTAGTTCGTAGAAATACGAGTACGTGGTGGGTCTTGAATCTGTTTTTTGGTAGTTGCACTTATGCTCATAATTAAATCGACTAGGTAGGTACAGACGCGTTCACAAAATGGGTCTTATATTATTATTAGCAGATTGAGGTGCTCGTGTGTAAAGGTTGATGTGAACGCGTCTATACCTGGTCTACCTGTCGGTCTATTACATTACGTGTGCTTCAGGTTTCTTGACGTTTACCGCATGGTGGTAAAAACTGGTGACAACCCCTTACAACTCGCCTTGTCTTGCTCTGCTTACGCGCAGCTGAAGGTTTTCCAGCCTTGTTATTGGGTTACAAGAGCCACAATAGAGTTGCTTAGTGCGTATGATCATTGAAGTTAGCTCGTCTTTCTCTTGGTTTCTTCAGGTTGCAAACTTGAACAAAACTAGGAAACACAATGATATTACAATAAAAACACGTAGATAGGTTATGTCAGTACTAACGCGAACTCAAAAATTGTCCCCTGGCTTTCGTAACTATAATTTGACCGTGTGTACAAGATACTCGTAGCATGATTATTTACAAGAGCGTAAACGAGACAGATCCATGTTGCGCGGTGTTGTCTCAAACTGTCAATGCTTTGCTCAAGTGGTCGAAAGTCCTGATTTCGTGTGCCACTTTTTAGCACATGTAACCTATCTAAGTCTTGTTATTACAATATCATTGAGTAAACACCTTTTTCACATCCCAGCTGATGTCGACATGCTTTCATTTTTAGTTCCATCGCGCGTGTCGCGGTGGCGTGATGACTGGCTCATTGGTGCATGGTGCATCTCGTTGCCTTGTCCAACACGCCTATGCAATTGTATAATGTGTTGTATGCGTGCGTGACATTATTTAGTAGACAGTATACACGTGACATAACTTTATTGTTGAAACACTTATTATTTAAAAAGTCAGTGTAGAGTTTGTTGAGGAGGGGAAGAGAGGCCTTTGCCCAGCTGTGGGAGCCTCATGGCTGCTTTAGATTAGAGTTTGTTGCCGGGTTTTCTCGGTAGAAACAAACTTCTGACGCCGGCAGTGGTAGTAACGGATTCGAGACCGACAAATATTTTTTCAAAAAATACCCTGGTCTCGTAAGATATTGGGATTTCCAAAAGCTCGTTTCCTAATTAACTCGTTTAAAGTGACTATGTAGGTCTGACGCGACGTCCGTGTGAAAAATGTTTTTTGTACACGATTCTTTATAATGCACAGTTTTTGCTTGTGGATTGTTTGTGTTAGTTTTTCCAATCTACTTACGTAAATATAGTATCTCTGGGAAATCTTCACACTTGGCCATTTATACCCAAATTAAGCAGTCCTTGATTGATGATTACTAGCTTGTGTATTTTTTATTGAAGAAAAATGACATACAGGGTGGCCCAGCGACAGTGGTCCAAAAATTTTTTTCAGGTAGAGGGCATCATAATAAGTCATTTAAAAACAACTTTAGTTCCGCGAAAATCAATACTTTAGAAGTTATGATTTTTTCAAGTTTCTTTCGAAATTTCTCAACTCCAATCACTTAATTCACTCTTGTTTGGAAACTATCTCACTGAATCAGTTCAAATTTGGTATGAATGTACAATAGTAATGTAGAAACCATATTATGTGCGAGTTTTGAGTTTATTCTAAGACAATTTGTTTTTTTTTAAATTTACGTCAATAATTTTTCACCATTTCAAAAACTAATACAATTTTCAAAAAATCATAGCTGCAATGTTTGTGCACTTGATGATTTGTTTATGATCTTAAAAACTGTCCATAAGTATGGTGATAGTCTATGCAAAAACTTGAAGTGATGCTGCCAATGGAACACTTTCAAAATTAACATCATGTACGGTAAGTCGCTAAAACTTAGAATGGGTCATTTCTGCACTGACCCTAATTTAAAAAAAAAAGTAGCCATAATATTTTTTTTCGGATAGAGGGCGTCATAGCAACTCATTTTAATAAAACATTAGATAATCTAAAACCAATAGTTTAGAAGTTATAATTTTTTTAATTTTGCGCCTAAGTGGTTGAACTTCAGAGACACAGCTCACTTGTGTTTGTAAACTATCCGACTGAGGAACTTCAAAATGAGTAAGAATAGAAGAAAGTGAAAAAGCATTGATCTCATTTATTCATTACAATACAATGAGTGATACAAAAGGCGGACTTAATGCTATTAAGGCATTATCTGCCAGTCAACATAAAATAAAGCGAAGCAAATTAAAGTTTGGGATTAATAATTAAGTCATCCCATATTTAAAGTTCCTTAGTCGGATAGTTTACAAACAAAAGTGAGCTGTGTCTCTGAAGTTCAACCAAATAAGGCGCAAAATTAAAAAAAATTATAACTTCTAAACTATTGGTTTAAGACTATCTACTGTTTTATTAAAATGAGTTGCTACGATGCCCTCTATCCGAAAAAAAATATTATCGATACTTTTTTTTTAAATTAGGGTCAGTGCAGAAATGACCCATTCTGAGTTTTAGCGACCTACCGTACATGATGTTAATTTTGAAAGTGTTCCATTGGCAGCATCACTTCAAGTTTTTGCATAGACTATTATCATACTTATGGACAGTTTTTGAAATCATAAACAAATCATCAAGTGCACAAACATTGCAGTTATGATTTTTTGAAAATTGTATTAGTTTTTGAAATGGCGAAAAAATATTGAGGAAAATTTAAAAAAAAACAAATTGTCTCAGAATAAACTCAAAACTCGCACATAATATGGTTTCTACATTACTATTGTACATTTATACCAAATTTGAACTGATTCAGTGAGATAGTTTCCAAACAAGAGTGAATTAAGTGATTGGAGTTGAGAAATTTCGAAAGAAACTTGAAAAAATCATAACTTCTAAAGTATTGATTTTCGCGGAACTAAAGTTGTTTTTAAATGACTTGTTATGATGCCTTCTACCTAAAAAAAATTTTTGGACCACTGTCGCTGGGCCACCCTGTATAAAGTTACAACGAATACCAGTTTGTCGCATGAAGGTTTGTCCTAAGATCGAACAGAATAAAATAATTATTTTTGTTTTTTGGTAGAAAGGATCAATGTTTAAAAAAAGTAGCTTGGTACCAAATATTTGGTCTTACATTAGAGAGCGCTAGTGGCCGCGTGAATAACCAATCTGGCTCGGAGCTCGTGTAGCCCTCAGTTCGAATCTCGGCCGGATTTCATCATGAATCTGCTTAGATTTCATTGATATAACTTACGGCTAACTATCCTTTAATACTACTGATGATTTATAGATATCGATAGTGTTTCTGAATGTCAAGGTCAACTATCGACCATCACATAGACAGGACTACTTCATGGACTCAGGTACAATTAACTCTATTCTCGTCCGGCAGGTGGCGGAGCGCCTGAACGTGGACGTGCGCCGCGGGCTGTCATGGCGCGAGGCCAACGACCGCATGAACTTCGTGGGCCCCAACGAGTTCCAGGTCAAGGAACAGGATCCGTTGTGGAAGAAGTACATCGAGCAGTTCCAGAACCCGCTGATCTTACTGCTGCTTGGTGAGTGACACTGAAACCTCTGCAGGCCTGGGGCCTTATTCTGATCATTTTACAGCTCAGTTTACGTCTTTTCATTTATTGACATTTGATTAAAGCATGCAAAATAAGTTCGTACAGGAATGAAGAAAAATTAAGGTTTTTTTTGATACTATTTAATACACCAAATATGCACTTCAAAAGATGGCCTTGTGACTGAAACTGTCAGGTTATAAGAGTAATTATGCCCCTGACATGCAACGCTTGACAATATTTGGTCGCAGTGCGCATTTTAGACCCACTGGTCAAGTTTGACTGCATCAATAAGATTATCCAATGGAGATATTATAGATGCACTCCTTATTGTACTCGTATCACCTTTACGACCTGCTATGGTATTCCGGTTGGCGCCAAAACTCACTTCGCTCGTGGTGAGTTATGTTTGCGACAGTGGTCGTTTGAGAGAAAAGAATTAAGCCAAATCACATGTTTCATTATTTACATACAAAATGATAGAAAATACTAATTCAAAGTGAAGCGTATTGATGATTGAAGTAGCGTCAAGCACCGAGATGTGAAGTGATGTTAGCCGGAATGCCACCCCTTCTTCTTCTTATCGTGTCGATGGCTATATTCTATTTGACCAAAACTCCGCCACCCTAACGGCATGGTCGTTGGCACTCATAAGTTCCTCACGCGTACAGCTAAAATGCCACCCCTGATGGGACAATAGCTCGAGTCTATTTATTTACCTACATAGCCATCCGATCATAATTATGAGATCATGGCGTTGAGACCATTCTAGAATTTGCTCTTTTCTTTAAATCGTCTTATTCCATTGAATCACTATCCCTCATGAGAAGTGACGCCAAAAATAATATGAAATCTTAGCTTATTATTAATAGCGTTTTGTGTTTGTTATTTAGTGCTCCTTAGTGTCTAGGCTATCAAATGCGTGTGTTGATACTAATTGCCAATATTGTTTTTGAACAATACAATCTATTCATACATTTCTAGGAGTCATTGTACAAATTGATGACACAAGCGTGAAGTCTGTTAGTGGACTATCACAACACTACTTAAATGAACAAAAACATGTTTATTAGAGTTATATTATGTTTTAAATTAGCTTGGTAGTGCAGCTACCATATAACAATTGCCTAGTTTTCATCCAACCTTTCCAATCTAACCTATATTTGAAGTGAACACTAACATAATTGGCCAAATTAACTTAGGCGTTAGGTGGATATACCACTTAGTTGATGGTCAATTTGACAATGGTGTTGGTTAGTAAACATTGAAATAGCGCAGCAGCGTTGTTAGTTTAGTAAGTTAACGATAGGGTAGTCCCTTTCTTCTCCGAATATCGTACGTCCGAAAATCGATATCCCGAACGCGTTTTCTATAATCATCACTATCCATAATGCTCTCGTATACGAAACTTTGTTTTACCTAATCGTCTACAACTATAATGGTTTTGTGTTATAAAATTGAGTGCTATAATAATTAGACGTCCTAATTTTACTAGCTATAAAATCACTTGGTCTAAGTATGATTTGACATAATGAATGTTTGTCCGAATGGTGGTTTATTATAACAATGTAAATCCGAATTCGAGGGTTGGTTATTTTTTTACAAACCCTAAAATAAAATGCATGCTGCATGCCTGCCTGCATGTTGCATGCTTTCCTGCGTGCTGCATGCTTGCCTGCGTGCTGTATGCTTGCCTGCATGCTGCATGCTTGCCTACATGCTGCATGCTTGCCTGCATGCTGCATGCTTGCCTGCATGCTGCATGCTTGCCTGCATGCTGCATGCTTGCCTGCATGCTGCATGCTTGTTTACATGGTGAATGCCGAGGGCGGATCCGACATGGACGTGATAGGTTCGAAGGTTAAGGCGTGAGCGCAGCTCACGCCTTAACCTTCGAGGGTTAGTTATTTTTTTTTCAAACCCTAAAATAAAATGCATGCTGCATAACTGCATGCTGCATGCTTGCCTGCATGCTGCATGCTTGCCTGCATGCTGCATGCTTGCCTGCATGCTGCATGCTTTCCTGCGTGCTGCATGCTTGCCTGCGTGCTGTATGCTTGCCTGCATGCTGCATGCTTGCCTGCATGTTGCATGCTTGTTTACATGGTGAATGCCGAGGGCGGATCCGACATGGACGTGATAGGTTCGAAGGTTAGGGCGTGAGCGCAGCTCACGCCCTAACCTTCGAGGGTTAGTTATTTTTTTTTCAAACCCTAAAATAAAATGCATGCTGCATAACTGCATGCTTGCCTGCGTGCTGCATGCTTGCTTGCATGCTGCATGCTTACCTGCATGCTGCATGCTTCATGCTTGCTTGCATGCTGAATGAGGAAGGTGAATCCGATGAATTGATGATTAGAAAACCGATGTTTTTTTGCAAATTATCGATTGCAATTTTTATAGCAAATAATATTCAGGACATTTATTAACATTTATGCAATTTCGATTTTAGTGCTCGATATATTATGAGAAGAGACGTTAGGACTAAACACTATTATGAGAAAAGATTTTAGGTGTTATAAATATTATAGATTGTGATATTTATAGCAAAGAATTTTAGGACATATAACATTTCGGAATCATGATTTTAGGGCAAGTGATATTATGAGACAGTAAATTAGGGCTACCTATCATTCGGACAAATGATAATTATGTCAGAAAACATTATGACACGTTAAATTATGGCCAAAAATTTTATGAGACACAATAGAGAACCTAACGATAGTTGTGGCTTCGATTTGCGGAGCTGGGTTTGTAAGCAATCCAATATTATTCGTATTTTGGCACCTGACATGGGCCTTTCCAAAATTATACTCTATCCCGCCGTCCCCCGTTTCTCCACGATAGGCTGAGATCCTGGCCCTTCCGCTTTATGACCAACGAACCATAGAAGCCGTAAGACCGGTCTTACAGCAGTAAATCAGGCGGGAACGTCGCCGACCTACCGGCTGGTGCAGGCTTCCCGGACTGGTTTGTGAAAGTAAATACCTGCACCCAATAGCTCAGGGGAGCTGACTTTGGCTATGTAGACGAGGATACCACGCAGCCCCCCCCCCCCCAGGAATGCCCATCATGGTTGAACTCACATCGCGGCGTTGGTGTCTCCGCACCGAAGTCTTTCGCTGCCTTAACATAATCTAGGCGAATCTTGGCACCTCGGGGTATTGGAATAATTAGGTCAGTGGGATCTTGCAGCAATAATAAACGTATTTATAATAAGAAATATATTTTCTTATTTATTGGAAAAACTATACGACCGTCTTCTCCTAGCAATGACACAGAGCAGAGAGGTTAAAATTGTTCTTTTTTTAAGAAGGGTGTACAAATAACATGGCTTAGGAAACATGGCTTTTAGCCTATGCATTTCACAACTTTAGTTACAATATAATATTGGTTTTTGTATATTCCAACACGGGGCAATGATATTACAATAAAAAAGACTTATATGAGTTATGTCAGTACTGACGCGAAGTCAAAAATTCTCCACGGGGTAGGTACGACGTAATTAATTTGATCGTGTCATGACGTGTGAACAAGACAGTAGGATTATTAGCTAGAGCGTAAACGAGACTGATACACGTTGCGCAGTGTCGTCTCAAACTGTCTACACTGTCAATTGCTCAGGTATACGAAAAGTTCTAATTTCGGGTGCCACTTTTTTTAGCACAAGTATACTATGTACCTTTTTTATTATAATATCATTGCCTCGGTGCGTATAGGCCTTTTCAGGCGATAAAAATAATAAGTGATAAGTGCTCCAACTCAACGTCAGCGTCACTGCATAATTCATCTATAAAAAACGCATAAGCCGTTACTGATGACTATAATCAGTCTGTTTAATAATAATTCACCAATTAGGGCTTTTGGAAATAAGTAGCCTCAAAATATAACAACACTTCCTAGTTTAGTTTATTTCATTAAATGACTACTTACTTGCCTCTCACTATTTTTGTACACTAACAAAACCGTAAATAGGTTTTTTTGCTGTTCCAATTCTACCAAGACTATGGAAATATACATATGTTGAAGAGAATTTCGTCAGCTGATTCGCATGATAATGTTACACAGATAATGTTGCTTGTAAACTAAAAGTGTTAAAAACAAACTTTTCAAACCAATAGCGTGGCGTTCCTCAACTACGAGTCTAATCTCTTTATGTATGAGATGTACAACGTAATCGGTTTTGCGGTACGCGGGTCATTGTCACTTGCACTTGATACCGACCGGTTTTTGCGAGTTTTTTTGCTCGGATGAACGCTAGTAGAGATGATTAAAAAGTTTGCCTGTGCAGTTATACAGGCAATTTTTTCTAAATGAGTAACACCGTTTAGCCTCTTATGACTCTGGGCCTTTGTTTGTCCAGCCTTGCATTTGAAAATTATTGTCTTCGTTGTTTTGTTATGATTGTGTTTTTAATATTTAATTTTGTTATGTATGTGTTCGCTGAAGAACAATAGAGGGGTCCGGTCGCTACGCCTTCGATCCGCAAGGCGCTCGGCCGGGACGCCCACGATTTTCTCTGTAGGTTTGTTCGTGACGCCCTTTTAAAATTGGGCGACGCGGCCGAGCGCCTCGCCGGTCGAGGGCGTAACGGCCAGACCTGAGGATTTATCTGTCTATCTGACAACTTTAGGATGAGCGGAAAAGGTCCTAGAACCTTATTTCAGTAACGTACGTAAGAGCGCCCCAGAGGGTGTCCCAGAACTTGCCTTGTCTCGTAGAATAGTCACTTTCCTTCACTTTTTAGACCATTGAGGGCCTAGTAGAGTGGAACAGCTAAGTTGACGCGTCACCCTACCACGACTTTCATACCACTTGTACTTGTATTGTACCACTAACCAGACCCATTATAAAAAGTGTCTCTAAATTAAAACAGAAAAGAGGTTAACGTTTATGTCAAGCGAGGAACACCGAACCAGCCCGTAAGCGCTGGCTAGAAAACGTTCGGTTGATTAAAACTTTTCTGTGTTCAATTTTAGAAAACTCCTGGGAAAAATGTCCTTGGATGCTGTAAGGAGTTATAGTCGGTTACAAATCTGTCTTTATAAATTGTCCTTGCCTTCCGTTATATTCGGATTAATTTGTCATATTTTACTATTGCTTCATCCATAAAATGTGTACACACGATGATCGTAAGGTAAACACAAGTACAGGTGGAAATAGGAAAACCAGAAAAGACATTCGGTCTTGGCTTCAGGCGGGAATCGAACCCGAGACGATCGAACATTGTGTAATTCACTTTTGATGTAATGTTTAATTTGTATAATTAATGTATGTGCCAATTGGCTGGCCACAGCTCGCACTAATAATTATTGTACCCACTATCATTTTTACCTGTGTATCACAAATAAACGATTTGATTTGATTCGATCTTTAAGGTGATAATGGATTATCCCTAATGCTAAAAGAAAAAAGCATAGGTGGAATTATCTTCTAAAAAAAACTTACCATGACTTTTTTAGACCTTATTACGTAATTATATGACTGTGTTAAAAATAAAGTAGCCAAGACTATAACTTACCACCTCAACTATGAGTACAGTACAGTACTTTTAACATAAAGCCTGGTTTGTCGACAAAAAGTTGTGGAAATCGCTTGCCAAAGCTTCAAGACAGTATATTCTCCTGGTAGTGAGGTGAAAGTACAGCACTTAGGTAGACCATATTACAATTTTGAAATTTGTAAAGTTCTGGCCTTCCTTTTATTTGGTTTTCAGTATTGGTGAAGTTTTAACGTAGTGGATCGAAGGAGGTCAAACTTGCAATTACCTACTATGTTGAAACAGCTGAACAAATATAGATTTAAATGCACTGACTATTTGCAAATCGATTCAAAATGATATGAATGAAAGGTTGTTTTCAGGAACCACTTGACAATGAAATATGTTGAAAGCACGTAAGTGCCTGTGACTTAGTGGCGACAGTAAATCGTCTACGACATTGTAAGACTCCCAATCGAATTATACATACAACACCTCGCCTTTTTCTCACAAGTTCGACAGATACCACATCTTTCAACGCACTACGATCTTGACATATCCTGTGCTTCTTTCACTCTCATTCATCCTTTCATACATGCTCGTCGGTTAAAGATGTTCTTCACCCTGACCGTTGTGATAACGTCATCATGACGTTGCCCGAGGGATATTCGTCTTGGCCTTCCCCTTTTACACTTCTTTTAATCCTACCTAATTTTTTGATGTCTCATTCGAAAATCTCCGTGTTTCTAATGGCACGGTAACCAGTTTTTAAACAATGATAGACTGCGGCCTGAGGAACTTCAGACAGTAAGGTTTGCAACTATTGAAGGCATTTCAGCAATCCGCACTAAAGACCGGTCTTTTTTACTTAAAAACACATTTGGTTTACGGAATAGAAATGTGCTTTAGTATTAATCCCCCAGTAAATGACGACAATTCATATCAAAAAATAAATTGTCATTGATCAATCATACGAGTTGGTAACACGGTCATCAAACCTGCGTGTTGTACCCTTATTTTTATTTGATAATAATCATTAATCATAAGTCATTAAATAATCCATATTGTTTATTGTAAGTCACGTTCGTTCCACATGAAAAAATAGTTAAAATAAAATGTAACCACGAAGTTCGTTTCAAGTATACAAATGTTTTTTAATGAAACCAAAATTACGATTTGCACATGCAGAAATGTGATAAAATCATAATTTAATCGTCTCGTTTAATATATTTCAAATGCACCCTTATAAATTTAATTGTGATACGTCTTTCTTGTTATCGTATAAAAACATATTCTTTGATGGAATAAGACAAAATGATGCGCAAAAATTAACACATCAAATATTGAATTTATTAGCATATTTTATGGCAACATGTCAGTATCTTTAAGGCACGTGACGACCGTATGTGTTTGTTCAATGCCTGTGCGTATGAAGGCAGATACTGTACATGAGCGAAGCTCGTCCTATGGTTGTCCTATGGGATACTAGACAATGGATAAACATAGCTACTCAAGTACTTTTTATGTACTCAACTTAGCATCGTTGAAAAACCCAAGCAAAGCAGTTAAAGGTAATAAGTAGACTTGCCACCCTCAACTTAAAATACGCCAAGTAAAAAGATGATCTGGTCATCATGAAGGCAGCAGCCAATTTCTCTCTGACTCTCCTGTTATGTTACAATAGGTACCATTTATGACAGTTAAAAATAACGTAAATATCTTATTATCCGTTCTGCCCCACAATTTATAAACACAGTAAGTGACACTTACTGCGTTTATGGTTTTATATATTTGAGATGCTGAAATTACGCTCTATAAGAATCAAAGACCCGTTTTTTTCTATCTCGCTCAGGAGGGAAAATAATAAGTTGCTTCATGATATTAGTGCAGTATGTGCCAACTACGTCATTTTTGTCATGTGTCTTCAATTGTGAATCAAACCTTGCACGTAGTATATGCGCAATATTGCACTTTAAACACTTAATGATATGTTTCCTTAGTAAAAATAAGTAATTCGTACTTAACATAAATACAGTAACTACTCATAGGTGCAACCTGTTATGAACGCAGTAGGTGGCAAATACGGCATTTATGTTTTGTTGTTCTTTGTTCTGTTCGCATTTTCTTTACTGCGTTTATAAATTGTGCGGCAGCGTTTTGACCTTGTCTTTCCACTACTAATAGGTATTGTTGGTACACGTATTCACAAAGCGTAATAAGCCATGACATTGAAACACTAATGGCGATATCAAAATAATCACTAAGTAGTTACAATAAGTATGGGAATGGAAACCTTTTGATGGCAATCGCAGCAGGGTCCACCCCCCGCGCAAAAACTGACTGATGGAAGAGGATTCAATTAATAGAAATATAACAGGGATATTATGTCACACATATCCTGTCACCTTGGTCAGCTGGACGAAATCTCTTTTTAGACATAAGCTCACCTGTACTTTTACTGTCTATTCTGATTGTCTTTTTGTGTAAGTACAAACAAAATATAATGGCCGTTATATGGCTGACTATTAGTAAGCTGAAATGACAGCTGGCTGGCCACGTTTGTCGTAGAACCGCCATTGGAGTGAGAGCGTTCTGGAGTGGATGGCGAGCATGTCGTAGCGCTGGGCATCATGGAAAGGTAGAGAGACGACATGCAAAAGGTTGTTGGCAACAAGTGATTGTGCCAAGCTGAGGTTTTTTTTTATTACTCCCTCTTATCCCATTGTATTCTCTGCCCTTTACTGCTGGGCAGCTTGTTTCTCTGACTATTTTTTCTTCCTTATTCTATACTGTTGTTTTTGTTGTAAGTTTGATATCACAGAAATATTCATTATAATAACAACAATTTAAAATGTTGCCAAGCTGAGGTTAGTGCGCGATGGCGCACAATAAAGGAGGTCTTCTTCAGCGAAGGACCGACATAGGCCTATGGTGGCAACAAGAAATAGGCGAATAAAATAGACTTCAGGCCTCTAATCTTGCATATGTTGGTTTCTAATGTAGTAGCACTTAAAAATAAAAGACGAATAAAGATGAGGCAGTTACTTACAGTTTAATTAGCCTTAATTAGCTCCTCATTAACACTTTGATAGGTGCGATTTTTAATTTGTATATGAAGTTTGCGCAATAATAATAAAAAAATGGCGGCTTTGATGTCCGCCAAGAGCGGTTTTCTAATACACTGCTCAAAAGTGTCTAGGGATATCTCAAGCATTTTCATACAAAGTATAGCTATTTGATGGGCTGTAAAAATTAAAATATTGGTACCAACGTAGAAATTTTTAGAACACAGAAACTGCTATATCTTCCCTTTCAGATTGTATAAAGAAATTCATTGTAGTAGCATTATTGTACAATCGTAAGGACGTTAAAAAAAGACAGATTTTTCTTTTAAAAGGTGTCAAAATTTTAGCAAAATCAAACGTTTTTTTTGTAATATTCTTAACCTTTATCTTATGCCTCTGTCCTCGCGTTATTCTAAGATAATGCTCAACTTGTAAACAAACTAAACTTTGTGCAATATTGGAAAAATGATATCCCTATGATATCCCTAGACAGTTTTGATGTGTGTATGTTTCATGAAACTTGAATGGTTCATAAATGTTTGGTAAATTGTAATAAATATGTTTATGGTACCAATCAACAAAGTATTATAAAAATAATATGCCGGATCATAGTCGACTCAATATGCGAATGTTAAATTAAGGTTGCTATTTATAAGCTGTTTGTGTGAATACTTATCCAAATAGGCAATTCTTAATAGAAACTAATAGACAAAATCAAAAATTAGGCATTATCAATTAAACAAATAAAAAAAAGACATGCATTTGTATTTAATGGCACCTGCACTGACTTACATGGGATCAGGGAAATGTAACATTCCTAAATTCTGTCTCATATTTATTGATATCTATCTATCTGAGTATACAAACAAACAAAAACTTTTATTTGCTAAGAATACCATGGAGTACTTATGTCATCAACTGACATGGTTATTTTTTGTATGTAGAGTCTAGACATAATAATCAGCCTGCTAGCAGCCATGCAATAATAAAACAAGCTATGCCAGAACTATGTTTTAATTATAATTTCGTTTGTCCGTAGGTTCCGCTGTGGTGAGCGTGTGCATGCGACAGTTCGACGATGCGATTTCCATCACGGTGGCGATTATAATTGTGGTGACGGTAGCGTTTGTGCAGGAGTATCGCTCGGAGAAATCGCTCGAGGAACTCAACAAGCTGGTCCCGCCCTCTTGTAACTGGTAAATAGAAACTTCTCCCTTTTTTTTGTAGTGCAGAACAGTGTAAATTACAACAACAATTATAGACAACCAATACACTTTTTCTTTTTACTTATTTTGCGACGCATTTTGGCTGATGACTTGTAGTAATAATGATTTTTGACATATAATAATTTCGAATTCTTGACTAATTTTACTTGATTCCGTACTTTAATGATCTCGATTTGGTTTTGCTTACTAGCACTCATCTGAAATACCACCGGCGCCCCGCAGGCGCGTCTCGTAACTGCCTGCCCCGCAGCTGTAATGCTGCATGCATGACTGCACTCTGGCCCAAGGTCGGGCGACGTCGCCACGCTTATTCGGTTGCTCGAACGCACACAAACACAGTAGGTACACTACACATCCCCCAAAGTATTTATGTATTGTATTGCACACTTTTACACTGGGTAGGTACACGTCACATTATATTGTATGTATTTTAAATATTTATTTTTATAATTATCATTAAGCTTATATAGTCGCTGCGAATGTCCGTGCGGCCACTCAGCTGGCCCCACTGAAAATCAGCGTCTGAGCCTATCAGGTTCAGGCATTAGCTGAGTGGGGTCCATTTCATTTTGGACATCGTGACACTGCTGCCTGGTGGAAATTATTCTTTGTTTTTCTAGTGTATGTTTTATTTTATTTTTGTCTTTTCCTAACCACCTTGTTCTGTATGTTTTTATCTGTTGCGATGTTCAGAATCAATAAACGTTTTTTCTTTCTTTCTTTCTTTCTAAATTACGATTTTTTGTTGTCTTATTACCCGTTGAGGCGCCCGTGGCGCAGTTGTTGCACAGAAGGCACGTTAACACGCACGCTGTGTTGGTCCCGGTTGAAGTCGCTAGATGTCGTTAAGCCTAGTCAGGGGCCTTAGGGCGGCTTGATAACATCTGACATTAAGGTTGCTCGCTAACCTTACACCCTCCAATAATCCGCACTGAGCCCGCGTGTTGGAGTAAGGCTCGTTCCACCTCATAGTTGAGGTGAGGCCTGTGCCCAGCAGTGGGACTGTTTATGTTCATGTTATGTATAACCCGTTTGAACGTATGTCGTGTGCTGGCTGAGTAGGGGCCAAGATAGCAACTAAATGTATCATAAACAGATAACGGTTGGAGGCCTTAGATAAGATGGAGAGACGAACAAGATGCGCATAGGAAGGATTGGTCGACAGTGGCTTCAGGCTGTGTGGGCTGGAGATTGGGAGAGGAGGCCTTTGCCCTGCAGTGGTTCTTCTTTCGTTTCCATGGCATCAAATAGAACCCGACCAAAACTTGGCGACCTCGACTGCGTCATCCGTCGCCAGATTTAGATTCTTCCCGGTACAGGTCTTAGGGCAGAGAAAGCAATCGAGGAGGTGGCCTATACTTTGAGGATCCACTCCGCGCACGAAATCGGCTAATTAAGATCTAGAGTAACGCGTTGCTGTACAAAAGACCATAGATCACGTGTTAACGCTTAGAACTTTCGTATCACCTTATGACGATGTACTAAAGGTTTCTTTAAGGTCCGTGTTACACTTGACGTTTGGCACTCTGTACAATAAGCTACAAGCTTGGGATTTCAAAATTTTCTGATGACGAAAAAATTGCCTTGTATGCAATCAATACCTTTTTTGAGCAAATAAATTACCTACTTAAATTATTGGTGCATTTTTTGAAAATTTCATTTGTACGTAGGCTTGACGATGGCCTAATTTTAAAGCTAATATCACACCTAAATCGATCAATCTCTGCAGTCAATGACATATAGTTGAGATTATCTGATAATAAAGCCGAATTTGATCGGCCAAATAATACGAATAACTCTTATCAAGATAGCACCTTTATTTGCGCTCGGTGAATTTACGGTTCCCAACGATTTAATTTTAAACTGATCTTATCCGTATGACTGCCAAGCCCTATTGGACCTAGCTGGCCACATGGGCTGTTAAGGATGTTGAGGGTGTTTAAGGAAACAAGCACGTTCGTTGACTTAAAACAGAATATATTGTTTGTCCAATATCTAATTCAAATAAAACAAATTGAAAGCAACGCTCCGTGCAAAGGTCCGTGTGTAAGTGGCCAGCGCGCACGCGCGCTGCTCCGAACACTAGTGGTGGCCGACCACTAGTGATGGGCGTAATCATCCTCCCCCGCTTGAAAGGGTTAACTTTCAAGAACTTGTTTTCTCAGTGGGCAGACGCACAAGGTTATGATTGCTCGTCTTATCGTTCCTCGTAATGTATAACGTCTACCACTCTACATTCTTCGTCTGTCCCCTTATGAATCACGGTTATTCGTCCAAGACGCCATCCTTGAGGTAGTGTGTGCTCACTGCTCATACTTGATTCTGACCAAGTCGCCGCCTCTTGGATTCGCAGTGCGCTCCTTCCATTTATTTCGCTGTTGAAGCTCTACGATGTATACCCGCTTCCATCTTCGACAGAATTCACCACGTAGTTTTTCTATCAGTAAGTAGCATGGTTTCACGCCGTCCACTAGAAAAGAAGGCACCGACATCAGAGGCCGTCCAATTAGAAAGTGACCATGAGCTAACAGGGTGAGATCAAGAGGATCGGGAAATAAGGGTAAGAGAGGACGTAAATTTAGGATAGTTTCTATTTGAGCAAACAGTGTGCCCAACCCTTCGAAGGTTTAGGAAGCGTTTACTACTACTCCTGTAAAATGGTATTTACATCTGCTTCCCATAATCCTCCTAAATGAGGTGAATGTGCAGGAATGAATTTAAAGCTAATACCTTCGGAACTGATGTAACTGATCAACAGATTCACGAGAGGAGCGCAAAACCTTGCCGAGTTCATTGTTTGCACCTACAAAATTGGTGCCGTCAACAATTAATCTACCACATAGCCTATCCTTGCCCTCGCAATTATTTTGTTTATGTTTACGAAACCTACGATCCCTTCTTAAGAAGGGTCCTTCCCACCACAAGGGTTCATTTTGTAGATGTCGCTGTGAATTGTCAAAATGTCCCTCGCATATTTTTTCTGGTGTAAAATTTGTAGCGCTATTAGGTAACTTTTTAAACTTCCAAAACCTTTTAAGATCATCATGTATTTGTTGCGTAAAGTTACAAGTCAAGTTCTGATGACAACTCTCAGTGCCATCTCCTATTGGGCCGCTAACCAGCCAGCCGAATTCAGACTCCTGTAAAATAGGTTTTCCTACACCTAGTTTAATTTGATTGCAGCCTACTATGTTCCAATAGACATCAGCCCCTATAAGTATATCAATTTCAGAGGGCAGATGGAAATGTGGATCTGCAAGATTGATGTTACTAGGGAGGTTCAATTCATTTATATTTACGGGTCTGCTCGGTAATGTATTTGCTATTCGAGGCACTACTAGACACTTAACATTTATGTCAAATGAATTATTACATGAGCTTACTTTTATTGAGCAACTCTCTTTTATGCAAATGCCTAAATCGTTTAAACCTTGTATGCGCAAAGACTCTGGACACTTAGAAGCAAGCTCAATTTTTTCCTTAAATGAATTCGTTATGAACGAAGATTGGCTGCCTGTGTCTAAAAGCGCCCTTGCAAAATAAGTCTGATTATTAGTTTTGTTATATACTTTCACCAAAGCAGTACTTAGCAGTACTTGGCCCATTGACACTGCTGACAATGAGACCGAAGGAAAAACATTTTCTACATTTGAAGCAGATTTAGACGCTACAGGTAAGCTAGTTTCAGTTTTGTCTTCAGTGGACATTATACTATTGTGCAAGAGACTGTTGTGTTTTTTCTTGCAGAATTTGCACAAAGGCTTAAGGTAGCAATTGAAAAATCTGTGACCCTCACGAAAGCAATTCGAACATAACTTCAATTTTTTAGCTTCAAGGATTCGCTCCTGTAATGGTAATTTTTCAAAACTAATGCAATTATGAATGCGGTGCCCTTGCTTACGACAAAAAAGACACAGAAAAATAGATAAATTTGCAGTGGAAGCCACAAAAGAATTGGTAGAAGGACCAATTGCTTTATTCTGCTTAGTGTTTGGACTAAAACTACTCATAAGCTTGTTGCCTCGTAAAGACATTGTGGATTCCAGTACGTCAGCCCGATTGCGCAAAAATGCATAGAACTCACTCAGCTTTGGAAGATTCGAGAGGCTATTTTTATGCTCTTCCCATTTTGTGCTTGACACTATATCTAATTTTCCTGTGACCATGAAGATAATTAAGGAGTCCCAATAGTCAGTTGGTTGACCTAAAGTGTTAAGGGCTCTCAAATTTTTGGAAATATGATCAACCAAATGACGTAGTGAATCATGGGACTCGTTGATTATTGGTTTAATAGAAAATAATGATTTCAGGTGATTAAGTTATCAGTATCTGATTATTATCGTACCTGTCACACAATAAATCCCACGCAACCTTAAAGTTGGCCGAAGTGAACTCTAATGACTTAATTACTTCAACGGCCCCGCCTTTAAGAGACGACCTAAGGTAGTGAAATTTATTAATGTCCGGTATTGTTGGATTTGAACTAATCAAAGACTGAAAAGTGTCTCTAAATTCAAGCCATAGCAAGTATGAACCATCAAAGGTTGGCAATTGAATTGTAGGCAGCTTAATTGATTGAAAATTGCTATTGTGAGAACATGCTGTGACTTGAGATTCAGACGGGCATCGTCCTTCGTTTACTTCTAGCGTCTCTAATAAATCTAGTAAACACGACGTAATGTGCATAATTTGGCATTCTATAGCATCTCTTTCGTTCAATTCTACTTCTATTCCGGCATCTGTTTCGCAAAGTTCCTCAATGCTCAACTGTGTATTGTTGAATTCAGTACTAATTTCTTTGCATTTGTCTAATCTTTGTTTAATTTCCTTTATTTGTACGCTACTTAGCGTTTTAGGGTCAATTTTACGTATCGTTTCTATGTATTGACTTAATTTAGTAAGTCTACCCTTAACTGATCCTCGTTTTCTAACTAACCTTACCAATTCCTCTGACATTTTGAGTGTTCAATTTATCCCTTGAGCACAAAAACAATGAACAAGGCAAGTATAATGTGCATCAAACCAGTCTGCGTTTTACGGTCCACTTTCTGTCAATCCAGTGATCACCACAGTCCAATCCCCAGTATATGCTTAGTTCAATATAATCCAGAAAGATGCGAACTGATAACACTAACTATGTAGTTGTATTTCAGGCCCTGGAAAGCATAAACAGACACCTTAAAGCAACAAAGCTTAAATGCGAGTGTAAAATATATGGATTCAGGATTGATAAGTTTTGACATAACAGTGGATAACGTAGGGTTAAACGTACATGCAATCACACTTGGTACGTGCTCAAAGGTTTCTCAAAATAGTGAAATAATTGTCGAAAATATAATAAGGAAAAATTACTTGTTAAGACAAAATTTCATAAAAACAATAAAAACATACCAGACCAACGATTAAATAATTTCTTGTCCTAAAATACGGCACAAATATAATTTAAGTACCTATTTATTATTTCAAAATTGTTCAATAATTATCTTAGAAAATATACGAATGACAAGAGAAATGACACTTAGCAAAATGAACATAAAATGGCGTCACTTTTCTCTATCCTTTTGACATTCGTTTGTATTTTATTGACTTTACACATCCACAACCCTCGATGGGAGAACACACCGTTTGCACAAATAAAAGAAGGAAAGGGAAAAATGTGGAACGATCACTTCCTTTGGATCGACCTCTAATATGAAATGCCTTTCCTTTCTGCTTCCAGCGAATGATTAGCTTCAAACCACGGCTTCAAACTTCAAACAGGCATGCGCTCCATCTTAACCAATAGTTAAAAATCCAAGATTGCAGTTTTCTTTATTTAGACGGTCGCCATGTTAAGGATGTTGAGGGTGTTTAAGGAAACAAGCACGTTCGTTGACTTAAAACAGAATATATTGTTTGTCCAATATCTAATTCAAATAAAACAAATTGAAAGCAACGCTCCGTGCAAAGGTCCGTGTGTAAGTGGCCAGCGCGCACGCGCGCTGCTCCGAACACTAGTGGTGTGCCGACCACTAGTGATGGGCGTAATCATGGGCCCTACGCCCGTAGGATGACGAACAAATTGTAGCCGCACCATGAGACCAATTGAACAAGTTTCGCAGCAAACGAAAAGCTTCAGCGCGGCAGGCAGGCCTAAAACTAGATGGTGCGATGAACAAGTTTACACTTTTGGCTGGCCCAGGGTTGCGTTAACAGCGACAGGCCTTAGTCCTGCAGTGGGTCAGTACAGGCACACAGTAGCTAGTATATGTATAAGGTCCAAAAACAAAAAAAACATGCTGTAAATATTAAGGCTTAACTTGATCAATCTCATTCACAGTCTCCGCGAAGGAAGTCTCGAACACTTTCTGGCTCGCAACTTGGTCCCAGGCGACATAGTCCATCTCAACGTCGGCGACCGAGTCCCGGCTGACTTGCGGCTGTTCGACCTGACTGAGCTGGCCATCGATGAGTCCTCGTTCACCGGCGAGACCGAGCCTGCGGTGAAGAGTGTACTGCAGAATACCGCGACCGCTGGCAGGGTTGGCAAGGAGAATGTGGCCTTCATGGGCACGCTTGTCCGGTGCGGGAACGCTAAGGTTTGTTATAAGCCCTCTTGAAGTTTAATTGGAGAGGTGTAATACTGTGAAGACTCGGCAAGAAACCAAGAACATTTAGGAGGTGCTGCACATGATAGTATACTATTGTGATGGTAAACTTTTTACTTATTGCAAGAATTTATTACAAGACTATATTAGTGTTCACGTAGCAATACACAGTCGTGTAGTGCCGGCACCCCAAAACCCTCCCATGGTAGTGGTAAGAAGGGTCCACAGTTCGCAGTGTAGGGCGCCCTCCAGCGAGATGGGCCGATGACCTGCGAACGGTGGCGGGACCGGACTGGATGCGGAAGGCTCAAAACCGGGAGTTGCGGCGCACTGTGGGAGAGGCCTATGTCCAGCAGTGGACTATGACAGGCTGATGATGATAGCAATACACGTTTATTTGGATTGAGAACATATTAAGAAAATAAACGCTTAGATAAAAACAGTTTTTTTTTATGAATTTAGTTAATCTTGGTTAAAGAGATCTTTTTGATCCGAGTATAATGCGCCATGTCACCTATCAAAATTATTCAGTAAAGTCGCGTGTCTATCGATGTTGTTGTATTTTGGAGCCTACACAGGAACTACAAGCAATGCCATCCTCTACTTTCCACCACCAGACTATTAGATGCTGGAAAAGTATTCATCCCCGCGTGGAAGACTTCCCAGCTAACCGCACTAAACAATTCCTGTGTCCTTCCTGGTCTGCATCGCTTAGGAGTGGACCACTTTCCCTGCTTCTGTAGTTCTGAATAAGCATTTTTAAAGTAAGCGTGTCCCACCATCAGCCTCGTCATCGTTTACCACCAGGTGGAACGGAGGACAAACGCTAACCTATTTAAAAAAGCATAATACGTCCATCTGCTGTCGTGTCTGACAGCCGAATGCCTGTATCACTATACCACAGCTTAGCCCGACCAATTGATCTCAACCTCACTTCCAGGGCATCGTGGTCAGTACCGGCGAGCGCTCCGAATTCGGTGACATATTCCGCATGATGCAAGCCGAGGAAGCTCCGAAGACCCCCCTCCAGAAGTCTATGGACACCCTCGGGACCCAGCTCTCTATGTACTCCTTCTGCATCATTGGCTTCATCATGGTAGCAGGGTGGCTGCAGGGCAAGGCGATACAGGACATGTTCACTATTGGAGTCAGCTTGGCTGTTGCTGCCATTCCCGAAGGTAAATTGTAGTTTGGCCGAATAATGGTGATTTAGAACTACTTTCTTCTGGTATCAATAAGGTGCGTTATTTATTGTTAAGATGATTAAAGTTAAGATTTCAACTATTTTTAAGACTCCCTGGCTTTGCAGAAGGAAGGAATCCTTGCAATATCCCTTCGTTGTTTGTTAGTTGTCAACAAGACTTTTTCTAAGGAACACATGGAAATATTGATATTTCCGTAAACCTTAAAAAAATAGCTCGTAGTTTATTCCTACTTGTTATTCTTACCGTGAGGAGTGGGTTCTTGCACCAAAGGTTTTGTTACACCAGTTGATACCCCACCCCATCTAAAATTACCAAGAAGTAAGAAAATCTTTTTATTTAATTTTGAATCTCTGCAAACGCAGAATAGCAAAAAGAAATAAATCTGTAGCTTTAGGATTCTTGCATCAAGTTTGTCTTTTATACGGAACAATTTTGTCCAGTTTTGTTATATTGTGCTGTATCTGATTCCAGGTCTTCCCATCGTGGTGACTGTGACCCTGGCGCTGGGCGTGATGCGCATGGCCAAACGGAACGCCATTGTCAAGAAACTGCCCACTGTTGAGACGCTGGGCTGCGTGAATGTTATCTGCAGCGATAAGACTGGTGAGTGAATAATTTGGGTCATAATACTTTGTTAAATTGAACTAAATCGACACAAAAACCGCGAGGATACAATGTAATTTCATCTTAGACTTTTAGTACTAGACGCTAAGTTTTAAGAAAATTGAGCTAAAATTGTTAAGTCAGTTGGTCATTTGTAAAAAAAAAAAAAAAATATACAACCAAAACATTCATTTGATAACTGATTATGTACTACACTTTGTTAAATTTTTAGAACATAGAAGGACAATGCCCAAAGTTTTTCAGGTTCAAACTAATCCACTAAATAGATAATAACATGACAACTATTACCAAAGTGTCCAAAGTTGTGGGAGCGAAAACAGATTGACTAGAAAACCCTAGGGTATCGACGGAATTTCAAAGGAATCAGTGTCTTGGGACATTTTGATGTTAAAATACGAAATAAAACGGAAAGTTAGTATTGAACCATGGCCTAAGAAATCATAAAATGTTAAGAGTTCACAATCAAGCAAATATGTTGAACCATAGATCTTTATTGAAAATTAACTGAATATTATGAAATACTAGCGGCTGCCCGCGACTTCGTTCACGTGGGTTTACTTAAGTTGAAAAACAAAAGTAATTTATCTTTGTAAATTGTAGCCTATGTGCGATTCAGATCTAAAAGCTACATTATTGTAAAGTTTCATTCAAATCCATTCAGTAGTGTTTACGTGAAAGAGCATACGGCACATCCACACATACAAACTTTAGCTTTTATAATATTAGAAGGAAGTAGGATATTTTTATCTTCGAACTTCCCTTTACAATATCATCAAATCTTTCCTTTCCAGGTACTCTAACAAAGAACGAGATGACAGTGACAACAATATCGACATCAGGCGGGCACATCGCCGAGGTGACGGGCACCGGCTACAGCCCCTACGGAGACGTGCAGCTGAGGGCATACAAGGGGCGCGATCTGGACGTGGCACGGATGGGGGTGCACAGCATGCTGGAGGTAGGGGACTGGAGGAAATTGCCCAGCAATCAATGATATTATAATAAAAATACATAGATAAAAAAGTGGCACTCGAAATCAGGACTTACCATCTGAGCAAGGCATTGATAGTTTGAGACAACACTGGGCAACACGTATCTGGCTCGTTCTCTCTAGTAAATAATCATGCTATCTTGTACACACGATCAAATTATAGGTACGCCAGGGGACAATTTTTGACTTCGCGCAGTACTGACGTAACGTATGTACCTCTTTTAAAAAACATTGCTTTACACATAAGTTTTTCAAAAAAAATGGATAAACCATTCTAAACTGCACCGGCACGGCACCGGACGTGGCACGGATGGGGGTGCATAGTATGGGACTTCTCACTGTTCCACATAGAGCCACCTAGCAAATTGAGCAATTGAATTGCTTGTGCATGGGATACTAGTCAACGGATTAACATACTACTTAATACTATTTTTTTTACTTTAACTGAAGAATTGCACAATAAATGTCTAGCTTTGTCTAATGCCTCAAGGTGAAAATAATATTAAAAAACCGGTCATCAACGCTTGTTTTGAGAAGAGATATTTTAGAAAAAATAATGCAAAAACAAAACTGTAATTGAAATATACATCGCTAAAAAAATGCCGTCTACTGCTATGAAAATGATCTGGTACTAAACACATATACTTACACGTTGCTTGGGTTTGCACTTGCTGTTTAAATAAAATGAAAAAAGTCAAGAAAAATAAAAAATATTTTAGGCAGGAAGGGTCGCCCCCTATCATGTTAGGTTAAAATTAGCTCGTTTTAATGTGGGCTTCTGTTTGTTCCGCTTGTCATGACGGCAACACGCAAAAAAAAGAAATTGAATACTTTACTGCAATGTTCTTCCTCAGGTTGGACTTCTGTGTAACAACGCAATAATTCGCGACGAGGTTCTGTACGGGCAGCCGACAGAGGGCGCTTTGGTCGCTTGCGCGTTGAAGAACGGAATGGACGACATTCGAGAACAATACACCAGGCTACATGAGATACCGTTCAGGTAATACAAATGAATATGAGACATCACATACATGACTTTAGCGCTAAACGAAAGTAAACTAGGAACAACGAAGTTACCACAAACACCTTGCACAAATATCTGTACTTCCTTGATAGTTTGAGACTCAACTAGTGCTTGTAACCACTTCACCAAACGCGTCAATAATATACCTCAACTTCTACTTCTTCGTTTTACTGCCTGCGAAAAATAATATGGATATACCTTTTTTGTATGACACACTAGCTGGAACATAATAATAGATAAATAAGGAATTTTCCGTGTTAACTGTCAATTTTTAACGATTATACCCATCATAAAACTTCAAGGAAAAATTGAAACTACACTGTGTCTGTGGTCAACAGTTTGGAAAGGAAGATGATGGTAATGAAGTGCGACCATTGCTTTTGCTTTCTAGTTCTTTTTTTATATGACTAACTACTTGACCTTACGGACGCGTACTGTCAGAAAAAAACTAAGTTAAAACTAAAAATTATAAGAGAAAAATTTGGCGAGCTTCATATTTTCAAAGATAGCTTTTTGGTTAACCAATTTGTGTACGTTGTCCACAGTTCCGAAACAAAGATGATGGTAGTAAAATGCGCGCCAAAGTTCTCCGACGGCAAGCTGAAAGAGGAAGTGTTCGTGAAAGGCGCCATCGAGAAGGTTCTGCCGCTGTGCACGCGGTATATTGACAGCTCGGGAAACTACGCGCCCATGACCAAGGATAAGCAGAACGACTTTATGAGCGAGGCTTACAACATTGGACGTATGGGTGAGTGTTTTGTAACTAATAAGGAGTCTTCATATCGGATAAAAATATCTTTTGTGGATAGCAAAATGTAACTAAGTTACATGTCACAGACAGCAAATGGGATAAAATTTTCAGTTAATTTATTTATTTACATTATAAATTGTAAAGAAACTTACATGCTAAACAATATCAGAAAGGTCAAAATCACATTTCTGATACAAACGCTGTAATTTTTGGTTTCAATGAGGCAAGCAGTAGGTGCCGTCGGCGAGCCGCCTCTCTAATATAATTTTGTGGCACGTATAGCTCTAAATGTTCCAAAGTCACCGGATTATCGACACTGTTTCGCAGAAGTAGACAGTAGTAGATGAACAGCTGCACTTTTCGTGTGTTGAAACCCATCATGCTGGCTACAAACAAGGATGGGATATAAAAATTCATATTAACCAATTTTTTTCTGAAATAAAAAGTGACGCAGTTTTTTTTGCACTTTCTCTAGAAGTAATGTTTGCCATGCCGTTCTCAAAGAACTTGAAACACCACGATTATGTTCTGCTGGGGCGTTATCGCTGTGAGCCAGTCAGATTCGAAGATTGAACGTCCAATAGACATTTTAGCATAAATTATATGTGGATAGGTTTTTTTCTTATGTTCCAAGGTTATTTACAGAAGTTTGATCTACAAAATTGTCCTGTAGGTCTCCAAAACATAGCCCTTTGCCGCGGCGAATTGCTCGAAGCTCTGACGTATACCGGAGTGTGTGGCCCGCCGCGGGCGACCGTTAAACGTCGAACAGACATTTTAGCGTGAAATTATTTACAAATAGGTCTTTCTTTGAGACTCTAAGGTTATTCACAGAAGTTTGACCAAACAAATTGTCCTCTAGGTCTCCGAATCATAGCCCTCTGCCGCGGCAAGTCTCTCGAAGCTCTGACATACACGGGCGTGTGCGACCCGCCGCGACCGAATGTTAAACGTCGAACAGACATTTTAGCGTGAAATCACTACGTAGTATAAAACAAAGTCGCTTTCTCTGTCTCTATGTCCCTTTGAATGCTTAGATTTTTGAAACTACGCAACGGATTTTGATGCGGTTTTTTTTATTAGATAGAATGATTCAAGAGGTCTGTCCCTATGTCCCTTTGAATGTTTTAATCTTTGAAACTACGCAACGGATTTTGATACGGTTTTTTTTAATGGATAGAGTAATTTAAGAGGAAGTTTTATATGTGTAATAACATCCTATTGCACCCGTGCGAAGCGGGAGCGGGTCGCTAGTTATTTATAAAGAGAAGAAGAAGATAAGGTTATTCACAGAAGTTTGACATAAGGTTTTGTCCTCTAGGTCTCCGCATCATAGCCCTCTGCCGCGGCGAATCACTCGAAGCTCTGACGTACACCGGAGTGTGTGGCGTGTGCGACCCGCCGCGGCCGAGCGTGCGCGCCGCCGTGGCCACGCTGCGGAGAGCGCACGTCGCTGTTAAGATGGTTACTGGGGACGCGCAACCTACTGCTGTGGCTGTTGGTGAGTAATATACACTCTATGGTGTTTGTGAGACGGTGCAATGTCGCGTGGAGCCGTCAAGCTGGGCGACGCGCAGCCTACCGCTGTGGCTGTTGGTGAGTGATAGCACTAATGTGAGCTCTAGGCCGTTTGTAGAATGACACAATGTTGCGTGGAGCTGTTGTTGCTGGAACAGAAATTTTTGTTTTTCTCTCTCTAATTTAGGGTTTTGCGCTGCCAATTTCTGTCATAAAAGTGCTTTTCTAGCGAAAAGCACTTTTTGAAGTTTTTAGGGTTTCACACTGTCAATTTCTATCATAAAACTGTTCTTCTAGCGAAAAACACTTTTTGAAGCGTTTATGATGCCACTAAGTAAGCTATATTGGTGGCGCTGTTTTCGCTACTAGTCACTTAGCTACATGTAGTTTCAAACTTTTACTTGGATGGCGCTAATTCGATTCGTGAGTCACATAGACTGCCCTCGAGTCTAGAAGCTTTGACGTATACCGGAGTGTGTGGCGTGTGCGACCCGCCGCGGCCGAGCGTGCGCGCCGCCGTGGCCACGCTGCGGAGAGCACACGTCGCCGTTAAGATGGTTACGGGGGACGCTCAGCCTACTGCTGTGGCTGTTGGTGAGTGATCTGATATACACTCTATGGTGGTTGGGAGACGGTGCAATGTCGCGTGGAGCCTTCAAGATGGTCACGGGCGATGCGCAGCCTACCGCCGTCACTGTTGGTGAGTGGTAGCACTAATATAGACTCTGTGCCGTTTGGGAGACAGTGCAATATCGCGTAGAGCCGTTGTTGCTGGAACAGAAATCGTCTTAACAATTTGTCAAATGTTTGTTTTTATTACACTAATTTAGGGTTTTGCACAGCCAATTTTATCATAAAAGTGCTTTTCTATCGAAAAGCACTGCAAAAAAGTGCTTGCAATTTTCGCTACTAGTCACTTAGCTACATGTAGAGTCTAAAAGCTCTGACGTATACCGGAGTGTGTGGCGTGTGCGACCCGCCGCGGCCGTCGGTGAGTGTTAGCACTAATGTTTGCGAGACGGTGCAATATCAAATGGAGCCGTTGTTGCTGGAACAGAAATCGACATTTGTAATTTGTGAATTTCTTGTTTTCTCTCTGTAATTTAGGGTTCTGCACCGCCAATTATTGTCATAAAAGTTTTGAAGTCTTTAGGGTTTTGCATTAGTTATTTCTGTCATAAAAGTGTTTACGAAAAGCACTTTTTGAAGCGTTTCTGGTGCCACTAAGTTGGTGGCGCTGTTTGAGCTCTGTCAACTGTGTAGAAAGCTTGCAATTTTCGCTACTAGTCACTTAGCTACATGTAGAATCCACTTAGCTACATGTAGAGTCTAGAAGCTCTGACATACACCGGAGTGTGTGGTGTGTGCGATCCGCCGCCGTGGCCACGCTGCGGAGAGCGCACGTCGCGGTTAAGATGGTTACTGGGGACGCGCAACCTACTGCTGTGGCTGTTGGTGAGTGATATACACTATAGTGTTTGGGAGACGGTGCATTATTGCGTGGAGCCGTCAATATATGGACGTGCAGCCTACCGCCGTCGCTGTCGGTAAGTGTAACACGTAATATACACACTATGGCGTTAAGGAGACGGTGCAATATCGCGTGGAGCTGTTGTTGGTGGAACAAAAATCGTCATTAGCAATTTGTACATTTTTTGTTTTTCTCTCTAATTTAGGGTTTTGCACCGCCAATTTCAGTCATAAAAGTTTTGAAGTCTTTAGGGTTTTGCATTAGTTATTTCTGTCATAAAAGTGTTTACGAAAAGCACTTTTTGAAGCGTTTCTGGTGCCACTAAGTTGGTGGCGCTGTTTGAGCTCTGTCAACTGTGTAGAAAGCTTGCAATTTTCGCTACTAGTCACTTAGCTACATGTAGAGTCTAGAAGCTCTGACGTGGTAGTGTGTGGCGTGTGCGACCCGCCGCGGCCGTTGGTGAGTGTTAGCACTAATGTGGGCTCTATGGGGTTTGGAAGACGGTGCAATATCGCGTGGAGTCATTGTTGCTTGCGGCCGAGCGTGCGCGCCGCCGTGGCCACGCTGCGGAGAGCACACGTCGCAGTTAAGATGGTCACGGGGGACGCCCAGCCTACCGCTGTGGCTGTTGGTGAGTAATATACACTCTATAGTGTTTGGGAGACGGTGCAATATCGCATGGAGCCGTTGTTGCTGGAACACTTGGGAGATGATGCAATATCGCGTGGAGCGGTGGTTGTTGGAACAGAAATCGTCATTAGTAATTTGTGAATTTTTTGTTTTTCTCTCTCTAATTTAGGGTTTTGCACCGCCAATTCGTCATAAAAGTGTTTTTCTGGCGAAAAACACTTTTTGAAGCGTTTTTGTTGCCACTAAGTTAGCTAAATTGGTTGCGCTGTTCGAGCTCTGTCAACTGGGTAGAAAGTGCTTGCAATTTCCGCTACTAGTCACTTAGCTACATGTCGTTTCAAATTCCTACTTGGATGGCGTTAATTCGACCGTTGTCTCAATGAAGTGAGCGCTCACCTCGTTTGTCACTTAGCTACATGTAGAGTCTAGAAGCTCTGACGTACACTGGAGTGTGTGGCGTGTGCGACCCGCCGCGGCCGTCGGTGAGTGTTAGCATTAATGTGGACTCTATAATGTTTGAGAGACGGTGCAATATCGCGTGGAGTCATTGTTGCTAGCGGCCGAGCGTGCGCGCCGCCGTGGCCACGCTGCGGAGAGCGCACGTCGCCGTCAAGATGGTTACTGGGGATGCGCAGCCTACTGCTGTGGCTGTTGGTGAGTGACATACACTCTATGTTGATTGGGAGACGGTGTAATATTGCGTGGAGCCGTTGTTGCTGGATCACTTGGGAGATGATGCAATATCGCGTGGAGCCGTCAAGATGGTCACGGGGGATGCACTAGCTGTCGATGAGTGATAGCATTAATATGGGCTCTATGGGGTTTAGGAGATGATGCAAGATCGCGTGGAGCTGTTGCGGGATCAGAAATCTTCATTAGTAATAAGTGAAATCTTTGTTTTTCTCTCACTAATTTAGGGTTATGCACCACCAATTTTGACATAAAAGTGTTTTTCTTGCGAAAAACACTTTTTGAAGCGTTTCTGTTGCCACTAAGTTAGCTAATTGGTGGCGCTGTTTGAGCTCTGTCAACTGTGTAAAAAGTGCGTGCAATTTTCGCTACTAGTCACTTAGCTATACATGTAGATGTCTTAGTAGAAATTCCTACTTGGATGGCGCTAATTCGACCGTTCGAGTCTCAATGAAGTGAGCGCTCACCTCGTTAGTCACGTAGACTGCCCTCTCGAGTCTAGAAGCTCTGACGTATACCGGAGTGTGCAGCGTGTGCGACCCGCCGCGGCCGTCGGTGAGTGTTAGCACTAATGTGGGCTCTATGGGGTTTGGAAGACGGTGCAATATCGCGTGGAGTCATTGTTGCTAGCGGCCGAGCGTGCGCGCCGCCGTGGCCACGCTGCGGAGAGCGCACGTCGCCGTCAAGATGGTTACTGGGTCGCGCAGCCTACTGCTGTGGCTGTTGGTGAGTGACACAGCTGATATACACTCTATGGTGGTTGGGAGACGGCGCAATATCGCGTGGAGCCTTCAAGATGGTCACGGGCGATGCGCAGCCTACCGCCGTCGCTGTCGGTGAGTGGTAGCACTAATATGGGCTCTATGGCGTTTGGGAGACAGTGCAATATCGCGTGGAGCTGTTATTGCTAGAATAGAAAGTGTCATTAGCAATTCACAATTGCACAAATCTTTGTTTTCTTTTCTTTACTTAAGGTTTTGCACCGCCAATTTTGTCATAAAAGTGTTTTTCTAGCGAAAGCACTTTTTGAAGTATTTAGGTTTTGCACCGGTTATTTCTGTCATAAAAGTGCTTTTCTAGCGAAAAGCACTTTTTGAAGCGTTTCTGGTGCCACTAAGTTGGTGGCGCTGTTTGAGCTCTGCCAACTGTGTAGAAAGCTTGCAATGGTCGCTACTAGTCACTTAGCTACATGTAGAGTCTAGAAGCCCTGACGTATACCGGCGTGTGCGGCGTGTGCGACCCGCCGCGGCCGAGCGTGCGCGCCGCCGTGGCAATGTGGGCTCTATGATGTTGGAGAGACGGAGCAATGTCGCGTGGAGCCGTTAAGATGGTCACGGGCGATGCGCAGCCTACTGCTATGGCGGTCGGTGAGTATACACTCTATGTTGTGTGGGAGACGGTGCAATGTCGCATGGAGCCGTTGTTGCTGGAACACTTGGGAGATGATGCAATATCGCGTGGAGCGGTGGTTGTTGGAACAAAAATCGTCATTTGTAATTTGTGAATTTTTTGTTTTTCTCTCTCTAATTTAGGGTTTTGCACCGCCAATTCGTCATAAAAGTGTTTTTCTGGCGAAAAACACTTTTTGAAGCGTTGTTGTTGCCACTAAGTTAGCTAAATTGGTTGCGCTGTTCGAGCTCTGTCAACTGGGTAGAAAGTGCTTGCAATTTCCGCTACTAGTCACTTAGCTACATGTCGTTTCAAATTCCTACTTGGAGGGCGCTAATTCGACCGTTGTCTCAATGAAGTGAGCGCTCACCTCGTTAGTCACTTAGCTACATATAGAGTCTAGAAGCTCTGACGTACACTGGAGTGTGTGGCGTATGCGACCCGCCGCGGCCGAGCGTGCGCGCCGCCGTGACCACGGGCTACTTGGATGGCGCTAATTGGACCGTTCGTGTCACAATGAAGTGAGCGCACTCCTTGTAAGTCACGTAGACTGCCCTCGAGTCTAGAAGCTCTGACGTATACCGGAGTGTGTGGCGTGTGCGACCCGCCGCAGCCGTCGGTGAGTGTTAGCACTAATGTGGGCTCTATGGTGTTTGGGAGACGGTGCAATATCGCGTGGAGTCATTGTTGCTAGCGGCCGAGCGTGCGCGCTGCCGTGGCCACGCTGCGGAGAGCGCACGTCGCAGTTAAGATGGTCACGGGGGACGCGCAGCCTACCGCTGTGGCTGTTGGTGAGTGATAGCACTAATGTGGACTCTATGGTGTTTGGGAGACGGTGCAATATCGCGTGGAGCCGTCAAGATGGCCACGGGGGATGCGCAACCTACCGCTGTCGCTGTTGGTGAGTGATATACACTCTGTGTTGTTTGGGAGACGGTGCAATATCACGTGGAGTCATTGTTGCTAGGGACAATTAGGGAGTCGTTGTTGGTTACTGGGGACGCGCAGCCTACCGCTGTGGCTGTTGGTGAGTGATAGCACTAATGTGGACTCTATGGTGTTTGGGAGACGGTGCAATATCGCGTGGAGCCGTCAAGATGGCCACGGGGGATGCGCAACCTACCGCTGTCGCTGTTGGTGAGTGATATACACTCTGTGTTGTTTGGGAGACGGTGCAATATCACGTGGAGTCATTGTTGCTAGGGACAATTAGGGAGTCGTTGTTGGTTACTGGGGACGCGCAGCCTACCGCTGTGGCTGTTGGTGAGTGATAGCACTAATGTGGACTCTATGGTGTTTGGGAGACGGTGCAATATCGCGTGGAGCCGTCAAGATGGCCACGGGGGATGCGCAACCTACCGCTGTCGCTGTTGGTGAGTGATATACACTCTGTGTTGCAATATCGCGTGGAGCCATTGTTGCTGGAACAAAAGTCGTCATTAGTAATTTATGAAATCCTTGTTTTTCTTACATTTATTTAGGGTTTTGCACCGGCAATTTCTGTCATAAAAGCGAAAAGCACCTTTTGAAGCGTTTTTTGGTGCTATGCAACGACATTAGCTGGGAGGCGCTGTTTGAGCTAAGTATGACAACTGTGTAGAAAGTGCTACTAGTCACTTAGCTACATGTAGATGTCTTAGTAGTTTCGAATTCCCACTTGGATGGCGCTAATTCGACCGTTCGTGTCTCAATGAAGTGAGCGCTCACCTCGTTAGTCACGTAGACTGCCCTCGAGTCTGAAGCTCTGACGTATACCGGAGTGTGTTGTGTGTTGTGCGACCCGCCGCGCCCGTCGGTGATTGTTAGCACTAATGTGGGCTCTATGGGGTTTAGGAGACGGTGCAATATCGCGTGAAGCTGTTGATACTGGAACAGAAATCGTCATTTGTAATTTGTGAATTTTATCTTTTCCTCTCTCTAATTTAGGGTTTTGCACCGCCAATTTTGTCATAAAAGTGCTTTTCTAGCGAAAAGCTGTTTTTGAAGTATTTAGGGTTCTGCATCAGTTATTTTCTAACGAAAAACACCTTTTCAAGCGTTTCTGGTGCCACTAAGTTGGTGGCTCTGTTTGAGCTCTGTCAACTGTGTAGAAAGTGCTTGCGATTGTCGCTACTAGTCACTTAGCTACATGTAGAGTCTCGAAGCTCTGACGTATACCGGAGTGTGCGGGCTTGTGCGACCCGCCGCGGCCGAGCGTGCGCGCCGCCGTGGCTGTCGGTGAGTGATCTGATATACACTCTATGGTGTTTTGGGGACGGTGCAATATCGCGTGAAGCCGTCAAGATGGTCACGGGAGATGCTCAACCTACCGCCGTAGCAGTTGGTGAGTGATATACACTCTATGTCGCTTGGTAGACGGTGCAATATCGCGTGGAGCCTTCAAGATGGTCACGGGGGATGCGCAGCCTACCGCACTAGCCGTCGGTGAGTGATCTGATATACACTCTATGTCGTTTGGGAGACGACACAATATCACATGGAGTATTTGATGGATGAGGGAGCGGAACTCGTCATCAGTAATTGGGCAAATCTTTGTTTTTGCTTTCTAATTCCATTTCTGTTTCGACCAACTACGGTTGACTATCAAAAAACGCTTTTGGCAATAAGTCCGTCTTTTGTTTTCCGTATTTGCCCTAAGTATTGATGGAATAACGCTGGCTGCGGCGGTTTGTGGAAGATGTAGGTTCAAATCCAGCCTGTAATCTTTTTTTTAGGCCAATGGTTTTTTTTGCTGGTACTTATTCCTATTAATTTATTTATGTTTGATTTGTGTTTCTTTCAATTTTCATAGTCACTACAAATGACGTCAATGGTAGCAATCGCGTTGTTAACGATTCTAATATTTTGCCTTTGTTTCAGCACAAATGGTTGGCCTAGATGTCCTGCACTCTCAGTCGATCTCCGGTGAAAAAATAGACACGATGACTGACGAAGAACTCGATAGGATCATTGATACTGTAAGTACATAAACGACTGTTTCACAGATAGGACAGGGCATCGTACATATTTTAATATTTACGAAGTTTTGTGTTAGAATGTCTGAACAGCTAGAAACAGTTTGATATTTTTAGATTATAGATTTTTTTTTGCAATTTTAACACAACGCCTCTTTTGTACTTTAAAAGTTTAATTGAATAGCTCATTATGCTGATGACTAACTTGACTTTTCACGACTACTGCCAAATGATTTTTGACATTCGGATTTTATTGGTTTTCATGTTTATTGTGTCATTTATTATTAATTAGAGACATATTTGTATTTCTGCTAAAAGTTATTCATTTCAAATAACAAATTTTATCATTGCCATTCATAAATATTCATATCTTTGATTTGTTTGCAGGTAAGCGTATTCTACAGAGTAACCCCCAAACACAAACTGTCTATTGTGAAATCACTACAAAGGCTCGGCAACATTGTAGGAATGACAGGTATGTAAAACAGACCTAATTATTAGGACACCTAATTCTACTAAATTGCAAAGTCTGCATGCAAAAAAATCTAGGTTAGGTTCTTGATTTTAAAGCAAATCCTTTTTGCCTTTTACCAAAATCGTATAAAAAACAAAAACCACAACCAATTTTACAATGATGAACTTACAATTTTTTTCAATTTCAACTAACGTTTTAAAATTGGTTATGTCATCGAGAGATGTCTATATATTTCAGCTTTTTCCCTATCGCACAATGCTGTCTGTTATTGTGTTGAATGTAACACTATCTTCATTTATGAAAAGCAAAACTGACTGACGTACAGCCGAAACTGCTGTACCTAGAAATTTGAAGTTTTATACATGAGTTCCTTTCATGATGTAAGTGAGCACCAACGTAGG
Organism: Udea ferrugalis; assembly: GCA_950022985.1. Lineage (NCBI taxonomy): Eukaryota > Metazoa > Arthropoda > Insecta > Lepidoptera > Crambidae > Udea > Udea ferrugalis. Next base: position 2,890,149 of record OX465528.1, on the reverse strand, counting down.
TATTATACTCTGATGAGCACTAAGGAAGGATTTCCACCCCAATGGACTGAAATACTACGCGGGCGAAGCCGCGGGCGGTCTCTAGCAATATAAAAACTGTGTTTGTCAACAGGTGACGGCGTGAATGACGGTGTGGCCCTGAAACGAGCGGACATCGGCATCGCTATGGGCCGCAACGGCACCGATGTTTCTAAGGAGGCCGCTGACATGATCTTAGTCGATGACGATTTCGCTACCATCATGTGAGTTGACATCATTTGAAAGACAGAATTAAAATTATTTTCTAAGTATTTAAGACAATACAGTCGATATTCAGTATATGGCAAACATTCAAAAAAAAAAACTCATACAACAAAAATTTATCTTCTTGATAGTTTACTAAAGATTCACAACGTCTTATTTTGACCTTTTTTGACACTTTTTATTTCTCTTAAAAGATAATTCAGTTGCCATGAGAGTGAACAGCCATTTGTTAGGCCGACATGTACAGAGGCGCACACATCAACCTTTACAAAACCATTGCAAAATGGCTCTTACCAGCACAAAGTTGCTCTATGTAAAGGTTGATGTGAGCGCCTCTTAACCATTTTAGACCACATCATCACTTACGATCAGGTGAGATTGTGGACAAATGCGTGCCTAATTAACCTATAAAAAAAAACTCAACCACAAGGTGACGCAACTTCGCAGATTTTTTATGAATTAAGTTAATAGGTGGTTCAATTTGTGAAAAATGCCACAAAAAAGTTAAAAAACCTCAGATTTTACTCTATTACAAATGTCTTGCACCAATCTACTATATAAAAATAAGTCGGGTTTTCCTTCCTGACGCTATAACTCCAAAACGCACGAACCGATTTCCACGGTTTTGCATTCGTGGGAAAGGTCTCGGGCTCCGTGAGGTTTATAGCAAAGAAAATTCAGGTAATTCACAAATACCTAAGTCCACGCGGACGAAGTCGCGGGCGGCTGCTAGTGATATATAAAAGAGGGAAAGATACGTTATGTCAGCACTGACACGAAGTCAAAAATTGACCCCTGGCGTACGTACCTATGTTTTGACCGTGTGTACAAGATAGCATGATTATTTACTAATAAACGAGACAGATACATGTTGCTTAGTTTTATCTCAAACTGTCAATGCTATGCTCAGGTGGGCAAAAGTCCTGGGCCCCAAGTCTGCTAATTTTAGACCGCTTCAATTGAATCGTAATCGTAATCATATTTTTCATAGAAAATGTGTCAATTTAGCCGATTGAGACTCAATATGCAGACTTGGGGCCCTGATTTAAGGTGCCCCTTTTTTAGCACAAGTAACCTATCTACGTATTGTTATTAAAATATCATTGTTTTGCTTCTTCTAGCGCGGCAATAGAGGAGGGCAAGTGCATCTTCTACAACATCCGTAATTTCGTCCGCTTCCAACTGTCGACGTCGATAGCCGCGCTGTCGCTCATCGCGCTCGCCACGCTCATGGGCATCCCCAACCCGCTCAACGCCATGCAGATACTCTGGATCAACATCATCATGGACGGTGAGTGGGTTACTGCCACTGCACGCGCCCAACTATCGATAGCTGACCGACTGATTACTAACAATATCGATACTATAACCACAACGATACCGACAGATAGATAGTCAAGTGCAAGAGATAGTCGAGTGCAAGAGATAGTGTCGTGCTATCGATAGTGTGTTATCGATAGTGTGTTATCGATAGTGTGTTATCGATAGTGTGTTATCGATAGTGTGTTATCGATAGTGTGTTATCGATAGTGTGTTATCGATAGTGTGTTATCGATAGTGTGTTATCGATAGTGTGTTATCGATAGTGTCGTGCTATCTCAAGACGTTGGTAGGAGGGTACATTGCACTTGATGCACATCGTGCATATTGTACAACATCCTTCACTTCGTCCGCTTCCAACTGTCGACGTCGATAGCCGCGCTGTCGCTCATCGCGCTCGCCACGCTCATGGGCATCCCCAACCCGCTCAACGCCATGCAGATACTCTGGATCAACATCATCATGGACGGTGAGTGGGTTACTGCCACTGCACGCGCCCAACTATCGATAGCTGACCGACTGATTACTAACAATATCGATACTATAACCACAACGATACCGACAGATAGATAGTCAAGTGCAAGAGATAGTCGAGTGCAAGAGATAGTGTGCTATCGATAGTGTCGTGCTATCGATAGTGTGATATCGATAGTACCGTGCAAGAGATAGTCGAGTGCTTGAGATAGTGTCGTGCTATCGATAGTGTCGTGCTATCGATAGTGTGTTATCGATAGTGTCGTGCTATCTCAAGACGTTGGTAGGAGGGTACATTGCACTTGATGCACATCGTGCATATTGTACAACATCCTTCACTTCGTCCGCTTCCAACTGTCGACGTCGATAGCCGCGCTGTCGCTCATCGCGCTCGCCACGCTCATGGGCATCCCCAACCCGCTCAACGCCATGCAGATACTCTGGATCAACATCATCATGGACGGTGAGTGGGTTACTGCCACTGCACGCGCCCAACTATCGATAGCTGACCGACTGATTACTAACAATATCGATACTATAACCACAACGATACCGACAGATAGATAGTCAAGTGCAAGAGATAGTCGAGTGCAAGAGATAGTGTGTTATCGATAGTGTGTTATCGATAGTGTGTTATCGATAGTGTCGTGCTATCTCAAGACGTTGGTAGGAGGGTACATGTGACTTGATGCACATCGTGCATATTGTACAACATCCTTCACTTCGTCCGCTTCCAACTGTCGACGTCGATAGCCGCGCTGTCGCTCATCGCGCTCGCCACGCTCATGGGCATCCCCAACCCGCTCAACGCCATGCAGATACTCTGGATCAACATCATCATGGACGGTGAGTGGGTTACTGCCACTGCACGCGCCCAACTATCGATAGCTGACCGACTGATTACTAACAATATCGATACTATAACCACAACGATACCGACAGATAGATAGTCAAGTGCAAGAGATAGTCGAGTGCAAGAGATAGTGTCGTGCTATCGATAGTGTGTTATCGATAGTGTGTTATCGATAGTGTGTTATCGATAGTGTGTTATCGATAGTGTGTTATCGATAGTGTGTTATCGATGGTGTGTTATCGATAGTGTGTTATCGATAGTGATAGTGTCGTGCTATCTTAAGACGTTGGTAGGAGGGTACATTGCACTTGATGCACATCGTGCATATTGTACAACATCCTTCACTTCGTCCGCTTCCAACTGTCGACGTCGATAGCCGCGCTGTCGCTCATCGCGCTCGCCACGCTCATGGGCATCCCCAACCCGCTCAACGCCATGCAGATACTCTGGATCAACATCATCATGGACGGTGAGTGGGTTACTGCCACTGCACGCGCCCAACTATCGATAGCTGACCGACTGATTACTAACAATATCGATACTATAACCACAACGATACCGACAGATAGATAGTCAAGTGCAAGAGATAGTCGAGTGCAAGAGATAGTGTGTTATCGATAGTGTGTTATCGATAGTGTGTTATCGATAGTGTCGTTCTATCGATAGTGTGTTATCGATAGTGTGTTAGCGATAGTGTGTTATCGATAGTGTGTTATCGATAGTGTGTTAGCGATAGTGTGTTATCGATAGTGTGTTATCGATAGTGTGTTAGCGATAGTGTGTTATCGATAGTGTGTTATCGATAGTGTGTTATCGATAGTGTCGTGCTATCTTAAGACGTTGGTAGGAGGGTACATTGCACTTGATGCACATCGTGCATATTGTACAACATCCTTCACTTCGTCCGCTTCCAACTGTCGACGTCGATAGCCGCGCTGTCGCTCATCGCGCTCGCCACGCTCATGGGCATCCCCAACCCGCTCAACGCCATGCAGATACTCTGGATCAACATCATCATGGACGGTGAGTGGGTTACTGCCACTGCACGCGCCCAACTATCGATAGCTGACCGACTGATTACTAACAATATCGATACTATAACCACAACGATACCGACAGATAGATAGTCAAGTGCAAGAGATAGTCGAGTGCAAGAGATAGTGTGTTATCGATAGTGTGTTATCGATAGTGTGTTATCAATAGTGTCCTGTTATCGATAGTGTGTTATCGATAGTGTGTTATCGATAGTGTGTTATCGATAGTGTGTTATCGATAGTGTGTTATCGATAGTGTGTTATCGATAGTGTGTTATCGATAGTGTGTTATCGATAGTGTGTTATCGATAGTGTCGTGCTATCTCAAGACGTTGGTAGGAGGGTACATTGCACTTGATGCACATCGTGCATATTGTACAACATCCTTCACTTCGTCCGCTTCCAACTGTCGACGTCGATAGCCGCGCTGTCGCTCATCGCGCTCGCCACGCTCATGGGCATCCCCAACCCGCTCAACGCCATGCAGATACTCTGGATCAACATCATCATGGACGGTGAGTGGGTTACTGCCACTGCACGCGCCCAACTATCGATAGCTGACCGACTGATTACTAACAATATCGATACTATAACCACAACGATACCGACAGATAGATAGTCAAGTGCAAGAGATAGCGACGTGCAAGAGATAGTGTCGTGCTATCGATAGTGTGTTGTCGATAGTGTGTTATCGATAGTGTGTTATCGATAGTGTGTTATCGATAGTGTGTTATCGATAGTGTGTTATCGATAGTGTGTTATCGATAGTGTGTTATCGATAGTGTGTTATCGATAGTGTGTTCGTGCTATCGATAGTGTGTTATCGATAGTGTGTTTTCGATAGTGTGTTATCGATAGTGTGTTATCGATAGTGTGTTATCGATAGTGTGTTATCGATAGTGTGTTATCGATAGTGTGTTATCGATAGTGTCGTGCTATCGATAGTGTGTTATCGATAGTGTGTTATCGATAGTGTCGTGCTATCTCAAGACGTTGGTAGGAGGGTACATTGCACTTGATGCACATCGTGCATATTGTACAACATCCTTCACTTCGTCCGCTTCCAACTGTCGACGTCGATAGCCGCGCTGTCGCTCATCGCGCTCGCCACGCTCATGGGCATCCCCAACCCGCTCAACGCCATGCAGATACTCTGGATCAACATCATCATGGACGGTGAGTGGGTTACTGCCACTGCACGCGCCCAACTATCGATAGCTGACCGACTGATTACTAACAATATCGATACTATAACCACAACGATACCGACAGATAGATAGTCAAGTGCAAGAGATAGTCGAGTGCAAGAGATAGTGTCGTGTTATCGCTAGTGTCGTGCTATCGATAGTGTGCTATCGATAGTGTGTTATCGATAGTGTGTTATCGATAGTGTGTTATCGATAGTGTGTTATCGATAGTGTGTTATCGATAGTGTGTTATCGATAGTGTGTTATCGATAGTGTGTTATCGATAGTGTCGTGCTATCTCAAGACGTTGGTAGGAGGGTACATTGCACTTGATGCACATCGTGCATATTGTACAACATCCTTCACTTCGTCCGCTTCCAACTGTCGACGTCGATAGCCGCGCTGTCGCTCATCGCGCTCGCCACGCTCATGGGCATCCCCAACCCGCTCAACGCCATGCAGATACTCTGGATCAACATCATCATGGACGGTGAGTGGGTTACTGCCACTGCACGCGCCCAACTATCGATAGCTGACCGACTGATTACTAACAATATCGATACTATAACCACAACGATACCGACAGATAGATAGTCAAGTGCAAGAGATAGTACCGTGCAAGAGATAGTCGAGTGCTTGAGATAGTGTCGTGCTATCGATAGTGTGTTATCGATAGTGTCGTGCTATCGATAGTGTGTTATCGATAGTGTGTTATCGATAGTGTGTTATCGATAGTGTGTTATCGATAGTGTGTTATCGATAGTGTGTTATCGATAGTGTCGTGCTATCTCAAGACGTTGGTAGGAGGGTACATTGCACTTGATGCACATCGTGCATATTGTACAACATCCTTCACTTCGTCCGCTTCCAACTGTCGACGTCGATAGCCGCGCTGTCGCTCATCGCGCTCGCCACGCTCATGGGCATCCCCAACCCGCTCAACGCCATGCAGATACTCTGGATCAACATCATCATGGACGGTGAGTGGGTTACTGCCACTGCACGCGCCCAACTATCGATAGCTGACCGACTGATTACTAACAATATCGATACTATAACCACAACGATACCGACAGATAGATAGTCAAGTGCAAGAGATAGTCGAGTGCAAGAGATAGTGTCGTGCTATCGATAGTGTCGTGCTATCGATAGTGTGTTATCGATAGTGTGTTATCGATAGTGTGTTATCGATAGTGTGTTATCGATAGTGTGTTATCGATAGCGTGTTATCGATAGTGTGTTATCGATAGTGTGTTATCGATAGTGTGTTATCGATAGTGTGTTATCGATAGTGTGTTATCGATAGTGTCGTACTATCGATAGTGTGTTATCGATAGTGTGTTATTGATAGTGTGTTATCGATAGTGTGTTATCGATAGTGTGTTATCGATAGTGTGTTATCGATAGTGTGTTATCGATAGTGTGTTATCGATAGTGTCGTGCTATCTCAAGACGTTGGTAGGAGGGTACATTGCACTTGATGCACATCGTGCATATTGTACAACATCCTTCACTTCGTCCGCTTCCAACTGTCGACGTCGATAGCCGCGCTGTCGCTCATCGCGCTCGCCACGCTCATGGGCATCCCCAACCCGCTCAACGCCATGCAGATACTCTGGATCAACATCATCATGGACGGTGAGTGGGTTACTGCCACTGCACGCGCCCAACTATCGATAGCTGACCGACTGATTACTAACAATATCGATACTATAACCACAACGATACCGACAGATAGATAGTCAAGTGCAAGAGATAGTCGAGTGCAAGAGATAGTGTCGTGCTATCGATAGTGTCGTGCTATCGATAGTGTGTTATCGATAGTGTGTTATCGATAGTGTCGTGCTATCTCAAGACGTTGGTAGGAGGGTACATTGCACTTGATGCACATCGTGCATATTGTACAACATCCTTCACTTCGTCCGCTTCCAACTGTCGACGTCGATAGCCGCGCTGTCGCTCATCGCGCTCGCCACGCTCATGGGCATCCCCAACCCGCTCAACGCCATGCAGATACTCTGGATCAACATCATCATGGACGGTGAGTGGGTTACTGCCACTGCACGCGCCCAACTATCGATAGCTGACCGACTGATTACTAACAATATCGATACTATAACCACAACGATACCGACAGATAGATAGTCAAGTGCAAGAGATAGTACCGTGCAAGAGATAGTGTCGTGCTATCGATAGTGTGTTATCGATAGTGTGTTATCGATAGTGTGTTATCGATAGTGTGTTATCGATAGTGTGTTATCGTTAGTGTCGTGCTATCGATAGTGTGCTATCGATAGTGTCGTGCTATCGATAGTGTCGTGCTATCGATAGTGTGCTATCGATAGTGTCGTTCTATCGATAGTGTCGTGCTATCGATAGTGTCGTGCTATCGATAGTGTGTTATCTATAGTGTGTTGTCGATAGTGTGTTATCGATAGTGTGTTGTCGATAGTGTGTTATCGATAGTGTGTTATCGATAGTGTGTTATCGATCGTGTGTTATCGATAGTGTGTTATCGATAGTGTGTTATCGATAGTGTGTTATCTATCGTTATGTGCTATCTCAAGACGTTGGTAGGAGGGTACATTGCACTTGATGCACATCGTGCATATTGTACAACATCCTTCACTTCGTCCGCTTCCAACTGTCGACGTCGATAGCCGCGCTGTCGCTCATCGCGCTCGCCACGCTCATGGGCATCCCCAACCCGCTCAACGCCATGCAGATACTCTGGATCAACATCATCATGGACGGTGAGTGGGTTACTGCCACTGCACGCGCCCAACTATCGATAGCTGACCGACTGATTACTAACAATATCGATACTATAACCACAACGATACCGACAGATAGATACTCAAGTGCAAGAGATAGTCGAGTGCAAGAGATAGTGTCGTGCTATCGATAGTGTCGTGCTATCGATAGTGTGTTTTCGATAGTGTGTTATCAAAAGTGTCGTGTTATCGATAGTGTGTTATCGATAGTGTGTTATCGATAGTGTGTTATCGATAGTGTGTTATCGATATTGTGTTATCGATAGTGTGTTATCGATAGTGTGTTATCGATAGTGTGTTATCGATAGTGTGTTATCGATAGTGTGTTATCGATAGTGTGCTATCGATAGTGTGCTATCGATAGTGTGTTATCGATAGTGTCGTGCTATCGATAGTGTGTTATCGATAGTGTCGTGCTATCTCAAGACGTTGGTAGGAGGGTACATTGCACTTGATGCACATCGTGCATATTGTACAACATCCTTCACTTCGTCCGCTTCCAACTGTCGACGTCGATAGCCGCGCTGTCGCTCATCGCGCTCGCCACGCTCATGGGCATCCCCAACCCGCTCAACGCCATGCAGATACTCTGGATCAACATCATCATGGACGGTGAGTGGGTTACTGCCACTGCACGCGCCCAACTATCGATAGCTGACCGACTGATTACTAACAATATCGATACTATAACCACAACGATACCGACAGATAGATAGTCAAGTGCAAGAGATAGTCGAGTGCAAGAGATAGTGTCGTGCTATCGATAGTGTCGTGCTATCGATAGTGTGTTTTCGATAGTGTGTTATCAAAAGTGTCGTGTTATCGATAGTGTGTTATCGATAGTGTGTTATCGATAGTGTGTTATCGATAGTGTGTTATCGATATTGTGTTATCGATAGTGTGTTATCGATAGTGTGTTATCGATAGTGTGTTATCGATAGTGTGTTATCGATAGTGTGTTATCGATAGTGTGCTATCGATAGTGTGCTATCGATAGTGTGTTATCGATAGTGTCGTGCTATCGATAGTGTGTTATCGATAGTGTCGTGCTATCTCAAGACGTTGGTAGGAGGGTACATTGCACTTGATGCACATCGTGCATATTGTACAACATCCTTCACTTCGTCCGCTTCCAACTGTCGACGTCGATAGCCGCGCTGTCGCTCATCGCGCTCGCCACGCTCATGGGCATCCCCAACCCGCTCAACGCCATGCAGATACTCTGGATCAACATCATCATGGACGGTGAGTGGGTTACTGCCACTGCACGCGCCCAACTATCGATAGCTGACCGACTGATTACTAACAATATCGATACTATAACCACAACGATACCGACAGATAGATAGTCAAGTGCAAGAGATAGTCGAGTGCAAGAGATAGTGTGCTATCGATAGTGTGTTATCGATGGTGTGTTATCGATAGTGTGTTATCGATAGTGTGTTATCGATAGTGTCGTGCTATCGATAGTGTGTTATCGATAGTGTGTTATCGATAGTGTGTTATCGATAGTGTGTAATCGATAGTGTGTTATCGATAGTGTCGTGCTATCGATAGTGTCGTGCTATCGATAGTGTCGTGCTATCGATAGTGTCGTGCTATCGATAGTGTCGTGCTATCGATAGTGTCGTGCTATCGATAGTGTCGTGCTATCGATAGTGTCGTGCTATCGATAGTGTGCTATCTATAGTGTTGTGCTATCAATAGTGTGCTATCGATAGTGTCGTGCTATCGATAGTGTCGTGCTATCCATAGTGTCGTGCTATCGATAGTGTCGTGCTATCGATAGTGTCGTGCTATCGATAGTGTCGTGCTATCGATAGTGTGCTATCTATAGTGTTGTGCTATCGATAGTGTGCTATCGATAGTGTCGTGCTATCGATAGTGTCGTGCTATCCATAGTGTCGTGCTATCGATAGTGTGTTATCGATAGTGTGTTATCGATAGTGTCGTGCTATCTCAAGACGTTGGTAGGAGGGTACATTGCACTTGATGCACATCGTGCATATTGTACAACATCCTTCACTTCGTCCGCTTCCAACTGTCGACGTCGATAGCCGCGCTGTCGCTCATCGCGCTCGCCACGCTCATGGGCATCCCCAACCCGCTCAACGCCATGCAGATACTCTGGATCAACATCATCATGGACGGTGAGTGGGTTACTGCCACTGCACGCGCCCAACTATCGATAGCTGACCGACTGATTACTAACAATATCGATACTATAACCACAACGATACCGACAGATAGATAGTCAAGTGCAAGAGATAGTGTTGTGCTTGAGATAGTGTCGTGCTATCGATAGTGTCGTGCTATCGATAGTGTCGTGCTTGAGATAGTGTGTTATCGATAGTGTGTTATCGATGGTGTGTTATCGATAGTGTGTTATCGATAGTGTGTTATCGATAGTGTGTTATCGATAGTGTGTTATCGATAGTGTGTTATCGATAGTGTGTTATCGATAGTGTCGTGCTATCTCAAGACGTTGGTAGGAGGGTACATTGCACTTGATGCACATCGTGCATATTGTACAACATCCTTCACTTCGTCCGCTTCCAACTGTCGACGTCGATAGCCGCGCTGTCGCTCATCGCGCTCGCCACGCTCATGGGCATCCCCAACCCGCTCAACGCCATGCAGATACTCTGGATCAACATCATCATGGACGGTGAGTGGGTTACTGCCACTGCACGCGCCCAACTATCGATAGCTGACCGACTGATTACTAACAATATCGATACTATAACCACAACGATACCGACAGATAGATAGTCAAGTGCAAGAGATAGTCGAGTGCAAGAGATAGTGTCGTGCTATCGATAGTGTCGTGCTATCGATAGTGTGCTATCGATAGTGTCGTGCTATCGATAGTGTGCTATCGATAGTGTCGTGCTATCGATAGTGTGTTATCGATAGTGTGTTATCGATAGTGTGTTATCGATAGTGTGTTATCGATAGTGTGTTATCGATAGTGTGTTATCGATAGTGTGTTATCGATAGTGTCGTGCTATCTCAAGACGTTGGTAGGAGGGTACATGTGACTTGATGCACATCGTGCATATTGTACAACATCCTTCACTTCGTCCGCTTCCAACTGTCGACGTCGATAGCCGCGCTGTCGCTCATCGCGCTCGCCACGCTCATGGGCATCCCCAACCCGCTCAACGCCATGCAGATACTCTGGATCAACATCATCATGGACGGTGAGTGGGTTACTGCCACTGCACGCGCCCAACTATCGATAGCTGACCGACTGATTACTAACAATATCGATACTATAACCACAACGATACCGACAGATAGATAGTCAAGTGCAAGAGATAGTCGAGTGCAAGAGATAGTGTCGTGCTATCGATAGTGTGTTATCGATAGTGTGTTATCGATAGTGTCGTGCTATCTCAAGACGTTGGTAGGAGGGTACATGTGACTTGATGCACATCGTGCATATTGTACAACATCCTTCACTTCGTCCGCTTCCAACTGTCGACGTCGATAGCCGCGCTGTCGCTCATCGCGCTCGCCACGCTCATGGGCATCCCCAACCCGCTCAACGCCATGCAGATACTCTGGATCAACATCATCATGGACGGTGAGTGGGTTACTGCCACTGCACGCGCCCAACTATCGATAGCTGACCGACTGATTACTAACAATATCGATACTATAACCACAACGATACCGACAGATAGATAGTCAAGTGCAAGAGATAGTCGAGTGCAAGAGATAGTGTCGTGCTATCGATAGTGTGTTATCGATAGTGTGTTATCGATAGTGTGTTATCGATAGTGTGTTATCGATAGTGTCGTGCTATCTCAAGACGTTGGTAGGAGGGTACATTGCACTTGATGCACATCGTGCATATTGTACAACATCCTTCACTTCGTCCGCTTCCAACTGTCGACGTCGATAGCCGCGCTGTCGCTCATCGCGCTCGCCACGCTCATGGGCATCCCCAACCCGCTCAACGCCATGCAGATACTCTGGATCAACATCATCATGGACGGTGAGTGGGTTACTGCCACTGCACGCGCCCAACTATCGATAGCTGACCGACTGATTACTAACAATATCGATACTATAACCACAACGATACCGACAGATAGATAGTCAAGTGCAAGAGATAGTCGAGTGCAAGAGATAGTGTGTTATCGATAGTGTGCTATCGATAGTGTGTTATCGATAGTGTGTTATCGATAGTGTGTTATCGATAGTGTGTTATCGATAGTGTGTTATCGATAGTGTGTTATCGATAGTGTGTTATCGATAGTGTGATATCGATAGTGTGTTATCGATAGTGTGTTATCGATAGTGTGTTATCGATAGTGTGTTATCGATAGTGTGTTATCGATAGTGTCGTGCTATCGATAGTGTCGTGCTATCGATAGTGTGTTATCGATAGTGTCGTGCTGTCGATAGTGTCGTGCTATCGATAGTGTGTTATCTATCGTTATGTGCTATCTCAAGACGTTGGTAGGAGGGTACATTGCACTTGATGCACATCGTGCATATTGTACAACATCCTTCACTTCGTCCGCTTCCAACTGTCGACGTCGATAGCCGCGCTGTCGCTCATCGCGCTCGCCACGCTCATGGGCATCCCCAACCCGCTCAACGCCATGCAGATACTCTGGATCAACATCATCATGGACGGTGAGTGGGTTACTGCCACTGCACGCGCCCAACTATCGATAGCTGACCGACTGATTACTAACAATATCGATACTATAACCACAACGATACCGACAGATAGATAGTCAAGTGCAAGAGATAGTCGAGTGCAAGAGATAGTGTCGTGCTATCGATAGTGTGCTATCGATAGTGTCGTGCTATCGATAGTGTGTTATCGATAGTGTGTTATCGATAGTGTGTTATCGATAGTGTGTTATCGATAGTGTGTTATCGATAGTGTCGTGCTATCTCAAGACGTTGGTAGGAGGGTACATTGCACTTGATGCACATCGTGCATATTGTACAACATCCTTCACTTCGTCCGCTTCCAACTGTCGACGTCGATAGCCGCGCTGTCGCTCATCGCGCTCGCCACGCTCATGGGCATCCCCAACCCGCTCAACGCCATGCAGATACTCTGGATCAACATCATCATGGACGGTGAGTGGGTTACTGCCACTGCACGCGCCCAACTATCGATAGCTGACCGACTGATTACTAACAATATCGATACTATAACCACAACGATACCGACAGATAGATAGTCAAGTGCAAGAGATAGCGACGTGCAAGAGATAGTGTCGTGCTTGAGATAGTGTGTTATCGATAGTGTGTTATCGATAGTGTGTTATCGATAGTGTGTTATCGATAGTGTGTTATCGACAGTGTGTTATCGACAGTGTGTTATCGATAGTGTGTTATCGATAGTGTGTTATCGATAGTGTCGTGCTATCGATAGTGTGTTATCGATAGTGTGTTATCGATAGTGTGTTATCGATAGTGTGTTATCGATAGTGTGTTATCGATAGTGTGTTATCGATAGTGTGTTATCGATAGTGTGTTATCGATAGTGTGTTATCGATAGTGTGCTATCGATAGTGTGTTATCGATAGTGTGTTATCGATAGTGTGTTATCGATAGTGTGTTATCGATAGTGTGTTATCGATAGTGTGTTATCGATAGTGTCGTGCTATCTCAAGACGTTGGTAGGAGGGTACATTGCACTTGATGCACATCGTGCATATTGTACAACATCCTTCACTTCGTCCGCTTCCAACTGTCGACGTCGATAGCCGCGCTGTCGCTCATCGCGCTCGCCACGCTCATGGGCATCCCCAACCCGCTCAACGCCATGCAGATACTCTGGATCAACATCATCATGGACGGTGAGTGGGTTACTGCCACTGCACGCGCCCAACTATCGATAGCTGACCGACTGATTACTAACAATATCGATACTATAACCACAACGATACCGACAGATAGATAGTCAAGTGCAAGAGATAGTCGAGTGCAAGAGATAGTGTCGTGCTATCGATAGTGTGTTATCGATAGTGTGTTATCGATAGTGTGTTATCGATAGTGTGTTATCTATCGTTATGTGCTATCTCAAGACGTTGGTAGGAGGGTACATTGCACTTGATGCACATCGTGCATATTGTACAACATCCTTCACTTCGTCCGCTTCCAACTGTCGACGTCGATAGCCGCGCTGTCGCTCATCGCGCTCGCCACGCTCATGGGCATCCCCAACCCGCTCAACGCCATGCAGATACTCTGGATCAACATCATCATGGACGGTGAGTGGGTTACTGCCACTGCACGCGCCCAACTATCGATAGCTGACCGACTGATTACTAACAATATCGATACTATAACCACAACGATACCGACAGATAGATAGTCAAGTGCAAGAGATAGCGACGTGCAAGAGATAGTGTCGTGCTTGAGATAGTGTGTTATCGATAGTGTGTTATCGATAGTGTGTTATCGATAGTGTGTTATCGAGAGTGTGCTATCGATAGTGTGTTATCGATAGTGTGTTATCGATAGTGTGTTATCGATAGTGTGTTATCGATAGTGTCGTGCTATTGATAGTGTGTTATCGATAGTGTGTTATCGATAGTGTGTTATCGATAGTGTGTTATCGATAGTGTGTTATCGATAGTGTGTTATCGATAGTGTGTTATCGATAGTGTGTTATCGATAGTGTGTTATCGACAGTGTGTTATCGATAGTGTGTTATCGATAGTGTCGTGCTATCGATAGTGTCGTGCTATCGATAGTTTCGTGCTATCGATAGTGTGTTATCGATAGTGTGTTATCGATAGTGTCGTGCTATTGATAGTGTGTTATCGATAGTGTGTTATCGATAGTGTGTTATCGATAGTGTGTTATCGATAGTGTGTTATCGATAGTGTGTTATCGATAGTGTGTTATCGATAGTGTGTTATCGATAGTGTGTTATCGATAGTGTGTTATCGATAGTGTGTTATCGATAGTGTGTTATCGATAGTGTGTTATCTATCGTTATGTGCTATCTCAAGACGTTGGTAGGAGGGTACATTGCACTTGATGCACATCGTGCATATTGTACAACATCCTTCACTTCGTCCGCTTCCAACTGTCGACGTCGATAGCCGCGCTGTCGCTCATCGCGCTCGCCACGCTCATGGGCATCCCCAACCCGCTCAACGCCATGCAGATACTCTGGATCAACATCATCATGGACGGTGAGTGGGTTACTGCCACTGCACGCGCCCAACTATCGATAGCTGACCGACTGATTACTAACAATATCGATACTATAACCACAACGATACCGACAGATAGATAGTCAAGTGCAAGAGATAGCGACGTGCAAGAGATAGTGTCGTGCTTGAGATAGTGTGTTATCGATAGTGTGTTATCGATAGTGTGTTATCGATAGTGTGTTATCGAGAGTGTGCTATCGATAGTGTGTTATCGATAGTGTGTTATCGATAGTGTGTTATCGATAGTGTGTTATCGATAGTGTCGTGCTATTGATAGTGTGTTATCGATAGTGTGTTATCGATAGTGTGTTATCGATAGTGTGTTATCGATAGTGTCGTGTTATCGATAGTGTGTTATCGATAGTGTGTTATCGATAGTGTGTTATCTATCGTTGTGTGCTATCTCAAGACGTTGGTAGGAGGGTACATTGCACTTGATGCACATCGTGCATATTGTACAACATCCTTCACTTCGTCCGCTTCCAACTGTCGACGTCGATAGCCGCGCTGTCGCTCATCGCGCTCGCCACGCTCATGGGCATCCCCAACCCGCTCAACGCCATGCAGATACTCTGGATCAACATCATCATGGACGGTGAGTGGGTTACTGCCACTGCACGCGCCCAACTATCGATAGCTGACCGACTGATTACTAACAATATCGATACTATAACCACAACGATACCGACAGATAGATAGTCAAGTGCAAGAGATAGTCGAGTGCAAGAGATAGTGTCGTGCTATCGATAGTGTCGTGTTATCGATAGTGTGTTATTGATAGTGTGTTATCGATAGTGTGTTATCGATAGTGTGTTATCGATAGTGTGTTATCGATAGTGTGTTATCGATAGTGTCGTGCTATTGATAGTGTGTTATCGATAGTGTGTTATCGATAGTGTGTTATCGATAGTGTGTTATCGATAGTGTGTTATCGATAGTGTGTTATCGATAGTGTGTTATCGATAGTGTGTTATCTATCGTTATGTGCTATCTCAAGACGTTGGTAGGAGGGTACATTGCACTTGATGCACATCGTGCATATTGTACAACATCCTTCACTTCGTCCGCTTCCAACTGTCGACGTCGATAGCCGCGCTGTCGCTCATCGCGCTCGCCACGCTCATGGGCATCCCCAACCCGCTCAACGCCATGCAGATACTCTGGATCAACATCATCATGGACGGTGAGTGGGTTACTGCCACTGCACGCGCCCAACTATCGATAGCTGACCGACTGATTACTAACAATATCGATACTATAACCACAACGATACCGACAGATAGATAGTCAAGTGCAAGAGATAGTACCGTGCAAGAGATAGTGTCGTGCTATCGATAGTGTGTTATCGATAGTGTGTTATCGATAGTGTGTTATCGATAGTGTGTTATCGATAGTGTGTTATCGATAGTGTGTTATCGATAGTGTGTTATCGATAGTGTGTTATCGATAGTGTGTTATCGATAGTGTCGTGCTATCGATAGTGTGTTATCGATAGTGTGTTATCGATAGTGTGTTATCGATAGTGTGTTATCGATAGTGTGTTATCGATAGTGTGTTATCGATAGTGTGCTATCGATAGTGTCGTGCTATCTCAAGACGTTGGTAGGAGGGTACATTGCACTTGATGCACATCGTGCATATTGTACAACATCCTTCACTTCGTCCGCTTCCAACTGTCGACGTCGATAGCCGCGCTGTCGCTCATCGCGCTCGCCACGCTCATGGGCATCCCCAACCCG
Source organism: Udea ferrugalis (assembly GCA_950022985.1). Classification (NCBI taxonomy): domain Eukaryota; kingdom Metazoa; phylum Arthropoda; class Insecta; order Lepidoptera; family Crambidae; genus Udea; species Udea ferrugalis. The sequence continues at coordinate 2,873,323 of OX465528.1, read as the reverse complement.
CTCAACGCCATGCAGATACTCTGGATCAACATCATCATGGACGGTGAGTGGGTTACTGCCACTGCACGCGCCCAACTATCGATAGCTGACCGACTGATTACTAACAATATCGATACTATAACCACAACGATACCGACAGATAGATAGTCAAGTGCAAGAGATAGTCGAGTGCAAGAGATAGTGTCGTGCTATCGATAGTGTGCTATCGATAGTGTCGTGCTATCGATAGTGTCGTGCTATCGATAGTGTCGTGCAAGAGATAGTGTCGTGCTATCGATAGTGTCGTGCTATCGATAGTGTCGTGCTATCGATAGTGTCGTGCTATCGATAGTGTCGTGCTATCGATAGTGTGCTATCGATAGTGTCGTGCTATCGATAGTGTCGTGCTATCGATAGTGTGTTATCGATAGTGTGTTATCGATAGTGTGTTATCGATAGTGTGTTATCGATAGTGTCGTGCTATCTCAAGACGTTGGTAGGAGGGTACATTGCACTTGATGCACATCGTGCATATTGTACAACATCCTTCACTTCGTCCGCTTCCAACTGTCGACGTCGATAGCCGCGCTGTCGCTCATCGCGCTCGCCACGCTCATGGGCATCCCCAACCCGCTCAACGCCATGCAGATACTCTGGATCAACATCATCATGGACGGTGAGTGGGTTACTGCCACTGCACGCGCCCAACTATCGATAGCTGACCGACTGATTACTAACAATATCGATACTATAACCACAACGATACCGACAGATAGATAGTCAAGTGCAAGAGATAGTCGAGTGCAAGAGATAGTGTCGTGCTATCGATAGTGTCGTGCTATCGATAGTGTGTTATCGATAGTGTGTTATCGATAGTGTGTTATCGATAGTGTGTTATCGATAGTGTGTTATCGATAGTGTGTTATCGATAGTGTGTTATCGATAGTGTCGTGCTATCTCAAGACGTTGGTAGGAGGGTACATTGCACTTGATGCACATCGTGCATATTGTACAACATCCTTCACTTCGTCCGCTTCCAACTGTCGACGTCGATAGCCGCGCTGTCGCTCATCGCGCTCGCCACGCTCATGGGCATCCCCAACCCGCTCAACGCCATGCAGATACTCTGGATCAACATCATCATGGACGGTGAGTGGGTTACTGCCACTGCACGCGCCCAACTATCGATAGCTGACCGACTGATTACTAACAATATCGATACTATAACCACAACGATACCGACAGATAGATAGTCAAGTGCAAGAGATAGTCGAGTGCAAGAGATAGTGTGTTATCGATAGTGTGTTATCGATAGTGTGTTATCGATAGTGTGTTGTCGATAGTGTGTTATCGATAGTGTGTTATCGATAGTGTGTTATCGATAGTGTGTTATCGATAGTGTGTTATCGATAGTGTGTTATCGATAGTGTGTTATCGATAGTGTGCTATCGATAGTGTCGTGCTATCGATAGTGTCGTGCTATCGATAGTGTGTTATCGATAGTGTGTTATCGATAGTGTGTCATCGATAGTGTCGTGCTATCTTAAGACGTTGGTAGGAGGGTACATTGCACTTGATGCACATCGTGCATATTGTACAACATCCTTCACTTCGTCCGCTTCCAACTGTCGACGTCGATAGCCGCGCTGTCGCTCATCGCGCTCGCCACGCTCATGGGCATCCCCAACCCGCTCAACGCCATGCAGATACTCTGGATCAACATCATCATGGACGGTGAGTGGGTTACTGCCACTGCACGCGCCCAACTATCGATAGCTGACCGACTGATTACTAACAATATCGATACTATAACCACAACGATACCGACAGATAGATAGTCAAGTGCAAGAGATAGTCGAGTGCAAGAGATAGTGTCGTGCTATCGATAGTGTGTTATCGATAGTGTGTTATCGATAGTGTGTTATCGATAGTGTGTTATCGATAGTGTGTTATCGATAGTGTGTTATCGATAGTGTGTTATCGATAGTGTGTTATCGATAGTGTGTTATCGATAGTGTGCTATCGATAGTGTCGTGCTATCGATAGTGTCGTGCTATCGATAGTGTGTTATCGATAGTGTGTTATCGATAGTGTGTCATCGATAGTGTCGTGCTATCTCAAGACGTTGGTAGGAGGGTACATTGCACTTGATGCACATCGTGCATATTGTACAACATCCTTCACTTCGTCCGCTTCCAACTGTCGACGTCGATAGCCGCGCTGTCGCTCATCGCGCTCGCCACGCTCATGGGCATCCCCAACCCGCTCAACGCCATGCAGATACTCTGGATCAACATCATCATGGACGGTGAGTGGGTTACTGCCACTGCACGCGCCCAACTATCGATAGCTGACCGACTGATTACTAACAATATCGATACTATAACCACAACGATACCGACAGATAGATAGTCAAGTGCAAGAGATAGTCGAGTGCAAGAGATAGTCGAGTGCTATCGATAGTGTCGTGCTATCGATAGTGTCGTGCTATCTCAAGACGTTGGTAGGAGGGTACATTGCACTTGATGCACATCGTGCATATTGTACAACATCCTTCACTTCGTCCGCTTCCAACTGTCGACGTCGATAGCCGCGCTGTCGCTCATCGCGCTCGCCACGCTCATGGGCATCCCCAACCCGCTCAACGCCATGCAGATACTCTGGATCAACATCATCATGGACGGTGAGTGGGTTACTGCCACTGCACGCGCCCAACTATCGATAGCTGACCGACTGATTACTAACAATATCGATACTATAACCACAACGATACCGACAGATAGATAGTCAAGTGCAAGAGATAGTCGAGTGCAAGAGATAGTGTGTTATCGATAGTGTGTTATCGATAGTGTGTTATCGATAGTGTGTTATCGATAGTGTGTTATCGATAGTGTGTTATCGATAGTGTGTTATCGATAGTGTGTTATCGATAGTGTCGTGCTATCTCAAGACGTTGGTAGGAGGGTACATTGCACTTGATGCACATCGTGCATATTGTACAACATCCTTCACTTCGTCCGCTTCCAACTGTCGACGTCGATAGCCGCGCTGTCGCTCATCGCGCTCGCCACGCTCATGGGCATCCCCAACCCGCTCAACGCCATGCAGATACTCTGGATCAACATCATCATGGACGGTGAGTGGGTTACTGCCACTGCACGCGCCCAACTATCGATAGCTGACCGACTGATTACTAACAATATCGATACTATAACCACAACGATACCGACAGATAGATAGTCAAGTGCAAGAGATAGTCGAGTGCAAGAGATAGTGTGTTATCGATAGTGTGTTATCGATAGTGTGTTATCGATAGTGTGTTATCGATAGTGTGTTATCGATAGTGTGTTATCGATAGTGTGTTATCGATAGTGTGTTATCGATAGTGTGTTATCTTGAGTGTCGTGCTATCTCAAGACGTTGGTAGGAGGGTACATGTGACTTGATGCACATCGTGCATATTGTACAACATCCTTCACTTCGTCCGCTTCCAACTGTCGACGTCGATAGCCGCGCTGTCGCTCATCGCGCTCGCCACGCTCATGGGCATCCCCAACCCGCTCAACGCCATGCAGATACTCTGGATCAACATCATCATGGACGGTGAGTGGGTTACTGCCACTGCACGCGCCCAACTATCGATAGCTGACCGACTGATTACTAACAATATCGATACTATAACCACAACGATACCGACAGATAGATAGTCAAGTGCAAGAGATAGTCGAGTGCAAGAGATAGTGTCGTGCTATCGATAGTGTCGTGCTATCGATAGTGTCGTGCTATCGATAGTGTCGTGCTATCGATAGTGTGTTATCGATAGTGTGTTATCGATAGTGTGTTATCGATAGTGTGTTATCGATAGTGTGTTATCGATAGTGTCGTGCTATCGATAGTGTGTTATCGATAGTGTGTTATCGATAGTGTGTTATCGATAGTGTCGTGCTATCTCAAGACGTTGGTAGGAGGGTACATTGCACTTGATGCACATCGTGCATATTGTACAACATCCTTCACTTCGTCCGCTTCCAACTGTCGACGTCGATAGCCGCGCTGTCGCTCATCGCGCTCGCCACGCTCATGGGCATCCCCAACCCGCTCAACGCCATGCAGATACTCTGGATCAACATCATCATGGACGGTGAGTGGGTTACTGCCACTGCACGCGCCCAACTATCGATAGCAGACCGACTGATTACTAACAATATCGATACTATAACCACAACGATACCGACAGATAGATAGTCAAGTGCAAGAGATAGTCGAGTGCAAGAGATAGTGTCGTGCTATCGATTGTGTGTTATCGATAGTGTGTTATCGATAGTGTCGTGCTATCGATAGTGTCGTACTATCAATAGTGTGTTATCGATAGTGTGTTATCGATAGTGTCGTGCTATCGATAGTGTGTTATCGATAGTGTGTTATCGATAGTGTGTTATCGATAGTGTCATGCATCGATAGACGTTGGTAGGAGGGTACATTGCACTTGATGCACATCGTGCATATTGTACAACATCCTTCACTTCGTCCGCTTCCAACTGTCGACGTCGATAGCCGCGCTGTCGCTCATCGCGCTCGCCACGCTCATGGGCATCCCCAACCCGCTCAACGCCATGCAGATACTCTGGATCAACATCATCATGGACGGTGAGTGGGTTACTGCCACTGCACGCGCCCAACTATCGATAGCTGACCGACTGATTACTAACAATATCGATACTATAACCACAACGATACCGACAGATAGATAGTCAAGTGCAAGAGATAGTCGAGTGCTTGAGATAGTGTCGTGCTATCGATAGTGTCGTGCTATCGATAGTGTCGTGCTATCGATAGTGTCGTGCTATCGATAGTGTGTTATCGATAGTGTGTTATCGATAGTGTAATAGTGTGTTATCGATAGTGTGTTATCGATAGTGTGTTATCGATAGTGTGTTATCGATAGTGTGTTGTCGATAGTGTGTTATCGATAGTGTGTTATCGATAGTGTGTTATCGATAGTGTGTTATCTTGAGTGTCGTGCTATCTCAAGACGTTGGTAGGAGGGTACATTGCACTTGATGCACATCGTGCATATTGTACAACATCCTTCACTTCGTCCGCTTCCAACTGTCGACGTCGATAGCCGCGCTGTCGCTCATCGCGCTCGCCACGCTCATGGGCATCCCCAACCCGCTCAACGCCATGCAGATACTCTGGATCAACATCATCATGGACGGTGAGTGGGTTACTGCCACTGCACGCGCCCAACTATCGATAGCTGACCGACTGATTACTAACAATATCGATACTATAACCACAACGATACCGACAGATAGATAGTCAAGTGCAAGAGATAGTCGAGTGCAAGAGATAGTGTGTTATCGATAATGTGTTATCGATAGTGTGTTATCGATAGTGTGTTATCGATAGTGTGTTATCGATAGTGTGTTATCGATAGTGTGTTATCGATAGTGTGTTATCGATAGTGTCGTGCTATCTCAAGACGTTGGTAGGAGGGTACATTGCACTTGATGCACATCGTGCATATTGTACAACATCCTTCACTTCGTCCGCTTCCAACTGTCGACGTCGATAGCCGCGCTGTCGCTCATCGCGCTCGCCACGCTCATGGGCATCCCCAACCCGCTCAACGCCATGCAGATACTCTGGATCAACATCATCATGGACGGTGAGTGGGTTACTGCCACTGCACGCGCCCAACTATCGATAGCTGACCGACTGATTACTAACAATATCGATACTATAACCACAACGATACCGACAGATAGATAGTCAAGTGCAAGAGATAGTCGAGTGCTTGAGATAGTGTCGTGCTATCGATAGTGTCGTGCTATCGATAGTGTCGTGCTATCGATAGTGTCGTGCTATCGATAGTGTGTTATCGATAGTGTGTTATCGATAGTGTAATAGTGTGTTATCGATAGTGTGTTATCGATAGTGTGTTATCGATAGTGTGTTATCGATAGTGTGTTGTCGATAGTGTGTTATCGATAGTGTGTTATCGATAGTGTGTTATCGATAGTGTGTTATCTATCGTTATGTGCTATCTCAAGACGTTGGTAGGAGGGTACATTGCACTTGATGCACATCGTGCATATTGTACAACATCCTTCACTTCGTCCGCTTCCAACTGTCGACGTCGATAGCCGCGCTGTCGCTCATCGCGCTCGCCACGCTCATGGGCATCCCCAACCCGCTCAACGCCATGCAGATACTCTGGATCAACATCATCATGGACGGTGAGTGGGTTACTGCCACTGCACGCGCCCAACTATCGATAGCTGACCGACTGATTACTAACAATATCGATACTATAACCACAACGATACCGACAGATAGATAGTCAAGTGCAAGAGATAGTACCGTGCAAGAGATAGTGTCGTGCTATCGATAGTGTGTTATCGATAGTGTGCTATCGATAGTGTGCTATCGATAGTGTGTTATCGATAGTGTGTTATCGATAGTGTGTTATCGATAGTGTGCTATCGATAGTGTGCTATCGATAGTGTGTTATCGATAGTGTGTTATCGATAGTGTGTTATCGATAGTGTCGTGCTATCTCAAGACGTTGGTAGGAGGGTACATGTGACTTGATGCACATCGTGCATATTGTACAACATCCTTCACTTCGTCCGCTTCCAACTGTCGACGTCGATAGCCGCGCTGTCGCTCATCGCGCTCGCCACGCTCATGGGCATCCCCAACCCGCTCAACGCCATGCAGATACTCTGGATCAACATCATCATGGACGGTGAGTGGGTTACTGCCACTGCACGCGCCCAACTATCGATAGCTGACCGACTGATTACTAACAATATCGATACTATAACCACAACGATACCGACAGATAGATAGTCAAGTGCAAGAGATAGTCGAGTGCTTGAGATAGTGTCGTGCTATCGATAGTGTGTTATCGATAGTGTGCTATCGATAGTGTGCTATCGATAGTGTGTTATCGATAGTGTGTTATCGATAGTGTGTTATCGATAGTGTGCTATCGATAGTGTGTTATCGATAGTGTGTTATCGATAGTGTGTTATCGATAGTGTGTTATCGATAGTGTCGTGCTATCTCAAGACGTTGGTAGGAGGGTACATGTGACTTGATGCACATCGTGCATATTGTACAACATCCTTCACTTCGTCCGCTTCCAACTGTCGACGTCGATAGCCGCGCTGTCGCTCATCGCGCTCGCCACGCTCATGGGCATCCCCAACCCGCTCAACGCCATGCAGATACTCTGGATCAACATCATCATGGACGGTGAGTGGGTTACTGCCACTGCACGCGCCCAACTATCGATAGCTGACCGACTGATTACTAACAATATCGATACTATAACCACAACGATACCGACAGATAGATAGTCAAGTGCAAGAGATAGTGTCGTGCTATCGATAGTGTGTTATCGATAGTGTGTTATCGATAGTGTGTTATCGATAGTGTGTTATCGATAGTGTGTTATCGATAGTGTGTTATCGATAGTGTGTTATCGACAGTGTGTTATCGATAGTGTGTTATCGATAGTGTGTTATCGATAGTGTGTTATCGATAGTGTGTTATCGATAGTGTGTTATCGATAGTGTCGTGCTATCTCAAGACGTTGGTAGGAGGGTACATGTGACTTGATGCACATCGTGCATATTGTACAACATCCTTCACTTCGTCCGCTTCCAACTGTCGACGTCGATAGCCGCGCTGTCGCTCATCGCGCTCGCCACGCTCATGGGCATCCCCAACCCGCTCAACGCCATGCAGATACTCTGGATCAACATCATCATGGACGGTGAGTGGGTTACTGCCACTGCACGCGCCCAACTATCGATAGCTGACCGACTGATTACTAACAATATCGATACTATAACCACAACGATACCGACAGATAGATAGTCAAGTGCAAGAGATAGTCGAGTGCAAGAGATAGTGTCGTGCTATCGATAGTGTCGTGCTATCGATAGTTAGTGTTGTGCTATCGATAGTGTCGTGCTATCGATAGTGTGTTATCGATAGTGTGTTATCGATAGTGTGTTATCGATAGTGTGTTATCTATCGTTATGTGCTATCTCAAGACGTTGGTAGGAGGGTACATGTGACTTGATGCACATCGTGCATATTGTACAACATCCTTCACTTCGTCCGCTTCCAACTGTCGACGTCGATAGCCGCGCTGTCGCTCATCGCGCTCGCCACGCTCATGGGCATCCCCAACCCGCTCAACGCCATGCAGATACTCTGGATCAACATCATCATGGACGGTGAGTGGGTTACTGCCACTGCACGCGCCCAACTATCGATAGCTGACCGACTGATTACTAACAATATCGATACTATAACCACAACGATACCGACAGATAGATAGTCAAGTGCAAGAGATAGTCGAGTGCAAGAGATAGTGTCGTGCTATCGATAGTGTCGTGCTATCGATAGTTAGTGTTGTGCTATCGATAGTGTCGTGCTATCGATAGTGTGTTATCGATAGTGTGTTATCGATAGTGTGTTATCGATAGTGTGTTATCGATAGTGTCGTGCTATCTCAAGACGTTGGTAGGAGGGTACATTGCACTTGATGCACATCGTGCATATTGTACAACATCCTTCACTTCGTCCGCTTCCAACTGTCGACGTCGATAGCCGCGCTGTCGCTCATCGCGCTCGCCACGCTCATGGGCATCCCCAACCCGCTCAACGCCATGCAGATACTCTGGATCAACATCATCATGGACGGTGAGTGGGTTACTGCCACTGCACGCGCCCAACTATCGATAGCTGACCGACTGATTACTAACAATATCGATACTATAACCACAACGATACCGACAGATAGATAGTCAAGTGCAAGAGATAGTCGAGTGCAAGAGATAGTGTCGTGCTATCGATAGTGTCGTGCTATCGATAGTTAGTGTTGTGCTATCGATAGTGTCGTGCTATCGATAGTGTGTTATCGATAGTGTGTTATCGATAGTGTGTTATCGATAGTGTGTTATCGATAGTGTCGTGCTATCTCAAGACGTTGGTAGGAGGGTACATTGCACTTGATGCACATCGTGCATATTGTACAACATCCTTCACTTCGTCCGCTTCCAACTGTCGACGTCGATAGCCGCGCTGTCGCTCATCGCGCTCGCCACGCTCATGGGCATCCCCAACCCGCTCAACGCCATGCAGATACTCTGGATCAACATCATCATGGACGGTGAGTGGGTTACTGCCACTGCACGCGCCCAACTATCGATAGCTGACCGACTGATTACTAACAATATCGATACTATAACCACAACGATACCGACAGATAGATAGTCAAGTGCAAGAGATAGTCGAGTGCAAGAGATAGTGTCGTGCTATCGATAGTGTCGTGCTATCGATAGTTAGTGTTGTGCTATCGATAGTGTCGTGCTATCGATAGTGTGTTATCGATAGTGTGTTATCGATAGTGTGTTATCGATAGTGTGTTATCGATAGTGTCGTGCTATCTCAAGACGTTGGTAGGAGGGTACATTGCACTTGATGCACATCGTGCATATTGTACAACATCCTTCACTTCGTCCGCTTCCAACTGTCGACGTCGATAGCCGCGCTGTCGCTCATCGCGCTCGCCACGCTCATGGGCATCCCCAACCCGCTCAACGCCATGCAGATACTCTGGATCAACATCATCATGGACGGTGAGTGGGTTACTGCCACTGCACGCGCCCAACTATCGATAGCTGACCGACTGATTACTAACAATATCGATACTATAACCACAACGATACCGACAGATAGATAGTCAAGTGCAAGAGATAGTCGAGTGCAAGAGATAGTGTCGTGCTATCGATAGTGTGTTATCGATAGTGTGTTATCGATAGTGTGTTATCGATAGTGTGTTATCGATAGTGTGTTATCTTGAGTGTCGTGCTATCTCAAGACGTTGGTAGGAGGGTACATTGCACTTGATGCACATCGTGCATATTGTACAACATCCTTCACTTCGTCCGCTTCCAACTGTCGACGTCGATAGCCGCGCTGTCGCTCATCGCGCTCGCCACGCTCATGGGCATCCCCAACCCGCTCAACGCCATGCAGATACTCTGGATCAACATCATCATGGACGGTGAGTGGGTTACTGCCACTGCACGCGCCCAACTATCGATAGCTGACCGACTGATTACTAACAATATCGATACTATAACCACAACGATACCGACAGATAGATAGTCAAGTGCAAGAGATAGTCGAGTGCAAGAGATAGTGTGTTATCGATAGTGTGTTATCGATAGTGTGTCATCGAAAGTGTGTTATCGATAGTGTGTTATCGATAGTGTGTTATCGATAGTGTGTTATCGATAGTGTGTTATCGATAGTGTGTTATCGAAAGTGTGTTATCGATAGTGTGTTATCGATAGTGTGTTATCGATTGTGTGTTATCGCTAGTGTGTTATCGATAGTGTGTTATCGATAGTGTGTTATCGATAGTGTCGTGCTATCTCAAGACGTTGGTAGGAGGGTACATTGCACTTGATGCACATCGTGCATATTGTACAACATCCTTCACTTCGTCCGCTTCCAACTGTCGACGTCGATAGCCGCGCTGTCGCTCATCGCGCTCGCCACGCTCATGGGCATCCCCAACCCGCTCAACGCCATGCAGATACTCTGGATCAACATCATCATGGACGGTGAGTGGGTTACTGCCACTGCACGCGCCCAACTATCGATAGCTGACCGACTGATTACTAACAATATCGATACTATAACCACAACGATACCGACAGATAGATAGTCAAGTGCAAGAGATAGTCGAGTGCAAGAGATAGTGTCGTGCTATCGATAGTGTCGTGCTATCGATAGTGTGTTATCGATAGTGTGTTATCGATAGTGTGTTATCGATAGTGTGTTATCGATAGTGTGTTATCGATAGTGTGTTATCGATAGTGTGTTATCGATAGTGTGTTATCGATAGTGTGTTATCGATAGTGTGTTATCGATAGTGTCGTGCTATCTCAAGACGTTGGTAGGAGGGTACATGTGACTTGATGCACATCGTGCATATTGTACAACATCCTTCACTTCGTCCGCTTCCAACTGTCGACGTCGATAGCCGCGCTGTCGCTCATCGCGCTCGCCACGCTCATGGGCATCCCCAACCCGCTCAACGCCATGCAGATACTCTGGATCAACATCATCATGGACGGTGAGTGGGTTACTGCCACTGCACGCGCCCAACTATCGATAGCTGACCGACTGATTACTAACAATATCGATACTATAACCACAACGATACCGACAGATAGATAGTCAAGTGCAAGAGATAGTCGAGTGCAAGAGATAGTGTCGTGCTATCGATAGTGTCGTGCTATCGATAGTGTGTTATCGATAGTGTGTTATCGATAGTGTGTTATCGATAGTGTGTTATCGATAGTGTGTTATCGATAGTGTGTTGTCGATAGTGTGTTATCGATAGTGTGTTATCGATAGTGTGTTATCGATAGTGTGTTATCTTGAGTGTCGTGCTATCTCAAGACGTTGGTAGGAGGGTACATTGCACTTGATGCACATCGTGCATATTGTACAACATCCTTCACTTCGTCCGCTTCCAACTGTCGACGTCGATAGCCGCGCTGTCGCTCATCGCGCTCGCCACGCTCATGGGCATCCCCAACCCGCTCAACGCCATGCAGATACTCTGGATCAACATCATCATGGACGGTGAGTGGGTTACTGCCACTGCACGCGCCCAACTATCGATAGCTGACCGACTGATTACTAACAATATCGATACTATAACCACAACGATACCGACAGATAGATAGTCAAGTGCAAGAGATAGTGTCGTGCTTGAGATAGTGTGTTATCGATAGTGTGTTATCGATAGTGTGTTATCGATAGTGTGTTATCGATAGTGTGTTATCGATAGTGTCGTGCTATCGATAGTGTGTTATCGATAGTGTGTTATCGATAGTTTGTTATCGATAGTGTGTTATCGATAGTGTGTTATCGATAGTGTGTTATCGATAGTGTGTTATTGATAGTGTGTTTTCGATAGTGTGTTATCGATAGTGTGTTATCGATAGTGTGTTATCGATAGTGTCGTGCTATCGATAGTGTGTTATCGATAGTGTGTTATCGATAGTTTGTTATCGATAGTGTGTTATCGATAGTGTGTTATCGATAGTGTGTTATCGATAGTGTGTTATCGATAGTGTGTTATCGATAGTGTCGTGCTATCTCAAGACGTTGGTAGGAGGGTACATTGCACTTGATGCACATCGTGCATATTGTACAACATCCTTCACTTCGTCCGCTTCCAACTGTCGACGTCGATAGCCGCGCTGTCGCTCATCGCGCTCGCCACGCTCATGGGCATCCCCAACCCGCTCAACGCCATGCAGATACTCTGGATCAACATCATCATGGACGGTGAGTGGGTTACTGCCACTGCACGCGCCCAACTATCGATAGCTGACCGACTGATTACTAACAATATCGATACTATAACCACAACGATACCGACAGATAGATAGTCAAGTGCAAGAGATAGTGTCGTGTTATCGATAGTGTCGTGCTATCGATAGTGTGTTATCGATAGTGTCGTGCTATCGATAGTGTGTTATCGATAGTGTGTTATCGATAGTGTGTTATCGATAGTGTGTTATCGATAGTGTGTTATCGATAGTGTGTTATCGATAGTGTGTTATCGATAGTGTGTTATCGATAGTGTGTTATCGGAAGTGTGTTATCGATAGTGTGTTATCGATAGTGTGTTATCGATAGTGTGTTATCGATAGTGTGTTATCGATAGTGTGTTATCGATAGTGTGTTATCGATAGTGTGTTATCGATAGTGTGTTATCGATAGTGTGTTATCGATAGTGTGTTATCAATAGTGTGTTATCAATAGTGTGTTATCGATAGTGTGTTATCGATAGTGTGTTATCGATAGTGTGTTATCGATAGTGTCGTGCTATCGATAGTGTCGTGCTATCTCAAGACGTTGGTAGGAGGGTACATTGCACTTGATGCACATCGTGCATATTGTACAACATCCTTCACTTCGTCCGCTTCCAACTGTCGACGTCGATAGCCGCGCTGTCGCTCATCGCGCTCGCCACGCTCATGGGCATCCCCAACCCGCTCAACGCCATGCAGATACTCTGGATCAACATCATCATGGACGGTGAGTGGGTTACTGCCACTGCACGCGCCCAACTATCGATAGCTGACCGACTGATTACTAACAATATCGATACTATAACCACAACGATACCGACAGATGGATAGTCAAGTGCAAGAGATAGTGTCGTGCAAGAGATAGTGTCGTGCTATCGATAGTGTGTTATCGATAGTGTGTTATTGATAGTGTGTTATCGATAGTGTGTTATCGATAGTGTGTTATCGATAGTGTGTTATCGATAGTGTGTTATCGATAGTGTGTTATCGATAGTGTCGTGCTATCTCAAGACGTTGGTAGGAGGGTACATTGCACTTGATGCACATCGTGCATATTGTACAACATCCTTCACTTCGTCCGCTTCCAACTGTCGACGTCGATAGCCGCGCTGTCGCTCATCGCGCTCGCCACGCTCATGGGCATCCCCAACCCGCTCAACGCCATGCAGATACTCTGGATCAACATCATCATGGACGGTGAGTGGGTTACTGCCACTGCACGCGCCCAACTATCGATAGCTGACCGACTGATTACTAACAATATCGATACTATAACCACAACGATACCGACAGATAGATAGTCAAGTGCAAGAGATAGTGTCGTGCTATCGATAGTGTGTTATCGATAGTGTGTTATCGATAGTGTGTTATCGATAGTGTCGTGCTATCTCAAGACGTTGGTAGGAGGGTACATTGCACTTGATGCACATCGTGCATATTGTACAACATCCTTCACTTCGTCCGCTTCCAACTGTCGACGTCGATAGCCGCGCTGTCGCTCATCGCGCTCGCCACGCTCATGGGCATCCCCAACCCGCTCAACGCCATGCAGATACTCTGGATCAACATCATCATGGACGGTGAGTGGGTTACTGCCACTGCACGCGCCCAACTATCGATAGCTGACCGACTGATTACTAACAATATCGATACTATAACCACAACGATACCGACAGATGGATAGTCAAGTGCAAGAGATAGTCGAGTGCAAGAGATAGTGTCGTGCTATCGATAGTGTGTTATCGATAGTGTGTTATCGATAGTGTGTTATCGATAGTGTGTTATCGATAATGTGTTATCGATAATGTGTTATCGATAGTGTGCTATCGATAGTGTGCTATCGATAGTGTGCTATCGATAGTGTGCTATCGATAGTGTGCTATCGATAGTGTGTTATCGATAGTGTGTTATCGATAGTGTGTTATCGATAGTGTGTTATCGATAGTGTGTTATCGATAGTGTGTTATCGATAGACGTTGGTAGGAGGGTACATTGCACTTGATGCACATCGTGCATATTGTACAACATCCTTCACTTCGTCCGCTTCCAACTGTCGACGTCGATAGCCGCGCTGTCGCTCATCGCGCTCGCCACGCTCATGGGCATCCCCAACCCGCTCAACGCCATGCAGATACTCTGGATCAACATCATCATGGACGGTGAGTGGGTTACTGCCACTGCACGCGCCCAACTATCGATAGCTGACCGACTGATTACTAACAATATCGATACTATAACCACAACGATACCGACAGATAGATAGTCAAGTGCAAGAGATAGTACCGTGCAAGAGATAGTCGAGTGCTTGAGATAGTGTCGTGCTATCGATAGTGTCGTGCTTGAGATAGTGTGTTATCGATAGTGTGTTATCGATGGTGTGTTATCGATAGTGTGTTATCGATAGTGTGTTATCGATAGTGTGTTATCGATAGTGTGTTATCGATAGTGTGTTATCGATAGTGTGTTATCGATAGTGTGTTATCGATAGTGTGTTATCGATAGTGTGTTATCGATAGTGTCGTGCTATCTCAAGACGTTGGTAGGAGGGTACATTGCACTTGATGCACATCGTGCATATTGTACAACATCCTTCACTTCGTCCGCTTCCAACTGTCGACGTCGATAGCCGCGCTGTCGCTCATCGCGCTCGCCACGCTCATGGGCATCCCCAACCCGCTCAACGCCATGCAGATACTCTGGATCAACATCATCATGGACGGTGAGTGGGTTACTGCCACTGCACGCGCCCAACTATCGATAGCTGACCGACTGATTACTAACAATATCGATACTATAACCACAACGATACCGACAGATAGATAGTCAAGTGCAAGAGATAGTCGAGTGCAAGAGATAGTGTCGTGCAAGAGATAGTGTCGTGCTATCGATAGTGTCGTGCTATCGATAGTGTCGTGCTATCGATAGTGTCGTGCTATTGATAGTGTCGTGCTATCGATAGTGTCGTGCTATCGATAGTGTCGTGCTATCGATAGTGTGCTATCGATAGTGTCGTGCTATCGATAGTGTCGTGTTATCGATAGTGTGTTATCGATAGTGTGTTATCGATAGTGTCGTGCTATCGATAGTGTGTTATCGATAGTGTGTTATCGATAGTGTGTTATCGATAGTGTGTTATCGATAGTGTGTTATCGATAGTGTCGTGCTATCTCAAGACGTTGGTAGGAGGGTACATTGCACTTGATGCACATCGTGCATATTGTACAACATCCTTCACTTCGTCCGCTTCCAACTGTCGACGTCGATAGCCGCGCTGTCGCTCATCGCGCTCGCCACGCTCATGGGCATCCCCAACCCGCTCAACGCCATGCAGATACTCTGGATCAACATCATCATGGACGGTGAGTGGGTTACTGCCACTGCACGCGCCCAACTATCGATAGCTGACCGACTGATTACTAACAATATCGATACTATAACCACAACGATACCGACAGATAGATAGTCAAGTGCAAGAGATAGTCGAGTGCAAGAGATAGTGTCGTGCAAGAGATAGTGTCGTGCTATCGATAGTGTCGTGCTATCGATAGTGTCGTGCTATCGATAGTGTCGTGCTATTGATAGTGTCGTGCTATCGATAGTGTCGTGCTATCGATAGTGTCGTGCTATCGATAGTGTGCTATCGATAGTGTCGTGCTATCGATAGTGTCGTGTTATCGATAGTGTGTTATCGATAGTGTGTTATCGATAGTGTCGTGCTATCGATAGTGTGTTATCGATAGTGTGTTATCGATAGTGTGTTATCGATAGTGTGTTATCGATAGTGTGTTATCGATAGTGTCGTGCTATCTCAAGACGTTGGTAGGAGGGTACATTGCACTTGATGCACATCGTGCATATTGTACAACATCCTTCACTTCGTCCGCTTCCAACTGTCGACGTCGATAGCCGCGCTGTCGCTCATCGCGCTCGCCACGCTCATGGGCATCCCCAACCCGCTCAACGCCATGCAGATACTCTGGATCAACATCATCATGGACGGTGAGTGGGTTACTGCCACTGCACGCGCCCAACTATCGATAGCTGACCGACTGATTACTAACAATATCGATACTATAACCACAACGATACCGACAGATAGATAGTCGAGTGCTTGAGATAGTGTCGTGCTATCGATAGTGTGTTATCGATAGTGTGTTATTGATAGTGTGTTATCGATAGTGTGTTATCGATAGTGTCGTGCTATCGATAGTGTGTTATCGATAGTGTGTTATCGATAGTGTGTTATCGATAGTGTGTTATCGATAGTGTGTTATCTTTCGTGTCGTGCTATCTCAAGACGTTGGTAGGAGGGTACATTGCACTTGATGCACATCGTGCATATTGTACAACATCCTTCACTTCGTCCGCTTCCAACTGTCGACGTCGATAGCCGCGCTGTCGCTCATCGCGCTCGCCACGCTCATGGGCATCCCCAACCCGCTCAACGCCATGCAGATACTCTGGATCAACATCATCATGGACGGTGAGTGGGTTACTGCCACTGCACGCGCCCAACTATCGATAGCTGACCGACTGATTACTAACAATATCGATACTATAACCACAACGATACCGACAGATAGATAGTCAAGTGCAAGAGATAGTACCGTGCAAGAGATAGTCGAGTGCTTGAGATAGTGTCGTGCTATCGATAGTGTCGTGCTATCGATAGTTTCGTGCTATCGATAGTGTGTTAACGATAGTGTGTTATCGATAGTGTGTTATCGATAGTGTGTTATCGATAGTGTGCTATCGATAGTGTGTTATCGATAGTGTGTTATCGATAGTGTGTTATCGATAGTGTCGTGCTATTGATAGTGTGTTATCGATAGTGTGTTATCGATAGTGTGTTATCGATAGTGTGTTATCGATAGTGTGTTATCGATATCGATTTGGCTAATTTTGGTTTTGAAATATTTGTAATGGTCGAGGGAAGTATTAAAGGTGAGTAATCATGAGAAAATGCTGGGAATATAGTAAAAATCTCAATTTTAGTTTCCTCTTAGTTAATGTTACTACCTGTCACGTGACACTAAATGTTTGACAACAGAAAGAAGTCTGTTGGGACAGCTAGTGTTATATAAAATTCCTAAATGCGGCTTATGATATCGTCAATCAAAGTATGAATATTTTTCACCCAGGTCCCCCCGCGCAGTCCCTGGGCGTGGAGCCGGTAGACCACGAGGTGGTCCGGCGCAAGTCACGTGACACGTCGCGGAGGATCCTGTCGCGCGGACTACTGCTCAATGTGCTGCTATCTGCTGCTATCATTATCGCCGGCACGCTATGGGTCTTCAACAGAGAGGTATGCAGAAATAAAAAAAGGAAAAGATTTTATTTTTCAGGATGTTACTACATAAAAATAATTGGGTAACAAGCAAAAACAGCAAGTATCAGATCAATTAACACTGGGGAAAAAACATGCCTGTCCAATGATACGATGTCCAAAATGCAATGGGCAACACTCAGCTAATGAGAAAGGAGAAATATCCGAAAATAAGTAGCCTGTGATGCCGTTGATCCTACATATTCCTAATCAATTTAATGCGCTAATATTAGCAATCAAAACCAAACCGAGCGGTTCGCAGCTAAAATAGGCATTTTCTGGGTATAGTACGATTCAAACTTAATGGCGGCTCGGAAGTTAGCTGCGAGCTCGGAGTGTGCAAGATTGACCTCACCTCGCAAACCGCTGACACCTTGCGTTCTGCACATCGACTCACGCGATGTTCACAGGCGCCATTGAATCGTACTATAAGCGTCTTCCACCATCAGCCTCGTCATCGCTTACCATCAGGCGAATTGTATGTTAAGTAAGTAAAGTAAAGTAAATATTTATTCAGAATAAACTTAACCCATGAAACAACGGTAGCAATACATGCCACGACCAGGTCGGGTCGATTATCCACCAACATCTTGCTTATGTAAATAAATTTGTCCCAGAAAAGCTGCCGTACTATAAATATACCCCTAGCACCATCTTTGAAAATCAGCAGTGTAAATTATATTGGGACCGCACATTGATGACAGACAGGACAGTACACTTCAATAGACCCGATATCACTCTGCACGACAAAACAAATAAGATAATATACTTAATAGACATTGCTATCCCCAACACACACAACCTTCAATCAACTATATCCGAAAAGATTTCTAAATACCACGAACTAGCAATCCAACTCAAAATTCAATGGCAGGCACAGACTGTACACATTGTCCCAATAGTTCTTTCAACCACAGGAGTTATACCGAAAAGCTTGAAGAAAAGCCTGGAAATATTGAAGATACCAGCCAAGACGATATACCTTCTTCAAAAAGCTGCCATTCTTAATACGTGTCGTATTACCAGAAAGTTTCTTTCCTCCGGAACCACAACCCTAAACCCTATGACGCTTGACTGAGGTCCGCGTTGTAGGAAGATGTACCCGCCTTACTAAAAGGTTGGAGAAAGATAAATCTTAAATGAAAAAATAATAATAATATTTATTTATTGCACAAAAATAACAAAAAATAAAACATACAAATTTAAAACAGCGGTTAGTGCATTTGAACAGTGTGTCATATCAAGAATGTAAACAGAGGTCTCCAAACTAGGCTATGCCTGAATCTTGGACAACCAGATAAGATTAAAATTTATAAGCAATTTTATAAGAATTAAGTTAGTTTCAAGTAAAGGGATGAAGTAGTTTTAGGTAGGTAAGGTAAATGTAAGGTCTTTAACAATGAATAGTGGAAGGTGCAAAACATCAATTCATCAGACTTTCAGTGCCTTCATAATCAGTGGTAAGTAACCACTCGACTAAGATTGATTTAGCTTCATAAACTGAGCAGTTTTTAAGACTGCAGAACCCTAGTACAGCATTGTAAACGCGAGCCCTAATTGAATCGCCGAATCTACTAGCGAAATGAGAGTTTACTGTGGGGATCGGAATTTTAAAAACTCGTTTTTCTAAAAGACTTTTGTAATGTAAAGAGCAGATTAGACGTTTGTGAGCAATAAGGCAAGTTTTTAAGACAAACAGCTGGCGAACCGACAGAACTTGGGCATCGCTGTAAAGGTCGATTGTGGGATATCTGTACGGTTTTTTGAGCATAACCTTAAGTAATGATCTGGTTGCACGTTCTGCCACTAAGAGTGAGGTCTTTGCAGCACCGCCCCACACTGAGATACAGTAACCAGTTATGGATTCACCCAGAGCTTTATATATTATATTTAGTAAGCGTTTGTTTGCCGAATCTCTTAGTTTTCTAAAAATACCGGAATTTTTTCTGATTCTTTTAGCCACGAACTGAATTTGGTGTTTGAAGTTTAGATGTTCATCGACCATGACACCGAGGTATTTGATGACATTAGTGCGGCGAATGGAGTCGCTAGAGCAATGCTGGGTAGAGGCAGGGTTGCAAGTGTGTATGTTAATCCTATCTGCATGAGTAGGACTGGAAGCTGCGGTTTTATGGAAACAGATGAAGCTTGTTTTAGAGTAATTCAAGGAAAGCAGGTTATTTTTCAGCCAATTACAGATAACTGACATTCCGGATTCTGCGGCACGAAGTGCGTCCTTCCAGGTCTTGCCTTTAAAGAGGACTACGGTGTCATCAGCGTAGCAAATTAATTCAGAATTTGGTAACAACAGGTCGTGGACATCATTCATATACATAAGGAAGAGGGTAGGGCCAAGTATGCTTCCTTGTGGGACACCAAAACGAATCGGAAGTAGGTTACTTTTATGCTGTCCCACCCTCGTAAGCTGGCGTCTGTCGGAGAGATAGCTTTTGAACCAGTCGAGTGCAAGACCTCTGACACCCATACACTCCAGCTTTTGGAACAGTATTTTAGAAGATACAGTGTCGAAGGCCTTCGCCAAATCCAAGAATACACCAACACACTTGTGGCCACTATCAAGGTTTTCCGAAACAAGTTCAGTCAGCATAGTAACGGCATCCTCCGTAGACTTGTGGCGCCGGAAACCAAATTGTCTAGGTGATAGCAAGTCGTTCAGTTCAATAAATTTGGTCAGACGTTTATTTACAATTTTTTCAAGCATCTTAGAAAATGTACTCAGCAGCGAGATTGGTCTATAATTTCCCGGTATATCCTTGGGTCCATTTTTATGTATCGGGGTCACTGATGCTGTCTTCCAAGATTCGGGGAAGCAACCAGTGGCCAAGCTGAGGTTAAACAGGTGTACTAGCGGTTGACATATAATATTTCCAGCAAGCTTCACCAGTGCTGTGGTAACACCGTCCATTCCGGGCGCACTGTCTGTTTTTAGTTGGTGTATAATATTAAGAACTTCGTCCTGATCAGTTGGTTCCATAAAAAAGGAATGTGCAGGTGAATTTGAGCAACGAACTCTGGACGCCAAGTCGTTTTCTGTACAGTTCGACTGTGACAATATCTTATCGGCTAAATTTTGTCCAACTGTGGAAAAGAAAGCGTTACATTTATTAAGTGATGATGAAGGGCTATTCGCAGCAGTCAGTAATTCAGTAGGCTGGCTAGTTTTGGTGTTTGTGCAGCAGATGGTTTTGATTGTTTTCCAGAGTTGCTTAGTATCTCCACTGTTGTTTTCTAATTCTTTCGCTTCATACGCAAGCTTTGCTTTTCTAATTATGTCCACGTAAAAATTCCTGTACCTACGGTAAGATATTTTGGTAATTTCGTCGTTTGGATTCTGTTTTAATCTAGCATGTAGTCTGTCCTTATGTCGAGAGCACCTCAACAAACCCGGTGTCATCCACGGTCTTATGGCGTACCTGGATCTAGAAATCTTTACCGTTTTGGAGTGATGGTCCATGGCATTACTAACAGTCTCCATGAAGACCTTCACTGTTTCATCAATGTGAACACACGAGGTAATGATGTTCCAATCTACTGTTTCTAGCTCTTTGCATACTCCATTGTAGTCTATAATAGTTTTGATCTTGATTCTACTTTCTTTGGGGAGTTTAGTTTTAAATGTGAGGCCCACCGCTGCAATCCTGTGGTCTGTAATATCCGCATCGCAAACAACTCCAACAGCAAGACTTTTAGATTTCAGGAATATGTGGTCTAGGCAGGCATTAGATCTGGTAGGTTTTGTAATGACGGGATCAAGTCCGTGCTCTGCGTTTAGACAAACGTACTCAGTTGAATCTGGGTCCAGGATATCAATGTTGATGTCGCCAGCTACGATAATGCACTGCCTGTTCCTTAAAGTTTTGAGGTTATCATCCAGTGACAAGAGGAAGTTATTCAAATTTCTGAATGACGGGGATCTGTAAATTCCTAGGATTGTTATCTTATTAGCGATTGTTAGTAACAGACAACATGCTTCATTGAAAATAGGCTCTTTCACTGTGACTGACCACGAGGAGCTAACATAAGCGACAACACCACCATTTTGGTTTATGTTACGTTCGGTTGAATAAGAATTGTATCCGGGGATTTCTTCAATAATAGTGGCGTCGTTTAACCTGCACTCTGTCAGAATTAGAACATCAAAAGATACGTTTAATTTGTGCAGATAAACCAGAAATGCGTCAAGGTTTTTATTGATACTCCGGATGTTAATTGTTAAAATCTTAAAGTCATGAGAAGGCGAGATTATTGAGTTACATAAGTCAGGATCAGTTATTTCAAAACATTTTATATCAGGAATTGTATCGATTGTGGTAGTTGGGTCTAAGTTACCCATGTTGATTTATCAAAGTCATACAACAGAAGAGTTAGGATCGCGTAATACTATATATATAACTTAATACTATTTACATAATTCAAATCTGCTGACTGATGACATTAAAAGTATGCTATAGTACGCTAGTACTATATCAATACCTGTTTTATGCAAGGTAATGTGCATGCTAGCCATAATAATTCAGGTTAATTATTATGACATAGACATGTAGGTCTGTAACTAAGTAACGAATCACTTGTGCCTCAGGCAACATCTAGGCTTAGTATGTTAAACACAAACATATATGTAAAAAAAAACATGTATTTAAATTATTCATTTTTTGCAGATGTCTGACAACAAAATAACCCCCCGCGACACGACGATGACTTTCACGTGCTTCGTGCTGTTCGACATGTTCAACGCGCTCTCGTGTCGGTCTCAGACCAAGTCCGTGTTTCAAGTCGGCCTCTTCTCTAACAAGTAATGTATTCTTTATTATTTCACTGTGTTTTATAACATACGGTCACGACCAATGATATTACAATTAAAAAGATGTAGATAGGTTATGCCAGTATTGACGCGTAGACGTAGTTGATTTGACCGTGTTATAACGTGTGAACAAGACAGTACGATTATTTACTAGAGCGTAAACTGTAAGTGTAAACAGACTGTTAACACAGTTAATGCTTTGCTCAGGTGTACGAATCGTACTGATTTCGGGTGCTACTTTTTAGCACAAACCAATTTTTATTATAAAATCATTGGTCACGACTGTATCCCAAACGTGGTAGGCAGAGGCACACTGATTGTTGTTGGCATGGTAAACAGAACATGAAGAACCTCACACAACGAGACGTTGCGAATTTTAACCCAACTTGGTAAGGAGCCCTTACCGCCGTTATAAGTGTTTGCGTTTTTATCGGTGTTTTCCATCATCGGTGAGTTAGCCGCAAATAATGAACACGAAAGGAGGGGTTCCGCCCAGGGGTGGCATTCAGGCTGACATCACTTCACATCTCGGTGCTTCACGCTTAGTTCATTCGGTAATACCCTTCACTCTGAATTCATATTTTCTCTCATTTTGAATGTAAATAATTAAAAAATGTCATTTGGCTTAGTAATTTTCTCTCAAACGCCCTCAGTTGCAAAGATTTTGAATTTTAAAGATAGTAAAGTGAGTTTTGGCGCCAACCGGAATACCTAGCAGTTTATAATCTTTACCACCTGGGTTCACTCCTCTTAAAAAAAATGATCCTGAATGTTCTATTTACTTTTACACTAATCGGCTTACCTCTGACTGAACCGTTTAGGAAATAGTCGACAGCATATGTTCTTATTTTCTCTCAGTTCAATACCGTCCTTATCGTCCATTTAATTACGTATCTAATTATATAATTGCGTTATCAGAATGTTCCTGGTAGCCGTCACGCTGAGCTTGGTGGGACAGATGTTGGTAATATTCTTCCCGCCGCTGCAGCGCGTGTTCCAAACCGAAGCACTCACTGGACATGGTGAGTAACATAAACGGCCTATATACGTCCCACTGCTGGGCACAGGCCTCACCTCAACTATGAGGCGGAACGAGCCATACTCCAACACGCGGGCTCAGTGCGGATTGTTGGAGGGGTGTAAGGCTAGCGAGCAACCTTAGTCAGATGTTATCAAGTCGCCCTAAGGCCGCTGACTAGGCTTCACGACTGACATCTATCGACGTCAACCGGGACCAACAACTTGACTTGCCTTCCAACGGATATGCCCGAAAAATACAATACAAGATTTCTGTCGGGGCGGTCACCCATTCTATTTCCGACCGTGCGTGAGTTGCTTTACAACAGCGATCGTCACCGATCAATGGTAAGTAAACAAACAGTCACCATATCGGCAGTGAAGGGTCACTGAATCTAAATCTAAAAACCCAATTTTTCAAATAACAGTGTTTTATTGCGCAATTTCAAATTGTATTAAAGAACTTGCTAATTGCAATATATTTATAATTAGCCCAATTGTAGACATTATATTTAGATTTAGACTTCGATTGTTGAAATCTTGTTCTTGACTCTGGACATTATTCCACACAGCGCCATCTAGTCCCAAGATGAGCTAATTTAAGCCCGTTTCAATGGGATACTAGTAAACATACTTAATATACATAGGAAACAAACAGACATGTTCATGCTTTCAAATGTTTGTCAACCTTTGGTGAAGCTTAGGTGTAAAGTTAACGTGTTAATGAAAAGTTTTTTAAGTTTTTATGAATGGGGTTAGACTCTTTGAATCCATATTTTGTTTCGTTCCAGATCTCATATTCCTAGTCTGCCTGACGTCAAGCGTATTCATAGTGAGCGAGGTGAAGAAACTGGTCGAGCGAACCCTCAAGAAGAAGTCGTACGGAAAGTTCTCGGGCAAGTCCCACGACGCGATGGACTTTGTATGACACGAGACCGAGAGGAAAGCGCAGTAAGCGGCTGTAGCCTTCCGAGTGTCCCTGGCAGTTGCAGGTAAGCCTACATAATAGAAAAAAATCTTCTCTTCTCAGCCATTGTCGACCCTTCGGGTGTAGGCCTCATTCAGTCTATGCCATTCTTTCCGGTCTGGTGATATCTCAATCCACTTCACACCGGCGTGAATATGTGGAACTGCAATCGAAAACGGCTGAACCAATTTGGCAGTTTTTTTTGGTGTTTTGAGTCTGAAGAAGGAAAAAAATCGAGAGAAATATGTAGTAAAACCAACAATTTAAATTTTACTTCCTGGGTTTTGTGCCACCTATGGACGTAACGGATTCGGCATTTCTTGGCTGTCAAATATGGTTTTTTATCAAATTGTCATCACAGTCCAATAGCATCTAACAGAACGAAGGCTTCGTTCTGTCAGATGCTATTGGACTGGATAGCTAAGTAAATAATACTAACAATATAATCTTTTTTATTAAAAAAAAACGTCTGCTTTATGATTTGTATCTCTCATCACTGCAATAATCATATTCAACGTTATGTCAGAACACTATGTTAGGGATTGAACACAGTGTTTTTAAAGTTATCGTTCGTTTTCACTAGTGGCTAAACAATACCATAATTTCCAGATATAAGGTGTCCTGTGACGGCGTTTCCCGTTGTCGCGCGGTCTCGAACCGCGAGACACAACGTCTCGAGACGCCGCGCGACGTCTCGTGTCTCTTCAGTGACAACTGTCAGTGCACCGACGGCCTAAAGGGACCGTTCTCTATATACGACGGCAAAATAGACATACCCGTTCGTATCTAAAACTATTTAAAATTAGGACGATGAATGCAGTATTTTTTAATCGTTTTAGTAGTATTTATTTATTTTCTTATGTGTTTTTACTTTTAGTTCTAAGTGGTACTAGTGAATTTTTGCGTTTTATTTCGAACGTTTGTGGTTTCTGTGCTGTATTGGGGTCCAGTGAGTGAGTGTAGTTAATTATACTATTTTTGACGTAGTGCTTTCAAAAAGCATTTATGTGTGAATGTTATGTCTTAGCATGAACAATGTAACTTTGACTTAAATGTGTAAATTAAATTAAATGATGTAGATTTATTCCATAGAATGCACTCTGGAATGTGTTTATTTAAACCAGTGATATTATTTTAATTATTTTGAACAACAATTACGCATCGTGTTTTTTTGCTAATTGAACACTAAATGAGTTTACTTGGATAAAATTGAGATGTTTTGAGACCTGAATATACAGGGTGTATGATATGAAATTTGTAAAATATGTCTTTAAAGAAGATCTATTTCACAACTTGTTGAATCAATCAAGTTGCATGTTCGTCTTGGAATTTCTTGATAACTATTGAACTTTATTCGCTATATGAACATCCTTTTTTGAAATTCCAGCTGTCTATGTTTTTATGCCTCTTATAATTGAAATTTCCTTTTTTGACTGAATAACAAAAATATAATGTTTTTTTTCATCTTTCTGTTTGGTTATGCATTGAAAATATTTTTGAAAATTGGACAAGTTTTGAAGTGGTTCTTTAAAATAAGTGTTTTAATTTCTTGACTTTTATGTTGTGATGTGTCGAATTGACGTTGTACAGATATAACAGAGGGTAGCAGATCAGGTGACCACAAAATGTCCAGTTTCCTTATTTATTACTTCGTGAATTTGACAGTTAAGAAATACAGAATTTAAAGACATTTGACAGTTGTAACCTGATCTGCTTGCTACTGTACATTAGAGTTAATGTCGGATCTGATTTAGGTGTAGATTGATTTTAGCGTGGCATTTAAATAATCTGTGGAAATACAACTATTCTTCTCATACACACAACCGCGTAAGCGAGATAGAAATATTTGGATGTTTACATGGTTCGCTAAGTAAAACTTTTCGCGGCATTCCATGATATGGACCGTATAGAAAGCCACAGGTCAAGTTTATACACTTAATATTCGTAGCACCTTTTAAACTTTTCAACCTGTATATGGTGCTGCCAGGAATGTGGGTACCTTATTTTAAACCTTATGCAATCGGAATACGGCCCAAACCAATGCTAATATGAAAGGTTAGAGGTCATTCTTAAATTGCTGTATTATACTTGACGTGTGGCACTGTCCTGGCTAAACAATGAGAGAAACGTGTGCATCTCTTTTACTTATATGCAATGTGATAAAGATAGATATTAAATTGCAGATTGATTTGTTCGAGGGTGGTCCAAATTAGGCATGTGAATTGTAACTTAGTGTTAAATAGTGTTTAAAAATATTTATACGGGTTTTTGTTTATTACCACACACATACACCAATTTCAAACTTAATCAATGATTCTCTTTCTGATGTATTATGAATTACGTTTAAAAATAATAAGTACAATGTATTCTAAATTAAATAAAATCATTGAAATTAGACAATCATGATATTTTGGCATTGAAATTCGCTAGCTCAGCTTTGAGTGTAGAGGTGATTTTTCCTTTATTTTTTTAAAACAATTTTATTGAATTAACCACAAATGGATAGTATCAAGTCCTCAGTATTCCTGTAGTTGGCTGTACATTAAACTAACTAGCATTGTGTAAATAAAAACGATTTGAGTAACGTTTTGAGTAACTATGACATCATCAAATCATATCGTATTTTCTTTGAAATTTAAATTTAAAATGTGTCAATGTCATGTATATCAAATAACGTTGCATATTATGAGCTATAAATATGCTTGTAGACTAAAAATCATCACTCGCTTGTTAGGAATTATAGAAATGTTGCAGTAGGATTATGAACTATCATGGTGATTATTTAAGAAAATCTTGAAGACCACACATTCATTTTGATCTTATTTGTGAATTCTGACTGAGATGGCTTTCTCGCAGAGACTTAGATTTGCTGCCATGAAGTTTATCATTTCAATCAGTTTTGCCATCTCCCGAGAGTAATCCCACCAGATATACAGCCTCCATGATGCAGACAAGGTGACCAAATATTTCTGGGCCCCAAGTCAGCTAATTTTAGAACGCTTCAATTGAATCGTAATTGAGTCTCAATAGTCTAATTTGACATATTTTTCATAGAAAGTGTGTCAGCCGATTGATTACGATTCAATTGAAGCGTTGGTAAATTAGCTGACTTGGGGCCCTGAAGTTACCATTAATATCTGAACATGAATTACTTCATCAATATTTGAACACGTGTGGATAAAGGTTAGTGACTAGCATCTGTTCAAATTCAGCTCTTCGTACACAGGAGTTTGGACATAAAATCCGGGGACAGTCTAAATTCGCGCGCTATGTATGGTCCAAGTTACTTTGGTGGGATTTTGACATTATCTGCTTCATTTAACTTGTTGTGTATCATGACATTTGAAGTACAATCAGCATAAACATGATCGCACAATTGATGTGGTTTCTAATACACGATTTGTATTGACTTCGATGTGAGTTTGTAAGTGTGAGAAAATCACCCAAATGTCTTTTTGGAATGAATTTATTTTCGGTTTGGTCTAAGATTGGTGCTTAATTGGAAGATTTCGGAGAGAAGGATACTTAACACAGTGAAAGTCAATCATTTTTTGGCTTAGCTTGATACATTTCTTTCGGGTTTTTATTTCGCGAGATCTACTGTTACTTTCATGATCGTAGCTGTACTGTGTTTCAAAACAATATTTCTTTAACTTCATTAATTCAATATATTGATCAAAACTATTGACTATATTTGCTGCTGTGTTTTAGCCAGACATGCTGTTTTCTGTACCTAAATAAAGAAAAGCAAACACAGTTTAATCTGCGCTATGTTAAAAAAAACTTTTATTAGTCTCTTTACTCATAGAGCTTTATATGACGACATTTAAAATGGCGTCCAATGGCGTAATGGCGTTCGTTTTGCCATAGATATTAGTTTGAATTTATTTTGCTTAAAATTGTTGTATTACATTAGAAAATAGAATCTTCATTGTGATTAATCAGTCTGTCCTTGTCGTTTGTCTATATTTTAAAATTGTATTTTATTGACATAAAAATCATTAGGAATTTTAATGTTATGAAAAGTAACTGTGAGGTATAATGGGTTAAAAACATACATAGAACATACATTAAAATCAACAACTTGGTTGCTGTGTCGTTCTTACCGCGTTATGTCTCTCAAATACGGTTAAATTAATGTGATTTCATGTCATATCTAACTTAAGAAGAATTCGTCTTATATTTAGCATGTTGTATGTATAGTCCAATCTCGTTGAATCTTAGCTGTTGTTTCTTTGAACGTGCCACAAGTAGGGAGCGAATAATACAGCAGTTTTAAAAAGGCAAGTAGTGTTATGGTGAGGCCTTTAACGTAAGAAACATGGACTGTTTCCCGAACATAATTAATTTATTTATTATTCCTTACTACACACAGAAAATAACAACGGGTGAATCTAACGCTCTAAGGCATTTTCCGCTAGTTAACTATAGTGTTGACAAGCCTGTTCTAATTCTGAACTCTGTTGTCGACTAATTCGATTTTTTCATTTTAATTTTAATATAGACTGGATTGGTTATTTTTGAAACAAAGGCGAAATGCCTTTGGCATTTCCCTCAGAAATGCACCTGTAGCCCTGAACAAATAATTTAGGAAAAAATGAATAATTGATCCAATCGATCATAAAACGAGGTCGAATGGAAACCTCGGTTGCTGTCATAACCATGCGATACTTAGTTACCGTTGGTACCAATGCAATGACATCATAATGAAAAAGGTAGATAGGTTATTTGTGCTTCAAAGCATTGACAGTGTTGAAAGTTTGAGAAAGTTTGACACTGCGCAAAATATATCTGTCTCGTTTACTCTCTAGTAAATAGTCGTACTGTCTCGTTCACACGTCATAACACGGGTAATTTAATTGCATCGTACCCCGCGGACAATTTTTAACTTCGCGTCAGTACTAACATTACCTATCTACGTCTTTCTTATTGTGATATCATTGGTTGTAACCTCTGAATTAGTGTAGAGTCAAAATCCGACAGGACCAATCGAATATCTCGAGAACTGTCAATTCACTTCTTAGTAACTGAGTAGACTTTTTGTCATTTTTCGTGGTATATGGTTATGGGATACTCCACAATAATGGAAGAAGTCGCGTTAAAAATGAAAATCATCACTGTCCTTTATTGAAAATAGTAGGTTTTAAGCAGTTCCTGTATCTTAAATTAAAAAGAATCCCTACCTGTGGCATTCGTTTAAGCATACATTGTAATGTTAAAAATACCAGGTAATGTCGGTATGTAGCGATTGACCTTTTGTAGTAAATAAGAAATTGAGGCATCTATCACTTATTTCTAATAAATTAATGTAGAAATATAATGTATGTGATTATATATTGATATAAAAAGTATTTGTAGTCTTTTATAAAGTCGACTGGAAGTGAAATGTTTCTACATAAGCACAAATTGTGAAGATTTGTAGATTACTATGTTATAAATACATCTATAATTATGCTCACGACTGTAAATGGCGCAGTACGCCATACTTGCTGTTATGGTGAACAGAACACTCTTGGAATAGAGCTAGCAGACGTCATCAATCTTTTTGTGCAATCGGGATTTGTGTTTCCCTATTTTACTTTCTTCAAATGTTGTTGAAATAGTCCCTCCTCATAGGGCGCCCTTAACCAATTCGATGTATCACTATTGGGGTGCTCTTGGACACGTTTGGGTTTTGAGCGTTAAGCTCTCTCTGTAATGTTTTTTTTTATTCTATTCGTAGCCAAAGCAATGATGTATATCTTTTAAAAAATGAAGGGGTCGGCTAACTGGGACCCATAGCTATCATGGAATTCATTCATTAAAATGCCTAAGTAGAAATAATTTCATTTCCAGTCGACAATTTTGTATTCTACATACAAATTCTCTCAACTGTTTTCACCTCTATTTGTAATGATAAAATCATAAAAAAGAAGCAAACCTATTTATCAGCAACATCACAATCACAAAATGAATGTTTCGTATCTACTCATGAACAGTTGTAAAATGTTAGATCGGTGAAACTACAGAAACTTTAAAATACTGTCAAACTACCATAAACAAATCTTAAGCTTTTAAAATGAGATGTAACTTATGGGCAGCAAGGTATATTATCTATTGAATTCGCGAACTTCAACACGCTCTATGCTCTACTGGACTACTGCTCCTAAAAGTTGATACGTTCGCGAACTTGGTGCGAATTTTACATGCGTCGAAAGCAAAGAAGCGTTTACAAAACCATTGCAAAATGGGTCTAATGTCAGCCGCATAAGGTGCCCCTATGTAAAGCTTGGTGTGTGCGCCTCTGTACCTATTTATTTGCCGTTAACTGGCTCAAATAGTACCTAAACTGGTGTTCCTAGCCGATCGAGCAGTATACATTTTGGCATTGAATTGAAACGCTACTTTGCGTCTTTTTGAGCCTGTATAATTAAACTTTTCGTCATAGTTGCAACTTGCGACATTCAAAAGCGCTACAAACATTATGGCGACAGTACTTTAACCCCTCATGGCATATGGGCAGAATACCTTATTTTGAATGATGGGATGATTAATAACTATATATTAGGCCTTGTAAAGAGCTAATCGTTGGTGAATAAAGTAATCTGCTCGCGCCACTGTCGAAATGTACTGTTTTTATAAATTTTGCAATGCTTTATTGTGCTAAGCCACACATTTGCGATTCTCACTGTTGCTTTTCTTGAAAAGTGTTATAGGTAAGTACATTTATGAAACTTCACCCAAAGTTAAACAGCCCATGCAGTTTGTCAACTAGAGTTGTAACGGCTTCCTAACTGAATAGTGTTTCTGCCATTCAAATATGAAATGCACTTGACTTCACAGCTCAGTAGCTAATTATGTCGAAATTTGCTTGGTAAATATGTTTCTCTAATCGCAATTTGTGTGAAGCCGAGCAACTAAAGATGAAAGCATTTAGTCAATATATTAAATAAGCATCGATCGCGTTCCAAAATCACTAGATCCTGTCATGCAAATGTTGAATATATTCAAGAATCTTAGAAATACCTTATTAAAAATTACGTCACTGCGAACTTGTAGGATTTGAACTTTCTCACAACTTATTTTTACGTAGATTTATACTTTTTCGGTTTCTTTCAAACGTATTTCAATCGACTAATAGGTATAGTCATCAGCAAAAAATGCCCGTTTTGCCTTTAAGAGGTTTCTTGAATATATTTAAGGATGTTGATAAAAGTGATTTAATACAGCAATTGCGATCATTCAATGTGTTTTAGGAAAATGGATTCAAATAAATAGCCCAAATATTAATAATGTCTTTTATTTCTTGGTGCATTTGTTTTACTATCGTCAAATGTCCAAAATAATGACCTACCTACTTGCATCATCAAAACAATGTAAGCTTTCAGTGTCCAAAAAGATCTTCGCTGTTCAAATAAAATAATTCCTATTCTTACTACCTACAATAATAGTATGTTTGTTTGTAGCGATTTGTGGCGTCACTCAAAATGTTTCCCATTGAAAGACTACTGTAACTCCGTAGAAACTGCTAAGATTCCTCTTTTTAAATATTCAAGACGTACCTACCTACTCAATGATTGGCTACTCAAGCTTCAATCATTCTGTTGTTGACGGTTCCTTTTTTGTAGATACAGACTTCTTGATAAAAACCTTACTGCAGGCCCCAGATGAAGTAAGTCTCATTTTGTTGTATTATTAATGTGTGCCTAACTTGCTTCTGTTCCTTTATTCTAATTTGCAAAAAGTATTGGGCAATGTATTCACATTACTTTGTCACGTGCAATCGTTGTTTTACATAAGTATTCCCAAACGTTTAGTTTCTCCGGGTTGGTATCAACTCGTCTAAAAAGCAACTGGTCTAAAGAGCAAGTGTGTTCCTTATCTAAAAATACAGGGTGTCATTTTTTTCCCAAAACCAACTGTTTCGAACCCTGGCTAAAAAAAAGTGAAAAAAAACAAATATGCAGTTTTAGTTTTTGCCAAAATTGGGCAAAGGCTCGTTTGTCAATTTTTCTAAATTCCTCATACTTCAGGATTTGGCCTACCACGTCTACTTTTTTAATGATTGCATTAAAATCTTTAACAGATTGCCGCGTGAAATTGAGCTTAACTTCAAGAAAAAACACGATTTATTAATTTGTGATCATGAAAAATCGCGATCTGAAAAGTCGCTACTATGTGTGAAAATTATCTAACAAATCATTATTATTAAAATTTCATTCCGGTCTGATTCACCAAAAGCAACTGAAAATATTATTTTTATTATGTTCAATTATGTTTAAAATAGTTTTGGTTTTGGACGCAAATTTGTCCTTTTTTTAAATGCCGAAAAATTTTACAATAGTTCAAGATACAGTGGATTAGACCAGTTGCTCCTTAGACGAGTTGCATTTTAGACCAGTTGCTCTTTAGACGAGTTGCATTTTAGACGAGTTGCATTTTAGACGAGTTGCATTTTAGACGAGTTGCTCTTTAGACCAGTTGCTTTTTAGACGAGTTGATACCAACCCGTTTCTCCTTTGACTTGAAATCATCATAAAGCAACGACCTTGACGTAATCGACGAGCAGTTCCGACTGGTTCCAGGTGTTCTGCCAGGAGTTGAGATCCCCCCAGAAGTTCAGCATAGCCTTGCGTTCAGAGTTGCGCCAAGGCTTCATCTTCCCACCACTGGATTTAGCATTATCGGAAAACTCGCTGATACCGCCCACTGCCACTCCCAGCGTCAGGTAAAACTGAAAAAGCGTTTTATGAACTCCTAGTAGTTCGTAGCTAAATTCATTATCATCAGCTTAAATTAGTCTACTGCTGGAGTGGTATCGTGCCCTATCCTTGGCTTGATACATCCTCTTTAACGGAGGGGGTCCTACACTACGTTTGTCGGATCACGATCGACACTCAAAAACATACCTAACATTTGCCGATTTCACGGCATTAAATATGAACCAACCACCCAGCTAGCCCACTTCCGATTCAACTTGCTAATTTTTTGAGAGCTATGTCGATGACTTAGGATCTCTGTCAGAAAACCTCTCTGTGGATTGTATGCTATATAGAGAAACTCTAAACTCTATTCATAACTCGTGCCTCTTTAGGCGAGCTTAAATTACATATTATGAACATTAGACGTCCAGTAAACCTGAAAATGAATTTACTGATAGGTACTTACATAATCATCAAATGGCGCCAACTTTGTGCCCTTGTGCAGCAAGTGAGTGATGTGCGAACAGGAAGCCGGTAGCCTATCTCTGAGTGGGGGGAGCCCGTCTACACGAGCCCACTCCCTACCATCCACAGACAGGGTTATGTGATCTGCAACATAGAGCAGGTACGGACGGAGAAGTGTTAGTTTGGGTAGGTAGTTTTTTGTTGCTTTATATTTCCAGTCACTCAGTGACAAGGACCTTAACTGTCGGTTAATTACCTATCTAGTAGAGCTTTTGAGAAAGTGATGCAAAGGATTTTTTAAAATGTTTTCACCAACCTGGTGTCCAATTAACAGAATACTCGTGAAAGTCATCTGGCCATCCCCATTGGTGGCCATCTTCTAAGACCTTGTTTGTGAGCAGTTCCTGTCGACATTGGAAGTCCAGAATGGGTCCTCCGTAAAGAACCTATCAAAAATCATTCATCTCTGGCAATCGCCCTGTGGCAGGGGCGTTAGAATACGGACATCGCGCCCTTTCCTTGAAGAGCGGGATGACCGTAAAAGGATTCGCCGTGAGAAAAAAAAATACCTCTGCAAAAAACCACAGAAAATACAGTCAGTAGAAGGCACAGCATTTTGAAGCAGGCCGCCTACAACCGGCTACTTAGAAAAAGGTCATGTTCCGATTTCAGTCGTCTTTGGCCCGAGAAATAAAAATATTTCAAGAGGGGGCTAGCCAATGTAGCAACCGTGTGCCAGTGTCCTTCTGAGTCGCTTCGAAATAAATAAATGGAATTAAAATGGCTCTCGGTGCTTCCAAATCCTAGCGCTCAAACGCACCACAGCCCTTCACTATAGGCAAAGCCGCCCCCAACGATTTGTGTTTGAAAGTGAATACCTACTCGTACCTATGTTAATTCAAACCTTATTTCCATAATCATTCGTAGTCCCTTCATGTAGCTCCTTGTTACCTCTCGCTGTGGCTATTTTTATCACTCCTGAGGCAAAGTTTGATTTGCCGTACTTCTTCAAAAAAGGCTCTAGCAATATTTCTGTAACAAACGAATACAATTAGTATCTATCTGCCTATGAATTGAAAAAGGTAAGTACCTACGAGTAGGTATGTGCATTTATTATGAAGTGCTAGGTGTATGTGCTCAATATACATAGTTATTTTCAACATGCATTTGACTGAATATTCTGCATCCACTTCTCCTTTCCTGTGACACTGTCCGGAAGTTGCGTTTGCCATCAAATTACCTGGGTATATCCAGTCGCCTTTTGGTAGCTTGGCTCTGACGTAGACCGTCCCATATGTGAAGGCGAAGCTCGAGCTCGTAATACGGCCGCTAACCACCGGCGGCAGGATTTCTGGTCCTGAAGCTTCTTTGTAACACTCTTCTGCGCTGGATGTGCACCTAGAACATTAGTAATGGCATCGCCATCAGTGGCTATCGTGTTCAAGGAACCAAGGAGTCCCTCATAGATTACGTCGTCGTCCGTTTGAAACTCACTATGGGCCTCATATGAAGGCTCAAGGTCATCCAACGGGCTATGGAGGGGGCTATGCTCGGTGTTTTGCTACGAGATTGAATCAGAAAAGAGGAAATCCGTAGGAGAACTAAGGTCGCCGACGTAGCCCAGCGTGTGGGAAGGTTGAAGTGGCAGTGGGTGGGGCACATAGCGCGAATGACTGATGACTGTTGAGGCCGAATGGTTATGGCAAGTGACGCTCATCAGTTTGAAATGAAAGCTCTTTTTTACCCTCTAAACAGGTCCAAAGTTCCGTGTGAGAGTGATTCGTTGCTGAACCCTAGTAGGTCCTGCTGCAGCTTCGGCGTGATGCGCAAGAGTCCTTCCGTTACTGACACTACCTCGCTGATGCTTTGGTAGGATACGAATGGGTACTCCTGTAATCGGATAAATTAATGTTTTGGAGTGATTCGAATGTTGTTATTTATTGGCCGTGGAGAACAGCTGGGCAAATAGCCTCCCCTGCTTTTATCTTTCCGTCCGTCCCTGTGGTGAAAGTTGCAGAAAATCTTTATCCGTAGATTTATGAAAGGTTTGAGTGCAAAAACATCAACAAATTCAGAAGCTTATCCAAAGTTCTTGAAACATGACGTTAAGATCTCACAATAAAAGTGAAGCGGCTCTGAGAAGCTATGGATTCTTAATTGGCTTCACCTATGAGACCGAAAGCAATTTTGATTCAATCTTACAACACACTTTCACTCTAGATGGCGCTGGGGGTTGGTTGCACACGGGCGCTTCCTTGGCTAGAGCCCGCCTGCTTATCGGTTACATTATCGACTGACAATACCACTCACCGGATGATCTATCGGTATGTACTGCTCGACCTGCCAAAGGTGTGTACGGAGGTTATCGAACTGGTCCTCAAAGATAATCTGTCCAGCACACGTCTTGCTGCTACCACGGACTGTAGTTAAAGATGGCTGGCAGACGTATTCTGCATGGATTGATCATCCATCTCTTAATGTTGAAAGCTTTTAAAGCGAAAAACTTTAAAAATTGTATTTAAACTATGCATAGGCGAACGCTACATGGTCTATTAACATCGTGATATACCTACATGTATCTTGGGCCGGATCAGAGCACACCCTACACCATCAAAAATCCAGCGATAAATATTGTGATCCTTCAATACACTACCCTATACGACTCGATAAATATCACGATACTGAGTGGGGACCCTTTCAGTTGCACAATAATCTTAGAGATAAAAAGTAAACTTTAAAAAAAAATATTTTTACTTATTGTTGTGGTTCGTGAATAAATATTTTTTCTTTCTTTCTTTCTTTCTTCTTTTGATACGTCAGTATATATTTACGGATCTCAATGTGGATGGACCTTGCGTGTAGTGTTCGCCACAGAATGGAACGATGCTGTAGTGGATGCTAGTTTTTTCTGAACTCACCTCTGACAACAAAACTAAGGTTCTCCTGCACATACCCGACTCCATCAACCACAACTGACACGTAGTAGTTCACAACGTCTCCGACCTTCACCTGAGCTTCGGGGTCGCTGAAGATCCACCTCCTCCCAGTGGGCGTGCGCACGAACCCCACGAGGCTACTTGCATACCTGTCGTCAAACTCTCGTACCTCCTTGTCCACACTGCCTTGGAACGTGAATAGAGTCATACCAGCAATATCTAGAAATACATTAGCTGTTTATAACTGGCGACGCATTAAAAAGACTAACCCCCGAATTCACAAACGACAATCAACGCTAAGCACGCGCTCACTCTCATGCTGTCCCTTTCAGTTTCAGTCATTGACATTTTATGAGACAGCATGAGCGTGAGCGCGTGCTTAGCGTTGACTGTCGTTTGTGAATTCAGGAGTAAACGAGACTAAAGTGAGTAACCTACAACATCCAGGTTATTTTTTTAATGAAGATAGAAATACCTACCAGTAAAAAACCTTCGGTCTAGGTGTCAGGCGGGAATCAAACCAGCGTCTTCCGCATACTCGGCTGTTCCCCGAGGTCATGGGTAATCGAACTCATGACCTTCGCTTCGCCCAATGTTTTTGTATGGGTGTTTATATATTCTGGGTGTTTTATTAATTTATTATACATCTATTTACCCAATAACGAAGTTTTCGAAAAGATTTTATTTGTTTAAATTGCAGCGTAAAGTTAGGCATTGACTATAGGTGATGAAAGGTAAGTAGGTGGATACTTACCCGGTATAGATGCTACAAATCCCCTGGGTGAGGATACCTCAATATTCACATGAGGCATGGTAAAAACTGTTTTTGTCCATGTTAATCTCATTAATACTGTCAGTACAGCCAGATATATGACACGTTGGACCTCAGCACCCGCCATCTTTATACTGATAAAACAACTTATTAAAACAAGGATACACATTACTGTTGTTTTATTATTGTTTATAAATGCCACAGCTCTAAGTATAGTATTTAAAATATTTTTCCTTAATCATCGGACTTAAACCAACATAAGTAAGTAGGTGAAATCTATACCTACTCAAAAATAATTTGGATTTAAATTCACGCACAGCTTAAACTACTTACTTGGTCTTGAAAGCTTTGATTTCTTCAGAACAATGATTAAAACAACACAACGACAATTAATCATTTAATTAAATAAAACGAAACATTTTCAAACGTTTGCATTGACTAGTCCTTATCACAAAGCAACAACTTTGACGTAATCCACGAGCAATTCTGGCTGATGAGTCCAGGTCTTCTGCCAGGAGTTGAGGTCTTCCCAGAACTTCAGCATGGCCTTGCGTTCCGAGTTGTGCCAGGGCTTCGCTTTACCGCCGCTGGTGTATGTGTCGTCACGAAATTCGCTGATGCCACCCACTGCCACTCCGAGGGTCAGATAGAACTGGAAGGAGAAACAGAACAGTTATCCCATTTTAATTATTCATCACGAACGGATATTTTTTTTGCTATCGGGGATAAAAATCCTTTATGGACTACCCTACCGTTCCGGGAAAGCGGTGCGAATGGGGGTGTGGGACTCCTTGCCACTAAAAAGGGTGAGCCTACCGCACTAAAACAGACCCCGGTATACCCTCACCGTGAATTGATACAACATAGTGTAAAAGATGGTAAAAAAAAACCTTTTATCCACTTGCTTTCACGATATTCGAATTTGATGTTCACAATTTATCCAGATACATCGCATTATCTGGTGCAGGCAAAGAATATTGCACCAGATAATGCGATGCTAAAGACAAAATTATCACGACAGACAGGCTTCGTGTTCGTACAATCCGGAGTACTTAGGTCTTTGTAAAATAACACAGAATACGAACATAGTTATCGAAGGGTGCCAGGTTGGTGCCCTGCGCGAGCACCATGCGCGGGAGGTGCGAGCAGCGCTGAGGGATCTGCTCGTGCAGCGGCATGTGCGCATCCACTCGCGCCCACTCCTGCCCGTCCACCGACAGTGTTATTTGCTCTGAAATGACAAGAATGTTTGTAAAACTCAACTGAACGAAAACCTCTTAGGCAGAAGAATCAACCCAAAAATCACATAGGACATTACATCGGACATGTATGGCCAAAAAAGTTTTTTCAAACTCGAATAAAACCAAGGCTAAGTACTTATTAGTTCCAAAGCTTTAGTGCCACAGTAACAAATGTTCATTTTCATTTTCTGGCCGGCGCTTCAAGAATTATCCCAATCTAGGGGCCTTTGGAATGAGATGCTAATGCTGGGGTATTTTTCACCGAAGACGTTTCTTGACGTAAAGTTGTGTTGGTTCCCCTTTTCATTGAAATGTTGACTATATTTGACTAACAGATGTTAGATACATACCTGGTGTCCACTTGATTGAGTATTCGTGAAACTCATCTCCCCACAGGCGGCCTTCCTCTAAGATCTTATTCCTGATGAGCTCATGCCTGCACTGGAAGTCCATGATGGGCCCTCCGTAAAGAACCTGAGGAGGCAAAGGTGAGACCATAACGCCTGATTATCCCACATCGATTTTCACTTCTCAGTGTTGGACACAGAAATCGCCTCGACTAGGTGGTAGTGCGGTCAAAAAATACATCACTAAATATCTCTCTTGCTCAATGGTCACCATTCGCAGTAAACATGACCGTTCCATCATACTGTCTTTGTAACAATTTCAATATTTATTCCTTTAACGATAATGTTTAACCAAACCTTGTTTCCATATTCATCAGGGCCAGCTCGCAGCTCCCTGTTCCCTCGCGCTGAAGCAATTTTTATGACTCCTGAAGCGTAGTTCCCTTTGCCATACTTCATCAAAAACGGCTCCAAAAGTATTTCTGGAATGATACGAATTACAGATATTATCAGCGTATTTATTGTATAGACTCCTAT
Source organism: Udea ferrugalis (assembly GCA_950022985.1). Classification (NCBI taxonomy): domain Eukaryota; kingdom Metazoa; phylum Arthropoda; class Insecta; order Lepidoptera; family Crambidae; genus Udea; species Udea ferrugalis. Next base: position 2,833,805 of record OX465528.1, on the reverse strand, counting down.
AGATACGCAATTGGTGGAGAGACCTATGCCTTAGAACTAGATACAAAATAGTGGTACCTGGGTATATCCAGTCTCCTAGTGGCAGCTTGGCCCTGATGTAGACCGTGCCGTAGATGAAGGCGAAGCTGGAGCTGGTGAGTCGACCACTGACCACAGGCGGCAGGATGTCAGCCCCTGATGCTTGCTTGAAGCATGCTTCTGCAGTAGAAGTGCAACTGAAGGGAAAATAAAATTTGTCTGTTATCCTCACTGCGAGCCGTAGTTACTGAAACCTAAAAGGAGCAGCCTACCGAATTCAAAGAAGCGGATTCAAAAAACCTGCAAGAAAGCAGCCTCAAGCCTAAAAGAGGGTTTAAAATAGAAGTAGATGAAATAGACAATGCTTACCCACTGAAAAGGTTCAAGCTGTCCAAGTAGACGGACTCATTGCTGTATCCTGGAAGAGTCTGCAGCAACTTCGGTGCTATGTGGAGGTGCCCATCCGACACTGACACCACTCCATCTGTCGATGTTAGTCTTTGATATGACACAAACGGGTATTCCTGGAATATTAAATGTATGAATAAAATAACACAGTTCAGTATGATGGTACTAGGCCAAGCCCAGCAGGCAAAGTTTAAAGGGCAGTAGGACGCGGGGATCTGATTTGGGGCAGAATCGTTCTGTTGCGTGTAAATTTAGTCTGTGCAGATCGCCTACAACTCGCCGCTCTGAAACGGAGATTGCCTAACTATGGTCTAGGTTTGCCCCATGATTCAAGATGAAAATCATGAAACTCATGAGATGTCAGCAAAACTAAACCAATAAGAAAATGAAGAATACATTTTATAATACTGGGGGGCTAAAACAGCAACATTTTAGCATTTCATATTATGAATCATCTATTTGACGTTTCATCTAGACCGCGGTCCGTTTCGAGTCAAAAGTGAGTAACAGCGCGCTGACACGCATCCCGAATTGATAAATTGTATGAACGTGAGCGACGTCAGCGCGCTATTACTCACTTTTGACTCGAAACGGACCGCGGCCTAGGTTAAACGTCAGTTAGATGTTTCATAATATGAAATGCTAAAATGTTACCGTTTTAGCCCCCCTGGTCTACTCACAGGATGTGCATTGGGTATGTACTGCTCAATTTGCCACAAGTTGTTCTGGAGGGCATCGAATCGGTCTTCGAAGATGACCTGGCCGGCACACGCTGACCCTCCCCTCACACTGGTGACTGAAGGCTGGCACGCTGGTGAGGGCTTGGTCGTGCTTGCGAATCCAGATCGGTCGTCCAAGGCTGAAAAGTAAAGTAATGAAAGCGAATTAGTTATTTTGCATTTTTTGAAAACACAGATGCCCGTGGCGCAGTTGTGACAGTGATCGGCGACGATCGCTGTTGTAAAGGAACACACGCCGGGTCGGAAATTGGATGGGTGACCACCCCGACCGAAATTTAGTGATGTGTATTTCGGGCATCTCCGTGCTCGTTAAGCAGTTGGTCCCGGCTGACGTCGTAGATGTCAGTCGTTAAGCCTAGTCGGAGGCCGTAGGGCGGCTTTAAAACATCTGACATCAAGGTTGATCACTAACCTTACACCCCTCCAACAGTCCGCACTGAGCCCGCGTGTTGGAGTATGGCTCAATCCACCTCATAGTCGAGGTGAGGCCTGTGCCCAGCAGTGGGACGTATACATATAGGCCGTTTATGGTTATGGTTGAAAACACAGCTGTCGACCAAAAATGAGTGGTGCTGTCAGCATCAAAATGATCTAATGAATGCGTACAGAGTGGTCATTCATTATTGACGGAAGTATATTTAGAAAAGGCAACCTTTTTACAACAAAAGATTAGTTTCACCTAATTTAGATTTCAGCTACGATATAAATAAACTCTGTCATTTAAGTATTTCACCTTATACCTTTTTTGAATCAAAATTTATTCAATAATATTTTTAATAGGCCCTAAAAATGCCAGAATTATAACTAAACTAGCGGGCGCCCGCGACTTCTTCTGCGTGAACTTAAGTTGAAAAACAAAAAGTAATATTTCTTTATAAATTGTAGCCTATGTCCGATTCAGATGTATAAGCTACATTATTGTAAAGTTTAATTAAATTCATTCAGTAGTTTTTACGTGAAAGAGCAACACGCCACATCCACACATACAAACTTACGCCTTTAATATCCTACTAATGTAGGATTGGTACTTACCAGAGACTGTATAACTCAAGTTATCTTTCATGTAGCCTTTTCTGTTGACAGTGATGAACACATAGTAATTGATGACGTCACCGACCTTCACTTGTACCGACGGGTCTTCGAACACCCACTCTCCATTAGTAGGGCTCAGGACTTCCCCCTTGAGGAGGCCAACCCCATTGTTGTTTATCGTACGGTTTAAATTCCCTTGGAAGATGAAAAGGGTAGTCCCCGGTGAATCTGTTTCAAAGAGAAAATAAAATCATAATCTTAACTGAACTAAAGTTCAGATGGTACAGTCAACGACAATGGTGTCACATCACTTTGCTACTTTGTCATAGTAGCTCCTGCATAAGTTTTATGACAACTCAACCAAAGTTAAGGTGACATAGGTCAAAAGCGCCTATCACTCAAAAATTGTGTAGGTACCCGTATGTATTCGTTTTCATAATTACTTTTACTCTAGGGTTTACCCTCGCATTTTGGTTTGTCTTTATTCAGAGCATATTTAGGGATACATTATTTGGAATAATGGTAATAAGTTCGATCAATAAATGAATCAATTAACTGTTTTAACAAACACAAAAAAACATGAAAACTAAGTACCTATATTTTAAAACTTACCTGGTATTGATGCCCTGAAACCCTTAGGGCTGAACACTTTAATAGTCACACAGGGGAAATTAAAGCTCTTCCAAGTGAGATGAATGATCGTTGTCAGAACAATAAAAAACGACGCGCGCACAGCCCATCCACCAGACATCTTGGGACTGGCCAAGGTAAGATAGTGGAATGAATATTATGACAAAGACGAGTCTGGTATAACATGACCCATTGCACGACGTCACTGATGGTTTTAGTATCATCGCCGAATTACTTGGAATACCCATCACGTTCATGGGGTTGTTGGGGAATGTTTTTGTTTGGCAGCCAAACAATGTTAACAGTTGTTTGGCTGCTAAACAACTGTTAACATTGTTTGTAACTAGTAATAAGTAGTCAGTAAGTGTAATGTTCTGACTAGGAGCGAAATAACACACAGGTGTACGGTTAGACCATTTATTTCGGACTGCCAACGGCCTCCAACTACCCGAATCTTACGTTTCTAAAAGTACCTACACTACATTTTCTTTTCCCTCCACCACTTAGTTAGAATATTTATTATATCTCCTAATTACTAGTATGTTCTAATTCCTTTCTAAAATCTAGCTTACAATATTGCTCAAAGTTACGAGTAATTTCTAACTTCGAATAATATATTCTGACTTAAGTACAAATTTTCTATCTTACAATATTTTTGTAACTTACAATAATATATATTGTAACATAAGTACATAATATTCAAACTTACAATAATGATCAACTTACAATAATGATCAACTTACAATAATATCCTAATTACCCTTAACTTACACTTAACACTAGATCCTATAACCAACATTTTTATTTAGCCTACACTTCTAATAAGGCGGGAGTACCGGGACGGTACCGGTCCGGTCGGCGGTGTCAAGAACTCTTCCGGGACTACATCGCTTTGGTTGCGTTGGCGGCGACGACACCGAGGTCCCAGGCCGCTCCGAATGATTCTCGGTCGACGTGGCTGGTGCTGCTGCTGCCGGAGCTGAAGGCTCCGGTGACGGATGCGATAACTCTGTGGGGATTACAAGCGAAGACCTCGTCCTACGCTTAAGTTGATCGATGTGTCTATGTAGGTACATCTACCCTCACCGTCCACGACGTTGTAATCACTCGGCCCTGTCGTCTTAACCACCGTGGCTGGCAACCACTTTTCTTCCTTAGGGTTTTGTCGGTACCATACTTAGTCGCCTACTCCTACCTTTCTGTTGGATGACGGGTGATACGGGGCCGTGAATACGTGCTGAATACCGTCGCCTCACACGAATTCCTCAAACTCGCTACTCGTAAATGGAAGGCCATCATCAGTGACAATCTGCTTAGGAATACCCCATCTACCCCACAGCTCGCATAACCTTGCCGCTGTACACGGAACCTGAAATACCTCTAGCCACTTAGAAGTTGCGTCTACGACCACTAAATATGTTTTACCAGCTATGGGTCCCATAAAGTCCAAGTGCAGCCGGCACCACGGCCTAGCTGGCCAGGGGCGGGGCGCGGCGCACGGTGGGTCGTCCGCGTGCGCGGCGCATACATGACAGGCCCGAGCGCGACTTTTGCGCTCCACCGCCTCGTCACAGTATAAATACCTAGTAGGTAGGCAAAACGAAGGTATGTCTATTCGGGAATTGATTCCTCCCCCCTAATCTGTATGCTAATACTTTCCGGCAAGTGATAACCCATCAGCACAGTTATTATTAGTGCGAATATATTATATGTCGTAATTGTACGCTGATAATATAACGGCCCATCACTGCATCCTACTGGCTATGATAGTAGGTATGCCCGTGTGTGGTCCTAAAATGACCACACACGGGCTCGCGTCGCGCTCGCGTCTCACGTCACTATCAACGGCTTATCGGGATCGTAGTGTGCCAACACCTCGGTACTCATTAAAACCTGTTCAATTTGCGTAAAAGTCCGCGCACAATGTTCATCCCAGTTCCATTCCACACCTTTACATAATAAATTATTCAGCGGCACTAACATTGAGCTCAAATTCTTAATGAATTTTGAAAAAAAAACCATATCTGCCCGTAATTCGCTAATATTCCCCGGAGTTTTTATTTTACTTACTTATAGCCTTAATCTTTGATTTGTCCGCTTTGACATTTTCTTTTGACACCACATACCTACCCCAAATAAGTAACTTCGTTTGGCAGAATTGTGGTAAACACAGATATTGCCACCAAACAAAAAGAAGAAGAAGAAGAAGAAGTAACTTCGTCTGCAAGGAAAACACACTTCTGTTTCTTTAATTTCAACCCACTTTCGTACAATCGCCGAAGGACTAGCTGGAGTGCTTGTAAGTGCTCATTTTTTGTCTTTCCCCCAATGATGACGTCATCTAAGAAAACTTGTACATTCGGTATACCTAATAAATTTGTTAGCAGAATTTTTCAGCGTATAATAACGCTGAAAAATTCCTACACTGGAGGACAAGCCATAAACTAACCTATTGTACTGGAATAGGCCTCGGTGTGTATTAATAGCTGTTTATTTTTTTGACTCGTCCAACTGTACCTGGTTATAGGCCTGGAAAAGTTCTATTTTACTAAAGAATTGTGCTCCATTTAGACCAGCACATCCTCAATTCTAGGGAGCGGGTACCTATCGATCAGCAAGACAGGGTTAAGAGCCGCCTCGTAATCCGCCCAAATCGCAACGTACCGTCCAGCCTTGGCCACTGGTACTAAGGGAGAGGCTCAGTCGGAGCAGTCGACGGGCTCAATGACGCCGCGTCGTCGCGCAGCATGGCCACAGTACACAGAGAACAGTAAAATATCTACATAAAAACGTGCCGCTCTCAGTTTGAATGTACGTGCGCGTCGCGCGCCGTGTCGCGATTTCACGCACACGGTGGCAGTACGGACGGGCTGTGCCGCGTGTCTGTGTGCACGCTAGGCTAATAACTCGATGGCGGCCTTAAATAACCTACTGTTTATACTGTACCACAACTAATACAAAATTACACACTGCGTGGCGCCGCCCCAGGTCTCACAATGTAACCTACTTGAATCCACGTATGAAAATGTTAATATTTTTATTTTCAGCTCAGCTAACCACTGCCTACCAATTAACGACGCAGTGCCGTCTTTTATAACAAATAGTTCCAGTCCCCGGTATCGAACCCGTAGACGGATTTAATTTTACCATAAAGTTTTTAAAATTGTGTCATCATTTTGAATACAACAATTTGAAAAATATTGTTTGTAGTTATTGTACTCTCATTAATACATGAAATAGCTGTCCCTGTATCCACTTCCATATGAATCACTACATTATTTACGCAAATTGGTAGACTCACTGCTTTGTAATTAATGAGTCCAACGAGGTTCAAACACTCCTCGATATCTTCCACGTCGCTCCCGGCCCCTCCAAAGTGGAAGTTGTCTTCATTACGCCCTCCCTGGCGGTAATTAGGTAACTCGATGGTTGCCCATTGACCCCCGGGGGCCGGACCCGGACACACTGACCTGGGCACTGACACCTGCTGCAAACGTACTCCCGGAAGCGACAGCCTGCGTAACTGACCGGCCCGCCGCGCCTCTGCCGGGAGTCCCACGTCCGAGGTACCGCCCGTTGTTTGTTGTTTGCTCCACTTTTCGGCCCTTTGTTCTCCGCCACCGGGGAGACCGCGTGAATCCCCATCGTTGGAGTTGATGTGGAAGCCCCCTCCACTACAGAGTCTCTCTCTGCCGCTTCTAAAGAGCTCACTAATTTCACGGCTTGTTGGAAAGTCACCGAGTCATCCTCCGCAAACAGCCGCTGCCTGATGACGTCACTTGTGATGCCGCAAATTCTCGCTCAAATTCGTCGCGAGTTTGCAGTTACGAGCTAATCTTTTTAGCTCTGCGACGTAGGCCGCCACGTCCTCTCCCGCTCCTTGTCTTTACTGTCGAAACCGGAGTCCGCCAATAAAGATGCCGCCATCTTTATTGGCACTGAAGATGCTGGCGCATCAAATTGTCCGCTCGCGTGTTGGTCAAGTCTGACGGTTTCTCCGGGCTGGCGAGGTTCAACGCGATCAACGTCGGTAATTTTAAATCGTCCGTCACTTTGTTCACCTCAAAGTACATGTCCAATCTATCGACATAGGAAGACCACTGCCCATTCTGAACGTCAATCTTACTTAATTTACAGATTGACATTATTATTTAGCACGCGATAACGAATTTTTTGAATATCCTCGTCGCCACTGTAATGTTCTGACTAGGAGCGCAATAACACACAGGTGTACGGTTAGACCATTTATTTCAGACTGCCAAGGACCTCCAACTACCCGAATCTTACGTTTCTAAAAGTATCTACACTACAGTAAGTTTATCGTACGGTTTAAATTCCCTTGGAAGATGAAAAGGGGAGTCCCCGGTGAATCTGTTTGAAGCCGAAAATATAATCATAATCTTAACTGAACTAAAGTTCAACGGGTACAGTCAACAACAATGGTGTCTGATCACTTTGCTACTTTGTCATTGTGGCTCTTGCGTATGGTGACATGGTTCAAAAGCGCCTATCACTATTGTCGTTGGCTTCCGTTGTTTCTGGCTAGGGCAACATAAAAAACAAATAAATGTGTCGGTAGGTATCCGTATGTATTCGTTTCCATAATTATTGTATGAGTGAGTTACCTGTTTTAACAAAAAGAAAAAAAAAGTATATTTCAAAACTTACCGGGTATTGATGCCCTGAACCCCTTAGGGCTGAACACTTTAATAGTCACATCGGGGAAATTAAAACTCTGTGTGGAAGTGAGATGAATGATCGTTGTCAGAACAATCAAAATCGACGCACGCGCAGCCCGGCCACCAGCCATCTTGGGACTGGCCAAGGTAAGATAGTGAAATGAATATTATGACAAAGACGAGTCTGGTATTACATGACGCATTGCACTGCGTCACTGATGGTTTTTATTTTCGACCATTCTTATCATCGCCGAATTACTTGGAATACCATTCACGTTCATGGGATGGAGGGAATCCCCTTACCTTGTATTTATGATTGCTATAATTCCATCAGGTTGCGCTGCATATGTTTTGTTTGGCAGCCAAACAACTGGTAACATTGTTTGTTACTGTAAGCTGCCCCCTAACTTTAAAAGATAAGTTAAACATAAATAGTTTATTGCACATAATTATAACCAATTTACAGTCATATTTAGACAACCGTGTTGTTGACCGCGTTGATTACCTTATTTATGCACAAAGTTCAAAACTTGTTATTTCTGGCCATAGCTCGCCTAAATGCTTGGAAAAATCTAGGCAAAATCAAAGTTATTAACAATCTTACCCTGAAATTTATTTACGTTTGTAAGAATTGCAAGTTAACGCTGTGATGCGGGACAATAATATTATTAGGACTGCAAGTTCAAACCTGGTTCTTATATCTGAAGCAATTAGGCAAGAGGTATTTGATATCACAATAAAGCTAGTAAAATTGTATATTTCCACAAACTGCTATTCTCTATTATTTAAAGGAACTTTGCGTTCATTTAAATTATCAAAAACTTTAGATACAGTGAGTGATTGAACTGCATAAGCCGTGTTATACACTGTGTCAGAGTACGATAACCCTGCCTTACGTCAGGTCATATTCGCAGTGATCTCGGGAAAAAGGCAAAATATTTATTATCCTAATAGATAAGTATCACAATTCATTTTATCATCTGGTTTTATGAGTAGGTAATTTATTTAACGGCAAAGTATTTGTTTAAAATTATGCCAGTAGGCCTAACAGTATCATCATCATCATCAAACTGTCTTAGTCCACTATACTGGACATAGGCCTGTCCCAAACCTGCGCCACAACTCCCGGTTCTGAGCCTTCCGCATCCAGTAAAATCCCGCCACCATTCTCAGGTCATCGGTCCACCACGCTGGAGGGCGCCCTACACTGCGTTTGCCGATCCGCAGTCTCCACGGTTATACTCGTAGTATATGTACTAGATAGTATTTAATTAGTTAATTGAAATTAGCAATTGCATTGCTGTTCAATATACTCGTATAAAAACTACGTATAATGTTGATAGCGTCGTAACAGTCAGTAAAAACTGCTGCAAATAATGATGCTTCGAGATACGAACTTGTTGCTTTGGTTTCGTTGACTTCATGCTGAATGATAAATGATGATGAGGATTCGTCGAGGATTATTACATCTTATATTCGAGAAAAAGAGCTACATCAATATTTCAACTGCCACCGGATCGACAAAAAACTGCAGCGTTTGATTTTCATTGTTGTATCTATGACTATGACTAGGCAGGTAATCAACAATACACAACTTCGGACTTCTAAAATTATTTTGTGTACAATACTATGAATTCGTCGTTCTCGTCATCATCATCAGCCTATGTTGGTCCACTGCTCGACGTCGGCGTCCCTTAATGCACGCTATCGCGCCCTATCTTCAGACTTCAGCTAGACGCATCCATCTCCTGCCAGCAGCCTTTCGCAAACCGTCGCTCCACCTTGCCGGAGGGCGTCCCACACTACGCTTGCCGAGACGTGGTCTCCACTCTAAACGCGCTAACCTCAACGGTCCGTTCTACGGTAAATGTGGCCAGCCCACTGCCACTTCTTTAGCTTGCTTATTCGTTTCGTTTTCGTGAACAACTAAAAATACTATGTGACTAGAGGAAAATGCTATGTTAATTCAACTTTCAATTGAATAATGATTTTGTTAATTCTGAGTAATGTGCATAAAATTATCATTTTGATTGAGATGTTACATTATAATTAATTATTTGTTGATCGTCTGTAAGTTTATTATCACAGGTTATGTTTATAAAGATAGCTTGTGACCTAACACAAGCTTAGTCCCCTAAGCTCCCCTAAGCTTCCTTGACTGTATTGACCGATAATAACTGTAAAATGAGGAAAAAACAGATTTCTGAAATAGATGACTTGGTGGATAGAAGCTTATCAACGCTTTCTCTGCAGATAGATAAGATATAATGTTGCACAAAGAAAACAATCATCTACTAACCCCCTTATTCATAATTTCATTTCATAAAATCGAACGCAACGCTAAAGCATGGTTTACGCAATTGTCAACAAGGATGACAGTGACAAAGCCATACAAGAGTTGAAGTGTTGTTGAAGAGCTGTTTAAGTTTTTATGAATAAGGGGGTAAGATGACAATCATCAAGCAATCATTCTCATCTAAGTAGATGATTGTTTTGTTGCTCAATCTCTGTAGATTTAGGGTTTAGAATTTAGGTGACTTTATATAAATAAAGTCTTCTAAATAAAGTCTTAAATAGATAATAAACGAAATCTGGTATTTTCATTTCCGATATCAGTGCTTTTATCCTTGTGCCGTTACATTACATTTTTGTGAGTAATTAAGCATAAGTGACGATTTTTTTACCAAAATATAACTTACTTGACTTCCTATACTTTTTAAAGTTTTATGCGCTCTTACTCTGATCGGTGACATGCTTGCTCAGTACGACGACATTGATTTATTTGAGGATCGAATTAGCCATATCTACATAAGGGCCCTTAGTTTCTTTAGTTAATATTTGACATTTAATCTGACATTGTTATTATTTCATTATTTATATTTTTTGACATAATTATTGTATTGTTTTTTTTTTTTTTTTTTTATTTTATTTTATTGAGGTCAACAAACAATATCACAATACTATTACAATACTATTGAATGGAACCAGTTTACATAATTGTGATACCAACACCGTTAACCACAGGTTGTTACATGAGTATTCTTGAGAGGTGACGGTTCAGAAAACATAACTTTTCTCTTAGTTACCTACATTGGTTAAATAATTCCGTAGATGTTTACAATAAATTATTCTAGTATTACTAGGCAACTTAATTTATATCGAAGTATCTATTTCACAAACTTTATTCAAAACTGTTTTTTTAAATGTTATTGGGTTAGAAGCGAATATATCTATTGCACTAAAGTACTTATTATAAATGTCAGTCAGCCGATACATAGGCGAACGCTGGCCGGCATTAGTGTGAATTGCTGAGGTGGAAAACAAGTCCTTATTACGACAAGAGCGCATACGTGGCCTAAGTGGCACTTTGTATATAATTTTATTTATTAAGTTACTACAGTCATATTTATTATGTAATAAATCATACAATATTACTGCTTGCAGTTGCAGTCTTCTTGATTTTAGGTAGGGTAAGTTATATATAATCAATAATTTATCGTAAGATGTACGATTTCCTCGGCAGCATTTGAAATGCATACAACGCAGGAATTTCCTTTGAACTCTCTCCAGATTATTACAGTAAATTTTATACAGTGGGTCCCAAATACAAACACCATATTCTAATTGCGAGCGTATCAGGGTTTTAAATAGGTGAATGTAAGTTGCAGGTCGCTTAAAGTCTATACTGGCACGCATTACTACACCGTACATTTTGAAAGCTCTGTTACAAATGTTCTCGACGTGGGCATCCAATGTTAGCTTAGAATCTAATATAACTCCCAAATCTCTAATTTTTCCTACTTTTCCAATTTTTATACCGTTTAATGAATAGTCATAACTACTGCTAGATTTTTTCTTCGTGAAAGTTATACATTTGCATTTGTTTAGATTAAGTTCAAGTTTGTTTTCATTACAGTACATGGTAAATTTATCTAGGTCTTGTTGGAGAAGCCGATGATCAGAGAAGTCCCTAATAGTGCGGTAAATTTTAAGGTCATCTGCATACATCAGGAAATGGCAATGCTCAAAGCAGTCGTCCATGTCATTAACAAATAAAATAAACAAAAGGGGTCCTAATATTGAGCCTTGTGGCACACCAGAAGTAATGGGAATAATGTCAGATTCATGTCCATTGATGACTATCCTTTGAGTCCGATTAGTTACGTAGGATTTAAACCATCTCCACAAATTACCTCGAATACCATTGAAAGCAATCTTTTCTAGCAGTATTTTATGGTCTACTCTGTCAAATGCCTTCTTAAAGTCAGTATATACGCTGTCAGTCTGCTCATGTGCATCCATATTTTCAAATAACTGAGTAGTATACTCTAGGAGATTAGTAACAGTGGATCGCTTACGAACAAATCCATGCTGCTCTGGAAGAATGATGTTATGGAGAAGGGGGTATATGCTGTTATGTATGAGCCTCTCAAAGAGCTTCGACAGAGCTGGGAGAATGGAAATTGGCCGGTAGTTAGACACATCTTTCTTGGATCCCTCTTTATGCACGGGTACTATTCTAGCGGACTTCCACCCACACCCCTGGGCACACACCCTCTTCCAAGCATCGGTTGAACAACTGGTGTAGTGGTTTACAGATCGTATGAGCGGTATTCTTAAGAAATAGAGGAGGAATGTTATCCGTTCCCGATCCCTTGGTAGTATCTAGGTTTTTCAGCTCTCTTAACACATCGTCTGCCGTGAAAACTAGATCGGTAATAATATTTTCAGCACGTGTTTTTAAGTCTAGGCTGTCGATGTCGTCAACATTGAACGAGTCACTCACGCACGTTGGCTGAAAGACTGACTGAAAAAAGACCGAGAACAGATCACATACATCATTCGGGTTATTAGCTTTCAAATCTAAATACTGAACACTACTAGGAATATTAGATTGAGTTTTGCGATTGTTAATGTACGCCCAAAAATATTTAACATTATGCTTAATACTGTCTTCAACTCTGTTAATATACCTATTATAACATATTTTAGACTCTCGTTTAAATCTATCTCTAAACATGGAAAATACTTCATAATCAGATTGGTTTTTATATTTTTTCCATTTTATCCATGCTTTGTTCTTATTTTTGAAAATATGACTGAGAGAACTACTAAACCAAACAGGGAAATGAGAATTTGTAATACTTTTGTAGGGAATACGATTGCGGATTATGTTATTTATTGATTCATAGAATTTTTTTACACAAGTATCTGCGGGTGTATTTTGAAACAAGACACACCAATCTATATTATTAATGTCTTTATTAATGATCTCGTAATCTGCCCTTCTAAAACAGTACTTAGTCTGTGGTCTTCGTGGTGTGTATTTTTCAGTTCTGTTAAGTGTTATAAGTAAATAATATGGTGGATGGTATGAATCAATTTTAACTATGCCTGTTGGTACAGAGTATGCTTTACTTTCATAGATATTAGTAATTCCCAGGTCTAATATTCGGTTTAAGTTGTTTTTAAATACGTTTGTTTGTACACAGTCGAAAAGTGTCATAAAATTTAGAAGATGTGTGTTGGGGGGCAAGTGATCAATGGGTTGTTCGGGCCTTGCATAGGCACCATCAATGTACCATTCGAGATCCGGTAAATTAAAGTCACCTGCAATGAGAAATTGGGTCACTTCATTCCCCTGTATAAAATGGCGCATATAATTAAAGTAAGCTAAGTAAACTTCACTCTTTTGTTGTGGCGGGATGTAAACTGCACCTATTAGATACCGTGAGTCACCAGAGCTCAATTCTACGAGTAAGTTATCTATTATGGGTGGGAGGTCGAGGGGTGAAGAGTCAGCGGAGGGGCTCGGGGAGCGCGGTGACGCCCAGAGCGCGGAGTTGTGCGAGCGCAAGATTGCCACCAGCACTCCGCCTCCGCAGCTCCGCGCGACCGCCGCACAATCTCGGTCTCCGCGGTAAACAATATATCGGGGATCAATGAATTCCTCGTCTGCTATACCTGCGTGCAACCACGTCTCAGTTAGGATAAGAACATCATAGTTATGGTTCAGGATATTCATATAAGTAGACTTCAGCTTTGTCCTTAACCCACGGCAGTTCTGGTAATAAATCGAAATCACGTTATTTAGACTACTGAATTCTATAACTGTTAATAAGCAATGTTATGTAAAATGATATATATTTTTTTAATTTGCCAGAAATGTAGAAAGTATGCCTTAGAACCCACATCGATAACAATTGTAATTTCGTAATCTTATACTTAAAGTTATAGTGATTACACAATGAAGAATATATTTTTATTATAATATGCGTGCCATCTGTTCTGCTGATATTTAGTTGACAATAATTAAATAGTGAAAAATAGTTCGAGAGAAACAATAGTACGTTTATCGTACTTATTTTGTAGTAGAAAACCAAAGATATTTTAAAATTACACTGCCTTACATGTTGATTATAACTATATTTGTTTATCAAGTATGTGGATATAATAAAAATAGTATTTACGCAGATGCTGTTACGCTTTGGTGCAAATGCATTACATAATTTACATACAACTTTTCTAATGAAGTACAAACGTGAGTTGTTGAGTAGAAAGACTTTGATTATTTCCTGCTTACAGTACCTGTTGTATGGATAATCACTTAATCTTAACGATATCCTGTTCCGACCGTACAGCCAGTACAGGAGACGCGTCGTCCTTACGCACGAGAACAACACCATGTTTGAACCACACGTATCTATAGTTGTGCTGCTTGGCCTTCTCGCGGCACTCCCGAAACAAATACTTGTTATGAAGCGTCAGATGCTCATTGACATATACTTTTTGCGATGTCCCAGCGATACCAATCTGCTCGGTGTTAAGCCCCCTCGCAGATCTGCTAGCCGCCAGAACGTTATCACGGAGAACTCTTGTGTTGAACTTCACAACAATATTCTTGGGACGGGTATCCTTCGAGTCTGCATGTGGCACTCGGTGTACGGCTACGATTTCCGTAGGGAGTATCTCTTGTTTGACAGTTATTCCAAGGTTCGTTACTATGCTGACTAGGTTTTCGTTACGCCGTTCAGGAAGGTTCACGATTTCGATGTTACAGTCCCTTGCTTGCTGTTCAATTGTTGCTAACTTGTTTTCGAGCTTACGAAACTGGCTAGGTAAATTTGCAGTGAGACAGATTTGGCTTTCGACATTTTTCAATTTGCTATCGAAGCTGTCCTGTCGTATGTCAGATGCGGTAAGGGACTTCTCCATTTCGGCCAGTCGCCCGTTTATATCATTGAAGGAATTCTTGAAGCTCGCGTTGTCAGTGAGTAGCGTTTTTACACAGGAATTTATGGATTCAAGCGATGTCGTGAATTTTGAAAACTCGCTAGTTATTGCCGATGTTAAAGCGGTAGAAATTGTATTACCGATTGTTTGGTCTATAGTTTGGCCCAACGTAGTTATTTGTTTCTCCAGTTTTTTTTCTAGAAGTATCATACGCATTTCTAAGTCATCGTGCGGCTGCTTGCGCTTGCGCATGTTAATAAATGAGTCATCGCCGTCGGCCGCCCCTCCTGCGCTTTGAAGATCGGGATTCGAGGTATACTTCGGCGGTGAGCGGTGGGAGCCGAACATTTTTACTGCACTTGTTAACAGGTGTGACGGAGGTGAAAAATATGTTGCTGTCCCTTAGTCTCCAGGGGGTGAGGAAAGGCTCCCCGCTGACACGATCACGAGACGCGGTGCCAGAAAAGGACGGCAATTATTAGATATTATTTGTTTTGAGTTGCACTAGATTTTACCACACACGATAATGACACTTAGTTCAGCTGCGCGTAACTAATATATTAGCGTACGGTTATTTATTATCTAAGTCACAGGTTCGTCAACACGTCCACTCTCAAAGAAGCGCACGGGCTAAGGATTTGGTTTTGTTATGTTAACTTGCTGGTGTATTGGTATCACTGTAAACTTGCATGTAAATTGAAATAAATGAGCGTCACGATCACGATTATTCATTGAAACATTAGAAGTCATCCTATGGGAATTGTTACTCTTACAATAGCAAGGAGGTATAGACGCGTTCTCATTAACCTTTAAAATGGGTCTTAAGTATGTCAGCCGAATAAGGTGTAAAGGTTGATGTGAACGCGTCTGTACCTACGATCAGGATCTCCTTCATTGATTAACTTATTTAATTAAGCAGAGGTTCGTAAGTCAAGTTAACAGAAAAAAAGCAAAATTATGAATGTAAAAAACTTTAATTACATTATTTTAAATCAATGACCATTGAGATTCTGTGCTTCATGAATGACTGTGGCAGTCTTACTGTAGATCAGCAACTGTAGATAATCTGTAACAAAGAAAAATATTACTTTATAAAAGTCGAACTGGTAACGACTGAAAACAAATATTATTAAGATTAAGTGACAAATTAAACTAGATTTTCAGAAATAAAAAGTAAACAAGTAAAAGCTGTGTTGCCTTGCTTTCATTAAGAACCCGCTATTAAGTTACGCACGCCAGGGTAGCGATTCACAGCCGAGTTATCGTACGATTCGGTAACTTTCATTAAATATTAAATTTATTTTTCAATATGAGAGGTGTCTGTATTATTCTCTTAATGCATATCTACTCTCTAATAAAAGTTTTCAAACAATTGTAAATTAACCACTCATTTGTAAAAGTAGGCACTTAAGAGTTACAATTGGTTAAAACTCGTGGTTGTACTATGTTCAAGGGTTACCTAATGAAACGCATAACATTTTTGGTCATAAAATCACAATGCATAATGTTGATAGCCATAATCATCACTTGCCATAATTCCTAAAAGCATAACTTCATAACGCATACCATACATGGCCGAAATTCGTAAGGCATACTCATCAAAGGCATAATTTCACTAACCATAAGTATCAAAAGGCATAATTTTTATTTGCCATAATATTCGAAAGACATAATCCTCAAAAGGCATACTTTTGATAAGCATAAGTGTCAAAATCCATATTTTTAAAAGGCATAACACTCATTTACCCTAATTTCAAAAAGCATACATTTATTATGCAGCTTACAAATATTACATGTTAGACGCAAGCAGCATGTAATGTAAATGTAAAAAATCCAAAGAGCACTTGTCCGAAAACCATTTAGTTTATTTACAAAATTTTAATATATCATTTGCTCGTAGTGATATATATTAATTATTTTGCTCATAGTGTAATGTGGACAGCAAAAGAATTCTGTCACGGCTCCGGCATTGCGGGGCTCCGGCGGTCCCACGCGTGCTAATCGTCGCAGATGGCTTTCGCTCAGCACCCCAGCTTCGGCTTTTTGGCCGGCTTCGCCGGCCAGCCTCAGCCGCGGCGCTTCGCTTATAGCCACCTGCTCCTCAGCCCGCGGGCCGCCTCGCCCCTCCATGCCTACGCGGGTTTAAATTACACTCTTGGGGTAGGGCAAAACAAGTACCACGTGGTGTCGGGGTTGGCTGAGTCGGATTTGCCCTGAAGAAGAAAAAATGCTCTTATGTGAATTAGGCTTTTTAATATTATGTCAAACAAAATTATGAATATTAATAGTTATGCATAGTGACATTATGTCTTTTGATAGTTATGCGTACTGACATTATGCGTTTTAAAGTATGCCTATTGAAGTTATGGTCAACGAAAGTATGCATAGTGATGATTATGCCTTTTGATGTTATGCCTTATTACTATTATGCATTAAAATGATTATGCGATTTAAAATTTATGCCAATAAAAATTATGCTTTTCGATGATTATGCCAATTGATGTATGGCAAATGAAATTATGGCAATAAATGGTATGCGTTCTAAAGTGTCACCATGTTCAAGATATCTCAAAGTCTCTAGTAAGAGAGTAAGTCATTAGTTTTTTTTTTTTATTTAATTTTTCTGTAGTCCGAAAACGCAAATTGTTTAAAAGCTTAATTAGTTTAAGTAGTTAAGCAATCATTGTTAATCATGTTGTGTGTACAATCTTTAGATTGCTGTCTGGCCTTTCAGAAGATATTTCTAGATATTGTGGACATGAAGTGACTGAAATCTGTCTGTATACCTTTCATAAATAAATAAATAAATCTCAGGTTTGTTACGCACATCAAATCTGGTAACAGATTTGGAAAGCTGAGAAAATTTTCTTCCTACTTATCATATTTTTTTAAAACAAATGACTGGTTAGGAATTTCGCGATTACGTGTAACACAACAACTATACGAAAAACCACATTACTGATAGCGTACCTCTTTACTAAGACCTAGAGCGCATAAACTCTAACGTAATCAATCTCCAGCTGGCTGGTGTCCTGGAACCAGGTCGGGAACCACTGGTCGCGAGCATTCCAGAAGTTGAAGACTGCTTTAGTGGACTTGTCGGTCCAGGGCTTGCTGGGGCTGTCGGGGAACTCGTGCACGCCGCCCACGTTCAGACCAATTGCTATGTAGAACTGAAGTCGGAAAATAACCATTTTAGAAGATGAACCCGATGGTGCTCAAGATCCCCTATTCCACTTATCCTACGTGGCCATCCCATCTGGGAGGAAATAATGGTGCCCTTTACTTCCCTTCCCACCCAGATGAAACATTTAAAGTCTTCTCTTCCTGCAAGATGAAATGGGGGCTAATTCTGTTACCCTGATACTTCATGCTTGATTTGTACTTTCTAATGGTGTCTGATTGATACTTTTCTTTCTTGAATAATTTATAACCCTACTAGCGCACGGGTGCAATAGGATGTCATTAAACATATAAACCTTCCTCTTGAATCACTCTATCTATTAAAAAAAACCGCATCAAAATCCGTTGCGTAGTTTCAAAGATTTAAGCATACAGAGGGACATAGGGACAGAGAAAGCGACTTTGTTTTATAATATGTAGCGATTTCCATTTAAACATTTTGTCCAAAGCGCTTATCGTCCATCTGGGTGGGAAAGTGATATTAAACCACTCTTCCGACCCAGGAAAAATGGTTAGGTGGGGTAAGTGGAATAGTGGCTTACGATAAGGTTGTTTTAGAATAGAAAAGGATATCAACATTATTTTATGGATGGAGGCAAGCTGAACTATGGAAAATGGTGTACATTCTTTTAATGATTCCGCTATTAATAGTTCTTGAAAACAACGTGAACTGACCATCTCGTCAAGTGGTGCCATGATGGTCCCTTTCAGCCATTGCGAGACTGAAGAGACCTTGTTCTTCTGCGCTTCCTCGTAGAAGCCCTGACCAGGGGTAACGTCTCCGTATTTCTCACCATCCACGTAAGTCGAAATGCCATCTGTAAATTTAGAAAAAAGGTAGAATTATGTTGCTCTTAAAACTGTTTAAAACTTGATGAGTAAATTAACTTAAGAATGAGAATCTAGGAAACAATCGGACGAATATCAGCGAAATGTTTCTTACCAGGTCTCCACACCAGAGTGTAGTTATGGAACTCCTTAGCCCAATTTTCGTAGCCGATTTTCTCTTTTAAGTATTGCGATCTTAAAAAAATAATTAGGTTAATAATAATTAGGTTCAGTAAATAATGCCATATGATGGCATACAAAAGGTAGAGAAACTGGTAGATAGCATTATCTTAGCATTAGCTTTTTTGTAGATGCCCGAAGAACAACCTATGATTTTTTTCAATAAAATATTTTTTGCTTTTCGTGAAGAGGTGAAAAAATTTATGTCTACATTGATAATTCCCTACGAAATATCGCTTTAGGCGAGGGCTCTTAAGAATATTTTTGATTTGAGTCGATACAGTAACTTAAAACTGACAGAGTGTATTGAACTGACATTTAAATTATTTTTGAGTTCTCGACAATAGACTCATGGTAAACAAAATAGGAGAGACATTGTAATATGTAACAACCTCCTGTGCCTACATTTTGGTGCACTAAATATGGTTCTCGTAAATGCTAATATAATAAAAATATGTAGATAGGTTACTTGTGCTAAAAAAAACCCGAAATCAGGACTTTTGACCACCTGAGCAAAGTATTGACAGTTTGAGACAACACTGCACAACATGTATCTGTCTCGTTTACGCTCTAGTAAATAATCATGCTATCCTGTACACACCGTCAAATCAGAGGTACGTACGCCAGGGGACAAATTTTGACTTCGCGTCAGTAATGACATAACGTATCTATACCTCTTTTGAATATCATTTGTTCAACTCCCAAAATGAAAGACAGCACCACTTGACATTGGCAGAATAATTATGCTGTTTAAGCACGATTGAGGCCATAAAAAAAACAAATATCATTGTTCTATCTTTACCTCGTTCGTATGTTCGTATGTTTACCTGAAGGGGTTAGCCTCTCCCAAGATGGGCCCAGCTAACAGCTTCTTGGAGTACTCGGCGTTGCCGTATGCGCACGCGACTCTCATCAGGCCGGACGCGTAGTTGCGCACGCCGTACACGTTGTCACGGGGCTCCAGTTGGATCACTTGAAGATGTGCAGAAAAATCACGTTATAGTTACCAATGAAGAAAACAACAAAAAAAACAGTTTTGACAAAAAGGTTTTGACCATTAATAGTCAAATTAGACACCAACTTTCGGTCTACTGCTGGACATGGATAAAGCCAAAGCTAGTTCCACTCCATCTTTGGAGGCAAAGTTTATGTAGGCTAAACCTGGAATTAGAAGAAAAAATATTGAAGTATTTTATGATTGGAAACAAAAGAAAAATGCTGTAAAACTAACTCTGTGATACTCTGTAGCCGCGTAAGGCCCGAAGCCCACTATCGGCATCGGCACGCTTCAGGATTTTAAGGTGGCAAATAGCAATATACTTTAACATTATGGCAATAAAGTAGAAATTTCCGTGATGTATTCTCGTAAAAACAAAAATACCGCTTCGGTATGCTTCAGGCTGCTGTTTCGGCATTTTCTACTTTATTCCCATTATGTTAGAGTATATTACTATTTGCCACCTTAAAATCCTGAAGGGGCCGATGCCGATAGTGGGCGTCGGCCCTAAGGCGAAGACGGAGTGTGGCCACTCCGGGCTTTAGCCTTCCGGCTACTTATGCTCGGCCGTGAGTCTTAGCGTCCCCATACACGGGCCACAAAACACCGCCACCGACATAATTCTTGTAATTTTTATAGATTTACGCTACATTTGGCGCTACACGCCACTCGCTACAAACTGTAGGAATATGACAATCTTAGAGGAATATTTTCTCTATCTTGGTTTTAGTGCGTAGATTTTGGTCTAGGTCGGTCTCACCATCTTTTTTGTTATCCAATCATCTGACAGGTGATTGGCCTACACTTCGTCTTTCAGTTTGTAATCCGGCCCCAGACACTCCCAGTAACAAGGCAAAAGATGATATTTGTGACATCCAAAGATAACTCAATAAACTCTAGGTCTTACGTGGCACGAGCCAGTCTCCCAGCGGAAATTTGGCGCTAACTTCGATGCGGCCGTACTTGAACGCGAAGCGGTTCTTGGTGGTAACTTTGGAAGTGATGATGGGCGGCAGGATGTGAGGGCCGCTGGCCTCGCGAGAACATTCCTGCGTGCCGACGACTCCAGTGCACCTGGAAAAGCCATCATGCAGAGTGCTGTTTCAAAATACTACCAAACTAACAAGCTAACTGAACGATTATAGAATCAATTCGAACAACATTACTAACTTTCACAAGATAAGAATATCTTTAAATTCAATTATTTTGTTACAAATTATATAGGGCTTGGAAGTCTCAAACAAAAACCTGCATGTTTTTGTTTGAGACTTCCAAGCCCTCTATTTCTTCTAGTTCTAAATCGAGACCAGTAGCATTTGCAAATCTTGCTTCCAGGTTAATCCTGCTTTGTAACTAGGTTGACTTGAAGGTGAAACACACCTAGTATTGAGGTCCAGTGACTGCCTCACGTAGTCAGGACCATATCGCGACTCAAGGGTGACGGCTTTGATGCGCAGTTTGCCGTCTCGCACTCTCACTGTATTTCTGTCGTTCAAGTAGACGTTGAAAGGGTAATCCTGTAATAAATAGCATTATATCACAATTTTATATAGCTGTCTCTTGGAATGTATAACTAAACTCATGAGCCTTCCAAGTTTCGACCGAGATTGTACACCTACGATCAAGACTCGTAAAGTTTTTTTTAGGTCCCGTGCTTCTTTCGCCATTTTGCACCAATGTTCACTACAAGAGTTTAACTAATGGCGGCGAAGGATTTAATTACATCGGTTCATAATAACCTGCACCAAAGGGTGCAGCAGGCCGTCTAGAACCTTATGTCCGATTGCCCTCTCCAAGTAACGCTCTAAGCCTACAGTCCGGTAAAGCTCAAGGCCATCTGAGGCCACACAGCAGTAGTCATTGGCAAGGAAAAAAAAACCTGAAAAGACTAAAACCGTAACTGTAGAGAAGCGAGGATATAGGTATAACTCCCTGAGAGCCGGGCTTAGCATCAGATACATTGCAGCTGCTAATAATGATGATGATTTGATTATGCCCAAATTAAAGTAATTGCTTAGAAATATCACTATCAAGGCGATGATGATAAAAAAGGAGGACTCACAGGTTCCCCTGGGAACTTAATCTCGGAAGTCCAAATGTTGCCCTTTTTCAGAGCAGCGCTGAAGTTGTCTTCAAACAGAAGCTGCCCCTTGCAGATGAACCCTGGCTCAGATACTTTAGACTGTGACACCTGAAATCAAATAAACTAACTTAATCAATTTGTGTCTAAATGTATTTTCTTTCGAAGAAAAATATTATTTTAAGATCTTGAATTATCTGACATTGGGTGTCTCCTCTCTAAAAATAAGGAGAACTAGAAGAATGCATATATTATGGAAGAAAGGTTGTTGGAGTAGTAGTTAGTGGAGTTGAGTATCACTAAAAAACATTAACAGAAGCGTAGAACTTCTAAGTTGAGTGGGGTCCGTTTGATTTTGTGGTGGAAATTTTTGTTTATTTTTTTCTTCTATTATTTTTATTTTTTCTGTAACCATTTTGTTTTGTTTGTTTATTTTACGTTGCGATGTCCAGGATCAATAAAAGTTTATACTTTCTTTCTTTCTTTCTTAGTTTGTTATTACGGCTGTCAGGGATTGATAAACCTTAGGATGGTCTTATGATAATTATTTATAAAGTTTTCATATTGAGAGTGGCCGTAACTCAGGAACTTATGATAGAGTAGCTGTGTTCATCAGTGCCTACCTCACAGGGCAATGGCAACTCTGGTGTCAGCGTCCCAAGTTGCTCTACTCCTGCCATTGGCACCGAGTTTAGTTCAGTAGCGGTGTCATCGGTATCCCCAGCATCAGCAGTAGTGTTCGAAGGGTTTTTCATGGGACTGCCATCTTCCGTCACGTAACCTGTTGGAAATGACAATAAAGAATTACAGAAATATACTTTGAACATATTTTAAGTGCCGATGGATGTTGCCTCATGTTGTTTTTTTATGAAAATCTGTTATTTTATATTCGTAACTTCATCCTCTAAATTCACAAACGTTAATCAAAGTTAAGCACACCTTTTAATTCAAACCGTCTTGGATAGCGTCTGTTGAACCGGAAGTGTCAACTGTACTTGTAACTGTTGTCAGTTCGCAGTAATTTCATACTTGTCTCAATTTAACACGCCCCCTAACCAATCAAATCGTTCCTAATAAGAAAGTCAAGTCCACAGTGACCAGTTGAACGCATACTTTCGAACTCAAAAGTTGTGGATCTGAGTTTTTTTGTGTGCCACAGAATTAAATTTAAAAATGACTGCATTCTCAACGTGAACGGACTATCTAACTACGGACTAGGTAGTTTTACAACAGCAAACCAACGAGTAAACCTAAGAGTATTTTGAAATTTTGACGATAGTTCGATTTTTAAACTTCTGAGGCAGAAAGATGATAAAAATGACAAGCGATTTGGTGTAATGGTTGAAGCTGTTGAGGTCGCGGGTTCGATCCCCGAACTGTACAAACATTTGAGTGCATGAAAAAAAGTATTCAAGTGATATGTTCATCTGTTGTCCAGTAATCAAATGTCCATTGAGATAAGTGACTCAATGGTGATGTATTTTGGAAAATGCGTACTAGTAACAGTCCATTCTCCATTGTCCTGTCGGTACCCCAGCCCATTCTTGATCACATAAGTCCAGAAGTAGATCTTGTCTCCTATCTTCAGCTTAGTGTTCTTGTCTCGGAACACCCAGCGGCCGTCCTTGGGTCTTGTGATGTCACGAGACCATGTACCTGCTTCTAATCCGTTCATCTCCTGATTGAGGTTTCCGTGGAATGCAAATAATGTGAAGCCATCATCTGTGGAATAATGAAATACTAAGTCAAAATGATCGTCTAAGCTGAATTGACGCGCCCTTACTGCATCTCCGCATAAAAGCAAGCACTCTTATATGCGCGGTGGAGAGGCGCGTTAGCTTAACGATCTCTACACAAAACGTGGGTTGCCAACCCAGTAAAAGAGTAACAATCACCACCATTTTTTTTCCCGTGGGGTAAGCATGGATACCTCGCCGCCCGGGACGACGACGAGGTTATGTCGCACTCCTACCGACTACAGCCCCACGGCACTCAACCGAGGCACTTTGGCGGCGAAGCTGGATCCACTATGGGTTTACTATCGCACTGTTCCGCCGCCAGTGCTAGGCCCCTAACGGGCCCCCTCCAACCAACCCCCACAACAAAGCGGGGCTCCGCTGTCGCAACCGGCGGTACGGTTCCGCCGGGCCGCGACGCACAGGGGGGATCAGCTTCGGATCACTGGCGCCTCAGGGCGCTTGCAGGCCTACTGAGCCCGCAACCCAACGTGTCGCCCTTGCGGGCCGCAGCGGATGGGTGTCCAAGCCACACTGCCCCGCCTGATTTTTCTTGGCTCCCCGGTGGTTCCACTCTACCACCGGTACTA
Organism: Udea ferrugalis; assembly: GCA_950022985.1. Lineage (NCBI taxonomy): Eukaryota > Metazoa > Arthropoda > Insecta > Lepidoptera > Crambidae > Udea > Udea ferrugalis. Next base: position 2,809,471 of record OX465528.1, on the reverse strand, counting down.
AGCCCCCTCACCACGCCAAGGCGAGAACTCATGAGGGGAGAAAAATAAAAAACTAAAATCACCTCCAATAAGTCAACTCCTTTTAAGAACGATTAACTTCAGATCTACCTGTTAATGTACCTAAGAATAAGTTCTCTACGGATGTACCTACTATACTATGAAATTCGGCATACTTGAATGACATTAAGTTCGTAATTTTTATAATATTTGTCGATTTTTTTATTCGTGTTTTAATATAATTGCACCACAACGACATGTTCTTCTAAGCAACTTAAATTTAAAATCTAATAGAATCCAGTTTGACTGCTAGTTATCAAATTCTGCGGTCAATATTATACTTAATGACTATCAATTACCATCTGTGCCTACTCAGGTTTTAGCGACGAACTATTTTGAAGATAAAGTACTGTAAGATAAGATAAGAAACACTTTATTGTACCTATACTAAATTACCAAAGTAATAGGTATGTAAGTAACACATTAATCTTCACTTTTCCCTTTTCCTTCTTAAAGAGCTACTTTAAAAGAACTACATATTATAGCGTTATTCATTGTAATGTAACGAGGTATTATCACACCATCTTTTAGAAATACTCATTTATGTTAACTTTTAATTCTAATTATATTCATGTTTAATAGTCAAAATATCATATTTATAGGTACAGTCTTGTTTTTTTTAAAGCTAGTTAATTTAGCACACTCAAATATGAGTCAACTGTCAAGAATATAATCAAGTTATGATTGGTCTGATGAATGGTATTTAATCATTCACAAGCATTTTAGATCCTAGGTGATTGTGTGAAACTTCCTCTTTAGCTAAGAGGTCTGTTCTCAATAGTAACTGTATTAGTTAAATACCTATGACATTACCACAATTTAATGGTCTTACATAAGTGATGTGACCACAAGAACGCATAAATAAACTATTTGATTAATTAAAATCATTGATCATTTAAGTTGCACTTACGCTGAGTAGAGGTCAAAAGGTCTTACTTGCAAGATTATGGAAGATTATGTTATCATAAACTATTTTACATATATAAATCGATTACTTGAAGTTAACGAGATAAATACTCTTGAAGTTTTATTTTCCATTCTAAATTGATCCCTAAGGATGGAATCCGTATTAATTAATATTTATTTATTCATTCGTTTCACAAATACCTTTACAATATAACTGAGGCAACAAACAAAAAGGGTTACAGTGATTATGTACTTTGGATTTTTTAAATTCTTCTAACAGCAATCATAATTCATAACATAATCTAAGTAACAAATATCAAATTTATATGATTACACCTAGACGCACAATGAAAAAATCAACACCGTCTTAAACCTGGAACCAAATATAGGAAATATGTAAATCCAGTTGCAGGCAGATTAAACAACTTACGCTGAGTCTCAAATAAATACAATTACTAAGTTATATTAAACATATACCTGGTATTGAAACTCTCAATCCTTTGGGGTATATAGCTTCTAACTTTGCCTCAGGCACTGTAACTTCTGCACCCAGTAAACAGTCAAGAAACGTTAAAATTAGCACGGAAAATATCGTCAGCTGGAACATTATTATTTATCGTCAACAAATCGTTGACATCACTTGCTAACGTAACTAATCACATAAGAATGAGACGGAGTGTTTAAAATTGTTGTATATATGCGTCTGTCTCCCTCAAGTTGCTGTATTATACTGACCATATTTGAATTGATCATTTATTCACGTCATATTGGCTTACAGACCGGATTTTAAATGTTTGTTTACTGATAGTTTTTGGTTTCATTACAATACGCGTTGTTGATTTTATGTTTGAGGACCGAATTGGTGTGAATGGTTGAGAAATTGGCTACTGCTCCACAGGTTGCTGGTTCGAAACCCGAACAGTAAAAACTTTCGTGTGGATGAATATGTCTCTTTTTATCAATTGTCTAGTAAAACATACCAAATAGTAAGTACTTAGAAGTGTTCTTAGTTTAAGGCTAGACTGCGCTGTGTGGAATATTGTCGAATGATATTTAGTTATGGTACGTTATAGCAAGAGCCATCACGGTCCCCCTCATGACTTCTCGCCTTGTCGTGGCGAGGGGGCTTAGTACCGGTGGTAGGGTCCAACCGCCGGGAAGCGAAGAGGACTCAGGCGTGGCAGTGTGGTGGACTAGCCACCCACCCGCTGCGGCCCGCAAGGGCGACACGTAGGGTTGCAGGACCAGTTGGACCTGCAAGCGCCCTGAGGCTCGTGGTGGAGGCTGCGGCGCACAATCGGTTGTTGGGGGCCAGTGATCCGCGGCTGATCCCCCCTGTGCGTCGCGGCCCGGCGGGGCCGTACCGCTGGTTGCGGCAGCGGAGCCAACCTTGGGGTGGCTCGTGGTTGCGGGCCCAGTAGAGTCTACGAACAGTGGGTGCCAGCGGGCCGGAGTTCGGGGGTGCTCTGGCTTGCATTGCATTGCACGGCGTCCACAGACGGCGAAAGTGTCTGCGTACTCCAGGCGCTTTCGTGGCCACCCCCCTTCGTTGGGGGTCGGTTGGAGGGGGGCCCATTACAGGCTAGCACTGGCGGCGGAGCAGTGCGGTATTACTTGCGTCAGGATCCAGCTTCGACGCCAAAGTGCCACGGTCGAGGTGCCGTGGGGTTTTAGTCGGTAGGAGTCCGACATAACCTCGTCGTACCCCCGGGCAGCGAGGTATCCATGAGGAATGCCCCACGAAAAAAAAAGAAAAAAAAAAGGAGTCATCACGATAACTTAATGCCAAAAGTTAGAAGAAACCGTAACATAATTTAGAACCGCTATTAGAATTCGTAAAGTTGCTGTATTTCAATGATCTACTTGATACAAGAAATGTAAACCTCCCTTAATCTCCTTTTAGTTTGTCGACATTCTGCTTGTAATCAGGTAGGTAAATCTATTGATTTAACTTGTTTACGAGTATTTATATTATTAAAGGCTTAGAGAGACGCGACATTTGGAAGGTATACTCAAAGCTTTAGTAGGTAGTACTTTATAATTTGTGGTGAAGTCAATCTGCTATTCGGTAAACAGGATAATAATTATTCCAGTTTCAAACTAAGAAATTGGACGCAATTTCTGGTTAAATTGTGTATTTGCGGTTAAGGAGACTTGTTATTTGCAAGGAAAATAATTATCATTATTTTGAAATTTATAGCCTTAGGTCATTTAATGTAGCCTTAAAGATTCGGGTTTTTTGTGTATACCAACACTACAGCTTTCTACGATTATCTACGAAATTATCTACGATCGCACTAGTTCCAAAAATACGGGATTATTTTATTTTGATAACACGATTACCACCGGATTACCCGACCACTAAAAAGGAGGGTTATGATTTTTAAACAATTCAGTAAAAGATGAGGGTTTTTTGTTTCGAAAGATGAAGATGTTGCGTCGTCAATAATGTCAAAAGCCACAGTTAATTATTCGAGTTTAAGACAGGTAAAAGCTGACAAAGGACATAAAAACCCAACCAGCATAAACGTGCGAATTCCCAAAGCCACAACAGGAAAATGGATTCGAGCAGTCTCGACTCAACTCAAGTCACGGAGGAGCGAGTGAACCCCCACTTATCGCCACAATCATTGTTGAAGAGGAAATCCCAATACGGAGTGTTATTAAAACAATAAAGGTTGAGGTTCACTGAGATAAGTTTCGGTGAAGTTTTTTTTGTGAGATAAATGTGTCTTGCCATAATTGTTAATATCTGCTCAAGTAGGTATAAACAAAGAGTGTCTCTATTTAACTCCAATCATGCAAACAACATATTAAACTTGAAAAAACATAATTAATGATTAAACGAACTTACCCTACGTGAAGTTCTATCATAATTATACGAAGCGCTTCGTCCGAAGAGATTAGTATGTTAGTAACAATTTTAACTTGTAGTAACGCATATTCAGACCCACATCATCACTATTTTGAGAGATTCCAAAGATTTTTTCACAGTGGTATCTGTTGGCAACATTAAGGTTAAAATTGTTATTTTATTTTGCTCATGGCAACTTTCTCTCTCTGCCAAAATGTCATGTAACGGTGTGTTTGTGTTCGCAATAAATATTCTTCAAATCTACCAAATCAGCGCATATTATTATTAATTCACGGCAAGATTCCCCTTAGTGTCGTTCACATTGGTCCTTCGAATGGTAATTCATCGTTTTCCGGTCTGCAAAACATATCAGACGAAAAACGCAAATTGTGTAGAGGACACAGAAGACATCGAACAAGCCGCCATTATCGCATTTTCTTCATAGCAAGAGCAAAATTATTTTCAAGACTGACAACTGTCAAGAGGCCAGCAACAAGCGAGAACGCGATACAAAAAGTAACAGAGTGAGCGAGGCGACGAGTGACACGGCGATCATTCACGAGCAGAAACGACTTCCCGCGACTGATCAGCCAACCTACAACGCGTCTGATACTTCGTTCAACGGTCAGTTAAAGCTTCAAAAGTTCAAACTTCAACCTTCGTTCTCTGCGTCATTAATGACATAATATGTCATCTCTGCATAGCAAATTGCAGCAAACAATAATTAATTAAATGCTGATATTGTGAACTTATGTGTATGGACAGTACAAAAAGTATTTAATATAGTGTGGTAAGATTAGTACGTGTGTAAAAAACATATGTAATTTTGTCTAGTTGCGACATAATATTTCAGCGTATTATTTGTCAATTTCAATAACAATGTCTGAGTTGAAAACATTTATAGCAAACCGTGGGTATGCTAAGGGCTCAATAACACGCCTTAAAAACTCTTTTGATAAGGGATCTTATCTGCAATTAGATCTTGAAAAAGTCATTGTAAAGAAAAACCGCCTTGTCGAAGTTTTTCATGAATATGAGAGGTTTACAGTACGCATTGCGGCAATGGATCCGGAAGATTCCGAGGACCCAGGCGAGGTGGAAGAGGTATATCTTGACTTAGTGAGCGAGTTAGATATCGTCATAAACCAACTGTCATCCCAATCCTCCAATGTTACCAGTAATAATGAAACGACATCCGCTCAAAAATCTAGCTTAAAGCTACCTAGCGTCGTAATACCAACTTTCACTGGTAGGTACACTGATTATTATGAGTTTATCAGCATGTTTACTGCCATGGTTCATAAAGATGTTTCACTGTCTCCGGTTCAAAAACTTTATTATTTAAAAGGTTTTCTCAGTGGCGAGCCTCTATCTCTTATTAATAACTTGCCACTGCAAGATGAAAGCTACTCTGAAGCACTGTTGTTGTTGAAAGATAGGTACGACAACAAGTCGCAAATTGTCCAAGAGCATATTTATGTGTTGCTCTGCCGGAGGGTTTACGGGGATTGAGTGGGTTAAAATTTAAAAAGAGTCTGCACAGCTACCTTGTCGAGAACTGCTTCTACACCATCAATGATTTTTTGTCCAAATCATAGGCCAGTTGGATGTTTGCCAACATATTTAATGCTCTACACATTTGCACGCTTAGACCTAAGTAGATTTTGACTGGACATCTTGACACAAACTGACATCTTATTTTGTATTTACTCAAAATCTAGCAAATAAATAAATTTCATTTCATTTCATTTCATTTCATTTCATTTCATTTGACTTGCCTACTATCACAAGATTAAATGCCACTAATTTACGTAGTTTTATTTCGCAGGTTAAACAACATTTAGCCGCAATTAAAAATTTGGGTGAGCCTGTTGAGAACTGGGATGCAATAGTACTCTGTATTCTGTATAGGAAGTTAGATATGCTTACCAACCGTTCTTTTCAAATGGAGCGTAATAATCAAATTAAACCTTCCATCAAGGAGTTTTTAGACTTTATGGAGCGTCGCACACTTTCCTTGGAGAACTCTGATGTTGTCAATCAGAAACCGCCGCAGCGACTAGCAAGCCATGCTGTAACTACAACACCTGAAACATCCTGCTTGTACTGTAAGTCTGAACATAAACTGTTTAAGTGTCCACGCTTCAAACTTGCCCCTCAAAGCACCCGCTTGGAGTTTGCTACTGCAAATAAATTATGCTTTATTTGTTTGTCACAACACAAGCGCAAATGTAAGTTTCACTTCAGATGTGCTGAATGCAAAAAAGAGCACAATACTTTATTGCACCATGATGATGAAACAGTATCTCAGTCTGTGTCATTATCAGCTGCTGCGCAAGGTCAGGTTTTGCTGCCCACTGCACGAATAAAGCTTATAGCTCAGTCGGGCACAACAATCTATTTGAGAGCTTTACTTGACAGCGGCTCACAAGCATCATTTGTGACGCAAAAAGTTGTTGATTTACTGCAAAAAACACCTGAACATTCTAACACAAGTATAATAGGTATAACCAACAAGAAGCAGCTTATTGAAAAAAGCATAAATCTGGAAGTGCATTCTACAGTTTACCCTTTCAAGATAAATGTAAATTGTCATATTGTCAACTCCATTACCACCAAGTTACCGCAAACTAAATTTGATATGTCATCCATCGCATTTCCACCAAATTGCAAGCTAGCTGATGAGAGTTTTAACGTGCCTGGTGATGTGCATATTTTGCTTGGAGCTGACATATTTTTCCAGGTTCTGATGCAGCACCCTGAAGTAAAAGATCCTGCAACTTCAACTTCTCCCAGCCCTGAGCAGCCAGCAGTGGTACACACTGCTTTCGGTCACATCATAGCTGGTCGCAGCAACATTCCTGCAGGAACTAAAAAACAGGTTATATCTTTATTTTGTACAGACTGTGATAATTCTATAAACGATCAATTGAATGCTTTCTGGAACTCTGAGAAAGTGCCAGAAATCTATCCTGAGAAATTACCAGAACATGAGTATTGCGAAAAACTCTTTAGGGAAACTACTAAACTTGAGAACAATAAGTGTCAGGTTTCAATGCCGGTAAAAGTACCTTTAGAGCAAGTTAACTCAGAGCTAGGTGAATCGTTTCATCTTGCTTATAAGCGGTTTGCCAATCTTGAAAAAAGATTGAGACGAGATGAAACTCTTTTTAAAGAGTACAAAAAATTTATTGACCAGTATGTTGATTTGGCTCATGGTGAGTACCGTGACAAAAATAGTTATGATTTAGCTAAAGATCCGGTCTATTTTCTGCCTCACCATGCAGTAATTAGAGAAGATAGTTGTACCACCAAACTAAGGGTAGTTTTCGATGGTTCCATGCTGACCGATAAAAAAGTGAGTCTGAATAGCATGCTACTTAATGGCCCTGTGGTACAGAAAGACTTGTTTGAAATCCTAACATCATTCAGATTAGGAAAGTTTTTCTTCATCTGCGATATTCGCATGATGTTTAGATGCATTGATATAGATCCTTCTCAACGATCATTGCAAAATATTTTATGGCGCGAGTCACCAGATGATCATATTAAGTGCATCCAATTGAACACTGTTACTTATGGTCTCAAGTCATCGTCGTACTTAGCCACGCGCTGTCTCATTGATCTTGCTGAGAAACACGAGGATTCTTTTCCATTAGCATCATCCATTCTTAAAAATAATACCTTTGTTGATGACGTTCTCCAAACTGCCAATAGTGAGGAAGAGTTGTTAAAACTGCAATCGGAAATAGTTGACTTACTTGCACTAGGAGGGTTTCAGCTTCACAAGTGGGCTTCCAATTGCAACTCAATCTTAGAAAAAGTACCTAAGGAAAAACATCAACCTATCCAGCATAATTTGGCCAAGGATGACATGTCGATTAAAACGTTAGGAATACACTTTGAATTGAAAAACGATGTTTTTAAAAGCACTTGTCCAGAACCCTACAAAAGCACTCACGATACAAAACGTGAAATACTAAGCTATATCAGTAAATTTTATGATCCACTGGGTTTAATTGGGCCGATTTTTGTATGTGCAAAAGTTATCATGCAGTTATTGTGGGCTTCCAGTTGTGATTGGGATTCTACGCCTCCAGATAACATTCGTCAGATGTGGAACGATTTAGTTAAGAGCCTCAATCAAATGTCGCCTATTAACATTTCACGCTGTGTCAAACCAGAGGATGCAGTGAAGGTTCAGTTGATCGGATTTGCAGATGCTTCATCAGTAGCCTATGGTTGCTGTTTGTACTTGAGGTCTATTGATGCCAAAGGTAACATACACATGAATTTACTATGCTCGAAATCAAGAATAAACCCCTGTAAAAAGAAGCTCACAACACCCAGACTCGAACTCAACGCAGCTATTCTCTTGGCAAATCTAGCTAAAAAGGTAAAAAATACACTTACTACTAAGATAGAGGTTTGTGACACTAACCTTTTCTCCGATTCGCAAATCGTATTAGCTTGGCTGAAAACAGACGTTACTAAATTGCAAACGTACGTCGCAAATAGGGTCAGGTCAATCGGAGAGTTAACCCATGACTGCAATTGGTATTATGTCAGTACAGAATCCAATCCATCAGACTGTCTTAGTAGAGGTCTCCAGCCTCATGAGTTGCAAGACTATCACTTGTGGTGGCATGGACCGTCGTTTTTATTAGATAAAGAATATGTCTTTCAATCAGTGCCTCAACCTAACATTCATCTGCCTGAATTAAAGGTGAGCAAAGATGAAAAGGTTTGTGCTGTTGGTGTCACTGCTGATAAAAATATTTATGAAAGACTTAAACAAATCTCTAGCATAAACAAAATGATTCGTGTTCTTGTTTACATAACTCGATTTTGCAATAATGTCATGCCTAATTCTTTAAAGCAATATGGCCCAATAACCACAAATGAGATAGACAAGGCATTGACATTAATAGTAAAACAAGAGCAACAAGAATATTTCTCAAATGAAATTAAATCTTTGCGATCTCACAAGCAGGTCACAGGTAATCTGGCACCGCTGACACCTTTCTTAGACGGTGACGGTATTGTTAGAGTCGGTGGTCGGCTGCAAAATGCATCGATTCCTTACACTAATCAGCACCCCGCGATATTGCCCAAGGATAGTATAATTACCGATCTGATTGTGAGAAACGAGCATATTAAGCTATTACATGCTGGACAAAAGCTAGTTTTATCTGCCCTTAAGCAAAGATTCTGGATTGTGGATGGATTGCGTACAGTAAAAAAGACAATTCATAAATGTGTAATCTGTCACAGGTTGAAAGCCGCTGCAACGACTCAACTGATGGGCTCCTTGCCTTCAGCACGAGTGAACGCATGCCGCCCGTTCGAGAAGGTCGGAGTGGACTTTGCCGGGCCAGTATCGGTAAAAAACAGCCGTATTAGAAAATCTGTGGTTGGCAAGGGTTACATAGCATTATTTGTTTGTTTTGTCACTAAAGCAATTCACCTCGAGCTTTGCTCAGACTTGACAACTGACTGTTTTTTGTCAAGCTTTAAACGCTTCATTGCAAGGAGGAATTTGCCCAGCGACGTCTACTGTGACAATGGCTCCACGTTTAAAGGAGCAAAAAAATAAATTGGAAGAGTTCTATGGTTTACAATCTTCTCAAAGCCATCAGAACAATGTACAAACATACGCTGCTCAAAATGGTATCAATTTCCACTTTATACCAAGCTATAGCCCCATATTTGGAGGTCTATGGGAAAGTGGCGTGAAAAGTACAAAACATCACTTAAAGCGCGTTGTTGGTAAAGCGCTACTAACTTACGAACAGCTTAATACTGTCTTGGTTGAAATAGAGGGTGTGTTAAATTCGCGACCGCTCACATCTGTAACTGCTGATCCAAATGACTTTTCCTACATTTCTCCAGGTCATTTTCTAACAGGCTCACCTCTCAACGCGATTCCAGAGCGTGACGTCAGTCAAACTCCTACAAACCTACTTAAGTTTTGGTCAATAACTGTGAGTATGAAACAATGCTTTTGGAATTATTGGAGTAAACATTACCTGCACATGTTACAACATAGACCCAAATGGCGTTCAGTAATGCCTGATGTGAAAGTTGGTAGTTTGGTCATCTTGAGTAGCGACAATACAGCTCCTCTCGAGTGGTCTATGGCGCGTGTCATAAAACTCTTTCCCGGTAAAGACGATAGAGTCCGTGCTGTGGAAGTGCGTACTGCAAACGGACATACTCACACTCGATCTATTACTAAAATATGTATTTTGCCTATAGATGTATAAACATATATAACTTCTATGTTTATTTTTGGTTTTCTATGTAAAATAATAGGTAATAAGTTTTTTTTTATACTTGCCTGTACTCTTACTTTGTAATATTAAGTTACTGGTGCCAACTAGGCTTTGCTTTGTATTGATAAGTTACTGACGCCAAATAGGCTTTTGTAATAAATGTGTATTTGTGTGTACTAGCTATAATAGCTATATCTTAAGATTTTTAAGTTATATTAATTTCTTGTGGCCCCCAACTATGTTGGCAACATTAAGGTTAAAATTGTTATTTTATTTTGCTCATGGCAACTTTCTCTCTCTGCCAAAATGTCATGTAACGGTGTGTTTGTGTTCGCAATAAATATTCTTCAAATCTACCAAATCAGCGCATATTATTATTAATTCACGGCAAGATTCCCCTTAGTGTCGTTCACAGTATCCCCTTCTGGCCCAATCTGTCAACGCCGGAACCAGTCGGTACTTGTCATTAAGTTTAGAGCTTTAAGCAGAGTACCTCCACAACATTATAATTGTTTTGTGATCATTGACATATTTCCCCGTAGAGTTAGGGGTGCAGAGAGTTAGCTGGGTGGGGAGGGAGTGTATACTAATCTCTTCGGACGAAGCGCTTCGTATAATTATGATAGAACTTCACGTAGGGTAAGTTCGTTTAATCATTAATTATACTTCGCGCTTCGTCCTCGAGATTAGTATGTTAGTAACAATTTTAACTTGTAGATATTTAGAACGGTGGAAATTTGTCAATGAAATTGTACAATCATTAATGTTGTTTATTTATCATTATTATTATTTTTGTCAATACTTAAGTAAAGACTGGAATAATAATTAGGTACAAACTGTGTTCTCCTTTTTTACAACCGTTTATAATTAAGTCATTTAAATTATAGTTGATTTACAGCTAAGCCCCTTATATTTAACAGAATCACGTCAAGTCCTGGTTAAATTACGATTTTAAACACAAAAATAAAAGTAATAGCAATGTAATGCTACGTTTTCTTTGCTTTATCTAATCCTAATGATTCAATAGAATTAAAACCTTATAAAACCAATATGGTTTATACCTTCAGGCAACAGTACTTTCTCAATTAGGTTATAATAATCATATGTTGATGCCCATGTTAAAACGTCACACATGACGTGTTCATTTGTGTACATGATGTACATGTGACAGGCAAATGCAGCACTGGCCCGTAAGAATTACGTTTTTTAATTCAAATGAAAAATAAAGTTTGGACTTACAGTCTTACACGTTTTTAAGAAGTGTGCTTTTAATTGAATAGCTTCCGAATGCTCTGCTGAAATTCAAGACAAGAGTTTGATTTCTACCACAGGTAATTACAGCAGGCAGATACTCCAGTGTGTTAACTGGGTGGTGTCATAATAATAATGAGCAATTGAAACTGTAAAACTGTTTTCTATCTTAAAACTTCACAGTCAAAAAGGCGACCTCTAGGCCATACAACTAAGTAATGAAATCTATATTTCTATCTACATATCTCATGAGTCTATACTCATACTCTTGGAGTTGCAATTTTAAACAAAAACAGTATCAAAATGTAAATCAACATCAGAGGCAGACTGGCGAACGGGACATTCAGAAGCCCACAATTTCCAAGGGAATCTGAACCGAAAATAGATTTAGACTTCAGTATACGGTCTAAACTATGTTCTAGTTTTTATGGCCCAGTTCGTTTTTCAATAGAAAATAGCATTTTTGAAAATAAAATTAAATTTTAAGTTTTTATTTTAAGTGCCTTTCTGATGTTCACCAACAAAATCCTATATTATCACAGGACCAAAAAAAAAACGATATTATATGTATAGACAATCCTCGTAACTTGTCAGGACAAAGGCAATAAGAAGTTTAAGAACAGTTTTGGGAGTCACCTAACTGGTCTCAAGTAGGTATTAAAATGCACGTAGCAAGGCAGTTAATGTGCAGGTATATAATATGTTGAATCTTTATGTTGAATGTTTAACTCGAATGATTAAGTCTTTGCGATTATCTCTGTTGCACCAATAAGGTGAGGTCACCGGTACCGGTAAGGTCCTGTAACTAAATAGAGCTCCGAAAAGATAATATTACAGTAATTATTACATGATTAGTAGACATCTACCAGGCAATATGATCACACATGGTGATTCAAGACCATGTGGAATTGCAGACGCTGCACTAAGAGTATATAACAATCATTATGATTAATATATTTCAGTTAATATCTGTTGTTAACTGGAGCAATTATGTGTGTAAAGAGCAATTATACATTTTTGTCACATGGAATGTCCGTCCCGAGAAGGGCAAACCCACGCACGAGCCTTAGAAAAGCTTGGTGACTAGTCGATATCAAAAGATTCTCTTCAACACCGATCAGAGTATCAATGTCTGCATATACCTGTAAGGGTAAAAATAAGTGAAACTTAAATTAGTTACCAATGTAATTTACCTAATTAGCTATAAGACCAGCAACTGATTGTACTTTAACACAGATAGGTATAAATAAACCTTCTGAAGATAGATTTACAAGAGTATATTATCACACACAGGAGGGACTACTGGGAGGTACTTAATCGGAGATACACTTTGACAACGGCTAAAAACAGCAGAAATTATGCAAGGTGTGTTTATAAAAATAGGTTGTTGGGGTTACCTTGCAAGGATCTCTTTGTTACATTAAGCAATCTACCCATCGCGTTGAGGCATCAGAGTTAATTTCGGCAACATGTTAAAGTTGTTTTAAAACGACAGTGTGATGTAAAACAGAAAGTTGCTAACGACCTAATAAACTATTTTAATTCTGGTCTAAATCTTGTCACTTACAGGAAGTCAGAATAAAAATTTAACTATTTCAAACAACTCTTTTAACATTATTATTTTTTACATTGCTCCCTTGTATTAACAAGTTAGTTAACATTTTGATGGGAACGAGGTAAGCCAAGTATACTGGAAGTTTTATTGCTATGACGTTTATTAAACGTTCACAAGATGGCCCTATGTGACCTAAATAGGAAGCAAAGGATGCAAATGGTCGTCCTTCAAATTATATAATTTAATAATAATATATTTGATTGCCGTGTAGTGCCGGCACGTTAATAGAATAGCACTACCCCCTCTCTTCCCGTGGGTGTCGTAAGAGCCGACTGAGGGAAAACAGCCACCAGGAGATGGGCAGCAGCGTCTCCACACAACAGCAGGCCCTACTGCGATCGCCAACCCGCCTGCCAAGCGTGGCGATTACGGCAAACCCCCCCAAAATGATGGCACGACATAGGAAACGGCCCCCAGTCCCCGGCGGCCCCGCTATTCCTGGCTACGGCAGCGGTTATGGTAACGGCGGGGCAGGGGGTGCGAAGAATCCCCGGGTAGGATCCGGCTGCCAACATCGACGACTCGACCTGGCAACTTATAACGCGCGCACACTGAGGCTCGACGCGAAGCTGATTGAGTTGGAAGAGGCAATTGGTAAGTTACATTGGGATATTATTGGGTTATCAGAAGTCCGAAGAGAGGGCGAGGACTCGATAACCCTGCAATCCGGTAACTTACTATACCACCGGGAGGGCGACCAACAGTCCCTAGGTGGTGTCGGGTTCATCGTCCACAAGTCCCTTGTCAACAACGTGATAACTATCGGAAGTGTTTCGAGCAGGGTAGCGTACCTGATACTCAGAATATCGAAACGATATTTGCTGAATGTCATTCAGGTCTACGCTCCGACCTCGAAACACGACGATGTCGAAGTGGAGGCTATGTATGAGGAGATCTCTAAAGCCATGCATAGCCATAAAACCCACTACACAGTTGTGATGGGGGATTTCAATGCGAAGTTGGGGCAACGTTGCGGTGATGAGCTGAGAGTGGGGCAATTTGGATTTGGGCAACGGAACAACAGGGGCCAGATGCTGGCAGACTTTATGGAGAAGGAGAACCTCTTCATGATGAACTCCTTCTTCAAGAAGCCCGTAAGCCGCAAATGGACCTGGTTCAGTCCGGACGGTAAGGTGAGAAACGAGATCGATTTTATCATGTCGACGAAGAAGCACATATTCAATGATGTCACTGTGATCAACGCTGTTAAGACAGGAAGCGATCACCGCATGGTCAGAGGCACATTGAATATCGACATAAAGCTTGAGAGAGCGCGACTGATAAAATCCACGCTCCGACCAATACCGGCTCAGATTCAAAACCCCGAGTGCTTTCAGCTCGAGCTTCAAAACCGCTTCGAAGCCCTTGAGAACAGCATCGATGTGGACGATCAATACAACATGGTGGTGGATACTGTCCGTACGGTAGGGTCCAAGCACTTTAAAACCCGCCGTCCAAAATTAAAGAAACTCTCCAGCCATACTCTCCTACTCATGGATCAGAGAAACGAAATGAGGCTACAGGACTCAGTGGATGCCCATCGTTATCGGCAACTCAATAGACAGATATCTAAGTCTTTGACGAGCGACCTTCGCCAATTTAATACCCAGCGTATTAAAGAGGCCATTGAGCGGAACAAAGGCTCCAAAGTGTTCGCCAGAGATCTGTCTATTGGGCAAAGCCAACTCACGAGGCTGAAAACTGAGGCAGGTAGCATCATTACGTCCACACCTGAAATCCTGAGGGAGATTGAGAGTTTCTATGGACAGCTGTATTCCACGCAAACACCTGTTGAAAGCAAGGCTAAAGACCCTAGAGCCAAGCTTACCCGACACTATACCGAAGATATCCCGGACGTCAGCCTGTACGAGATTAGGATGGCTCTCAAGCAGCTTAAAAACAACAAGGCGGCGGGTGATGACGGAATCACAACAGAGCTTCTGAGAGCGGGCGGTCGGCCGATACTCAAGGTCCTCCAGACGCTCTTCAGTTCTGTCATCCTTGAGGGCAGAACGCCAAAGGCATGGGGCAGAAGCGATGTGATGCTGTTTTTCAAGAAGGGTGACAAAACTCTCTTGAAGAACTACAGACCCATATCGCTTCTGAGCCATATCTATAAGTTGTTTTCGAGAGTCATTGCGAATCGTCTCGCTCGCAGGTTTGACGACTTCCAACCTCCCGAACAAGCCGGGTTCCGAAAAGGCTATAGTACCATAGACCACATTCATACGCTGCGGCAAGTTATACAGAAGACCGAAGAGTATAACTTGCCACTTTGCTTGGCGTTTGTGGACTATGAGAAGGCCTTTGATTCGATTGAGACCTGGGCAGTGTTGCAGTCTCTCCAAAGGTGCCAAATAGACTACAGGTACATCGAGGTGCTAAGGTACCTATACCAGAACGCCACCATGTCGGTCCGATTACAGAACCAGAACTCTAATCCGATCCAACTACAGCGAGGCGTGAGACAAGGAGACGTTATTTCTCCGAAATTGTTCACAGCTGCGTTGGAGGATATTTTCAAGCTTCTGGACTGGAAAGGACGCGGCATCAACATCAATGGCGAGTACCTAACACACCTACGATTCGCCGATGATGTAGTTCTTATGGCTGAGACCTTGGAAGACCTGAACATAATGCTCGAAGATCTCGGTAATGCTTCTCAAAGAGTGGGTCTTAGGATGAACATGGACAAGACGAAAATCATGTTCAATGCCCATGTTGCACCCGCTCCAGTTAACGTTGGGAACATTACACTCGAAGTTGTTGACCACTATGTTTACCTGGGACAGGCAGTCCAGTTAGGTAAGTCCAACTTCGAGAAAGAGATCTCTCGTCGAATCCAGCTCGGATGGGCAGCGTTCGGGAAGCTCCGGCATATATTCGCGTCCGAAATTCCTCAGTGTCTCAAGACGAAAGTCTTTGACCAGTGTGTGTTGCCAGTAATGACATATGGGAGTGAGACGTGGTCGTTCACTATGGGTCTCATAAGAAGGCTCAAAGTCACCCAGCGAGCAATGGAGAGAGCGATGCTTGGTGTTTCCCTGCTTGATCGAATCAGAAATGATGAGATCCGCAGGAGAACTAAGGCAACCGACATCGCTCGAAGGATTGCATCGCTGAAGTGGCAGTGGGCGGGACACATAGCGCGGAGAACCGATGGCCGTTGGGGCGGAAAGGTTCTCGAATGGCGACCACGTACCGGACGACGTTCCGTGGGCAGGCCCTCCACAAGGTGGACCGACGATCTTGTCAAGGTCGCGGGAAGCCGCTGGATGCGGACAGCGCAGGACCGATCGTTGTGGAGATCTTTGGGGGAGGCCTATGCCCAGCAGTGGGCGTCGTTCGGCTGAAATGATGATGATGATGATGATATTTGATTGAAGTAATACACTTCAATGACGTCAGACTTTATATATGTATCTTGTTATGTAAATATAAAACATAATATGATACTAAAAACCATATGGACAGGGTCAAGTTAGGTCAGGTGACCTAGATTTAAGGAAATTGAAAATGTCTTCGCTCTTTTGAGCGTTCTTTTGCTGTAAGTTAGTAAGCTCAGCTTTTGAGCAGCGTTTCCCTCGCAGAAACCATAATCTTCCATATTTTGTTGAAAATTACCATCTGTTATCGAACCACGGTAATTATTGCACGAGCTGAAGCACTAAGGCAGACAATTGATGACTCGTTAGGCAAGTTTAATAGAAAACATTGCTACTTGAATTAATCAATTTGTTTTATTTTCCTTTTCTTAAATAATTACTATTATTGGTGCTTGAAGGTAGTCTTCTAATAAATTAGAGCAAAAACACATAGTTTACTTAGGTAAGTAAGAATTATCTACTTAAACCTCCTCAAGCACAGCATTGCAAATAAAAGAATGAGGGTATTTTCATAAACTTTGAAAAAATTTGAATTCTTGTGCTGTCAAACGAGTACGTATCTAGTTACCTATGTTAGTTAATAACACATACTTGTAGCATTTATCCATAAAAATCCTCGAGTCTAACTTGTTTGAAAGACTTTATGTCTAATGTGTTAAGAGACCATTAATAGTCTTGGTAGCTCAGCGGCCAGAGCAGCCGCCTGGCCAGCGGAACACGCGGCTTTGTTTCCCACCCGAAGCCACAACCAAATGTCTTTTTCTGGCTTTCGGATCCTTAGCAAAGATACTGCATTGAAATGCTAACAATAATATGAACATGTATGACTGTAGGTATTGTTCCGTAACTCGTTGTTCTGTAACTCGAGGGTATGTGAAACCAGGAACTAAGTACATCCTTGATTTTGTAGATTTGTTGAACAAATCTGCGGCTGTGTTATCGAGCGACATGTCGTCAGTAACTGCTGTTGCCATTTAATTAATTGCTAGTAGGTGTGGTGATGAATACCACCACCACCAGAATAGTTTGCTGTAAGATCTCATGACTGTCCGAAGCATCTTAATATTCCATGAGTTTGACATACGCACGCAATATTAGTCATAAGATTGGGTTACAAGTTATCTGATTTGTCTTGTTTTTATAAAAAACGGACAAATAACTGAAAAATTGATATTTTCAAGAAAAAATAAGGTTAAAACTTTGTTTTAAACCTCTTTCAGCAACAAGTCAAGTTGTTTATTATTTTGCAGCGTCGCGGTGTCGCAATGACGTGCGATTCATGCTGAGTTTATGCCATATCAGTGGCATTTTTTGGTATAATATTTTCACTTTAAGTAACACAGATCCGTGCTTGAACGTGCGGGAATAATGCTCATGGTTGTACCAAGAACATTGATTTAATAATGACATTATGGTTATGCAATGAAAAATTGTTAATTGAATGGCAAAATGTATCCTCCTTGAGGCTCCTCCTCCTTCAGCAGGCGGTAAGCGTCGGCAGCTGCCTACAGGCGGTGGCAACAAGCGCAGCTAAAAGCTTATATGCGCATATGCTTGAAGGATTATGTCAGCAAGAAAATATCCCAAAGAATATTTCGCAAGCACCTTCATTTTAAACGACAAATACAGCAAGGTGTATCGCAAGATATTTAAAGCACTTACTTCAATGTGGATTTGGCAAGCATTGTGACGTCTTACTCACGATTGTTTCTTCCACAGTCTCCACGCATGGCATTTGTCGGAGTAAGCAAGAAAATTCCCAAAGGACATTTCGCAAGCTTCTCTTACTGGCCAGAAGTACACCAAAGTGTATTTCGCAAGCCTTGACAGCACGGCAGCGGCAGCTTGCAGACGGTCTTCCTTCCAGTGGTTCACATGCGTTGTATTTGTCTGACTGAGCAAGAAAATTCCCAAAGGATATTTCGCAAGCTTCTCTTACTGGCCAGAAGTACACCAAAGTGTATTTCGCAAGCCTAGACAGCGCGGCGGCGGCGGTGGGGGCGGCAGCAGCGGGGCTGATGGCAGCAGCGGGGCTGATGGAAGCAGCGGGGGCTTGCAGACGGTTAGAAGTTCACCAAAGTGTTTTTCTCTAACCTTGACAGCGCCACAGCGACAGTCGTTTATTTAGTGGTTAATGCATAGCATTTAACTGAGAAAGCAGGAAAATTCCCATTGGATATTTTGCAAGCCTTTATTGTTTTTCAACATTTTGTATTTAACGGCGCCGGCGGCGCGCGGTTCAGTGTGCATACATATTTCTTTAAGTGTTATTCATATCTATGCACTACGTTTTCACGAATAGGAAGGTAAGAATATAACGACAAACGTTATTTCACGATGACCTTCATTGCAAGCAAAAAAAAATATACACCTCACCAACATGTATTTTTCAGAACACTTTTTGTTGTTCTCTGGAACCAATTTCACTTTTTATAAACTTATTTCACAGGATCACAGTTTGTTGTTTCTTCTCTTTTAGTATTTTAGATGCAATAGCGAGAACACAGAAATAAAACAGTGCGAGCGGCGGGCACTAAAATGCGAATGACAAGTACCGACTGGTTCCGGCGTTGACAGATTGGGCCGGAAGGGGATACCACTGTGAAAAAATCTTTGGAATCTCTCAAAATAGTGATGATGTGGGTCTGAATATGCGTTACTACAAGTTAAAATTGTTACTAACATACTAATCTCGAGGACGAAGCGCGAAGTATAATGAATACTTATACTTATGGATAAATGTAAATATTATACATATAGATAATATTTACACTCTGTTATTTAGACTGTATCCTTCAGACGATGATAATCTCTGCCACTGGATCGAAAAGTCATTTTCGTACTGAGGAGAATCTGCAAGAAACGCAGCAGTTAATCTTTTAACAACGGAAGTTAGTATCTACCTACATTACACATGAACCTAAAACAAAATAGCCATACCTGCTGACAGATTATTATTACTGTGAAAATAACCCATCTTTTTAAGACGAGATAAATCGGATTCTTCAGTTATTAATGTCGACATGTTTGGACCAACCAAGATTTGGGTCGTCGTTTGTAAATTTATCCAAAATATTTCAGCTAGGTATGTAATTGTAAATACGGTTAAAAGCTCTACTTAGATATGATGGAAAAACTTGAGTCTAGAGGTTTTGAAATATTCTCGACCTGATGCTTTGTGTGCCCCTTGCCTGATATTCTTAATTTATGATTCAAGAATTTAGAATTGTAATTTAAACAGTTGTTATACAACATAATGCTATTCGAATTATCTACCTGCCTAGTCATTATTTTTTTATTAACGTCTAAGAATGCAAAATAGCTTAGTCGTATTTTTTTTATAGAATAGGAGGCAAACTAGCTGACATATCACCTGATGGAAAGTAAGAACTCTACTCTACAAAATGCGTTGCCGGCTTTTTAAATTGGCCGGAAATACCTTATGCGGCAACTTATTCCACAATTTCGTGGTGCGGGGCAGAAAGTTTCTGATAAAACGCACAATTTTAACCAATATAAAAATATGGATAAGTGGATATTTTCACACAGCAATGATAACTTGATCATTAATTATTTTTTAATAACACTTTACACCTTAGAGGTTGAAATTAAGAAGAAAACATGTTTTAAATGAATACTTTGTAATTTCTTAACATGCCAGTTAGAAAATGACTAAATTGGTTTTGGTAATTAATAAGGGGAGGCCTACGTTCAGCAGTGGACCATCATATGCTGATGATGATAATGATGATGACCACATAAAAGTTTTAGTTTTCGCTCCAGTAGTTTGGGCTATTTGTCAGTCATGATGGCTGTTCGCAGCTCACAAATCAAAGGTAATTTTCATTCCGGCATTCTGTAAAACTACGGCAGCGCCACGACATGTGGGAGTGAATAGAACTAAACCACATAAGATTTCCAAACAATATATGTATAAGACTATCATCTGGGTCATGCGTTCTTCCGATTGCATCAACATCATCATAATTATTCATAAAAGCGTGGAAGGTTTTCAGGCAAAGCATCTATGCAAAACGCTAAAAAAGATAAACCTGCGGTACGATTCTGCCTGGTACGATACTATGAGTCTTGCAAACGATTTTTTACATGAACCTTCAAAATACTTTCGCAATGAGGACCTAACATCAAGGACAAGAGTCGTAATTGCCGAATCCCTTGTGTACGACATGATGATGATGATGAATTTATTAAATAAGTTAAATTTTCCGAGTCGCATTGAAGAAAAGAAAAAGATGATAATAATGGGTTTAGAGACAATGAAAGACACCATTTAAATCTGTTCTTATTAAAATTTATTGAGTTAAAATCTCACGAATCACAGATAGAGATCCTAGGCCTAGAATTGCACATCATAGTGGCCTTAAACTTAA
Organism: Udea ferrugalis; assembly: GCA_950022985.1. NCBI lineage: Eukaryota > Metazoa > Arthropoda > Insecta > Lepidoptera > Crambidae > Udea > Udea ferrugalis. Next base: position 2,788,736 of record OX465528.1, on the reverse strand, counting down.
ATTGAGTTGAGGTCCACGCTCACAGAGCGTAGACCTTCACGTAGTCCACGAGCATGTCCGCGTCGTACCATGTCGGCTCCCAAGTGGCCCGGTCCAGCCAGAAGTTGAGTGTGGCTTTGCTGCTCTTGTCCTTCCAGGGTTTGTCGGGAGTGTCAGGGAAGTCGTGCACGCCGCCGACGCGAAGACCAAGGGATATGTAGAACTGCAAAGGAAGGGGTAAATTAATGTCATCGTAACTATCATCATCGTCTACATGACGTCCACTGCTGAACATAGGCCTCTTCCATAAATTTAAAGAGCGCCGGGTTGTAGGCGGCCTTTATCCACCAAAATTGGATTTTTATCAGGTCAATCGTCCACTTTGCGGTACCATCGTACGTAAGTAATATTGATATATTCTTTTTGGAAATGCTATTATGGTATTCAGTTCAATTTGAATTTTAATTCGCATTCGTAATTGCTCTCCAAGTGTTACATTAAGGTGTATGATAACAGGAAAGTACTTAAAACTTAGTTGCCGCTAAGATATTGCAAATATTCGAGGACAGACATTTTACACTAAAGCCGAAACAAGTAAAAGAAAGTTGAAAACAATATCTGGCTATCAACAAATATGTCGATCGTTTTTTGTGTAAGCTTTGTTTTACAATGGCTTTCAACTCAAATGTTCCTAAACAGCACCTACCATTTCATCAAGGGGTGCCATGATGGTGCCTTTTGTCCAGAGACTGGCGTGTGGCACGGCATGTTCTCTGCCAGTGGCCGAGAATCCATCTCCAGGGTTAATAGTTCCATAACGGTCGCCATCCACGAACAACTCGATGCCATCTGGAATTCAAGAGATAACGTGGTCTCTTTAGTGAAGTCTTTCAAATTAAAAATCTTTCATAGATTTCTTGTTTACAGAAAGAAAAGAAGGTTGTAGTTTTTTAACTTACTTGGTTTCCAAACCATGCTGTAGACGTGGAAGTCTTTGTTCCAGTTATCGATGCCAATTTTCTCTCTCAACAGGAAAGACCTGTAAGGCTCAGCGTCTGAGAGTACCGGTCCCCCGAAAAGCCTTTTGGCATAAGAGGGGTTCCCTCTTGCGTAAGCGACCCGCATGAGGCCGGATTCATAGCGGCGGGACCCATAGACATTGTCATGAGGCTCCAGGTTCAGTTCTGGAAGAAATAAGCAAAAATAACGTAACAGAAACATAATTATAAAGCAAAAAGACACTTTTTTTTTGAAGTCGTGTTAACACAGTCATTTAGGTAATGATTCCACAGCTACTCAGATTTGTAGGTATAACAGAAACTACGATGAAGACTTGATAAATAAGATTTGTAAAATGAAGAAGTATACATTTTGCTAAATCTTTGGCACTTGAAGAGTATAGAAATGTTTGTAAGAAGTTTGCAATAAAAGGTTGTTTTCATAGATAAGTTCAAGAAACAGTCAACTTTTCTTTCTAGGGTTTAATTGGGTTGAATCCTTCCATTTAGAGACCGAAGTTTAAGATACAGGGCTATTTTCAATACGAAAGTATTGAAGGTATACTATTGTATTGTGTGGAGTGATGAGTATTTGTGTGTAAAGCTTAGCTCTCAATATAGGTAACATCGTAGGTATGTGTAACGTATTTATTTACTATAGATGATTGTGTGGTAAAAAGTAGTATGTTTACCAGGAAGTAGCCAGTTTCCAGCCGGCAGCCTAGCCTTGATCTCAATGCGTCCGAACTTGAAATTGAACTTGTTTCTTGTGGTTATCTTTCCTGTCATGACCGGAGGGAGAATCTGTGCCCCAGAGGCCACGCGCTTGCACTGGGTCGTGTCCACTTGACCGGTACATCTGACGGATAAGATAAGAAATGATTAAGATAGTGAAGCAAGGGTTAAGTAGTTACGACGGTTGTGAAACTTTGCAAACCTAAATACGACAAGCTATCCCTTCTTCTTAAATTTCTTAGCCTAGAGAAAAAGTGATCAAGGTCAATCGGAGAGTTCTGAACTTGGCATTTTGTTAATCGAATTGAAATGGCGTAATCCAAAAAAGTTACTTCATAGTCCAAAAAGGTACGAAGAGAAACTAATTTTTGGCGAAAAAGCTCCGGAATAGAAACCATTTATGACAAACGCGACGCGGCAGCCCACACTTGAACGGGCTTTTATGAGTTGACATTAGAACTCGCCAGACCGACGACGAGTTAAAAATTAACATTTACATGCCACCGGGCGGTGCATGAAGCTTGCGGCTAACTTAGTAGGTATGATGTTGCTTTGGCAATCTATACTGATGTTGTTGACAGACTTTCTGTCCACTTTAAAGTTAATTTTGGGAGGTTCACCCCCTTAAACATAAATATAAACGGCACAGGCCTCACCTCAACCATGAGGTGGAATGAGCCATACTCCAACACGCGGGCTCAGTGCGGATTGTTGGAGGGTTGTAAGGTTAGTGAGAAACCTTAATGTCAGATGTTATCAAGCCACCCTAGGGCCTCTGACTAAGCTTAACGACTGACATTTGGCTACGTCAACCGGGACCAACTGCTTAACTGCGCCACGGTCACCCCCTTAAGAAGAGTTAATTTGTGCTGAAGCATTGGTTTAGCAATTGAAGTGTCCTGTCACTTATATTCGCAGGCGTTCACAGAAATGCGAATGGAAAATAGACAACGGTAGTTGTAAGGCTGTTTGATGTTAATGGAATGAGGGCATTAGGCTATACCTGTACCTATACCTGTTAGTAAGATCCAGTTGTTCCTGAAGTTTCCCTTCGTGGTAATGCGTTTCCACCAATTTTGGGCTGATGGCGAGGTTACCGTCTGCTACCTTTGTGGTTCCTTCAGACATGTAGATGTTGAACGGATAGTCCTGCAAGTGTTCAATGTTTTATATGGAGACAATACAAAAATTAATATCATACCTACTTTGATGAAGAGCAAAATTGATTCCTTCAAACGTGGAAGAGTTAATAATTTAGCAAAAACTGATAGAACAGTTTTTTTTTTTAAGAAAATAATCTTCGCAGTTAAGGACTTATCAACGGCTCACAATACAAGTAGAGGATGTTTTAAATGAACCTACTGGTTGTTCAGGGAATCTGATCTCCGCATCCCAGTTAGTGAGGTCCTTCACAGAGTTCTGGCTGAACTCTTCATTGAAGATGAGGGTGCCCTTGCAGACGGGGTTGCGACCTTGCACCACAGTTTCGGAGATTTGACATTCAACGGGGGGAGGTGGAGGTCTAGGAGTCTGTTGCTGTGGTCGCTGAGTGGTTGTTGTTGGCTTAGAGGGTGAGGGCTGGGGCACTTGGCTGGGATCGACTGGTTCACCGGCTTCATTAACAAACCCTGAAATGGAAGTGTTCATGTATTTTCCTTATTAGGAAGCATAATCCTACCGTCATGATATCCCACACGGTAATCAGAGGCACACTGATTGTGGCCGTCATGGTGAACGGAACATTCAGACACATTTTATCTAGAGTTTATTTTTACCCAACGTGGTGAGGGGCAAGCCTACCGCCGCTACCCGGGTTACTTGGGTTTTTCATTCAATAGGTAGTGTTCTGGACAGTCTTGAACTCGGGACCACCGGATTCTGAGCCAGAGTGTTCTGGCCTTTGGGCCACGACAGTTTTCCGAAAAAAAAACAAAATCTCACCAGTCACTGTCCATTCTCCATTGTCTTGTCGGTATCCCAGTCCATCCTTGATGACATAAGTCCAGAAGTAGATTTTGTCTCCCAGCTTCAACTTTGCGTTGCGATCTCTGAACCAGAACCTTCCGTCTTTCGGCTTGACGATGTCTCTTGTCCAGGTTCCCCCTTCGAGGCCTTCCATCTCCTCGTTGAGCTTGCCATGGAAAGCGAAGAGGGTGAAGCCATCATCTGGAATTTAAACCATGTTTGTGTTATTTCGATATGACCACCTAGAACGAAATTTAGTGATGTAAGTATTATTCGGGCATATCTCTGTTCTTACGAGGGTATGTTTAGCAGTTAGATTCGTTGCTGGATGTCAGTCGTTAAGCCTAGTTCTGAGCCCTAGGACGGCATGTTGGTGTAGGACTATCGCTCGCGCTACCTACCTCACGGTTGAGGTAGGCTAGTGCCCAGCGATGGGACGATTAAAGGCAGTTTATGATACACACTCACTATTAAATACCAAGCGGGGTACTCAGATGCACACTGACTGTTGCCGTCACAGTGAATGGACCATTCAGAAGCCCATCTCTTGCGAATTTAAACCTAATTTTTAATCTGTCTGCTTGTCTGTCCCCTATCCTATAAAAAAAATAGGGGCGAGACTAGGTTGATTGTGTCTTGTGTTTTTAGAGCAACACATATCATTTTCCAAAAAATCAAAGCCATTTAAATGCAGACCGCCTTCCACCGGCACCTCTGGAAACCAAGTGCCCTATATAGTCTGGTGGCCTCCTAGGGAGGAGCAGCAGTGGAAGTCATGGCTGTTGATGATGATGAGTTGTTCCACTGAGATTAACACAGTTTTGCATTCTGCTAGCCGTCTCCGACTTGCTGCCTCAATATATTCATAATATTTAGTTCCTTTTTAAAAGGGACGATTGCTCGTTAAGAACCAATGTTTATGTTTATTGCCTTCTAATAAAGATTTTAAATACATTTTCAAGTAATTACCATCCTCTCAGGACAGGTCTTGATTGGATGCAAAAACTCTTTCATTTCGTATATATTTGATCAAAACAGGTTGAGTGACTTCAGTAACTGGTTCCTCAATGCCAATAAACTTACATTATAGTTCAATGGCACATAACATTTTTTATAACCAACCATAATACGATATTCCATAATCTTGTGACCACAATGCAACTGCATTTTCTTTGTTTCTATTTGAAATTATCTTGTCTGGATAATTGCCGTTTGAACTTGATGGATTTATCTTCAAGTATTACAAATTATTAAAGAGTCGTGTGAATCAATTTAGCAAAAAAACACCTTTTGTACCAGCAGTACGCTACACATTATGTATAATGTTTTTTTTTAAAGGCGGTCTTATCTCAAATGGCATTTCTACCAGTCAACCGGCACGGCACGGTCAGACAGGTCCATAAGGTTAAGCTTAATATTCACATTAATTAACTAATTATAACGTACAGCAAAAACTGCGGTAAAAAACATGGTAAAAAGGATATTTAGAAAAAAAAAATACTTAGCTAATCATCTACTACAAAGCTGTATTGTTTCCTGAGCTCTTTGTTGGCTGTTAATTAATATTTAAAACAAAGAAATTTCCAAATTCTTTTTATTGTGAAAAAAAGATCAAAAGCTTTCTCGACAATTATGATTACATACTAAGTAAAAAGACACAAGATTGTATCATTACTTTATCAGGCAGTTACTTCGACCGAGTCTATCTACCAAACAAGTTACGGCTTAAGTACTGGTTACCGTAAACCGTAGCTAATCTCCCAAAGTATAAGCTGACTGCAGTAAAAACTGCGATCATAGTTCGTTGACACTTATTTTGCGATTTTTGATACTAGTACAACCGGTCTTAGTTTTTTAGTTGGAAAGCAAGCGGCAAGCCAAGTCAGACCGCCAATAGTGATTTCAACAACCAAGGGCCTTATTACAAAACTAGTGGCCGCCCGCGACTTCGTTTGGGTAGAGTCCTATTAGTCATACTATTAGCTATAGGCTATAAAACATCACGTTTTATAGCCTATAGCTTTCCTCAATGAATTCACTATGCAACACAAAAATATTTATTCAATTCTAACCTGTAGTTCCTTAGATTAGCACGTTCAAACAAACAAACAAGCTTTTCATCTTTATTTATTATTAAAGATGTTTATGGCTGAGTTGGATTATGGCTGGTTCACACGTCAGCTTGTGAAAAGGTGGCAACTTCAGAAACTGGTCTGCTCAAGTCGTAAAAACCCTGTGTCGACTTAGTAGTCACATTATGTACTATACATGTATTTTATGTAGGTATGGTACTTCACAATTTTGGCAAACTGTAAGGTGTGTGTGTGTATGCTTTATTAACTTAATTTCAATAAAAATATCACCCACTAAAATTATAGTGCTATTTTAACTACTCATTAGTACATAATACAATTTCTTCTTGAACGTTTCTTTAATGTACAACTGGTCAAAATTATTTGAAAAAGTCAGGTCGTTGACCGTGATTAGTAACCAAAATTAATTACTTATACAAACGTTTTGCCATTTTCTAAGCGTAGTTAGCTTTACCTAGTTAAATAGTTTTGTTCGAAATGTTGTGGAAAAGTAGTTCTTTTGTTAATAGTACATTGTTATCCTAGGGGTGAAAGTAACTTATTTAGTCCCGAGACGGGGTTTGGCGCCCGGAACGAAGTGAGGGCGCCAATAGTTCGAGGGACTAAATAAGTCTTTAACCCGAGGTAAACACTGTGCTTTTCATTACAAATACGAGGAAAGTATAAATTAAAACATGAATTAATTCATGAAGATCGAATTGCCGCTTTCCCGCCTATTTTGTTTGTTTTTTTTTTCTGTGGCCGGCCCGCTATTCAGCCATTATTTTTTATTTCCATCATTGGAAAAATGGTAAATACTTTGCTCAAAGCAAAGTTATTTCAAAGAAATTGTTGAAACTTAATTATAATAAAGTTATTTAAAAAATATATATTCTCTAATCAATACTTAACTTTAAGTTATTTCAATTTTACATCGTGGCTGTATAGAAAGTTGGAACATGGTTCAAAAGTTAAGTGAAAAAAGAACTAGTTTTTAAAAAAATAATATGACAGCTGTCAGTTGAAAGTAATTCTCCCTAGGGATGAAAAGTATTACTTTCAGCCCGTTTCTTAGGTCAGTAATGACCTACTTTCAGAGTATGAGTAATGAAAATAATGTTTACCTATTCGGTTTTGTTATTACGCTTGTTATAATTGTTGTTGTTATTGTATAAGTTTCCTCACTTATAGTATTAGTTTAATTGTGAGACCTTTAATCACCTGTGTTCATAGCGAATTCACTTGTGCACGTTCTGTGGTTCATCATAGTAAGTATGTCTATCATTTAGTGAAGATTAAGACTCATTGATTTAATTTTGGATAACAGTTTTCGTCGAAGAGGAAGACCTAGGAAACGATGGTGCGATGACCTGGTAAACTACTCCGGAGATTGGCAGGCTCAGACTGAGGATAGGGACCGGTGTAAAAGCTTGGGGGAGACCTTTGTCCAGCAGTGGGATCGGAATGGTTAAAAAAAACAGAGTGAGGATTTGAAGTCCTTGTAAGAAGGAGAAATTGGTTTCAACTACAAAAACACCGTCTTGTCGCAACGGCCATCCAAATATCAAAATGTGAGTTTCAGTTTAATATTATCTTGCTCTCTATATTAAAACCCTTTACTCAAACTAAATGAGAAACCTTGGCACTCTGTTTTTAGTCGAAATTTTGCTCACCTTTTATCACGTACACAAAGTTAGGTAAACTTTATGTTGCCAGGGTATTGGTGCCATTACTTCTAATAAGGGGAGTTATTTTCTCTGATTTTCCGGGAAAAATCGTGAGTTGGCCATTAATTTGTATCAAATGAAGCTATTTTCCACAAATGACGGTAATAAATACGTTTAATTAAGATACCTTTTTAATACAGTAACGAACAAAATTAATTTGCCGCTTAAAGTAATGATCTAAACATTTCCTGAACTAATCCAAACATGAAATATGACATTTTAGTATTATAACCTATTTATTTATTAATTTAATACAAATAACAAAAGAAAAAAATATAAGCCACTCGCCTAGTTGACTGCGAGTGCAAGTTAATTAATTAACTGACAGTAATTTAGATACAATATTATTTATACTAGGATTTTTAATTGTAGTCAATGAAATAACATTTTCAGTGTGGCAGGTTTTCAGTCCTAAATAAATAGTGATGTGGTAAATCGAGTTTTTACCATTTAAAGTTAGTCGACATTACAGCCTGGCAAAAAAGTCGTAGTGAATGACCACGTCTCACTTCCATATGTCATTACTGGCAACACGCACTGGTCAGACTTTCGTCTTGAGACATAGAGGTATTTCGGTAAACTGTATTTAATAAATAGGTTTTCAGTTTCAAAATGTTTTGTTTCTGTATTATATTATTTAAAGAAACAAAGCACCGTACCATTCAAGAAAAGTCGAGCGCATCCCCACTTCAAACTGGCGGAAGGCTGATATTGTTCAGTGGTTAGATGAAAAACAAATTAAATATCTACCTACAATGAGAAAGGCTCAATTAATCGAAATAGTAAAATTACGAAAATCAAATTGAAAGAAAGAGGACTGAAAGAGGTGACGCCTGATAATTGGAGACAGTGCATACCTACACCATGCCATAAAAGTCGAAAACAAAATGTGTCAACTCGACCACATTATAGACCAATATGTGGATTCCTTCGTTATAAATGTAACGATTCCGATTCTGAATATACCGATTCAGAATAGGAGTCGGAATCAATAGCAACCATAACGAATAAAAACGTATATAATTACTTGTATTTTCCTGACTTTCAAGTATTAATTCCCCTGAACCTCTTTGAACAATTTTTTCCCAGCTATGGTTATAATTTTTTAGTGAGAAGTTTTAATATGGAGGTAGAGTCCATATTTCTTAAATCTTATTATTAAATTTGTTGTGTACCTATTAAATATTTACAATTTCAAAAAGGCTTTGATGCCTAATAAAATAAAGCATGACTAAATGTCTAAGTCTAGTGATTGCCGAACGTCACTATTGTAGCGGGTCACCCTTTTTTGTATCAGTCACTGTTGAAGTTGTCATTTTGCTGACTACAATTTTATTATTAATCGTACTATATGCATATTTAAGTAAGTAGTGGCGTTTATGCACCGTGACAAATTCCTTTTTTATTTTTGTTTTTCTGTTTGAATACATTTAACGCAATGTGTATCACGGTGATATAGTAATACAAAAAAATATATATTCATTCATAGGTACTATTAGAATTAGCCTGTATTCGTTCGAGAGGGTAGTTTTACCTATGGCAATTTCAGATTTAAATAAGCGAACTTTTCTGCACTCCTGCTTTATTATTAGTAACCATCAATTAAATTATTGAATTGTATACAAAAACAGCGATTTTCGTCAAAAACAAACAATTTTGGGCTCTTATCATAAAATTAGCATTTTCATATGTCATTTCGTAACTTCGATAAGAATGGTAATTTTTCCCTTTGACAAGGGGCATGGCATCTTTTTCGAAATACCTTCATCTTTTTTTTACCAGAAAAAACAATTTCCTTATCCATATTCAATCTTACACGAAATAATTTGAGGTAAGACGTCATTATAAGCAATTAATACAAGTTAGTAACTTTGAATTCTAGACAATTATCTACGGTTTTATAACTACCGGTTTTTCCCGTATTATATTTTCCTTTTCCTTATAACATTCGTAGTGTACCTATCTGAAGAAGAGTAAAAATTCACACAATCCTTATTAGATTAGACTGATCCTCTTGATTGAATCTTGAGTAGTGAAATAAATGTACTTATTTATATAATCTTTAAAAGACAACTTGAGTCGTCTCAGACTGACAACACAGTCAATGCTTTGCTCAGGTGTACGAATCGTTCGAATTACGGGTGCCACTTTTTAGCACAAATAACCTATCTACTTGTTTTTATTTTAAAATCATTGGCTGGACCGATATTTCTTCACCTCGAAAAGGAGAACCATTATTAACAAATTATAAAATTGACGAAATACCTAGTACACCTGAATTTTTTCTGTACCTGTCAAACAGGACGTGATCGAAATACCGATTTGTAGGTTACCTTTCCAAGATTACTAGTTTTTGGAATCATTGAACAGCTGAGTAATATTTCTATAAACAAGAGTAAAGTGAGCGAATGATGCTTCTTGTGTTTAGTGAGAAAGTTCGTAGTAAAGTAAACAATGCTACGTAACATAAACCATGTCCAGCCGTGGGACGTGTATAGGCCTATATACATCCCACTGCTGGGCACAGGCCTCACCTCAACTATGACGTGGAACGAGCCATACTCCAACACGCGGGCTCAGTGCGGATTGTTGGAGGGGTGTAAGGTTAGTAAGCAACCTTGATGTTAGATGTTATCAAGCCGCCCTGAGGCGTCTGACTAGGCTTAATGACAGAAATCTATCGACGTCAACCGGTAACAACAGCATAAGCCTTCCGAAGCACGGATATGCCCGAAATACACATCACTAAATTTCGTTCGGGGTGGTCACCAATGTTACGAAATGTTGAAAGAAACAATGCAAGAATGATGCACCTTAGAATGATGTTTTTGAAAATGACGGAGTTCATGCATCAGTAATGCTAATCATAAAATGAAACAAAAGAAAAGAAAAAATACTTCGAGTAAGTTCTTTCGATTTAAGGAAAATGTGACCGATTTCCGAATTTCCCCACAGGACATGTTTAATTTAAAATTTATCGTCAAAGTTGCTTGGTCTACGAGTTTTGACGTTTCAAAGTTGGGACTCGTGTCAGGAGTCGAAATGATGAGGGTATGAGTCGGCGAGAGAAACAACTGCTTTGAACAAAAACGCTGTGACGTGGTTAATAAAACGTACACACACACACACACATTGGAAACCCTGTGACGTAGTCACACACACATTGGAAACCCTGTGACGTAGTCACACACACATTGATATATTTACGTAGAACGATCGTATTGAATGCGAATTTAAAAAACTGCCAGCATCAAGAAGGTTTAACTGATTTGTAAAACAAACGTTTCTCATACATTCTAGTATGTCAAAATTTAATTCATGCAGTATCTTTACTGAAGATCGGAAAATCATAAAAATACATTTGGTTTCCGATGCAGGAATTAAACTATATCAAATTCCGGTTTGTACTGAATTTGGGGGGATTTCCTTTTGCCTCAAAAATTATTATTTACATTAAAAATCATGTTTTGTTATTGTTATTTTGTTTTCCTGTTGTCTTAAAGATTGATACGGAAATTAGATAATATTAAACAACGCGTTGATTTCCACTGGTTCAGAGGTTATTATATTGCTTACTTTATACTATTATATCATGATATTATTAATAATTGACCCCTATTAGAGCTTACATCACCTTTAAGATATCTGCAGAATTTATTTGAAGGAGGAAAATGCATTATTAAAGTAAGAAAAGTAACTTCTTCGGGAAACCCATTATCTTTGCAATTTTAATATTACAATTAGTCAATGTTTAATCGTTTATTTAGGCAGACACAACAAAGCTTTTTTGGATTTTCAAAACTGCTAATATTTTTTTATCAAGATTAAAGTGTATTGAACTGTAACTTGTACTGCTGCTGTTTATTGTGCTACTGTCACAAATTAGAGTGCGTGCCGCCCTATAGCAAGCGGTTACCGCAGCCTATTGTCGACCCTGTTCTTTTTTTGTCTATCGACCGACAACATCCGTTGGAACCTTTTGTTTTGGAGAACTTTTGCAAGGTTTACGTTAATGAATATTTTTTTTTAAATGGATTTTAGAGGTTACATTAGTTAGTTTGGTGAACATAGTAAAAAAAAATTCCGGTCGTCGTATCGCATTGTTGATTTGAATTGGGTAGATTCGTCGCATCTTATTTTAATTAAGCATTGGCCAATTTCTTTGGTAAAAGAGGGAATAAGAAATATGTATTTTCGAAATATAATTCCAGATCTGTGATCATAAAACGGCATTTCCATACATAAGAAACTTAGATTCGTCCCACAGCTGGACACATGCCGCACCTCAACTGTGACGAACTTCAACACGGGGGCTCAGTGCGTATTGTTGGAGGGGTGTGACGTCGGTGAGCCTTAAAGTCAGATGCTAGACTAGGCCTAGAGACTGACATCTAGCGACGTTAACCGGGACCAACTGCTATGTATCACTAAATTTCGGTAGTAATGGTCACCAATCCCACACGACCTGGCGTGTGTTGCGATCGTTGCCGTTCCACTGTCACAACTGCTCCACAGGCACCACCAGCATTTGGTAGTACCGATGATAAGCCGGGCAAGCAAGTTTTTTTTCAATCTAAGCAGTGAGGGCAGTTTCAATGACGGAGGCCTTTTGTCAGCCATGGGACCGAAAAAAAACTATGTACTTTCTGGCTCAAAAGGCTCATCAGGATCCGTCTCTAAGTGTCTAATACCTGGACATAGGCAAATAAGGCTATTTGCCAGATCAGCAGCCAAAGGGCTCATGAATATTATTTTTTTGAAAACGATTAATATTATTCAGAGGTAAATTCAGCCCTTGTTACTTTGATGAAAGAAAGCAAAAATGTTTATTTATTTAGGACATCGCAATTTGCAAGATAAAAACACACAAAACAAAATGATTGGGTCAAGAACAACAACATGAAGGGTACTAGTGTATCAAACAAACTTCGTTTGTAGATTGATAATTATGAATTTTGGTAGGTACATCAAAGGAAAAGGTTTAAAAAGTTCAGGACATGACATTACAACATTTTGCAGGTTGAAAAAAAAGTTACGATTCAGTATCACTTGTACTCTTTATTGCATCTTTAAATATATTGGTAGAACAAGACTTATCAATTGCTATTTATGTATGAAGTTCTTGCCCTATGTTATTATACCAGGAAAAATATCTTAACGCAATAAAAAAAAGACAAAGAAGAGACATCTTACCTTCAACAGAAACCCTGAGTCCTCTAGGATAGATGGCTTCCAGCTTGGCAGGTGGAACTTGGTAGTTCAGGTCAGCGGCCCCGCAGCAAGCGACAAGCGCAAGTAAATAAAAACATTTGGAAGCCATGACGTCCGCTCCTTGCGACGGTCGCGGACAGACTGGGCCGGAGCGTGTGTTGGTGCGTCAGACGCCTGCGCATCTGTGTTGGATAAGGAAAACGTTAGAGGTGGCTTATACGTATTTAGTTTTGAAAAATTATAGTTGGGTTTTATTTTGTTATAGAAATAAAAATCATGTTTTTCGAAGAATTGACCTGAGAGTCAGCCATTACTTACTGTTTACCCAGTCAACTATTGAGTTACGCGTTAATTAATAAACTGTTGTTCAGGAATTCGAAATCTATAACATCAAAATCTCAGGATATTTAACTGAAGCCACATTTTCCATAGTTTAAGTAACGATCCTTTATTTTGTGTGAAATTGGATGACCATACTTTCCAAGAAAGCTAAAACAATATATATTGCTTCCGGTATTTTAGCGAGTCTGGCTTTAAATAGCAGCGTTGCACCTTAAAATAAAACGCGTACTAAACTGGTTACCTTATTTGAATCCTACTAGAAGCCTACTGAACAAGCAGAGGCAATTTCGTGTTCGGTAGACGAGTTGGTCAAAAGTATATACTTACCTTTTAATATGTTTTTGCTTTTTGCACCTGTCACCCCCTTCCTTTTTGCACCGGGCAGGCGAGCGCACCAGTGTTTTTTGTAGCGTTTGGTCGTTTACCTTATTCTTATCTATGCTTACCGAGATATCTCCAAGTTCTTGGTGAGTACATCAACAATTTATTTAACTTATTACTATGTTTAGTTCAGCTTGTTAATAAACAAACCGGCTATTTACAAATTTACAAGCGTTAAACTCTTTTCCATATTAAATATTGCTGTCCCGTCTACCCGTAGTTAACTCTGCGGTAAGTGCGCGGTAATGACCGCACGCGCAGGTTTTACCGGTCTGCTAGTTTGAAATCTTTGACCAGCTTGTTTTGCAGAAGATAACTAGATTAGTTTTTTGCACTATTTTGGTGGCGAAAAAGCATACCAGCTGCCCGATGGTAAGTGGGTGCCGCAGTTAATCCACTGGCACTTGTCATACAACTCTTGTCATATCACTATAATACGTAGAATACATTGTACGTATTATGGTAATTAAGGTGTTTGTATTTAATTTGTTGTAGGCTCTATTATAATGTCTTCAAAATAGCAAAAAAGGTAAGAGTCTTAAGCCAATTGTTTGTGCAAATACAACTGTTTCGTTAGATTATTTCAACATGAATTGCTATATTTAAAAATCTCTTTTACTCCAAAAAGGTACTTCCTGTATTATTAGGTACGTACACCATCCTTAAGTAAGCATCTCTTACAAGGATAAATTCTTATGAACGTGGAAATGCTTGCCAATAGTAAACAAGTACCCAAATAGGAGCATATATACTGCACAATAAGTAAGTAATAAGTTTTCCTTAAATCAATGTTTGTCAAAACAGCAAAATGGCGACATCACAGAGGAGCCCGGACCGCCCACAGAATCAGGACCCTCAATTTGCATATTCTTTTGATATATCAGTTTGCCCAAGTCCACCCCGCTGTCCCTTAGAACTATTTTCTTTGTAAATATTTACTTTCAATTAGCTCTGGGTCACTGGTAACTGATATTAATTTTATTTATTTATCACATCAAGTATTTCAGTAGATATTTTTTTTACAAATTACTCTTTTTAAGCATTCATTCATTTCTTCGTGATGTAATTTATAGATTATACCTTTTTAAATAGAATGAAAAAAGTTCGAACTAACGACTATTTAAGGCTATCTAAGCCGAAAGGCACGAAACATCACGTTTAAGACGTAAACAAAAAACTGTGTGAACTTAGCGCGTGACTGTTTGGGAACTAAAACTTCGGAAATAATATTTCTCGGGAGGTAAGGGTTGAACACGTAAGAGGTTTATTTTATAAAATTGTATATCGGCTGGATTTTCTAAAATATATTGCAATCATGCTGGGTTAGAAACAACCTTCCGACGACCGGTGGTAAAGTCACATTATGTAGGTACTTACTTGTGTACTTTCAATGTATTATTATGACTAAGCATAAGATTATTGAACGATTTGTATTGAAATAATTTACTATATTATTATAATGAATGTATGTGCTTTTCAATTTGAACTAAAATGAGATGAAAACAATAACACTGAGCATAAATCAGCGCATTTCACGTTTTTTGGATTTCACATCTTACAGGGAGAATACTGTTTTTGTAAAGTTGGAAATGGAGTTGTATTGAAATTATTCTTAGTTGGAAATGTGGTACGTACTCACGGTTTTATATTCCCCCTATTTCCTAACCCGAAATGACTCGATCTCAATATTTACCCGGATGTGTGAAATAATTATTAGAAAACAGTATCATTTCACTTTCTTAACTTAGTAAAATACACTCCCCCTACTTTACTGTTAGCTTAAAGGGCTAAATGACACTCGTACCCCTAAATTCAGTTATCTTAATCGGTTTACTTCGATTTAGAGGTCTTAAATTCCGGCCGTATCGCCCCCGGGGTGTTTTGAGGGAGGAACCACTATCAGTAGGTGTATATTGGGAAGTATACTTCATTTTTTTCTTCACCACTCGCTCTCTTCGTTCGCTCATTCGAAAAAAATGAAGTACCTTCCCAATATACACCATTGGAGCACAAAATCAGAAATAAACCACCTAAAATATTTCAGATGGTTTATCATGAACGATGAACTTCAAACATGTTATGGAATTAAAAATTTTGATCAAAAAACCACTAACCGAAAGTTAAATAATTATTCGCTTAACAGTTTGCATGCACTGTCATCATTTCCTAGCCGACCCACGAGCGCTCGCGCTGACGTCGTGCGTCCGGTCTTGCGATATGACACCTCTACGCTACACATACCTAATGCACCGATTCCTGATTGTTTAACTAAATCGTTGAATGAAACTTGATACGAGTTCATTTTGGTGTAAGACGCAACATGATTATTCGAAAAGTGAATTATTATCGTCAATCATAAAATTAATAACAAATTCATAAAAAACATACCTGTGATTTTTTTCCCTTGAGATCTGGTATTTCACAAAAAACACAACATAACTACACTGATTGATAGATCATACATGGCGCTCTTAGATACCCGATTAGAATATGACGGCACCATGAAACTACAACGACCACAAGTGGTGGTTTCATGCCAGATTGGTCGTGCCGATACAAGTGATACTCTATTCAACCGCGTGTTATCCAGCAGCAACATAGTCAATAATCACATTTATGATAGTAAAAATGTCGGCACCATGAATCCTCGGTAATTCCATGATGGAACAGAGATTCATGCCTGATTGGTCGTACGGACAAGTTTGAATGCAATTTACCACAACTATGAGCATGGACGCGTTAACTCAAAAAGGTGTGTGGGAGCCGCGACGATCCCTTCAATACTGATGCAATGTATGAACAAGACCAGTAAATCGTAATTAATTAGTAACGCTTTTTGTTTCGGGTTCCGTATAATTGTTGTTAGGACAAAAGTTTATAAACATAATTCTACTAACTGGTTAATACGTTGGTGTAATGCTAAATACATTCAGTGAGGAACCTCATCATCTTCAATGATGCAGTAACAACCTTAATAAAAATCAAAATTATGATTATTTCGCATTACCATATAAATCCATATTAAGCATAACATTAGGAATCATATTTAAAATAGATTTTTTGCAAATAATACAATATAACTGTAAAAACAGAAATAAATGTCAATTAACTTAAAACAAATAAAAAACATATTTAAAATAATATTTGATAACTACTTATTAAATCTAATCAAACAGATAAAAGTCCGCTGTTTATTACGTAAAGATAGGAAGGAACCCTAATGCAATAATTAAAATAGATTTTTAAAATAAGTCATATCACTGTAATAAACAGAAATAAATATCAATTTACTTAGTAAGTAAGTAAGTAAACATTTATGCAGAATAAAAACTTAACCTATGAAACAATGGTATCAATACATTTACTTAAAACAAATAAAACTCATTTTAAAAAAATATCAAATAACTAATTATTAAATTTAATCAAACACAAAAAAGTCCGTTGTTTATTACGTAAAGATAGGAAGGAACCCTAATGCAAATGCAACACAAGCAGGTATTACTTTGAACAAACAAGTCACTACATTTTGCCAACGCTGCACTACCTTATCTGTAAGCTCGGTAATATGATTCAAGATTCAAGTATAGTCAACCACAATAAAAATGATTTTTACTTTCATAATTTGAACGTATTTCTAATTACTTAATTGTGTAATGGTTCAGAAGTTGTTTACTACAATAGAAGTCGCGGGTTCGATTCCGCACAGTACAAACATTCGTTTGCATGAACATGTCTGTTTGTATTGTTCTAGCTGTTTCCTATGTAAACAAATGATGTATTTGAAATATGTTTATCCTTTGTCTAGTGTCCCATAACACAAGCTTTAAGAAGTTTAGTTTATCACTAGACGCTGTTGTGTAGGTAGTGCAACTCTACACATGACATGTAATATCATTTAGGAATGGCTTAATGAACTATTACAAGGTTTTCGCCTTCCTCCGTTTTGCAGTGCCAGTTGCCACAAGTTTGGTTCAAAGTCAGTCAATTCAGAAAAAACTTTTTTTTTTTAATTTTCCTGCGTCTGGGAGTTAGTTTGTTGGACTTACCATACACGGATATTCAGTTTCTTACTTCTGGACCTTAACGCTTACAAATGGCATGTTCCCTGACGCATGTATACACAAATAATTTTACGTTATTAACAGCGAAAAATGGGAATTTTCTATCGTTCATTAATAACAGCGCAACATTTTTTCTTCTAAATAAACTCAAGTCAACTGTACATAAGTACGTACCTTTCAGCCGACCTAGTTAGTGAATTAATATTTTATTTTTCACGAAATGTATTGACAAACCGAAATTTTTGCTGACAGCTTACAATTTTAGACAGTGTTAGCTAACCTTTTATTGGAAAGACTTTATAGGTCGTTTTTGCGATCACTTCCTAGTAAAATTGGAGTTTTACAGTAAAAATGTTATGCTCCTCTTTGTCTGAGTTTGCAATATTTTTGAATAAATTAGGAGCTATAGATCAATGAAAACCATAACATCAGTGACAGTGAGTGATCATCAAGGACCATCAAGAAGTTATTCAACGTTATTAGTGCTACAGCAAGAAAATTCAGCAGAAATCAATCATGTTCGTAAGTTTTATCTTCAATTTACTATGTTAAAACGATAAAGATTTTATTTTACATGTTTGTTTTTATTCTTCATATGATAGGTCTGACATCGAATGCAACTCCGAGGTTGAAGTTAAACGCCGGGCAGTGCACAAGCACTCAGAGTCTGACGCCGAGCCCTCCAAACGCCGAGCACGGAAGGCCACTCCAGCACTTTGCGATTCTGACGCCGAGCCCTCCAAACGCCGAGCACGGAAGACCATCCCACCACTTAGCGACTCTGAAGACGAGTGTGCTAAAAAACGGTGAGATAACGACCTGCATCTCAGTATTGTGACAAACAGTGAAGATTCTTATAACCACTTATAACGCTTATGTTTATGAACGTGAATACTTAACATTTGAACCAATACTTTTGTTTTCATTTTCAGGAGCAACAAGACGGCTGGGGCCAAGAGGAAGGCGAAATTTATAAAAGAACTTTTTTACACGGACGACGAAGTAAATAAGCGGTAAGTTTTATGTAAAATCATAGCGAGGAACGTAATGACCAGATCTTTTCAAAACAAATCTTTTTTAAACCAAACATTAGAAAATATTGACTTTATAAATTATGAACTCTATGTACCTTATACCTTTATAGTTATGTACGTGATACATACCTTTTTTTTCTCCTGATTACGTCAAAGCAAAGGAGGGTTATGATTGTTTGGTACCTAGCAAACTTATTAATTAAATAATCCACGAAGCATAGTAAGTAATAGTTTCTCATCTAACTTAATCATTTCAGTTCCAGTAAAGCGGCTAAAAGACCTACGAAGCGCAAGCCAGCTGAAGGCAGCGTACCGAAGCGAGCTCGGTCTGATGGATGGTGTCTGGACTTAGACGACGAGCCGGAGATCGTCGTCAACCGCACGCGCGCCGCGCCTTCCCTGCAATCCGTGCTCACGCGCCGCGTGGCGGATGGTAACCTACGTCATACCGCTGACCTATCCGGCGATCTGTTCGTGGAGCTCCGACTCTATAACTCAGCGGACATCAAGTCGATACCGGCGAGAGATCGCTGGCAGAAGGCGGTATTATCGCTTAAATATAGAACCGATTCTGACGCTGAACAGCTGGACTTGCTGCGCAAGTTTGTCAAGCGAGCACGCGCGGATTTTACCGACGAAGGACGGTTTTTTGTCGATAACAAAAAATAAGTTATCATCCTAAACATTAAGAAATAAGAGTCCAATCTATTTTAGTTAAATTTAAATCAATCTTTTCTTTTACATCAAGTAACAATGTCAAACAGATCGATATATTGTTCCGTTTGTAATATTTCTGTTAAAAGCAAAGCGTTTTCCGCTCATCTTAAGAGTACAATACATAAAAATAACTCTGCTATTGAAGAAAGCGATGGTATTGAGAAAATAGGTAGTGCTTTCCGCAGTCGCATCGCAGCGTACAGGTTGTGTGGTGATGCGGGGAGCGCCGTGCAGGCGCCGGCCTCGTTCATGCGCAGCTTGCGCGCGCGCGCCGCTCAGCTGCTACGAGCGCGCCAGTTAACTTATGATAGCATTAAAGTTAACTTTGAATTATTCGCTGAATTTCTTTTAAGATCGAATGATTCTAACAAGTCCGAAATAAAGTCATTTGCTACGGAAAACATTGTAATAAATAATAGTTTTGATTTTGAAGAAGTTTTCTCTCAAGTTATCAACGTGATTACTTCTAAAGTAGACGAGTTTGAAGAACGAGATAGCGGTTGGTTATTTTTACGTAATTGTTACTTAGAAATTAACATTAATAAGTACAATCCTCTGAGAGCATCTAGATTCATTGATTTGCCAAAAGCATTGAAACTCAAACGCGCATGTGTTAACATTCAAAATAAAGATGAGTTCTGTTTTTTATGGAGCATAATGGCAGCTTTATTTCCTGCAGACAGCAACGGGCATCGAACATCTTCTTATCCTCATTTTAAGAGCGTGCTCAATGTAAATAAAATGTCGTTTCCGGTTAAGTTTCCCGACATAAAAAGATTTGAGAAAAATAATCCTAATATAAGCGTTAATGTATATGGACTCAAAAACAAAACAAATGTTGTTGGACCATTGTACCGCACGTTGAGTAAAAAAAGCAATCACATAAACTTATTGTACATAGAAAGAGGTAATCTTTCACATTATTGTTTGATTAAAAACCTAAGCCGCTTAATAAGGTCGCAAGTAACAAAACATCATGGTCAAATATTTTTTTGTGACGACTGCATGATATTTTTTCAAAACGAACGTAAATTAAACGCTCATGTGTGCGGTGGGGTTGCGACTATTTTGCCAAAGTCGGGTACATTTATTCAATTTAAGAACTATGAGAAAATGCAAGACATGCCTTTTGTAATTTATGCTGACTTTGAATCTTTATTGCAGCCCAGTCCTAACGAACCCAGTTCCAGTTCAACGAAACTGTTTCAAAAACATGTACCGGCTGCGTTTGCGTATTATGTTGTTTGTTCTTATAATAGTTCTTTAAATCGATACGTAACTTATCGCGGTGAAGATTGTGTTGAAGTTTTCATAAATAACCTAAAAAAGGATGTATCTCAAATTTTACAAATTTATAAAAATACAATTCCTATGAAAAAACTAACCACACAAGAAGTTTGCGCATTCAAGGAATCAAAAGTATGTTATTTATGCAGTCAATTATTATTCGATGATAAAGTTCGGGACCACTGCCACTTGACAGGCAACTATCGCGGTGCAGCTCATTCTTACTGTAATCTTAACTATCGTTTACCACAATTTGTTCCTGTCTTTTTTCATAACTTGTCTGGCTACGACAGTCATTTATTTATAAGTCAACTGGGACAAACATCAGGACCAATAAAAGTTATAGCTAAAAACAAAGAAAATTACATATCATTCACTAAGTTTTTTACAACACATGACAATAAACATATGGCGGTTCGTTTCGTTGACTCTTTTAAATTTTTGGGAACAAGCCTAGAAAAACTTGTATCGAATCTAGATAAGAAAGATTTTATTCATTTGCTTAATTTTTTCCCAGAATCTGAGAGGTTCGAATTGTTAAGACGGAAAGGCGTGTATCCGTATGAATACATGTCTACCTGGGACTCGTACAAAGAGAAAAAATTGCCTCCACAGCAATGCTTCTATTCGAGCCTTAGTGACACTACTGTTTCAGAATCTGACTATAGCCATGCTAAACAGGTCTGGAATGAGTTCAATTTAAAAACTTTGGGTGAATACACAGATTTATATTTGAAATCTGACGTTTTGTTACTAGCAGATGTATTTGAAAAGTTTCGTTGCACTTGTAAAACAAATTACAAGTTAGATCCTTCATTTTATCTGACAGCTCCTAGTTTGAGTTTTGACGCAATGCTCCTTAAAACGAATGTAAAACTTCAGCTAATTGATGACTTAGAAATAATTCGATTAATACAGAAAGGTATTCGCGGGGGAGTATGTTTATGTTCTACGAGGTATGCGAAAGCAAACAATAAATACTTAACAAATTATGAAACGTCATACCCCGATAACTTTTTATTTTACATAGACTGTAATAATTTGTACGGCTATGCGATGTGTTCTTATTTACCTCATTCGGATTTTAGATTATTGAATGTTTCAGATATTGATCAAATTGAAATCCTTGAAACACCCGATGATTCCGAAGAAGGGTTTATTTTAGAAGTTGATTTAGAATATCCCGAGAATTTACATGACCTGCATAATGAATTACCATTTTGCCCACAAAAATTTTCACCACCAGGATCTAAAACTCCAAAATTAATACCGAACTTATATGACAAATTTAACTACGTTATCCATTATGCGCATTTGAAAACGTGTTTATCACATGGTTTGAAGCTCACAAAGATTCATAGAGTAATTAAATTCAGACAAAGCCCTTATTTAAAACAATACATTGATTTGAATACAGAGTTACGAAAAAAGGCAAAGTCAAGTTTCGAACAGGATTTTTTTAAGTTATTAAATAATAGCATTTTCGGCAAAACTTTAGAGGACACCGAAAAAAGGCTTGATGTAAAACTAGTCAATCAGTGGGTTGATACAAAAAATAGAACGAAAAAAATGGTCACTGCAGAACAACTAATAGCGAGGCCTAATTACCATAGTTCTACCATTTTTTCAGAAAATTTTGTGGCAGTTCAGTTGAAGCCAGAATCAGTTGTACTTGACAAACCTATTTATATTGGATTTACGGTTTTAGAAATTTCCAAAAGCCACATGTATAATTTCCATTATTCTGTAATGAAACCATTTTATGGTCGTAATTTAAACCTTTGTTACACAGATACAGATAGTTTTTTGTACTCGGTGAAAACTAGTGATATATATAAAGATCTGAGACACAATTTTCAAGGATATTTTGATACAAGTAACTATGAAGAAAATAATACGTACGGTATTAAACGCGAAAATAAAAAAATACCTGGATTGTTCAAAGATGAACTTGGCGGACATCTTATTACAGAATTTGTTGGTTTAAGATCAAAATTATACTGTATCAAAACTGAAACCAAAGAAATTAAGAAAGCTAAAGGTATTAAAAAACCTGTAGTCAACAAACTGTTTTTCAAAGACTATCATAAAGCTTTGTTGGAAAAGGAAATAATTCGCAAAAGAAACATTGTTTTCAAATCTATCAAACACCAAATATTCACTCAGTGTGTTGATAAAGTAGCCTTATCATCTAATGATGATAAACGTATCTTATTAAGAAACAATATAGACACATTAGCATGGGGACATAAATCTAGTACCTTTTAATTTAGCTACAATAGATTGGACTAGTTAAGTCAAGTATCTAGTTTTAAGTTTGTTGTTATGTTAGATTTAGACCACGTAAGATTGTATGTTAAGAATAATTGTGTTTAGTTGTTTAATAAATATTTCACCAATTTTTTTGTTTCATTGCTGAACTCAAACCCAGGTTTGAATTGCCTACTTAATTAGTTCATAGCTACTGCTCAAAAACCTATACAACATAAGTAGTGCACACGTGATGATTTCTGCAAGTTTCAACCTGTTATGATTACCTAAGACTACGAGGGTTGTCAGTTACATATTATGAAAGTTAAAAAAATATTTTTGATAATGTTGTTTTAGTTTCAATACGTTAATTACAGCTCATACTTGCCAAAACTTGTTTTATGAACATCATCAAACTATCACAGTGCGTATCGAGCTGTGATATAAGAGAGTCAATTATAATATAGTAGGTCACCTAACAACAGGATGATTGTTACTATAAATTATAATTCGAACCCAAACTAACTGCAAGACGATAAGATTTTATAATCAACTTTAAAAAGGAGTAGGATTTAATACATTACAGATAAAATCATACATTGTAAAATGTGGATTGACAGCCCTGCATGTTCCATTTAAAAGTGTTTAGCTTGTAAAATTTTAAAACTATGCAAAACTATTTTAGTGAGGTGTTGGTCATGTCATTCTTTTAGTTTCTGAGCTCGAGTGAAGTGGTGTGCTATTTACTTATCTGTAAGTATACTATTTTTTAGAAAATTGTTTGAAAGTTACATTTGTACAAATGATTGATAATATGTATTACTGTTTTTTGTTACAGAAAATGTCTGAATCCGACATCATGTTCAGTCAGTTCGCACAAGATCCCTTCTCAACTGCTAGTGCGTTTCGGCAAGCTTGTCCTGAACTTTATCGGTCTAGCCCTGCACCCAAAGAGAGGCAAGCGAAGCGGAAGAATCATAAATGCAAGAAGAACCGACTGCGCAGAACCTCCTACGTGATTAATAATGAGCATCAGCGAGGAATACGCCTTATTAAAATAAAAGTGATAGATATAAGCGGTGAATCTCTCAACAAATCGGACATTGAATGTGATGAAGATAATGTAGTGTTAAGTGCACAATATATTGTGAAAGAACCGTTGGATGACATAATGGACGAAACAGAAACAGTGATTAAAAAAATAAGTAGGAAAATTAGTGATAATAATAATTATTAGCTTTAAACTTTATTTTAGATATAAGACTAGTTTTAACCTGTACACTTGTATAAATATCAGAAATATTATTAAAATAAATACGTCATGTGAAAAACTGTGTTTGTTATTTTTTACTTATTATTTAAATTCGTTAGGTAGGTAGAATTAAATAAAACTATGCATTGATCATATTTAATGTTATGTATATTCACAATTACTTAATCAATAAATTATTTAGTAAAAACAGTCAAGTCAAATAATGAGTATCCATTCAAAAAACACCATTTTTTAATACACAAAGCACTTCTTAAAGCACATTTATTTTTGTGAACCAAGCAATTAAACATATTAGTTTTGTACAGGTCATTTAAACTATTAAGATTAGGTATACCTGTATAACTTATATCTACAATATTATCATGACCACACAACTCTGCCACCCATTTAATCTTTTCTTCACCTTTTACAATAATTTTCATGTCTTTCAGAAGAGGCTTGATAGTTCTATGAAATTCTTGAAAATCGATGTACCCTTCACTCCATTGGTAACCTCTGTTTCTTTCTATCCATTTAACATGTCGTTTCTCTTCCTCAGTTAATTTAGTAAATGGATATGGAGGTTTGATTAAGAATGTTTGAGTAAACTCCAGAGTTGCTATAACGAATTCTTTTACTAAAAATTCATTTTTACGGTTTTTGAATCCTTGCAAATCCACAATCACTGTATCGTTATTCATGATAATTTCTTCACAATATTGCTCAAAGGTTTATACTCAAATACACAATCGTTCAAAATTAGACAGTATGCAGCTGTCTGATCTGGTATTTCTTGATCTGTTTCAATTTCAACTCTTACGTCTATCGATCCTTTTAACGTCTCGTGTTGGCGTGAACAGTCGATTACAAACATAGGAGCAATGTCTCTGAATTCTTTCATGCTCATCAACGGCTCTGGTCGGCGTCCGTAGTAAGACTGTTGGAATCTAGCGTACTGCTCATATAATAAACTAAATTTATCTTCTGAAAAGTTGATGTTTAAACCTTCATAAGGATAATACGATGAATTCAAAAATACTTTAACATCACGCACGTGACAGTGGTCAAATTCAGCCATTGAAAGGGCAGCGTTATGTTTACGGTTGGTTTGCATTGCAATAACAACGAACCGTGGTTTTTCGATTTGTGATGAAGTTTTTATCGACCAAGTATGCTTACGTGTCTTAGGTAGTAGTGGATATTCGTATAGATCCCAATTACGATACGCGAGTTGAATAGCTCGATCTTTCTCTAAATGTTTTAGCAAATTAATTCTTTCCCGATCAGACACTTTGATGTGTGGAACTCGCCAAACAATTTTATTAATTACAATATCGTCGACAACTTCTCCTGCATTTAATTTGATAGAATTGAGATTCGTATTGCTCCTAAGCAACACCAACTCATGTTTACAGTTTATAATAATTTTTTCATAATCTTCAGCGAATCCTAAAATTTTGTTCAACGGTATGGATGCTGAAAATGCTCCACTATCAGTGTTATTCGATCCTGTAGTTGACCACCCCCAAACTCGACCACACTTGGATTCATCACCATTTAAAGATAGGTAAGATTTGATAGTTGAAGTAACACCAGCATTTTTAATTTTATCTATTTCTACTCCGTTCAATTCATATCTTATATCTTGAAACAGAAATAGTATTGGATTATTAACGAAATGAACATTTGTTATTTTTGCTTTAGTGGTACTGTTAAACACATTCACTTTTCCCTCTATGTATAAACTACTTAGTGATGGCAGTACATACAAATCTTGTTGGTTGATAGGAATTCGTATTTCATCATTTTTGTTGAAACTTGACACATATGGTTTGTATGAATGATACTCAAAACTTTCAATACTGGTATCGTATGAAGCTTGTTGTGATATATTTAAAATATTCATTTTATCAAGCCTACTAATTTAAGAAACTCCTTATTACTTTTAGTAAGCTTATTCTTTAGCTGAATCGGTGTGTCTTTGCGGGATGTTTTTTTAGAACTGAATTGAACACACGATGTAGACGGGTTTTTATGGAAATTTAACATTTTTTTCTGAAATGTAAATAAAGTTGTACTTCTTCACCTCGTAAGTTTATCTCTTTATTTTCAGCGTCCAACAACCTTATATTAATAGCGCTAATAGAACTTTGGTTTACCGGAAAGTAAATTAAATTTTTAGGTATTTCAATTATACGATAACCGGGTGGTACATTAGGCACGAATTCGTAAATAATATGACTTCCTTTTCCGTTTACAAAAGAACCACTGACAACATCGCATTCGATCCTTACGATGGTTGTTGATAGAATGTTGACAGGATATTGTGAATCAGTTCTTATATTTGCGTTTATTGTTTGTTGACCGAAACCTAAAATTTGTCCCAATGATTCAGCTTTATCAAAATAAATATTCTTGGAGCAGAAAATATTCGTTTTTAATGTATTGTTATTGCATGTTAATGTTAACACGGTATGTTTAATATTACTTTTCAAATAATCGCAAATATCTTGAAGCTCATAAGACCCTTCAGGAATTTTGATGACTTCATTTTCCCCATAATAAAACTTATTGTTCCTTTCATCTATATTGGGAATAGAATTGAAGGTTGAAAATGACAAAAGTCCGCATTCGTAATCTCCTCGAAGTTCCAACGTAGGGGAATAGTTTGTGCTCAAGGAGGCTCCGCTTCCAGTTATAGATACAGTAAAAGACATGTTTGAACTGATACTTTTATTTATTTCACACAGTATTTAAATGTTTTTCCAATAATTCCTCAGAAATTTTAAACATAAATGACCGCAGTTTGTAGTGCCAAAGGTTTGCTGTCGGTCAAAGTTATAGTTTATAGATAAGTTACTCATGTATTTAACAAATTCTAGAGGAGGCTTCAAATTGCCAAAACTATCATAATACTCTACGTAATTATTGTGCTTCACGAAGGCCACCCAATGCGTGCCGGGGTTTTTATTGCTGTCTAAATTCAATATTCCACATTCTATATTTTTGGGTTTCAAAGGTAATGTATCTCTCATGAAGACTCCACGAAAATAGGGAATATCATAGGCATGTTCTAATATATCTATGTTGGTGAGAGCACGTTTGGGTAGCCGCTTAATTAGTTTTTTGATGGGTTTAGATATAAACCAGTGCCAGTTTTATGAGGTTTAATATATAACCCTTTCCCGATAGAAACAGCTTCCATCATTCGGTTGTGTCTTTCAGATTCCTGAAGACTTTTTTGTGCAGCTTTGGAATCGTTAACAGCTTTAGCTATACCAGCTGCCCCTCCAGCTAGTGAACCTAAAGCTGATAACCCTGCGAATATAGGAATAAGTGGTAAAAGCCCTCCGCACTTTGGAAGAGGAATGCAACGCGGCAAACGTATTCCTTTTTTATTACTAAATAATTTTTTTGCAGCTGCATAGGCATATTTAATGGCAGTGTGACTGTCTTTGGATTTGATTTTTTTTAACCGTGATTTAATTTTCCTAACACCCTTTTTGAATGACTTCATACCACTACCAGCCCTAATTTTTGCGTTCATCGCTTTTTTCACAACCCATGATGCAAGTTTTTCTCCTTTTCCGGCATCTTTCGAGTTCAACCTTCTCTTTGCCATATTCAACAGTTTTAAGTCAGCTATCTGTCGAGCACGCGAATCTTTGTTAATATAGGCAATGTCGTGGTGCATGCAAGCTTCATCCAATTTGTTCACCCCTCGATCACCTCTAATTAATCGTTTCTGAAGTTTCGTTCCGGGCCCACAAAATTGATACCCAGGTAAATGTAGTTCAAACGGTAAACGATCTATCAAGTTATTAATTATACCACTGCCTTTCTTCATCGATAGGCAAAAAGTGAGATGATAGCACAAATTATTTTATTTATATACTATGAAACTAAATCACTTTTTTTAACCCAACTGTTGTCTTCATCACTCAAGCCTAGCCATTTTACATAAATTTTGTTTCCTTTTTTCTTAATAATTTTCTCAATAAGGTAAATTTCCGGCACCTTGGTTTTCTGTAATTCGTATCCATAAAAAGAACCTAGAATATTTTGTTTGTGTTTGTCTTGTATTTGATACGTTGGGGGACTAGTTTGATTATCTTTTACTATGAGAAATATTTCGGTTGACCAATTAGGAGTGTAACCCTTGTAAAAATCTCCTTTGTGTTTACTTATACGTACACAATCACCAACTTGAAAAGTTTTTCCTCGTCGTATCTTTGACTGTTGGGATTTGATTATATTAGACTTTACTAGAATCTCATTCGATTGATTTACATCGATTGGTTTAAATTTAGTTATGCGATGTAAAGTACTGTTATAATTCTCCACAGTGATGTCTAAATTATTTTGAAACCATTGATAGTTTCCATATAGACTGAAAATTTTGTAAAGGTGAGATTTAAGAGTTCTTATCACACGTTCTACTATGGAGGCTTTCTTTACAGAGTACGTAGAATAATGATTTATTTTATGCCTTTTCATCAACTGCTTAAAATAATCATTATAAAACTCTGTACCCAGGTCAGTTTGTAAATTTTTAGGCTTTCTTCTTGTCTCTGATAGTATACTGCACATTGCGTCCGTTACACACTTTTTTGATTTTGACTTCAACGGTTTAACCCAAACGTATTTCGATAAAGTATCAATAACTACAAGAACATACTTGTGTCCGTTATTATACGACGAATATTTTTGAAAATCCATGAGGTCAGCTTGCCATAAATCATCCATTCCTTTGATAATCGTATGCCGACGACAAAAATTCCTTCTCGCTGCTTTGTGCAACTCATGAACTAAATCTTCTTTACTCATTTTGAGTAGGTTTTGGTGAAATCATGAGATCAACTTCTTTTTTAGTGTAATACAATGTATTCAAATTTTCAACAGTCAGTTTTTCTAGATTATTTAGGTATTTTTTAACATTACTTTGAACTGTTTTTATTTCTTGTTTTAGTTCGTGAATACATTTATCAACGTATTCTTTACTTACAGCTTCATCGTCCTTCTCGGGAAGTGACAGTCCTTTCAATTTCGATAATTTTAAATCAAAATCTCCTGCTTCGGACCTTATTAATGCATCTGTAATAATATCAGCATTTAAAGATTGTCGTAAACGCTTATGAACGTGATGACCGAATTTGTCTACATTCATTATCGTCTTGTCGGCTTCTCTAGTGCAATGGTACTGCCCGGTCCACCAGATGGAAGCTTTATATATTTCTTGTATTTGATAATGCCAGCTTCATGCAATTCTTCGATTATTGCATAAATTTCATTTCTTACTCCTGTGTTACCAGCTGTCCATGAAGCCAGTAAAAGTTGTAATCTTTCCACTAACTCATTAGGATCGTTCCAGTAAATCAAATCAGTATCATTCTTAACTTCTTTTAATATATTTACCCCTTCTCCTTGCGGAAGACTTTCAACACTACTGGTATGATTTCTTGAGAACTTGAATAACGGTTTAATAATATTCATGTATTTAAAACCTTTATTACTGTTTATGGGTTTAGAAGGATTGCAATGACGTTTGTGTGCATTAGTATCAATAAGTAATAATCTGTAATTTTGCAAGTCCTCGTCTGTAACGTTTTCTAAATTTGGTACCTTTTTGTACAGTAATTCTTGAAGCCCTATGGTTTTTTTCAGGCTACGGTTTCCAATTTTCAATATTCTGTCGTCGTCATAAACACGAGTTTTGCCAAGCCATAATTTTCCTCGCTCATGTTTAACACCATAAGGTATATCTTTCATTACTTCAGATGACACGGACCAAGATAGAGAATCGTTAGCAATACTTGGTGATGACTGGAGAGATTTAAATGAGTTCTCATTAACATCATGATCCTCTGATGGGGATGTAGTAAGAGTCTTGTTAGAAGGCATAAAAATCTCATGATCTGTGATTTCCCCATCAGAGACAGGTTCTTCAACATTTTCGGAAGAGGTACTTGATGACTCGCTCTCGCAATATTTGGTTCTTTTCATTAAATGGTTCACTGGCGTTGATTCTTCATGTTTATATTGTTTATTGTCATCTTTTTTACTTGACATTTGGTTTAGGGGGTTGATAATGGGTTTGAATAATGTTTCGAGGGCTATGTCATTTGTTCTTTTGTAATCTTTCATAATATCCACCTTTCTTTTCACAGCTGCAGCAGACTTTACAATTTGTTCTTTGAGATTTCGTTCCATCGTTAAAGACTCCACACTGACTGACAATCTTAATCAAACTGAAACATCAGTAACCTAGCAACTATTTAAAAAGATTAGTCTACTTCTATGAATGTATCGAAGTTCAGCCGGTAACATCCTTTGTTTCGTTCACAGTCCTTATTTATAACTAAATAGTTGAAAGGTTTTCTCCAAACAGTGGAGCACATTTCACGAAACTTACACCATGACATATCAGAGCCTACATGTTCATCATAAACGTGTTTAAGGTTTACATCATCTTGCTTAAATAATATGATAAGATTAGAATTGTCTCTCACTAATTGTTTGGGTATTTTGGTGTAAGTTTGATTGATATAAAAACAGTCAATATTTCTATGGCGACCCATTGCAAAGTAATCTCGTATATTATTCTGATTTTCACAAGCAACGTCGTCGAATATGATAATTGAGTTTGGTAATGCTTCGTGCGGACTCAAGACCGCATTATTATCATTGTATTTGTAATAAGATATGTCTGCCACCTCATTCAACACGTTCTCCAGGAAGATGTATTTTGGTTGATATAATGATTTCGAGTAGACATAAAGGTTACAAAAACGTGGACCGTCCTGGTGTAGTAATAAACTCAGGACCAAGTTTGTCTTTCCGCAGTTGGAAGGACCACAAACGATGCTGCGTATTGTGTTTGGTAGTAAAGGACCATGTCGCTTAGTTTCTGTTGATGACGTAGAAGGACAGATGCATTCCAATTGCAATGAATCTTTTTGCTTCAGGAACTTCATTTTTGTTGAATAAATTTGTCTGGCAAGTTCCACGGGTTTCATAAAAATGACTACTTTTAATGTTGTCACAAGTTATAAACCATTTAAAACGGTTTCATGAATGCTTTATGCTCTTTTCATCAGATTAGACACTACAGGATTGAAATTTCAGAACAAAATCGATACGTTTTTACTAATTAATGGTGTATATTGGGAAGGTACTTCAATTTCAGAACAAAATCGATACGTTTTTACTAATTAATGGTGTATATTGGGAAGGTACTTCATTTTTTTCGAATGAGCGAACGAAGAGAGCGAGTGGTGAAGAAAAAAATGAAGTATACTTCCCAATATACACCTACTACTATCGATTTAAATGGCAGTATTAGGAGGTTTAAAGACGATTCCCTCTGTATTTTCCTGATCGTGGAAAAAAATACTATAGAGGACATTCGCGGTGTTTTAGGGAACCATTTAAAGGTGCAATTTTGAGCTGTCTGTTTAACACATCTGTCTTTTTCAGACACTGCTTGTACACCATACACAGTTTGAACAATTGAAATCAGTTCATGTAACTCAATTTTGAACATTAGAAAGGAATGACAGGAAGTAATCCTATTAGGTAGGGTTCTTATTTTTTTTTTGTGTTTCACCCTCGACTATAAAACGACTGAACAAAATGATAAATAAAAAAACATCACCTTTACCAACCGATTCATTTGAATCTTCCGCCAATAAGCAGTATTATTTTGTTCTACGAGTATTTTGCACTATATCGGTAATAATGGCGAAAAAGCAGACTATGCCCTATTTCGCAAACAAAAGTCGATCATTTAAAAATGCACCTATTTTCAAGCGACTAGTGCTATTGTCTTCAAACACCTTGTTAGATGAGTGTGTATGTCACATACTTTTTGTTATAAATACCTAACTGATTGTTAACAGTAGTACCAGTTTACGAAAATGGCAACGGAAGACAGACATACTCGGAATGGCGTCTAAAGTAGTCGTGTTGTTGGTGCTCGTGACATTGAGTCATGCGTACAAAGTTCCACCTGCAAAGCTGGAAGCTATTCATCCTAAGGGGCTAAGAGTTTCAGTTCCAGGTAAAAAATGATTTTAATTCCATTCATAAATTTAATAAAAGTAAGTTCTTCAATATGTAGTTGTTACGACGATTGTGATAAATAAATAAATAATTTTTTTTCGGTAAATGGCATTTTTTACCCACGTATCTTTGAAAAAATCACAAATACACCAAGTAATAAAGAAACAATTAGAAACAACTATCTGGAAAAACTGGATCTGAAGAAGTTCCATAAATTACAATAATCATAAAAAAATATTGAAGTTCTTTTGAGTTATAATTAATGGACTTTAACAGGTAACTTAATGCCGTACAAGGAAAACTACGACTCACAGTGTATGGGAAATCATTCTTGCTAAGTAGTTTGTATTCGATACATATGAATAGACCTTAGTTTAATTAGCGTACAAATCGAACTATGACTATACTTGCAACTACATACTTACATCCAAAAATATGTCTTTTCCTGTGACTGTTAAGCGCTTTTTATACTAGCGAATTGTCCGCGCAATATTATCTTCTATATATTTATTCTGTGTACATAGATCCACTGGTAGCAAGCCTTCCCTAATGTGCGCCGTTGGGCCTTATACTGAGCTAGATGCATAACACGTCAAGTGCCAAAGTATTTCAAAACTGTTGGTCAAGGAAACCTAAAGTGACAACGGTCAGTAGTCGCCATCCGGAAAATCAGATAGGACGTCGGGGCGCCGCTAGCAAGAAAGACCCCGAATCTCAAGCCAGCGATGCAGTCGTGCGGCATGGCGAGGCTAATGCCTGCAAAAACCGTGCTGCTAAAAAATGGTATAACTAACAATAATATTATAATAAAAATACGTCGATAGGTTACTTGTGCCAAAAAAGTGGCTCCAGAAAACAGGACTTCGACCACCTGAGCAAAGCATTAACAGTTTGAGACAATACGGTGCAACATGTATCTGTCTCGTTTACGCTCTAGTAAATAATTGTGCTATCTTGTACACACGGTCAAATTACAGGTACGTACGCCAGGGGACAATTTTTAAGTTCGCGTCAGTACTGGCATAACCTATCTAAGTCTATATTATTGTAATATCATAAATAACTAAATCTCGTTTTCAGATGACGGTTTCACTCTAGTCGCCTTCCATGGTACCCTGAACAAGAAGCTGGTAACACCAGAAAGTGGCCAATGGGCAATAGACATCCCTAAGCCGAAGAATGGGCAGTGGGTGTTCTGGGACCGTGAAGCTCAGCTCAAGCTGGGAGACACGATCTACTTCTGGACTCACGCCATCAAGGACGGTTTGGGATACATGCAACGTGGTGGTAAATGGACCGTTACTGGTGAGCTCTCCAAAAATTCCTAATATGTTAGGACATGCCACCTATTGATCTTGATCTTGGGCACCAAGATCACAGGTGCAATACCCAGGGCAAACATTGTTTAAATACATAAAAAAGAAGTGCTGTATAACACTGTGAAAATTGACAGATAGCCTAAAAGTTATGAAATTCCTTGGGTACTTTTTTATTTAGTCTTACCCCCTTATTCATAAAAATTTAAACAGCTCTTATAGAACACGATAACTATTGTATCGCTTTGTCACTGTCATTCTTGTTGCTGCCGCCATTTGCGAGTAAGTGACAGAACACGTCAATAGCTTAAACAGTGCGTTAGCGTTGCGTTCGTTTTTATGAATAAGGGGGTTATTCTGTAAATCCAGTTTAGCTCTACATTATCTAATTTCAACTCTTTTTTTTTCAGAATTCGTGAATGAAAAAGGTGAAAAACTTGACGTGCCACTGGTAGAAAATGAAAAAGATTAAAATAAACTAGCTAACAGCAGAAATGCCATGAATTGTTTGGCGTTAAATAACAAATGAAAAACCAAGTTGCTTAACTTAGATACAACTACTTAATTAATAGTTAATTTTCAACGGACTGTCAATAAATTAATCTTATCAAGGGGTCTGTTGTTTTTTCTATTATGTACGGAACGCAGTAACTGTGGTAGTCTACGTAATAATATGGGACTTCCAAGACACCGTTTTTTTTAATTCCAACTATGTTGTATGTTAAACATTGCATTATGGAATCCTGTTTTAATTTAATCTTGAAGATCTGAATATAAATAGCATGTCTAAGAAGGTTTGAAAACATTCCAACATTCCCCTTATTTTAGATTAATGTGCACATTAGGAAGACTCAAGCTGTATTTATTCTTACTTGGTTAGTTTTTAGGGCTCCGCAACCGTGCGTACGTATTAATTTACATGAATGTTAATATTATAATGGTAAAACGTCAATAAAAATATAGCCGACTGATTGTTGGAATATACTTCCGCACAGGATGACAGCTAGCCAGAAAAATATCAAAATGATAATCCCATTCAAAAACGTAAGAACTAAAAGTACAAGGCTTGCAACGCCACGGGTTAGAGAATTTCTACTCCCATAAACCCTCACTCTCACAAAAACACAAGTTACACAGCATCACTTACTAGCAGGACACACTATAACATACTAAACATAGTTTGCAATTGCCAAGTATAGTAGGTATAGTAGTAGCCAATTAAGAATCCGCTATTGGCTATAAGTTGTTCTATAAAGATTGTATTTCACTTTACGTTGAGAGCGTCGTGGCCTAGTGATAAACCCCCTTATTCATAAAAACTAACGCAACGCTAACGCATTGTTTAAGCTATTGACGTGTTCTGTCACTTACTCGCAAATGGCGGCAGCAACAAGAATGACAGTGACAAAGCGATACAAAAGTTATCGTGTTCTATAAGAGCTGTTTAAGTTTTTATGAATAAGGGGGAAAGACTCTGGCTCGGAACCCGGTGGTCCCGAGATCAAATCTGGCCGGAACACAGCTACTTTGTGTTCATTTAACAAAATTGCGGCTAACTCTCCGGTGATGGAAAACACCGATATAATAACGGCGGTAGGCTCGCCCCTTACCACGTTGGGTTCAAATTCCCTCGGCGAAATGTGGGCTGCTGAATGTTCCGTTCACCATGACGGCAACAATCAGTGTGCCTCTGACTAACCCATTAGGGATATGGTCGTGAGGGTATGTTATGTTATGTTATGTATTTCACTTTACTACTAAAAAAATGATAAAAATAACTGAAACCGGTTAAATTATTAAATTTTATGAAAACCATTAAAAATCTTCAAATCATGGACTGATTGAATCTTTCGCCAATACTATTTCTTCTATTTATAAGTAATTTGTCACTAATGTTACCAGTAAAAGTATCTCATTTTATACAACTTTACAGTGTAGCCAAAAAGCCTTTAAAAATCGCCATCGGGGTGAATAAAACAGTGGTTATCGAAACACTCAGCTGGCTTGGCTTGGATGGCTTAGTGAAAAGAACAAGAATGAAACTATTCACCAAATGGGGGAAAAATCCTTTTTGGTTTTACGGTGAAATTGCATAAAATGAGATACACCTATTGGTAACCTGAGTGTCGATTTTATGGCTGACAAGCTGACTTGGAAAAAAAATACTTTATTTACCTTATTACGGAACCTAATCTCTTACGCAAGAGTCGTACTCTTGAACTTGCACTTAAGTTTATGTCCCAGTCTTGCCATTTTCCTCAAACACGTGTTGGATGAGTTTGTTTGTCGCAGATGTGTATAAATACCTTCGATATTGATAATACCACGACCAGTTTACAAGGAACGCTAACGTTGGACGGACATATTCGTAATGGCGTCTAAAGTAGTCATTTTGCTGGCGTTCGTGGCCTTGTGCTATGCGTACGATGTTCCACCGGCTAAGCTGGAAGCTCTTCACCCTAAGGGGCTTAGAGTTTCAATTCCAGGTAATATTCATTCTATTGTTTATAGTTCTTATGTTTATTTTCTATAATATGTATGTTTAAAGTGTCCTTTGCCCACTAGTGGGACAGTATAGGTTGAATTTAAAACAAAATATGTTGATATAATATGATAAAGAAAAAAAAATTAAAACAACAGTCCGAAAACAAGATGCAAAACTGGATACCAATATAAGCTCACATATCTTATTAATGAATTTAATAGACAACTTAAACACAAGGACTCACAGAGTGTGGGAAATAATTCTTGTCATTTTTTATTCATTTTTTGCGATCGTACCTCAGTTCAATGAGAGTGCAAATTCACTACAATTTAAAACCAGAATTTACATATTCTTTTTTGTAACTAGGTTTCCTATTAATTAGCCATCAAGATCATTCCTTCCATCCTCTTCGAGAAAGTTTAAAAACTATACTAAGTTTTGAAGTAGTTTGACCACTTTGAATAGCCAAAAATAGTGGTTACCCTGATTGTAGACTACAAGGCGCTATCATTTGCGTTTTAATCTTTTTAACAGGTGAGGTACCGACGTACGAGTAGTTCAAGTCATATTAAAAAAATATTTATTTCTTGTTTTCAGATGATGGGTTCACCCTAGTTGCCTTCCATGGTAACCTCAACCAAGAGATGGAAGGGCTGGAAGCTGGTCAATGGGCGAGAGACATTCCTTCGGCGAAGAATGGGCAGTGGACGTTCAAGGATCGCAATGCCAAGCTCAAGCTTGGAGACAAGATCTATTTCTGGACTTACGCCATCAAGGGGGGGTTGGGGTACAGGCAAGCTGATGGGGAATGGACTGTCACTGGTGAGTTATCAAATATAATTCGTTAAGTATATGTCTGAGCTCACTTCTATGAGCTCAGTTGGTAGCAGATTCCCGCTTAGGAGGGCAAACATGACTATAAAAATAAATAAACGGCCTATATACATCCCACTGCTGGGCACAGGCCTCACCTCTACTATGAAGTAGAAGAACTCCAACACGCGGGCTTAGTACGGATTGTTGGAGGGATGTAAGGCTAGTGAGCAACCTTAATGTCAGATGTTATCAAGCCACCCTAAGGCCTCTGACTTAGCTTAACGACTGACATCTAGCGACGTCAACCGGAACCAACTGCTTAACGTGCTATACACATCACTAAATTTCGGTCGGGGTAGTCACCCATACGATTTCCGACCCGGCGTGTGATGCTTTACAACAGCGATGTACGGGCACGGGCACCTCCATGACTATGTAGAAGAACATTGTTTCTAAACAAAAATAAAGGACTGAGAAAATAACCAACGATTATTATTGTCAATAAAATATAAGGTTTCTAAAATAACATCCAATAGTCTGAGTCTAAAATAGGAATCAAATCTATTTTAACATTGTCCAATAAAAAATATTTGTGTCTAAATTATTTTCATTCTTTTTCAGAATTCGTAAACGAAAAAGGCGAGAAAGTTGAGCGAAAATGAAAATCTGCAATCTGAAAATTAGGTCAACCAAATCTCAAGAGAAACATAGACTTTGTACAGTCAGCGTCAACTATTACTGAGCACCTTCGAACAAAGTTATGTTAAAAATTCACATTCTTGACGTTGTCATGGAAATTATGAAGATGCTGTCAGATTAGCTAGATGACAAATTCTGAGTTACTTTTGATGCTGAGTGTACCTTAAGTGTACCATAGAATTAGCCTATATACTCTTTTGTGGTTGTTGAAAGTGACTGGTTTTCAACTTCTCTACTGTACCCTACCTGTTGTAGGTACGGTACCTACTTGAAAACATTGAAATAAAATGTCTTTATGGATTTTACTTCTCACAGCTTTATGTTTTTTTTAATTTTTATTCCCGATTAGCTGTCCCGACAGAATTCGTACTGTTGACAAACATTCAGTGTCACGTGGCAACGTGACCTGCCGGTAGGAACAGTTGCTAAGAGAAAACTAAATTGAGGTTCGTCACTATATTCCTATATTTTCTCATGTTTACACCTTTTAAACCTGCCCTGGACCATTACAAATATTTCAAAATCAAGATTTGCCAAATCGGTCTAGCCGTTCTTGAGTTTTAGCGAGACTAACGAACAGCAATCCATTTTTTTATATAGAGATGGGCGAGTATCTATAGTCGTGACCACAGGATCCTAATTTTAACGTTTTAGTTACGATAACAAACTAATTTGGAATACAAACTTACTTTACATTAGAATACGATATTTGAACAAAATCATAATGTGACTCTACTACCGGCGTCGAATAATTGTTTCTAGTTTCTACAGAGAAGTCACGGTATCTAGTAAAAAGCGGTTTTTCTTCAGATTTTTATTTTCCTGCTTCCTCAATCACGAATCAGAATACTTAGTCATTAACAACTTATTTATAATGCATGCATATAATTAGTATGTACTCGGTTAAAGTTAGTTAAATTGTCGTCGTCAATCGTAAAGAGCTTCGTGGGCCAGTGGTTACGCCACTCTAGCTCAGTGATCCCGAGTTTATTCTCTCTGTAACACCTAGTTGGTTTTCATTGCACAACCTGCTGCCTCTCAGGTGACGGCAAACACCGGTACGAAACCCTAAGCAACTCGGATTACTGGTACACTGCCCCTTACGACATTGGGTTCAAAATCGCTCGTCGAAATGTAGGATTTGTATTCCGTTCACTATGACGGCAACAATCAGTGTGTGTCTGACTACCCCGCTTGGGATATGGTCGTGAGGGTATGTTATGTATATAACCTTTCGGGTACTCACGTTAATACTCTCATTTTAAAAAACAAAGTTAGGTTCTAAGTCTGCATTAGAAAAATCCTGACTGAGGCAAAACCAACCGTTAGGCTGATGTAGCAAAAAATAATTACATTGGTTTAATAACAAGAATTTCCATATTCGAAAATTAACCCTAATCATTTTGTCGGTTTGTCACTTGGACAACGGTCGTGACGGCTCTCACGAATTTCAATGCGGATTTTCAAAAGTTGCGCCAATTCACGTAGACATACTTTTGAGAGCCTGTTACTTTAATGACTAAAAATTTCACTTATGGCTATTTTATAAAATAACGAAAATATTTTTAGCATAAAAATATTTTCGTTGCATTTGCGTGTTATTGGTTGTTAACAGAATAGAGATTTTTAATCCTTGACATTACCTACACTTTGCAAATAAATTTGAATTTTGGACTTATTAAAAAAAAAGACTTGGCTTGTCAAAAACAACAAAGTTGATTTCCCCTTTCATAAATATTATGAAAGTGACCATTGCTCTCTTTATTATTTAGCAGACCCGACCCGACAGATGTTGTCCTGTCAAATACAGACCTGTAAAACACTGGAGGTTGTACTGTACAACATATTTTTTTACTTTCCAAATAAAAGGTAGTAATAATCACAAACACATTTTATTTTTTTGTATAAAACGATTGGTTAATTTGGGAATCTAAAACCGCGAGTATTTTGTGGTCCAACGCAGCGTTCAAAAGTTGTAATGAGATGTGAGATAATGAATAGGTAGTTTTTCACAAGAAATATCAACTACCAATCAACTTTTCAGTAAAGGAAAAAAAACAAAAGTTATGTCGTTACAATACCAGTGGACAGAGTAAACACCGCACTGTTAGCGTGTGGAATTGAATGCAAACTATGGTCGAATATGTAGCGTGTCACACCGAAGCGAACACAAATGTTGTTTCTAGATTTTTAACAAAGTTCCGCTTACAGCTATATCCGAAACTGGGTAGTCTAATGCTATCTACCGTTGCCTTCATGGTGAACGGAACATTATTAAAAAGCCCAAAGTTTGCTGAGGGAATGGGAGGGGGAGGTCGTGCTACAGATGCAGAAGCTGCATTTTCAAAGAGAGCATTTATATTGTTAAGGGCAGTAAGTGTGCAAAATGCCATGGGTCCCCAGTAAAGGAGGAGAAGGCGGACTGCACCTCGGTTTAAAAGAGCTGTTAATAACTTAATAAAAAGTTAAAAACAAACCAGCATTTTCACGGTTGCGGGCCCTTTCTTTCCCATTAAATTCCCAACGGTGTGAGTGTCGTCCTATGTTCACTCACTCAAAGTGCTGCAAAGTCGCAGTTTAGTGTAAATTGATTCCATCGCAAACATTTGTACTGTGCCCGCTCGTGGTCTTTATTGGGTTTCCGAATGCTTTCACGATCCTGAAAAATGTACGCGTTGATTTTAAAAAACGATTCTTTTCTTGCCAATTCAAATACAAGCAAAGTTTATGTCCCTCAACTGTTTTTACTTGTGGAAAATCATGAAAATATAAGTTCACCTATAGCTTTTTTCCACTATTAGAAGGCACATCAACTTTGACTAACTTTTGAGTTTCTTTATAAATATAGGTCTTCTTTTCCTACACCATGACAGAAGTAGTGCACGTGCTCTTGACTACCACTTCATTTACATATAAAAGTCAGGGAGATGAGAATTAGAATATAATAATATAATAATTAAATATAATCCAGTTCTACATGCAAAAAAGTTGACAAACTTTCACAGGGCATAAGGACTTTTGTAACACGAGGAGTAGGTATATTGTAGGAAGGGACATTAATAATGACAAGGGGACATTTAGGTAAAGGGGCATTTCGGGAAAATACCTTATGAAACCGAGAGACATTATGGGAAAGAGAAAACCACTAACCGCAAATAAAGCGAAGATCGACGCTGTAAGAAAATTTCCAAACCACTCTTTAAGAACTCTATGCTAAAGCTAATCGAGAACAAACCTAATTCGTTAAACAGTACAATCTAAGTGCATAAGGAAACATCTTAAGCACCAGAGCAGCGACAAACCAACCCGCAACAGATCACGTTGCGCCTGCCAACCGAAACAGGCCTTAGCTTAGCCTATGGCCGGCGGTCTACCTATGCTTATACAAGCGCCCAATCAAATCCCCTTCGGCCTAATCCAACCCGAGATGCACCAGCACAAAGTAATTAGTGACCGTATTGTCCCAGGGATATTGGCTATGTCTGCTTTTGGGCCTTTGTTGAGGACGTAATTACTACGGAAAGGTATTTCCATAGTAATGTCGTGCGACTAATACTGAATCACTTTCTTGATTAAGTAAGTATGAGACATTGCTATTTCAATCCAATGGATATTGGTCTTGATGCGCTTCTTATACCTATAGACCAGTCTTTCCCAAAGTGGGCGATAACGCCCCCTTGTGGGCGCTGCAGGTCTCAAGGGGGGCGGTAAGAGACCCAGAAAGAAAATGGGGGCGTTGTGTAGAGGCGCGGGGGGTGATTCGTAATTTTATTTAGCTAAGGAGGCCTCTTAAACAACGACTGCAAGAGCTCTCGACTCTCTGTTATTGAGTAATAACAACTTGTGAACATCAACTAATATGAATTAAAAGATTGCTCAAACTCGATTCTATATTTCTCTCCGCGTAGTTCATATATCTGTCATATTTTATTGAATATAGAAAAAAAACCTGTCAATCGGTCGCTCCGTTTCGTAATGAAAGTAGACACAAATAAAAAGGCAACAGACACACTTTCGCATTTTAATAGTTATTAGTACTCGTAGATATCTATCATGTTTTAACAAGTTTTTGTTAAATAACCCGAATTGTGTATTCCTGTATCAGCCGGATGATTCATTGGATACTCCGACGATGAATCCGACTCCGATTTAATTAATTCAATTTGAAGTTATAGTGGTTTTCAAATAGGTGAAAAAATGGGGGCGCTAAAAAAATATTTATTCTCAAAGTGGGCAGTAGACAAAATAAGTTTGGGAACCACTGCTATAGACGAAGACAACCAGCTAAATTTTTTTTTTTAAGGTCCGAAACTGGTTTATTATATTAAGATATTTACAATTTAACAATACTTATTTACATATTCAAACATCTATACAAAAACTCAACTTAACTAAAATTAAAAATATTAATAAATAAAAAATAATAATTAAGAAATAATAGAAGTGATGATTGACTAGCCAGCTGAGCTAACCTCAACCTGCTGCTGACTAGTCAATCATCAGTTCATCTGTGTGTGGCAAGGCGGCGAGGATGCTGGCTGCGTTCCCTCTCTGCACGGCTATACTCAGCCGTTGAGCGAGGAAAGAGCCAGCCCTCCGGTCTCTTGTTGCCGCAATCAAGAGTGGGTTGACCTTTTTTAGGAAGGCTTTCGTACAGGATCCCCAAGGCCCAAAAGTTTCAAACCCAAGCGGCGTAAATACGTAGTTATTTGATATTACCTCGTATTTACGCAGGTTGGATAACTCGGCGGACTCAGCTGCGGCCCCCGCTCTCGACGCTGACTCCCGGAGGTGGGAGGGGGCCAGAGTGTCGACACACGTGGCGTCCCAAACTAGCGCCCGACCCCGCTCCCATGGAATCAGGGTCATGCCGTCAGGTCTCTTGCCATCGTCACGCGCCTGTCCACGTGGTTCTAGGGTAGAGGGTACGCTGATGGAGGCAAGAGCTCTTCTAACAATATCATTAATCGTAGCATGACGAGCTAGGCGGCGAGCACTTTTTTGACAATAGAGGCCATGAAGCCCAAACTTGTCCATCTCCTTGCCACACACACATGTGAAACATTTGCAGACGGGGGCTCCGACGCGAAGACCCACACTCACCCGGAATGAATTATTTTCCAGTAAAGTGCCCAAGTTACGGCAAGGAATTGCTTGGAGCCAGTGGCCGGATTCCGGAGAAGAGACCACTAAGAGCCTTGCCCTGTGAATCTCACTAGAATTTTGTGCCAAATTGTTAAAAGTCTCCTGTACCAATGCGACATCCCAAAGTTTTTGTCTTTGTGGTTCCTTAGGAATGTCTACATTGGGGCAGAGACTCTTCCAGGTCTCCTCCGCCTCTCTAAATAGTGGAGGGATGAAATTATTTATTTTAAGGATCTCTCCAGCGAGCTTGGCTGTACTATATACGGAGGAGATGAAAGCAGGTAAAGCAACACTATCAATTTTTCTTATGCCACCGAATTTAATAGGAAAAGTAGCTTGGGTCCAAGAATTGTAGTCAAGTTGTAAATTTAGAATTTTTTCAAGAGATTTTCTAAGTGTGGCATCAATTAAATCCAAAGAATCCTTAAGTTTCCAGATTGGACTTGCGCGGAGGATGTAAGTGAATTTTGGGACCAGCTAAATAAATAATGTCTAGTCATATATCTATTTTCTTCTTTATTTTTTTTAACCTGCCCAGATCACACTGTTAACCGGCCTAAAAAACGCTGGTGCGATGACCTGGTATACCAGACCAGGGAATAGTGGACTTTTGCAGAGGATAGGGAACGATGGAAAGGTTTGGCGGAGACCTTTGCCCAGCAGTGAAAGGAATATATTGAACATTAATATATACAGCCATATAGTCACAAACTGAGTAAAGCTTGTACTTTGAGACAACGGGCAAATAATATACACAAGAATAAAAATAGAGTGATAATAGTCTCAAAAGGTGATGTTAAATAAATAAGAAGTCCTAACAGCTGACGTATTGTGTCGATATAACTTGAATGCTTTTTGCAAGCTCAGTGTCGTGAGGGTGCCGCAGCAGTCTTGGTTACCAGCCTAGACTCCCAAGGCAGATTAATTAAGAATAAGACGAAGATGAGTAAGTTTTATTAACTACGGAACAGCGTCCAACCAGACAGACGCTGTCCTATCAAACTTGCGAAAGTTTCAAAGCCATGTTTTTTTCCTCTTTTTCATTATCCAAACTTTCCTTCCTTATCTGTCTACGAAAACCAACCACTGACAAGGGGCCTA
Source organism: Udea ferrugalis (assembly GCA_950022985.1). NCBI lineage: Eukaryota > Metazoa > Arthropoda > Insecta > Lepidoptera > Crambidae > Udea > Udea ferrugalis. The sequence goes on along the minus strand of OX465528.1, from coordinate 2,745,102 downwards.
ACCGACCCTTAAGGTATTAGAGCTTGGCCCTAACCAACCGTCAAACCCTATAGCGGTTTGAGTTTGTGGTATCTTTACATAATTACATCATCCCTTACATAGGTTCTAAGTAAGGGATGCCTGCAGCCATTTAAACCCCTTGTACTTGGCTCAATTACCTAGTGATCTTGAGCACTGCTATTAGTAATATGCGATACACTAAGCTGTGCTCAAGTTTCCTACATCTCATTATAGTAGTTAATTAGGATCACTTCTGCGTATTGAGCCACAGGGCTTTCATTGGAATATTATGGTCTACAGTTGTAGCACGGCAAAACCTCAAATTGTGTTTATCTCAGGTTCATCTACATACCTATACAGATACTTATTTTATTTATTTATTTATCATCTCTTACAACTATCATTACAAGAATTTTTCACCTCTTAAAAACAAACAAAACTCAACAATACTCTTGTATCAACTACAATTTATAACATATCACATAGAACAAATCGATACCTCCTACGTAAGTTGTTGTATCCCACAAAAATGCGATTTAGCGTTTTTACTAAAAATGAGCTTAATTATTAGTAATCTATGCATAAAAAAATTAAAACTTACGAAAACACAATTATTTCATGCGATTTCAAGACGTAAAGAGTTGTAACTTTTGAACGGGAACGGGCTATAACACTGTATAGTCCTTGACAACCGTTTACGCGGTGCGCGGGGCGGGGCAGATCGCGCGCTCGCGTGTTGTATGGGTTAGATAAAACAGACTACGCCGGAGGGAGAGCTGAAATGGTCCGTGTGTCAAGTGCTTCAGGTTTTCCGCACATGTTACGTTATTAGGACTTGATAATTGATTAGAATACGTTATAACTATGTAACAACAAAAAATGTTGTATAGATTACATACAACAGTATACGTTGTCAAGTAAACATTCAACAATGTTGTATGTTTTACATACAACATTTTACGCTGTTGAGCGAGTATAAGAAAATATTGTTTGTGAACCATACAACATTTTACGTCGTAAAGCGTCCATTAAAAAAAGTTGTATATAATACATAGAATGTCTTACGTTGGAATAAAATAAAAATAAATGTGTTATGTAGTAAATTATAATGTTTGCATCGGAAGTTGATAGTCAAAATTTGTTTTATTTTTTGCTTAATGTTACAACATATTCCTATATTTTTAGTTAAGTAATTTATAGAGCGCTCTCTCTTTACTGATTCACCGATAAAGAGCCTTAACCTTGATCGTTTAATTGATAGCTTGCTTACAAGCAATAAAATGTCATATTTCATTTTTGTTTTAGAGTCTCCATTACCAATACACATCCTTCAAAGTATTTATGTATTGTATTGCACACTTTTACACTGGGTAGGTACACGTCACATTATATTTTATGTATTTTAAATATTTATTTTTATAATTATCATTGCTTAGTCGCTGCGAATGTCCGTGCGTCCACTCGGTTGGCCCTACTGAAAATCAGCGTCTGAGCCTATCAGGTCCAGGGGGCCAATTCTACTAAGCAATTTCTACACTAATCGCAACGTAACTTAAGCCAAATAACAGCGACTATGCAATTTCCTTTTCTAGTAAGGCACATCGATCCAAATCTCGTTCGATTGTCGTCCCAACTCACGATCGATCGCAATTGTTGACAGTTCCATTCTGCTAACACAATCGATCAAGCGCTAAACGTCAGACGTAGTCAAACGCTATTCCGCTAATGTTTTGACAGATGCGTCAATCGAACCACGGTCGCAAATGAACCATCTGGCTGTCAAAATTGACGGCTGTGATGAAGTTGTTCTGACCCAACTTATTGCGGACCGTTCGGCGGTCGATTACTTTCAAAACACCTTTTTCAATTAAAAGCCATGAGGTTCTGTGATGAATATCTCATGATAACGAATGCAATTGATAATTGTAGTGTTAGAAGGAAGAATTTCCCGGTGAATCTGTAGTATTTCTGAATTGGAACTTATTAGCTAGTTGCGTTATAAACTTAGTTATGGCTTTCCAAAAGCCTCTTTTAGCTGAATATGAAGTAGCTAAAACAAAGGTAAGTTATAACAAATCATATTATTAAAATAATTGTTACTAGTCAAACGTTTAAAATGTTTGAACTGATGATGATATTTTTTATTTCCAGGAAAAAAACTGGCGCTGACCTTAGGTGTATGTTAGGGCCACTGTGCCCTTATCAAGTGAGAGTAATTGTATCCAGGGGATAATAATTGCTCTATTTCAAAGAAATTACATTTGGCAAAAGCAAGAGAAAAAACGCAAATGGGGCGACCTGATGTGCTGTTGACTGTACTTTAAAGGCTGAAAATACTGAGGCACTTCATACAGTTGCACAAATATATTATAAGGAATATTGTGGAACGATTTACACCTATTTGCAAGGATTGTTAAGGCCCCTTAGTACTTTGTACTTGCTGCATTGAATACTTACTATCAAACATCATCTCCATACTTCAAACCTCTAGCTGTCTGCCTGGTGCAACTAACTACAAACTATTGCCATGCCATGTAATGGATATCAATAAGAGTGTTATAGAAAGAGGCTATTTTGATAGCTTGCTTACAAAAGGTATTAAATGACTTGTAATCGCCCCCAAATACCTGTAGAACTTCTGTACAGGAAAAACTTTTTAAAATTAAAATACTTTGAAATAAAAAGGTATTTTTATTACCATCCTAAAAAACAGGACTCTTCCAATTTTTAAAACACAAAAAATGCATCTTTAACTTGGCACCTAATCAAAGGGTTGAAGGTTCGTTACAGTGTACTGTATTGTCATGCCCACCATAAGCAGTGTAACTTAATTGGAGTTAATATTACATTAATTGCTGCTGAAATTATATTCTGTAGCAGACTACTGAAAGAGAGGATGTGTAACAAGGGTCAACTCCAACAACAATCTGCATTGAGCCCATGTGTTCCATTATAGCTCCTTAGATAGTTAAGGAGCAGTTTATGTAAGGACTAATCTACTTTAAACAAAGTTAGTAAATGAGAACTAATTTGGTTGAGCGTTTTTAATATTCATTTATAATCCATTAAAAAAACACATTAAATTAATACATAGATCAGTCTTTAATCTTCTCATCACATAATTGCAGGTAGCCATTCTGAAACAAAACAGAAAATATGAATAAATTATTCAAATAATGTTTTTATTTATATTACATTCTCCAATAACTACAGGTACAATAAAGTAAAAAAACCGAAAACAAGTAGAACAGGTAAATTTAATACATTCTAGACTGTGAGTTATTTGATAAAAGGTAAAATAACATTTGTTATTTATATCTACTATTTGCAGATAATCAAACTCAAATGCACTTACCGTTGGCTTGGACAATATTCCTCTATTTTGGCTAGTGCCTTTCGTAGCTGGTTTGAATTGCCACAGCCTCTGCCTCATTCACTATGCTTTAAAAGATAGGCATTTGTAACAGTAATGCAATTAATATGCTATTGTCTGCTACTCCAATCAATATCAATTGGCAAATCATGACATCTGAAAGAATTAAAAGTTTAAATGGTTTTAAGAAGAGAAGATGGCTTCAGTTTTTGTTATTCTTTCTTTTGATGAGGAAAAGCTTAAATAGAAATAAACAAATATGCTGAGTCATTATAAAATATTGTTTACAATCATTAAAGATAAAAAGTTTGAGTACAAGTTTCTGAAGTTTAATTTACTCACCAAATTATGTGAATATGGTAATCAGTCAGTAATTAGCAACTAGGTCTAGCGACCCTAGGTCTAGATGCTCTCCATGAGCTCTCTAATCAACAAAGCCTCTGACCAATGCTCTTACTCTCTAACTAACAAAGCCGCTGACTGCAATGTTTTCACTTAGTGACACCAGGCCATTCAATTTATACAGAGAAGGCGTTATTCAGGAGATAGATACTTGGTCTCCCTATTTGTATGTATCGTGATATTCTTTTCTTAATTTTTAGCAATGTTAACAAACAGAACAACAATTTAATTATTTAAAACTGACATTTCTGACATTTGACCACAGATTATATCATATTTTTTTTTTAAATTAAGCACGATTTGCGATCTTTGTTTTTATTGAAAAATAAATAACGTTTTTTTTACTTTCTTTCATGCCAATAATAAAGAACAAGTTATTTTATGAACTTGATTGAGCAAAACAACAATGTAATCTCAAGAAAAAGAGAAATATGGTGGGGTTATTATAATCTGTCCACTGGTAGTTTTCATTAAGCATAAAATGGTAACACACGCATCTGCTCCTCCCGATAAGCAATGGTGCAGACAAGGTGCGGCTGTGGTTTAGCTTTAGTTTAGAGACTTGCTTGACACGACGTTAGTAGAATAACTTTTTGACCAACGATGGAAACGTAATATGAATAGAGTTGCTGCCAAAAGCGGATAGACTGCAAAATAGCAGAATTGGCCCCCAGGCATTAGCTGAGTGGGGTTAATTTAATTTTGAACATCGTGACACTGCTGCCTGGTCGAAATTATTCATTATTTTTCTATTGTTTGTTTTATTTTATCCTAACCACCTTGTTCTGTATGTTTTTATCTGTTTCTTTCAATAAGTTACAATGAATCAGAAATGAATGAGCTTGCAAATTTGATAGTTAGTGATTTTTTCATTAACACAACAGAACAACAAACTGCTTATACGATACGTTCAAAGTAGATGACGTTTCTGACGACGAGTTATGGGTTTGGACTGAAGAAACAGAGCCACGTTCAACGATTTGCTGAGTCAAATACTAAGCCTTAATCGGTCCTCAAATACTCCCAGAAATGACTTGGCTACCTACTTGTGCAAAATTCGATCAGCGGAGCCAAATAATGTACGCTCGGATATATTAAAAAATCAAGCCATTCTAGCTTGATTTTTTAATATATCCGAGCGTACCATTGGAAGAAAAATACATAAAGTCAGGCAGTGTCTCAATACTGACTTTGTTCCATTGCACCTAGACTTAGACCATATTACTATGGATGAAGTGATAGCCCGCAACCGGGTTTTGCCAAATGTTTTGTTTGGTAACGAAGAGTCACCTAAACCAATAGTTATATTCCATGGAACCTACATAGAAAAAAGTTCTAACTTTTTATTTCAACGCCGCAGTTATAGCCTTCATAAGTATAGGAACTTAATAAAACCACTAATGATCGTGTGCCCGGATGGATATATTTTGGATATAATAGGTCCGTACTCTGTACGGACAACCGATGCTGATATAGTGAAAATGAGATTGCAAAACCATGATGGACCCATTAAAGACGGACCGTTCCACTTTTTTCCCATGTAGGAGACTCATTTATTTTGGACCGAGGCTTTGTTCCTTTGATAGAAACATATGGCTATATTGCTCACATGCCGCCAACCAAACGACCACAAGACACGCAATTAAGCACCGAAGAAGCTAATAAATCACGACTCATCACAATGGTGCGATGTGTCGTGGAAACTATAAACGGGAGATTCAAGCGCGACTTCAAGATATTTAGAAACAGACTATTTAACAAACATGTGCCGCTTATACCTACTAGAAGATTACGAAATTGCTGCAGCTTTAATTATTTGTTTTGAAGATCCTTACGGAGACATTCCATACACAGAAGATTTCATTGAAATAAGTAATCAAAATATACAACGCCCCAATCAATTATCTGAGTATGTGGAGGAAAATTATTTAAACCGACAAAGAGTGTCGTTTCACAGGAGTGTTTAAAACAAACTGACTGGAAATGATCCGGATATTTAACATTTTCCACAATTAACAATTGAAGAGTTAATTAAATTCTCAATCGGCACCTATCACGTGAGGTTAGCACGGTCGTATTGCAGTGAGAATTTAAAAGCCGCGGGAGTATATAATATGGAAATAAATAGACATCCAGCGGCAATAGCGGCTGCAGAAACAATTTTGTTTCAAGAGATATTATAGAAATTCAATATAACTTTATATCGACATACCTATTAGTTTTATTTTTATTTGTTTCAATTCTGAAACCCAAATGATAGATCATAATCATCATCATTTAAACCCATAGCTTTCTACTACTGAACATAGGCCTCCTCCACCGCCAATTGATAGATGCTACTAAATAATCGAAAACCTACCACGATTTCAATGAATCTTAAGTTGATCGTTGTATTACGAGTTTATTTATATATCCAACTGCATCTCCTGATCACCTAGATACATACCATAGCTATTGTTTCGTCATTTAATTACTTATACGAATTTTATAGATAATAGGCGTTTTGCATTTTTTTAGTGTATCGCCTGAATAAAAACATAGGGCAATATTTTTTGGTGTTAGCCATTGATATCGAATATAAAGTATATGTTTTTAAAAAAAATGAGATATGTTACGTTTCTGTCGGGCCTGGGATTTTTTGTATGGGACGTGACCATTCTTCTTTGGTATTAATAATGAACTTTTATTTCTTAACTGACAATATTTATTCAATATCAATAATATACACTTGAAATTGTATTGTTAATGTGACATACAGTGAGACTAGAATCATTTACAACAGCGAACTTTTTCTTAAACTTCATAAAATAATATTGTAAGTATGAGATACAACTAAAGATGAAACCAAGACCCCACCGTATAATCTTGTAAGTATGAGATATCACAGCTTGCACAGTCTGTGTTCCACAGTATAATGTTGTATGTATGATATACAACAGTTGTCACAGTCTGGATTCCATAGTAAAATGTTGTAAGCCACAATTCTCAGAAAATATGCAATTATTTCATATATTTGTGTCAACATAGTCAATAAAACCATATATTTTATTCATATAACAAATTTCACAAAGCTACATAAATAAATGCAGTTTCTAGGCCAATCTGAATGTTTAAAACGCTCTCCTGTAAAATTGCAGTTTTGGGGATACAACAACTTACGTGGGAGGTATCGAAATACTCTTTCCAAGCGTTTATTTTACTTTTGACAGCTGTAATACTAAGTCAAATAGTGATACCCTGACCCGTTGCCGATTCGATTTCTTTTATTGGTCGATTTTATTCATGAAGAATTTTCAATCGATATAACACACTCATTATTAAAGAAGTAATGGTGGGTCTCTTATCAGTGACTCAAGTTAGAGACCGTGTTACATCAGTATTAGGTATTAGTGCTTCAACAGTGGTAAAAATAACTAAAGAAGACTACGGCAGTAGTGGCATGGAACAGAATAAACTATCACCTAAGAAAAACGTCAGCCCTGTAAAAGTGACAGCAGTTGACAATTTTGAAGTGATAGGTATAATCGATTTATTTCAAAACCGTTTGATAGTCAATGGTCAATAATTACGAATGGCACATCTCTAAGTGGGCGGTGCCCGTTCATGAAGTACAGTATTCCCTGTCGTACATTGTAAAATATCCCAAAACTTTATCTGCGTGATCTGTCAAAAGTAAAATAAACGCTTGGAAAGAGTATAGGTATAAAAGGCGACTAAAGGGGGGCCCCGGGGTCGCTAGGAGTGCACACGGTGTGGACTGTGTGCCTCCATTGCACAGGCGACTCCGTGGAGGGCGGCGGTGCGGGGGGGCCTCGCACTGCCGTTAACACCGGTGGGTGTAAGAGGGGAGATATAACTCCTCTCGAGTTGAGCCGGGAAGCAGGCATAGCGCGCCAGGGGTCCGCCGGTAGAGTCCCTCACGGTGGTACTCGGGGACCTTCGGTAACGCGCGGAAGATGGCCTCCGCGGAGTTTAGTGGGTAGTCCCTTCCCCATTGGGGTGGGCGAGTCCCACACTCCCCCGCTCTCCTACCCAGGGAGCGGGATAGTGCGTAAATGCATTCTCCGCGTCAAAAAAAAAAAAAAAAAGAGTATAGGTATAGGTATGGTGAATGGAGATAATGTTTTAATTAATAGAAAACAAGAAAAAAATTTGAATTATTAGACTGTAATGTGTTTTCTCTCTTATTATTTTTTTTTTTTTTTTTTTTATTCTAGCATGTTTCTCAGCTCAAACTATGTCAATTCTCTGCTAAGCCTTGCGATTGCCTGGTAGAAAATGCCTCTAGGCATTAGTCTGCCAATAATTTTGTGCATTTTTTTTGGAAGAATGAGATCAGCATAAGTACATGTGGTAGCCGGTTGACGTCGTTAGATGTCAGTGGTTAAGCCTAGTGGTAGGCCTTAGGGTGGCTTGGCCCTGTGGTTTGGGGCGTTAGAATTCGGCCAAGGTTCCCCCCCGCCTGTCGTAAGAGGCGACTAAAGGGGGGCCCCGGGGTCGCCAGGAGTGCACATGGTGGAGACTGTGTGCTTCCATTGCACGAGCGATCCTGTGGAGGGCGGCGGTGCGGGGGGGCCTCGCACTGCCGCGAACGCCCACGGGTGTATGAGGGGAGGCATAACTCCCCTCGTGAGGAGCTGGGTTCCCAGCAAAGCGCGCCAGGGGTCCACTGATAGAGTCCCTTACGGGGGTCCTCGGGGATTCCTGGTACCGCGCAGAAGATGGCCTCCGCGGAGTTTAGTGGGTATGCCCACGCCCACTGGGGTGGGTGAGCCCCACACTCCCCCGCTCCCGTACTCAGGGAGCGGGATAGTGCGTAAAGGCATTCTCCGCGTAAAAAAAAAAAAAAAAAAAAAAAAAGGCCTTAGGGTGGCTTGATAACATCTGACATTAAGGTTGCTCACTAACCTTACACTACTTCAACAATACGCACTGAGCCCACGTGTTTGGAATATGGCTCGCACGACCTCACAGTTGTGTTGAGGTGAAGCCCGTGCCTAGTAGTGAGACATATTACAGGCAGTTTATGTTACAAGCCGTACCCGTGAACTACTACGGTGTTGTAGTCAGAAGGTATTGTCTCCCAGTCACCATCAGAATTTCACTGTCAAACAATTAATCAAGGTGTAGGACCGGCCTTAACTCACTTTACTGAGACATTACACACTTGACGACGTTTCGTTGACGTTCGTTTCATGTGAAACGTTTCTCAGTATATTACGCAGCCAGTTGAGAAACACAGCGCGTTGCCAGCTCCCTTGTAAATGTAGAATAATTTATTAATCTCTACGTGCTCAAAAGTCGAAAGGAAGTTACAGAAGAAATGTAGCTGTATTTCCTGTACTGAAAAATTTAGGCAGTTGAATTTTTTTGTTATTTTAATTTTTGGGTTGTTGAGAAGAAAGGTTCTCAAGTGGCAACCATGAACTGGAAGACTCAGTGTTCTACGGCCTGCCACTCGGTGGACGGATGGCTTGGTGTTAATGATATTACAATAAAAAGACGTAGATAGGTTATATCAGTACTGACGCACGGCGAACGTACCTATAATTTGACCGTGTGTACAAGATAGCATGATTATTTACTAGAACGTAAACGAGACAGAAACATGTTGCGCAGTGTTGTTTCAAACTGTCAATGCTTTGCTCAGGTGGTCGAAAGTCCTGATTTCGAGTTCCACTTTTTTAGCACAAGTAACCTATCTACGTCTTTTTATTATAATATCATTGCTTGGTGTAGTTAGGGAAGCTATTGCAACGCTTCGTGCCTCAGAAGCCACGTTGAGCAGTTGATTACGGCAGACAGAGTTAGATGTCATTAAGCCTAGTTTGTGGCCTTAGAGTGTAATGTAATGTTTATCCAGTGATATAAACAAAAAGAAGAAGATAATATGGCATTCCCGTACCAAAGTGGGCTTAACGAATAGCGTAGCATGCCTTCCGAAGCATGGCAATATCCGAAAAAAACATAAGTAAATATCGGTCGGGGTGTTCACCCGTCCCGTTTCTACAACGGTTTTACAACAACGATCTGTCAAAACTGAGCCACGGACACCTCCCCCCTCCCTTCCCTCTCCGAAACCAGAAATAAACATAATATTATTGAGGCAATCTAATTAATCCATAATCACCCCATCGCATTAAGTGGAGATTTGGGAAGAGATTTATACCTACTATAAATCTCACACCCGGAAAAGAACTTTGTTGAAAGAGAAAAGGCAATTTAAATGCTTTTCTATTAAAATAAAAAGCAATACTGGCTTACACTCACTCACTCTAAAGTCTATGCTGAAGGGAATACGAGTTCAAAGCGATTTGAATAATGCGAAAAACGTGATTAACATTTCGATTACTGGAGAAATTAAGCAAAAAAACAACCATTGACGGTAAGGAGTTGAATTCACGCGAAGGGAATACTAACATAAACATAAACGGCCCATATACGCCCCACTGATGGGCACAGGCCTCACCTCAACTATGAGGTGGAACAAGCCATGCTCCAACACGTGGCGTCAGTGCAGATTGTTGGACGGGTGTAAGTTTAGTGGGCAACCTTGATGTCAGATGTTATCAAGCCGCCCTAAGGCCTTCGACTAGGCTTAAGGCGGACATCTAGCGACTTCAACCAGGAGCAACTGCTTAACGTGCCTTCCAAAGCCTGAAATGCACATAACTAAATTTCGGTCGGCGTGGTCACCCATACCATTTCCGACCCGGCGTGAGTTGCTTTACAACAGCGATCGTCACCGATTACTGTCACAACTGCGCCACGGGCACCTCAAGGGAATACTACACTTCAGATTTACTTTTTGATAATGGTAACTCAAGTGACTTTCGAAATGAGCTCTTACCCACGGCAGAACATCTTGCTTTCTCTTGATCAAAATTTGTCTCAAAAACCACCAAGAAAATGGTTTGTTTTAACGATGAGTAAAAACATTTTCTAAATAACCATAACAGTTTAACCACTGATTATTTATGACCGTGTTAACCTACGGAACCTACTGACTTCCCTTTGTTAGGCTGTCGTGGACAATCCTAGTTTAATAAATAAATAAAATATCCCTGGACAACAATTAAATAATATAATGTATATTGATATCCAAGAACGCTTCACTTAACAAAGTGTTTATTATGGAATACCTACTAGATATCGGATGAACGTCCCTACATATTATTTTTTTGTACATGCATAGGAAACCCTTTGGAATGGAATACTTTTGTTCTTTTTGTACTTACTTTGTTTCCTGAAATCTAACTCTGTAAGAAACCATAATTTACTAATGTTAAACGCAATTTATAGTTACCTAAATGATCTGGCCAGGTATATGTTTACTAAAAACAAACTAGAAAAGTGTTTAATAGTTTGTTTACGTTAGTGCCAGGCGGAAACCCGTAATTTAGTTTAATATTAATGGAAACTACACTAACAAAGTTTTACGTATCAACAAAGCTATTAAAAGTGTTAAGAGAAGTCATCGCTAAAAACAGAAATCGATTAAAACGCAATACTCAACAGAAATATATCTTACAATTTGTCTATTTTGTTAGCAAGAAACCTAAAACACGTTCAAAGAGAAAATGTAAACACAAAGTAAGTTTTACAAATACGCCCATTTACTACAAACATCACGTGAAATAAAACAAAGTGTAGTTATAAAGGAGGGTATAACTCAAATTAGTGACATTTAAAAGAGCAGTGATCTTATAATCCGCGATGCAACAAGTCCGCCCGCCCAGCGGCTGGGCGGGGGGGTCGCGGCGAAAGTTCAGAGAATGCGAGTCAGTCCCGCCGCGACGATGGCTACGAACGCACGCACGAAGCGCTCGCAGTCGATATGCGCTCCCGCCTCCGCGAGCATGGAGGCGCTCGCAGCCCCCATGGAGACCACGCCGGCCCCGCGCCGGCGGCCGGCCACCCGCTCGCAGTCCGCGCGCATCACCGGCGGCCGCTCCGTGCGCCAGCGGCGCCAGCAGCAGCAGCAACAACTCGACAGGGAGACCAGAGCTCGCTACAGCTCTGAACCGAGACTAGCAGAGGCCGAAACACCTCCACAAGTCCGCCGACAGGCCTCTGCTAGACGTCGACCACCCGCCGGCCAGCACAGCCAGCCCAGACGCTCCAACGCCTTCCTCGACGTACCCCGCAACACTCACCAACCCGAAGAGGAACCAGATGAGGACTCGTACAGACTGCGAACCTTCAACATCACACAGAAAGGAGGTCAGTGCTAACGACGTTCGTTCACCTCCGACTATATTTGAGAGTTTCAGTGATTTTTTTCTTCAATTTGATTTCCCAAAACTTGGCAGTCGTCCGCGCCGGTTGGCGGTGAGGCTGAGATTTTGAGTGCCGATTCTGGATTTCTGCGTAAGCGGAAGATCGGAGACGCAGATCGGCGAAACACGGTTAAAAATTCGATCGTTAAAAGCTTTCTGTGCTATCGTGATATATGTTAGAGCATAGCGTTTACGAGGCCACCATAAATCAGTCATGATACAAGAACATTCGGGTTTACTTTTGAGGTAAAAATAGCCTGAACTGAGGCGTGTGCCCTCTTGCGTTGGTCCTTTTGCGAAGTTCGAGTATTCGGTCGACGCCGGAGTGGATTGTTGAGACGTATCGGTAAAAATGATCGTGTTCAAGTTGTTTGAGTGTTGAGAAGGGGTGTTCTGTAGTATTCTACAGTAGAGAAGACAAGTTTTCCGATGTGTCGTTTGTGAAAACGTCTACGAAGTAAACAATAACCGGTCGCATCTCTTCATAATGCATGAATAGACGCCTACCTCCCCTGTCTAGATAGAGCAGTCCTCATTCAACGCGCGGCTTTGATTATATTGTCTCGAAAACGTTCTGAGCTTTGATATTATACCGCCTTTTGATGACATTAATAGACATGAACTCCTTTTGATGTTTATAAACACGAAATTGTAATGGAGACGGTCCTGTAGAAATGTGGGAACACGTTTCGACAAAAGCAGAAGGTACACTTGTAAATTATGAAATGGAAAAGTTTTGGAAACATGAAAACAAATCAGCCGTTGAAATACTATCACAAGAAATGCAATTTGTGGTTAAGACTTCCTAGAAAAGTTACAGTCAGAATTATGCTGTTTATAGATCTTTTCAGAAAATCTAAACATGTAATAACAACAGAAAAGTGCTAAGTTTATTGAAGTAAAACGGTTGTCATACCTTAATTCTGTCAAGCAGTGAGGTTAATTACCTAGATATTTCGTTGAACAAATAACCAAAGTGATAGAAACATGGAAGTAAACATTTAATTGCCTACATTCACCTATAACTGTATCAACTCTCTTTCTGATTACTACAAATAAATAAGTGAGATTGCTCGACTTAGCCTAAATTGACTTTCATCAGTTTTTCTTGTCAGTAGGTAGTTAATTTGGCTCGTTCCGGTTTAGAAAATTTGGAGTTTCACTTAAAATTCAAAAAGGTGACGTTTCGAAAACTTTGAAGTTTTCATAGATTTTGTGTCGTTTCGACACTAATCTCGAATACGGATTGTGTATTTTTCTAGATGTATTATGTTATAGCTATTTAGTTGAACCCTAAATACACCAACTACAATGTTGAGTAAGCAATCAGCATTTGTCTGAATTTAAAACCACTCTTCATTTAAGTTTACTAAACACCAAAACAAATGTCTCTCTTGGGTGGGAGTGAACCAACGAGTAGCAGTCTACCAAGCAGGATAACTACCAACTGAGCCACTTCACAATGAACTTCAACTTTCAAATTGATTTCGCTAAAAGGTTACTTGACCTCTTCAATATGAGCGTAAAACAGCAATAAAACCGAATGGCAGCATCAGGGGTGGCTCTTAGGGGAGGTTCCCGTGTCTTATTACAATACCTGCGGGGGAATAAACCTTCAATATTAAACAATCTGCTGTCTTATTTAAATGTGGGTTGTTTTCTTAGGACGTGGGCAATGATATTACAGTAAAAAAGATGTAGATAAGTTATGTCAGTCCTGACGCGAAGTAAACGAGACAAATACATGTTGCGCAGTGTTGTCTCAAACTGTCTTTGCTCGGGTGGTCGAAACTCGAAAGTCCCGATTTCGGGTGCCACTTTTTTAGCACAAGCATCTACGTCTTATAATCTCATTGGACGTGGGTAATACTACGATACTCAAGTATATATAAATACTCATAGTTTCTATAAATGGAATAGTTTCTGTAAGAGGTGATTTACAAAGCTTGTCACTTGATTCCTAAAAATCTTTCTCAGATATCAGATATTGAAAAACAGGCTCATTTTAAATTCCGTCAAATTCCCACGGTGTGAAAATTTATCTCTTTTATTTCACCCCCTGAACTTTTAAATTTCCAAAAATCTTCTCAAGGAGGGGAAAATAAGGTATGGTTTAAATTTCAGCTTAAGGGGCTCAATAATTTTGGATGTTTATTGCGCAAAACGCCGCGCAGCAGGTGTGAAACCCGCCCGATTTCACCTAGACCGTTTGTTATTTCGGTATTTTATATATGTATGTAGTAATTTTGTTTTAAGAGCGCGGAAGATTATGTATTTGTTTCAACATTACCTTATAACTGTCATCAACCCAACCAAACTAAAAACTCAATTGTAGTAGGGAAAACTGCCTAGATGCGTATGATGGAACGACTGTGAGGCAGTTTGTATCATATAGTATGATCGAACGTAACTATAGTTGGTGTGTTTTAATCACTGAAAATTCCAAACAAATTATTAAAGAAAGTTTGTGTTATGCGAAGTCAGACATGGCCGAGTTGTAAGAGCTTTTGGCAATACATTTCTGACCCAAGTTCGGGATCAGTCTGGGTACAAATTCCTTGTGGTGTAAAAATAACAGAGACCACGAGTCTAATCAATGTTATACTGACTCGTAGAGAATGCCTCTAGGCATTAGGTCTGAAATGTGTACCTTTTGCTTGTCATTTCGTGAAAAATAAATGAATAAATTATAAGCAAATTTCTCAGAATTGTTTCCGAAAATTAACGAGCCCCGCCTGATGGTTTGACTTTGATATATTCTGGGATTTCTACCGATGATAATGTCTAATAATAAAATCCTCTCTTGTAATGCGCATCAAGCTGGATGCAGCGGAAATTCTTATCAAATATTATGACATGACATAAACATTTCAAAATCACTTTACTCAAAGGCATTTTGCGACTCTACTGAACGAAACCCTAACGAAATACAATGTAACAATAACAAGACAGATGAACTGCACATTTTATGTAGTGGTTTTAACAGTGTCCACCGATTAAACACTAAAAAACCAGGTTTTCTCCAATATTTTTAAACAACGGTAAAACTACTTTACCGTTATTTACCGGTTTTTAGTGTTTAAGCAGTATCCACCAGTTTTCGGATAAACCTTGTTCGTAAGCCAAAGGGGCTATGCGCAATGAATAACAAAAAAAATGGTAATCACTTATCATTCATTTCTTTCAGTGTAAGCTTGTCTTCGTTTCAGTATACCTAAAGTGCATTTACTGGCTCAGTAAAGCAAGGCAATAACAGAAGTTTTGGCAGGAGAATGGCAACTTGCTGGCTCAAGTTGGCGAACTGAGAAGTTTGACTTTATGAAAAGTGTTTTATGACAACGGTTCCTGGCTGTATTGCGAACACAGTTTCTTTAATTATTCAGTAACAGTAGTTTTGAACACTTTGTGTTTTAGTGTTCTGACTCTGCTTGGTGAAAAGAGGGCTTGAACTGGCTATAGATGTCAGATACTACGTTACAAGTTCTTTTTAGGATAAATTCAAAAGTATACTTTGAATAAAGACCATTTTCACAAGATAAATGATGTTGAAAAGAGTAACTGCCAAGTTTCTTGCCGGTTATTCTTAGTACAGAAACAACTTTCTGATCCGGTGGTAGTCACATTTATTCATAAAATAATGTAGTTATACATTTTTTTAATATTACAGTTTTTATGACCTACTTAAATTTGAAAAAAATGCGTTTTGAAAGTACTCTTTACCAGGTCTTTTTTGAATGCAGTAATTTTTAAAACTCAAACTGGTTACAAAAAAGTAGGATCGGATAATTTTTAGACATTTTTAAAAAGTTTGAGTTTGAAAATTGTATGCAGCTAAAAAGTGTTGATATTATCAATTCAAAAACATGGATAATTATTCAAATAGCAATATAATGTCGACGAAATTACCTAGGAACAATGACCCCGAGCTAACGCAGCAAGATTGGCATGCTTGGCACGAAATGTGGGAATTTCGTCACTGTTCTTGTCAGAAAGTATACAAATATGACTTCTCAGACAAGGAAGGAAGTGCACATCGAGTTTGAAATCACCGCATATACGTAACTAGTATGTATGAATGAACTAGCGGCCGCCCGCGACTTTATCCGCGTGGACTTAATTAAGAAAAAAAAGTAAGGTTTTTTTTATAAATTGTAGCCTATGTGTTATTTATTCAGATGTTTAAGCTATATTGTTGTAAAGTTTCATTCAAATCCATTCAGTCGTTTTTACGTGAAAGAGAAACACGGCACATCCACACATACAAACTTTCACATCTATATATATAAAAGAAAGTCGTGTTAGTTACTCCACTTATAACTCAAGAACGGCTGAACCGATTTAGCTGAAAATTGGCATGGAGGTAGTTTAGAGTCAGAAAAAGGACATAGGATACTTTTGTTTATTTTACTCTTTTTTCTTTTTTTTTAATTATTGCCCTTAAGGCAGAACAAAGTTCGCCGGGTGAGCTAGTTTATAATATTAGTAGGATGCAAGCTTTGTAACTAACCCTCATATTCCATTTTAAAATTTAGGTCCAGTTTTATTTGCTTAAAAACATGTGTTTAAAATGTACAATATTTATAAAGCAGAATGTATAAACTCCTCTATATGCATATTTGAATGAGAACCATAGTATAAAGTTGCATGGAAATCGAATACGTTTACATAGTTCAAACAACAACAAAAATGATATTTTTGGATCACTACCCAAGTTTCTAGCTGAAGTTTTTATGTTATTGCTTTCACAAAACGTTTACGGTATTAAATTGAAACGCTACGTGGAAATAAAAACACACAGTATAAATGGGAGAGACATGGAGTATCATGTCGAGTTGACGACGTGTCACTGGTTATGTAATGAACCAAACCTAAATAAAGATTTGCTCGAAGAAAAAATACACCATATTTTTCTCTAGCGGAAAAAAACATCAAAATCAATTACAATAAAGATCAATCACCTTGGGTATACTTACGTTTCAACAAATTAATTAATTTGCATTCATTTATTTACTATTCATCCAGGTACCACTTATTACTCGTACCCTCAAGAATTTTACCCCCTTATAAATAAAAACGAACGCAACGCTAACGCATTGTTTAAGCTATTGACGTGTTCTGTCACTTACTCGCAAATGGCGACAGCAACAAGAATGACAGTGACAAAGCGATACAAAAGTTATCGTGTTCTATAAGAGCTCTTTAAGTTTTTATGAATAAGGGGGTTGAACTATACTTGTGTCTTAAGTCATCACAAATCATCATGCACTCTTCCGAACTATTTGGTATAAGAAATCATTAGAGATTCTGCTAATAATAAGAATAAAAAACTTAAATGGCCTTAATTGGACTTAATTGGCCGAAGAAAATACAAAGACCATTTAAAGCATTTATAATGGAAAAAGCACAGTGTTGGGCCAACGAGGCCTCTGTCATAGCCTAAACCACTGCAGCTGCAACGATGCTGTTATTCTGACAAGGTCTCTACGGTGATGTCGCAGGCACTCGAAATAGTGTAAGAGACAAAAAGGAAACTTGTGAATTAACATCCAAAAATAATAAAAAAACATTAGCTTAGGAACACATAAGCCTTTAAAAATAAAATAAAATAATTTTAGTAACGTTTTCATCGTTTCAAGCATGTTCCTAACTAACGTTGGCTCTTTGCACAAAATCCTGGCTGAAATTATTATTCTGCCTTACTGCTTTATACTGACTGAATAAGTCAAAATCCTTGTTAAAATGCCTATCGTATTTAATCCATCTTACGACGAATGTTGAAATTCTACGGCATTTTCTTCCGATTTTGGGTCCCACATTTTGTAAGCCATCGCTGCTCCCATTTATGAGTGGTTCCTCTTCGGGGACACTTTGTAGATAGGAAGATTCCTTTGAAGCCTGACTCAAGGACTCTTGAGGGCCTCTCAAGTTTGTTATATAATCCTGTGTGAAACAGGCCTCCTTCAGATTGGGATCATTGGACGAATATGTTATCATTTTCTTGGCAATGTGCATTTTATTGATTTGTTGTGGAGTCTTAAATTAATCGGACCCTGTTAATGTTGTAAGTATGATACCTAGCTAACTTCGAACTTAGCGCGTGAGTGCGTGTGGCAGTGCTCTCACCGTTCTGGTATAAGCGGAAGACCAGCGCTGCGGTGTTATATGACACCCAGCATGTGCTGAGCTGATACCATTCCAGTGACACTTTTTGCTGCCCTGTTTTTGTAATGAATTTACTGTGCCACTGATTTTTTTTACTGTTTTTTGACTAACTTCGAACTTCATTGCGTACTATTTTAGGTACTGTAAGTCAGTAAATCAGATGTCGAGCAATCATTTTTTTGCATGTTCCCGGGTCCCGAGAGTGGATTATGTTGGACACCACATGTAAATCTATTTGATTAACATAAGGAGCAAAGCCAATGAAAAATACAACATGCTTTGCTGTGCACAAGGTAAATTTCCATTCACCATGGCGGCAACAATCAACGTCCCTCTCTGACTGCCCTATTTTAGAAAGAGTCGTAAGCGAAAGTTAGGATATGTTTTTGAATGTTTGTTTAGACACTCAGAGCATATCAATTCCGCGACCAGCGACTTCCCTACGGACCTAACTGAGCTATCAATCCAGTGAAATATATCGAATAAATACTATAGAGCTATTGAAACGTGTCGAGAAGTGGTCAACTTCAAACTAAATAAATATTTAATGACTGCAGGAAAATAAATATTTACTCAGTTGCCATTTGCATGTTTCGTTTTGGAAACAAATAGCGTGTACGTTGGTGAAAGTTTTATTAGTACTACAAAATGTAGGTTTAGCAAAGTTTTACTTGTATAACTTAACTGTGATACTTTTAAAAACAGATGCCTCTTATAATGATCTAAGATTCTACGACCATCGTTAAAATTTATTTCCACTAAATTAAAAATATTACTAAATTAAACACAAAAGAATTAAATGTTGCAGTGATATGTGTCCAATGTCCTGTCTTATTATTAAGAACTGTTTTAACTGTGTGTTTTTAAACTGTTTTAACAAATTAATAATTTGGCATTCATTCATTTTCTATTCATCAGTTACCACTCGTACCCTAAACATTTTTAAACTATAAAATATACTTGTTGTGTCATCCAAAACTATAAAATATACTTGTTGTGTCATCCAGTGCATTGTGCATACAGTCCTTGTGCCCTTGGCGCAGTTGTGACAGAGATCGGCGAGGACTGTAACGCAAAACACACGCCGGGTCGGAAATTGAATGGGTGACCACCCCGACCGAAATTTAGTGATGTGTATTTTGGGCATCTTCGTGCTTCAGAAGGCACGTTAAGCAGTTGGTCCCAGTTGACGTCGCTAGCGATGTCTGACGTAAAGCCTAGTCAGAAGCCTTAGGGCGGCTTGATAACATCTGCCATTAAGGTTGCTCACTAATCTTACACCCCTCCAGCAATCCGTACTGACCCGCGTGTTGGAGTATGGCTCGTTCCACCTCATAGTTGAGGTGAGGCCTGTGCCCAGCAGTGGGACGTATATAGGCCGTTTATGCATGTTATGAAAACTAGTGCTATAATGCTGAACAGTTTGTCACTCTATTCAAACGCGCTAATCTCTCTACTTATTGTAATACCTATTTACGTAGCTATTGCTTGTACTTAAATATCAAAATAACGTTTTGATATATATCCTTGGAGCTTTACAATCCAAGCACGAGCCGTTTGTTTTAAAAATTTCCCCTTAATTATTACCGCATTCTTCATCCTTTTCATGTTGCATTTATTTTCTAATCTTAGACAAGGAATAGAAAACAAGGCATTAATTATAAGAAATGTTAACGTTTTCCGAAGAAAGAGAGTTTGCACTAATTGGATCTGAAAGGGCAGTGAAGAAGGGGAGAGCTATATCCGTAGATTTATTTATTGGAAAAAAATAATACACTGTTTTAGCATGAAAATATCTGAGATCAATGTCTATTATATAAGAAAGTTGGGGCGATCCGACGCCTGACTGAGAAGGTGCCAACTTGATAGTTACTCTTGAAATGATTTGTTTACCCTACTTAAATTGTTATTCTATTAAAACAACACACAAAACAGGCAACTTTAAGGGTTGTATGAATTTTGAATAAAAAATGTTGCATTTATTTTATTGTCTACATCAAAAAGTTATTTATTCGAACCAATTTACAATAATGTGATAATCTGTCGACCAGAATATTTAGATGCTCTTTAAAATCAAAATAATTGTTGTTCAAGATATAAAAAGGTATGGGAAGTTTAAAAATGGTATTCATATCGTTTTGCACTGAAAACAAAATAAAAATTAATTATTTTCAGTGGAATAACGTCATAAAGGCTAACCAAACCAAAATTATACCAGCTTTTTCTGATTCAAATGCAGAATGGATAATAGTGAACACATTACGAGTATTATATCGAAGTAAGCTTTCCCAACAACATTATCTGCTCTTGATCCAAGTTAGCATAGTTTAGGAAGTTCAACTTCGCCCAATAATTCCGTTCTGTCACGGGTGCTAGGAACTTGAGCCCGAATTCGTTAAAAACAAAATTATGTAGCTTGTTGGGAAATTGTTTAAGCTACGTCATTATTGCTCGGTTACGCAATATCGTGGAACATAAAATGCGAAAGCTTGGGTTAAAACAGTTCTTTAAAATAATGAAGTTTTAGAGAGCAATGATATTTAAAAGAGAGTAGATAGGTTTTGTCAGTATTGATGCGAAGTCGAAAATTGTCCCCTGGCGTACGTACAGACCATGTGTACAAGATAGTATGATTGTTTACTAGAGCGTAAACGAGACAAATACATGTTGTGCATTGTCGTTTCAATCTGTCAATCTCAAGTGTTCGAAGTTCTGACTTCGGGTGCCACTTTTGTAGCATAAGTAACATATCTACGTTTTTTTTATTATGATATCATTGTTAGAGAGTGCTTTCAAATTATTTTAGGGCAGCGGGCTCTTTTGCCCTGAAAGCCTTGAGTTTTCAATTTAGGACCAAAATGCATGGTGACCATTTTGGGTTTGTTCTGTGTCTGGGTTTTCTTTCGTATTTAAGTATGTATTAAAGTTTTTATATGTATAATAGTCGTGGAAAACACGCATGCGGGTCGCACGATGGTAAGCGGTTACCGCACGTGTAACATCACAATGGCATCACTCAAGAGCTGCTGACTCTTCATTTACGAATAACTATCATCCAGTCTTATCATCAGCAGCCACATGATGTCCACTCCTGAACATAGGCCTCCCCCATGGATTTCCAGAGCGGCCGGTTGTAGCCGGCCTGCATCCACCGAAACCCTGCGACCTTTATAAGGTCATCCGTCCACCTTGCGAGCGGGCGTCTCACACTGCGCTTGGCCTCGAATGGTCTCCACTCGAGGACTTTCCGGCCCCAACGGCCATCAGTCCTTCGAGCTATGTGCCCCGCCCACTGCCACTTCAACCTGCCAACACGCTGGGCTACGTCGGCGACCTTCGTTCTCCTACGGATTTCTTCATTGCTGATTCGATCTCGTCTTTCAGTCTACATAGCTACAAACTCTGTTTAGTTTGTAGCCGGTCAATCATGGGTCTCTCCATTTTTTATGAATGTTTTCTAAGCTCTGGACCATCCTTAGAAAAGAAATTAATTATTATAATTCCAAGTGAAAAATACTTTTTCCTCCTAAAATCAAGGAAACACCTCCACCGCTTAATTATTGTGAAATGTGTTAATTACACCTTTTCCTCGAAAAATCTCTCAGAAATCTTTCGAAAAGCACCGCACTAATGAATCTCTTATCTCTTTGTCTTTGCCTTTTCCCAAAAAATATACTTTTTCAAATTCATCTCCATATTGTTTATGAAATAAAGAAATAAAATAAGTGAGAACGTCGTGGCGAAATGGCTAAGAACGATGATTTGGTTACGAGTTCAAATTGATTTTTCAATTATATTGCAATAAAAGACGTAGGTTATGTCAGTACTGACGCAAAGTCAAAAATTGTTACCTGGCGTACGTACCTATAATTTGACCGTTTGTACAAGATAGCATGATTATTTACTAGAGCGTAAACGAGACAGTTACATGTTGCGTAGTGCTGTCTCAAACCGTCAATGCTTTGCTCAAGTGGTCGAAAGTCCTGATTTTGGGTGCAACTTTTTTAGCACAAGTAAGCTATGGATTATAATATCATAGGTATTTTTGGTAAGTCTGCCATATTTTATGCCCCAAGTTACGTGTTAACCCTCGACTTTGAGACAATTCTCTCGTTAATTAAGCCATTTAAAGAATATATAAAATAAGATGCGTTTCTTAATACGTAGTTACATTCAGCGTCTAAAATGGCCGATCACATCGTCGCCACAATTCTCTATATTTTGTAACGTGTGGCGTGTGGCCACTTCACACCACACGCTACAAACGCCGGTGGTGGGTACGCTTAGGGTTATGTCACACTGGCTAATCAGACGGCTCCTTAATAAGTTCTATGATAAAAGAAAGCAAAGTGTGACATGGTTCAAAAGTGCATAGGCACCATTGTCGCGGACTGTACTGCCTCAGGTCCTCTCCAACCTCCTAAAACATCATTCCATACGTTGATTATATTCATTCTAATTCAAGCAATTGTCAAACTTTTCATCCACTGGCAATCCATATTGGTTAGCCACACGTAATTTATCGGTCGCGAATCCGGTCCGGCGTCCGGAACGGTTCCGGCACTCATTTGTTCCAGCTAAGCTCGCTTTATTGAATACCATTTCCGGAATTGACTTTGGAAACTGTTTGTACGGAACACGCCGAGAAACCCGTGAAACATAATGAAACCAATTTCCCTACTTTTGCGTACATAATTCTGAGGATGTGAGGATTAAGGGGTTGCTTGATGACTTTAGTTGTCTTGTTCAGGTTGAGGTGTCAGGTTGGTTAAGTATTCGACTCGGAGCACATGATGTTAATGTGACAAAGTTCAAAAGTGCATAGGCACCACTGTTGCTGCTGTAAAGCCTGAGGTCCTTTCCAAAGTCCAAAAACATCATACCATAACAAAAAGTGTGGGCACAAACACACACAACGTCCCACAACAGTGGGACGTATATAGGTCATACGTCCCGCTGCTGGGCACAGGCCGCACTTCAACTGTGAGGTGGAACAAGCCATACTCCAATACGCGGGCTCAGTGCGGATTGTTGGAGGCGTGTAAGATCAGTGAGCAACCTAAGTGTCAGATGTTATCAAGCCGCCCTAAGGCCTCTGCCTAAGCTTAACGACTGACATCTAGCGACGTCAACCGGGACCAACTGCGTGCTTTATTGAATACCATTTCTGGAATTGACTTTGGGAATTGTTTGTACGGAACACGCCGAGGAACCCGTGGAACATAATGGAACCAATTTCCTACTTTTGCGTACATAATTCTGAGGATGTGAGGATTAAGGGGTTGCTTGATGACTTTAGTTGTCTTGTTCAGGTTGAGGTGTCAGGTTGGTTAAGTATTCGACTCGGAGCACAGGAGGTGCTTATTTTTTTATAGCATAATTAGGCGCGCATTTGACCACAATCTCACCTGATCGTAAGTCATGATGTGGCCTAAAGTGGTACATGCCGGCCTAACAAATGGCTGTTCACTCTCTTCTTGAAGAGGTCCAAGTTGTATTGCTGTAGAAGCACTTCAGCAGGAAGCTCATTCCACTCCCTTGCAGTTCGCATTATGAATGTGTTACCAAAACGGTTGGTGCGGATTGCCGGGATGTCAACAACATAGGGGTGAAAGGCTAATCTGCGCCTAGTGGTCCGTTGAGGAAAAGGAGCTGGTGGAATCAGGTCATGCAACTCCTTCGCACACTCTCCGAAATGCAATCTGTAGAAAACCGACAGGCAAGCTACCCTCCGGCGGTGTTCAAAGGCGGCTTAGTTCAAATCTTGACGGAACTCCTTGTTTTTTGTGTTCATTATGGAAATGAAATGAAATATTTATTTGTCCAAAACATGGTATCAATAGCTGTTTCATAAAAATAAATGTTCACATGTTTTACCGACGTCGGCATACAAATTAATTGAATATAATGTGAGATTAAATGTCAAAATAGTAAGTGTCAAACGTGTTACAAATTAGAATGTCGGAAAGCTTAAATTAGTATTAGTACGTTATGTCTATAGATATCATTCCCATTAAACATCTAGTTATTAAGTAAATTGTTCCTAGAGATCATTGCAATACTTACTCACAAAGGGCAACTAAGTTTTAAGTGCTGTAATTATTTACAGTATGTATTCTTTGTTGACAATTAAGTTAAAAGTTCATTACACAACTTGCGACTAGTGATGCAAATACCATAACTACTGAATGGGTTTTAATGAAACTTTACAATAATGTAGCTCATACCTCTGAATCGCACATAGGCTATAACTTATAAAGAAATATTACTTTTTGTTTTTCACCTAAGTCCACGCCGACGAAGTCGCGGTCGGCCGCTAGTCATAAATAAAATAATGTTGTTTTTCGCGTTTTCACTTTTCAAGGGGGAAACACAAGTCACCACGTTCAAACCTGGTTTCAAGAGCTAGTAACTTACAAAGCCTCACGGAAAGACTGTTCGAATTACCCATTTTCACTCCGATACGAAATTGGCGGCACTTTTTCGCGTCAACATGATGGAAAACGGAGATCATAAGGCTTCGGGGAACGAACGAGTAAATGAATTCGGTGCTATTACAGGCTACGGTGGGGTAAGACGGGCAATGATATTATAATAAAAAAGAGGTAGATAGAAAGAAAGAAAGAAAGAAAAAACTTTTTTTTCATCTGGACATCGCAACTTGAATGATACAAACAAACAAAAATTAAACACTTACAGACAAATCAACAAAAAATCCTCCAAATAGCAGTGTCACGATGTCCTAAATTAGATGGTCCACACTCAGCTAATGCCTGGACCTGAAAGCCTCAGGCGCTGGTTTTCAGTGGGTGGGTCAGAGGGTTTATGTCAGTACTAATGCGTAGTCAAAAATTTACCACTGCTTGCGAACCTA
Source organism: Udea ferrugalis (assembly GCA_950022985.1). NCBI lineage: Eukaryota > Metazoa > Arthropoda > Insecta > Lepidoptera > Crambidae > Udea > Udea ferrugalis. The sequence continues at coordinate 2,720,012 of OX465528.1, read as the reverse complement.
TATTTTTTGTAACGTATGAACAAGATAGTATGATTATTTACTAGAGCGTAAACGAGGCCGATACATGTTGCGCAGTGTCGTCTCAAACTGTCAACACCGTCAATGCATCGCTCAGGTGTACTACTTGATAGTTGTGATTTCGGGTGCCACTTTTTTAGCACAAGTAACCAGTCTACCTCTTTTTTATCATAACATCATTGCGAGTAAATGAATTTGGTGCTATTACAAGCTACGGTAATGTAAGATGGGTTTTCTTCAGTAACGAACCCGCATCTCTTGTTTATGCGGTCGTAATGTTGATAAAGGTGGGGTATTTTAGGAATCATTTTTAAAGATTAGCTGCTTACCATCTTTATGTAAACAAGCGAGCGGGTTATGGATACATCAAAGGTGTGAGCGATTAGGAGGTATATGCGTGTCTACTTTTTCCTTTCTGTTTAATGGCTTGAAGATTATTCTGTATACCTACGATGAGAATTCAAATCATTATTGGAAATGCGCTCCGCAATACGTAGAGATCGTCTAAGCTGAAATGACGTGCCTCTGCACCGCATCTGCGTAAACAAGAGTGCTTGCTTGTATGCAGACATGCAGTGGAGGAGCGCGTCATTTCAGCTTAGACGATCTCTACCTACCTATCACTGTTTCGAAAATCGTCTAGAGGAAATAGAAATCAAAACATCGAAAACTCTTTAAAAGAAATGACGAGAGTATGTTTTTGTCATCATGACTGTGTTTAGTAGCGAAGATAGGAACAAGCGTTACTTTTTTATTTTTGAAAGGACCCTAGAGGTCATTAATAAATTTATTGAGTCATATGTTTAGTAAAACTAGTCTAGGGACATGTGTTTTTATTTTATTCTGGTTCTGAGTGGTAATTCCAGTATTATGTTTTTATTATTTTTAGCATTTTCCATGCAGTATCTTTACTAAAGATTCGAAAACCAGAAAAAGGCATTCGGTCTTGGCTTGGCATTCATGTTGAACATTAATGGAATCACCCTAGCTTATAGGGTAAGATATGCAAGGAAGATCCTGCCAGCCTGTCAATGGTCAGAGCAGTCGCCCGGTTTGCAAAAGATGCGAGTTCGATTCCCGCCTGAAGTCAAGACCGAGTGTTTTTTTTTCTGGTTTTCGGTTCTTGAGTAAAAATCCAGTATTCTTTAAACTTGGCACCCAGTTCTTTACTCCATATGGGGCTGGTCTATAAACTTATATACTGCCTTGAGGTCAAACAAACTGTGCATTGATTAAATGTCATACTTAGCTGTAAGTTTCTTCGTTGAAAGGCAATAAAGACTATAATACATTATCTATCGATATACCAATCATACGTAATCTTCCTACTTCAGGCCTTTTTTGGTCCTTCTCGTAACCTTTACTTCTCAAAAACATTCCGTATCCTAAATATTCATACTGATAGTCTTAAACAAAACTTCGCCGATTTCGATCCTTTACAAACCCTTCCATGTCTAAGATTATTAACTATTCTCTAAGCCAATACCTCTTTTGTGCTGGCCCAAATTCAAAGTGAATTTTTCCGACCCTCCCAAACCTATAGACTTTTCTTAAGCCTGCCGACGAATATAAATCTTTTGCTTTTGCCTCCAGTCTTCCACAAACAGAGGTTTACCCCAATATTTATTCGATTTATCGTACTAAAGACAAATCTGTGTCGGAGTGAGACGGATAATCGGATTGTGAAAAAGTAGAAATCATGGGCCTTTTCAACTCTTTCCAGCATCTTGACAAGATTTCTAACAAAGCCGTTTGGTGTGAAAAACTGAACATTACCATCTTGGGAAGTAAGTTATTCTATCAAACACGACTACAAGAGATTAACTAGCTTTCACAGACAAATATTAGCGGCAAATTTTGCCCATTAGAAATCAATTCATATCCATTTCAAAACATAAGCTTTTTAAATTTAGTTTTATTGTTTAAAAAACCTATACCCTCCAACTTCATAGTTGCACTAAAGTATAACTCCTGGTACTTAACTTTCTCCCAACGCAATGTCATACAAGGTCACCCCAGTCATAAACATACATAAACGGTCTATATACGTCCCACTGCTGGGCACAGGCCTTACCTCAACTATGAGGTGGATTGAGCCATACTCCAACACGCGGGCTCAGTGCGGATTGTTGGAGGGGTGTAAGGTCAGTGAGCAACCTTAATGTCAGATGTTATCAAGCCGCCCTAAGGCCTCCGACTAGGCTTAACGACTGACATCTAACGACGTCAGCCGGGACCAACTGCTTAACGTGCCTTTCGAAGCACGGAGATGCCCGAAATACACATCACTTAATTTCAGTCGGGTGGTCACCCATCCCATTTCCGACCCGGCGTGTGTTGCTTTACAACAGCGATCGTCGCCGATCACTGTCATACGTCACATCATTGGCAATAAGGGCTGTGGTTCGACACCAAGAAAAAGCGTTAGACGCTCTTACGACAGACGTGAAACGATTGACTCCAATTAGTTCAAGTAAACATCTATGTATAGGTACTGCCTCCTCTTATGTCGGTGTGCTATAAAATTGTTCTTGTTGGTGAAGAAATACGAAAAGCAAAGCTAACACATAAACGGCCTATATATGTCCCACTGCTGGGCACAGGCCTCACCTAAACTATGAGGTGGATAGAGCCATACTCCAACACGCGGGCTCAATGCGGGTAGTTGGAGAAAAACACAAAGGTATTTTATTCTAATGGTTGCACTTATAAGCGCCAGTTGCAGGAAGAAACCACTGCAGTTTCTCTTCTTTTACGCCTTTCGCTGCATGTATAAACATGTATTATTTGAAGTAGTGAGCCTTCGGCCTCACGTCAAGAGCTTTCACGATCGAGTAAATAAAACAACAGCTTTTTTAGTCCCACTGCTGGGGTGGCATTCCGGCGGACATCTCTTCACATCTCGGTGCTTCACGCTTACTTCAATCATAAATACGCTTCACTCTGAATTAGTATTTTCTCTCATTTTCTATGTAAATAATCAAAAAATTGTATTTGGCTTAGTTCTTTTCTCTCAAACGCATTCAGTTGCAAAGAAATTGAATTTCTAAGTTAACTCACCACGAGCGAAGTGAGTTTTGGCGCCCACCGGAATACCTTAGCAGGGCACAGGCCTTACCGACCTTGGGGTGTGGCGGAAGCCAAATCACGAGCGACATCCCCTTCTCCTATATAGCTTGCCCTGTTTAACATGTGCCCTGTTTCAACCCTCGGGGGAGCAACAAATTCGGCGATTCCTATTGAAAGTTATTGTTTCGTCGTAGGTCGCTTAGGGGATTAAACTAATTTCAACTTCCAAACAATAACGCTGCGTAACTTTTTTGGAAAATGTCGTTACAATTTTTTATTTTATTTTTTATGATGGAACTAAATTGGTTGCTTTTCCTTGACAGAAATTAACCTCATTTAGTTATCATATTTACTTCCGGCCATCTTGAAGAACAAAAAGTGTGAAAGAAGGAAAAAATAATGATTGTAATATTATCTTCCTGTAATTTAGCGATCACAATGTCGTGTTTGTATTTAAAGAAACAAAAAACAAAAAACAAACAACTCGATCAACGTGGCTTGCCTCCTCCCGAAAACTTGTTACAGTAGCTTAGTTGTTAGAACAGTGGCCCAGAACCCGCGCCAGGTGGGGTACGGGTTCAGTAAAACTTATGGGTCGTAAAAACGCTCGAACGCTTAAACGCTCGCAGTCAGTCGAATTATTAAATAAGCAAAAGTAAAGCTTAAATAGCAATTCTGTGAACACCCTTTGATTCCAAACTAAATTTACCTGTCAGAGAATTAACTACGCGTGTTTTTTCCATCTGCAAAGAGTTTCTTCAAATATAAGTAATAAGTATTAAGAGTGAGAGAGGCTGACAGATGATTTCGAATTCAAGATTGAAAAGATTAAGCAGAATTGTTCTCTTGAATCTTGAATCTTTGACAGTGTCGACTTTTTCTGATTATAATATTGTTAATTGACTAGATAGACTTGATCATTATCTTGTTAATTGAGTTTTTCGTCATTATCTTCAGCGACCAAACCCTTTTACCCAATTTCGCATATGGTCGGGGTTCGGTGATTACCCATCGTCTAATGCACGTTGTTTGGACGGGGCTAGTTAGCAATGGGATTAATTACGGGGGACAATTGTATTGTGCCTGCGATCAGTCAAAATGGAATCAGAATCAGAATCAGAAATATCTTTATTTAAATAGACCTGTTACAAGTGCTTTCAAATCGTCAAGAACTTAATCAAACAAACAAAACTATACTTCTAACTATTGCCTAGCTGCTGAATAAACTAGGAGATATTCATTACTTACTGATAACTGTATAGATACTCAGCGTCATTCTATTCAAGCGCAATGGGACGCAATCTACGTATAAGAAACATACCACTGAACCTTGTGCCTTACTCGATTTTAATCTTCCATCTTTCAAAAGAATAGGCCTTATTTTTATTTTCATAAATAAAGTTATGTATTTTGCAAAGGAAAGTCAAGAACACTGGCACTCATGGAACAAGCTACGTAAATGAAAGCAGGGTTGATGTGGCACGTGACCTGACTGGCGATGCCTCTGCGAAGATAGAGAGGGTTAAAGATATACAGGACGAGCACAGAAATAGTTTGTGTAAACTTTTCCCTTGGTCGTGTCTGGGATGTTATATTTTTATACTCACCTTATTCAGAAGTTGAGTAAGATAACGAAACCGTAATCTTAAAAAACAATAATTCAATATCCCTGGACATTATTCCACACAGTCTAGCCCTAAACTAAACAGAATTTCTATAATAGGATAGGTACTAAACAACGGATAAACATACCAAATTACTTTTTGTTGGAGACATCCAATACCCAGACCAAATACAAACAAATGGACATGTTCATGCGCTTGCACACCCAGTTGGTCGTCCAATCCATTATCATTATATATTCTTATCTATGAAGTATGAGAAGAGAGATAATATACTTTTGAAAGTCACAAACTAATCAAGTGATAATAGAACGTGCGTAGGTAAATGAAAGGTGAAAAGAAACCCCATTCAAAAAATGACCCTGGATATTTCAGGCATAGTTAGTGGCACATTCACCATGAATCTCTGTAGTTAAGGTAACAAATAAGCGTAAAATGTGTTTTTTACCCGCCAGCTGAACTTTCGAGAAGTTCAAAACTTTTCGTTGAAAATTTAAATGGAGTTCCGTCGTTTGAGAGTCTCAACCAATTTTGACAAATTGTTTATTGAAATGTGCTTCGCTCAATTATGAAACTCGCTTGAAAACTTGGGTTACTGATTAAACAATCAACCTGTATAAGCGTGAGGCCTCTTCTGCGGTGCGTTGCTCGATTTGTATGATATTGCGTGCGACGACGTAACGCACAATGTCAATAAAAATGACCTACTAATATTATAAATGCGAAAGTTTGTATCTGTGGAAGTGCCGTGTTGCTGTTTCAGGTAAAAACTACTGAATGGATTTTAATGAAACTTTACAATAATTTAGCTTATACATATGAATCGCACATTATGCTACAATATATAAAGAAATATTACTATTTGGTTGTCAACTTAAGTCCACGCGAACGAAGTCGCGGGTGGCCGCTAGTTAATGTATGAAACGACGCAGTGGTGACTCTGCGATGAAACAGCGCAACGCAATGAAAATTCCATCCCTTTAAATAAAAATGGATTGCTGTTCGTTAAGTCTAGCTAAAACTCGTGAACGGCAAGACTGATTTGGATAATTTTGGTTTTGAAATATTCGTGGAAATTCAGAGAAGGTCAGAAAGGTAAACATGAAATAATGCTCGGAAAATACACACATCAAAAGTGTCTAGGGATATCATAGGGATATCATTTTTCAAATATTTCATAAAGTTAAGTTGGTTTACAAGTTGAGCATTATCTCAGAATAACGCGAGGACAGTGGCATAAGATAAAGGTTAAGAATATTACAAAAAAAAACGTTTGATTTTGCTAAAATTTTGACACCTTTTAAAAGAAAAATCTGTCTTTTTTAACGTCCTTACGATTGTACAATAATGCTACTACAATAATTTTTTTATACAATCTGAAAGGGCAGATATAGCAGTTTCTGTGTTCTAAAAATTTCTACGTTGGTATCATTATTTTAATTTTTACAGCCTCCCAAATAGCTATACTTTGTATGAAAATGCGTGAGATATCCCTAGACACTTTTGATGTGTGTAGTAAAAAACAATACGGTTTTCTCTTATAACCATTTCTGCCTGTCAAACACTCAAATTTTGACAACAGAACAACGTCTGTCGGGACAGCTCGTTAAAATAAAATAAGGATTGGCATTTATTTTGTGTACAAAATTCATAGCTATTTTGTCTCTTTCATGGTAGATGGGAATAATGCATAAGTAAGTTCTAGTTGGGATGGTTCAGTGAATTGTTCTGCTGCACTGTACCTCTAACCGCTACCTATGATATTATTGGTCATTGAACTCGTGCTGAGAGTAAAGAAGAAATGCAAAAATTCCTAGACGCCACACAAAATTAGGAGTGCCCAATAAAGTTTTCAAAATACTTCATATAACATGTACGAGTATTACCTAATGTATGTATAATTTTGTAAGATATTAAGAACTTCCGCACTTAACTGAGGTATTTTCATTAAATAATCATGAACTTTTAAGATTAACCGCCGGCCGGCCCTTCTGGGTATAACTACTATATTTGGCAACTCGCAAGTTACATTATTATGCCTACCTTTAACCAGAAAGTACCCAAAAGTGTTAGTAAAAATCACCGCGGTCCGTATTCGGGTCCGATCGCCAGAAAACGAAAATTCTCGAGAGATTCCATGCAAATAGGCCACAAATAATAACTGCGGCCTCAGCGGGACCGTGGATGACTGATCAGCACCAACCCTTACGTTAGATAACAGACAAGAAACCAACCCAACCCACACGGAATAGGTGCCAGAATTGAATAACGATTTTCATCATGATGTGTTGCTGCGAATTCAAACTTTGTTGAACGATGGAGAGAATTGAAATTAGATTGAACGGTACTATGAGATGTAAAGGTGCGTTTTACAAATTTTTATTTCAAAGGCGCACCTTGTGATTTCAGGGTTTTATTAAAATGTTGTGTAGCATTAAACATATTTTTACCTTTCGTTCAAAGTTCAGATTGATAAAGAATAAATCAATATTCTTTGGCTCATTAGATTATTCATCGAAATGCTAATTGAGGTTGATAATTAATGACACTGTTGAATATCTATTTTATTATCAAACAGTAGGGTAGAGTTGGAGGGTAAGATAGGATAGTGCTAGGATGTAAGACCTAGTTACATCCTAGCACATTCGCTATCTCTCTTGACCTGTGGCAGGGTCAAATTCGCTACCTTTCCATTCAAAGTGTTTCAACTTACTTACACTTTAAGATCGATTCTAAGCGTCCCTCGATAATTTACAATCATTTGTGTGCATGAACATGTCTGTTTGTATTGGACTGGGTGTTTTATATGTATATGAAGTATGTATTTACAAAAAGAAAAAGTTTTTAAGTATGTCAATCCGTTATCTAGTATCCCATAAAAATGGGCTGTAATTAGCTCATCTTGGGGCTAGATGGCGCTGTGTGGAATAATGTCCAGGGATATTTAATTGAAAAAGGTTTTAAACCAAAAACTGTGATCAGTTTACACGAATAACAAATCGCATAAAAGTTTCAAAAACAAAAATAAACAAACTTATTAACCTCAACCGGAAATCAAACCCAGCGTCTTAATGGCGTCAGGAAGCCAAGACTGCCAACTGCTCATCCAGAAAATTAACCCATATTAATCATCGTAATCATATTGCTGCCATCTCAACAGCTTTTCCGTTCCCTGATTTTCGTTATAAATATTTTTGACGGCATTATAAATTATAATAGCCCACGTTTGCTTAATATTCATAAAACTAAATGACGTTAAATATTATTAACGATCGAAAATAATGTTAGAACTGTTGAGCTTTTTCGTTTCTGATTAATAAGTAAGATAAGTCAAGTGCGGACTTACTATAGCATTTTATTTCAAGACGTTATTTTTGTTAGTTTATAAAAATCACAATTTCTATTTTGATTAACGTTGGTGGTAAGCAAACTTAAAACGTCTGTAGTTTTGGTTAAAGAGACTCTCTTGCAGTTTCATTTCAGTTTTTTTGGAACGACTTTCCTTCTTAATTAGGAAAAAACTAAGAAGGAAATTCGTTCCAAAAAAAACTTAAATTATGGACAATTTGTAGACAATCGGTCACAGTATGTTGCAATCACTGCAACATACTGTGACCGACACTGTATGTAAGTAAGTTAAGTAAAAATATTTTATTCAGTAAAATAATTCGATATAATCGAATTAGCAAACGACCCAGGTCACCCTGTGGACCACAAAGAATCACCCCGTGAACGTCGTGCCTAAACAGTATTATTTAGCTGTGGTTAACTTAAGATGAGATGTAGTTCTTAGGTTACTTGAATCACTTGGTCTGCGCCAAAAGTCGTGGGTTCAAACTGCATAATGGAACAAACTTGTTTGGTCCAAAAATAACAACAAACAAAAGTAACTTTATTCGAATAGACCTGTTACGAAGTACTTTACTTGTAGATTTGAATGAATGCCCTCGCATCGCCGAATGTTTTTAAAAATAGATACTATTTTAGCAGAGTCAACTTTGAACAACGACACAAAAAATAGACATGTTGTAAGTTCACGTGGATTAATGAGTTAAAACTACATTTTTCTACAAACCGTTTTCTTACTTTGACAAACTTTATTGTTGCTTAAACAACACGTAAAAATGTTTATACAAACTTGGTACCACAGTTTAAAGCTTCATTACGCATTCCGATGGGATATCACTGAGACCTCAAGCTTAAGTGGGAGCTTAAAAGCTCGTTGCAGCTTAAGGAACTCTCCTCTGAAAATAATATTGTTTACCTACTTGTTAAGAGTTTTCAAGGTATAATGTCTATTGGATGTCATACACTGATATAGAAATAGACACTCAGTTGTAGTATACAACAGCTTTCAAAGGTCTCACTGCTGGGCACAGGCTTCACTTCAGGAGGCGCAATCACTTGCTTGATGCCGTCGCTGTAGGCCTTAGTGCGGCTTGATAACATCTGACAGATAGATTTCTCCGCCAATCGGCACTAAGCCTGCATTTTGGAGTATGGCTCGTATGTGATGAACAACTACTATTACCCAGCAGTGGAACCTATAAAGGCGGTTGTAATTTACTGGCTGTACTATCCCGTTCAGTGCAATACTTAAAGAATATTTATCGTATCTTGTTAAGTACTTGTCTAAGTACATCACACATGAGTGAATACAGTATTTAAATACGTAATTTTCTAGTATCCCAACAAACTTTACAATCCAACAATTTTGACGGCAATCCGTCAAGACCGAAACCAAACGAATTGCACATTGGTGCGGAATAGTGTCTAGTGATATATCTTTATTTATTTCTCTGACGTCACTGTAACTGAACATCAGGAAAAATCCAAGGTTGAACGCAAAAGTATACCTATTACTCTGTTAATTAATTACAGCAATTAAAACCTGAAGCAAAAAGTAGTAAAAAGCTTTTCATTGTTAAAATAACTAAGTTTTGTAATGAATTTACGAGAATCAAAGGACGGAGATGTCAGTTATAAAAAGAAAGCTTTCTACGAAGTAACGAGCTTCCGCTTTTGAATAAGAAAAGTTGTCAATTATTAGAGTGCTTAAAATATTAAAAAGACTTCTTCTAAGATACTAAAAGATGGTATTGAAATAACAGATTTAAGCGAACTCTATTTTATTTTGTCATATACGAGTAGGTACTCAGTCATAAGGCGTTAGGTCAAATTGTCGTACAGACAGAATTGAATTTCTATAGCAAAAAATATCTGAATCACTAAAGATAGGAAAACCAGAAAAAGACATTCGGTCTTGGCTTCAGGCGGGCATCGAACTCGCGTATTTCCCAAACCGGGCGACTGCACTAACCATTGTGCTACCGAGATCAGTTTTTCTGGTAATTTCACCTGGCAGCCAGATGTTTAGTAAGGTGGTAATGCATTATCCCTAATGCTAAAATAAAATAACCTATCTGAACCAATCTCGATAAAATCTCCTTTTTAACAATCAAACATAATCAATATCACCATTAATTCAAATCAAGCTACACCGCCACCAACAGACCCACGTTTAACTTCACACACCCACTGTTTGCGCGAGGGTTAAAAAAACAACACAATCATTTCAAAAATAAACTCTCATCAAACGCAATAGAAAATCCCATTAAAATGTTGCACGGCAAACGCGTAGCCAGTCGGAAAACTTTCCTAATTGATCTGACGGCTAGTGATTTATAAATAGCGAAACTATTCAATGAACAGAGAGAAAACGTGCGTAGATTATATCCGAATCACGCAACGGGTTCAAAAACAGCGCCCTCATTTTCGATGGTTATAAACGCAAAGGTACGTTTTAGGATAGCTATACAAACAGCTTGGGTATTGAGGAAAAACAGTCTTGGCAAGAGTATTTTTACAAATATAAGATAAGATAGACTTTATTTACACGAAGAAAACTACTAAATCATAAGTTAACAGAGATTTAAGATGTACAATTCAGGCGGCCTTATCGCTAGAAGCGATCTCTTCCAGACAACCTTCGGGTAGAGATACTCAGAAAGAAAAGTAGGTATAGGTGGTACTACCAAGACCATAATTGAGAACTATGTATGTATGTAGTAGGTACCTATGTGTTTTGGAAGGTAGTAGTACCTACGATAACACCTGATTTTCTACTTCTAAAATATGTTGACGGGATTGTTACTTGAAACAAAATCCTTTTTTCTCTTTGACTCAAGATTGTTAATTTTGCATGTGTATTACCTATAGCTTAAAATCTTGGAAGTCAAATCACAACTTTATAATGGTTGGCTTTTCAATTTAGTTGGCTACGCGACGGCTAGACGACTGTAAAATATAAATAAAAGAAAGCCGAGAGCAGTTAGCACTAATCGTCGTATTTGTAGCGGTGTAAGGTTCAGATTAGGGTGTCATATTTGAAGACCGTCAGCTCCTTTTCTTCATCGGACCACTAGACTCTGAGCTTTGCACCCTTGTTGTTATTATTAATAATGCGAGCAGCAAGTAAGAGGAATGAGCATCCTGCTAAAGTGTGTTCAGAGCGATACAACTTAAGCCTCTTCAAGAAAAGAGTGAACAGCCATTTGTGAAGCCAGCATGTACCTCTGACCATATCATCACTTATGAATAGCCGCATTTGGTCAAATGCGGCGCTACTTATAAAAATAAACGGCCTATATACGTCCCACTGCTGGGCACAGGCCTCACCTTCATTATGAGGTGGAACAAGCCATACTCCAACACGCTGGCTCAGTGCGGATTGTTGGAGGGCTGTAAGGTTAGTGAGCAACCTTAATGTCAGATGTTATCAAGCCGCCCTAAGGCCTCTGACTAGGCTTAACGACTGACATCTAGCGACGTCAACCGGGACCAAACTACTTGACGTGCTTTCCGAAGCACGGAGATGCCCGAAATACACATCACTAAATTTCGGCCGGGTAGTCACCCATCCCATTTCCGACCCGGCGTGTGTTGCTTTACAACAGCTATTGTCCCCGATCACTGTCACAACTGTGCCACGGGCACCTCAAGGCGCTACATATACAATGAAAAAAATATGATGGTATTAATCCAGACTTTTAATTATGTTTTTATGGCGGTTTACCCCCCAAGAATGTGGCTTTATAGTATTATTCAGACACCTGCTGTGGTTTTATACGTTTAAATGTAGAGGAGTCTTTAATTGTGTAAACATACGTTCGGTTTTGCGACCGCGCACGCGACGTTTACGATCGCCTTTAATAGCCCAAGACGCATTGTAATTGAATTCAGCGAATGTAAACACGAGTTACGTTCGTTCGTTTTAATTATAAGGTAATACGATTCGTTGTTAAAATGAACGTGAAAGTTAATGGTTGTAGAGTTGTTAATATTAAATTAATGGCAGTATTCGCCTTATTTAAGACTAGCGGCCGCCCGCAACTTCGTCCGCGTGGACTTAAGTTGAAAAACAATAAGTAATATTTCTTTGTAAATTGTAGCCTATGTGAGATTCAGATGTATAAGCTACATTATTTTAAAGTTTCATTAAAATTCATTCAGTAGTTTTTATGTGAGAGAGCAACACGGCACATCCACACATGAAAACTTTCGCCTTTATAATATTAGTAGGATTTTGAATAGGCCTTCTACAACCGATTTTTAAGGACCAAAATTCAATGTGCCAGGCAGCGGCAGAAAGACGTTAAAAGAAACAAAACCTAACCTATTTAATGGCGTAACAGGTCCTATAAATTTATGGGAGCTGGTTATCTCAACAACAAGCGATGCTTCGCAAAAATGAGATACCCTGGTTTTATAGGTTGTAAGTTTTATCCCGATGTTATTAAGAATGTGTAAATGAAATATTTAATCAGCGTATAAAATAATAATAAGCATAATAACTTCAAATAGGTTTTTTTATGTCAGAACTGTATGACTCTGTTGGTTTTTTTATGCATTCATTTTGAACTTTGAAAATATCGGACTATTTTAAGAGAGTACCTGCTGAGATTATTGCCAGGTCTTCTCAGCAGAAACAGCCTTCCAATCGTGGTGGTAGAGTCACATTATGCACATATTGTATTTCATGTAGTTTATTGAACGTATTATTAAATGTAAGTTTAGTTTATTTCAAGTTTAGTAAGTTGGATATTAATTTAATTTTTGACGATTCGAAAGAACTATGTATCTGTGTACTTGAATAAAGGAATATTGAATTATGAATAATAATTTAAAAACCGGGTGATTGAAATCTATTTGAATTTGTTAAACCATATTCCCATGACTGAAATTCAAACGGTAAACAGGATTCGAATGATGATTGTAAGCACTCATATTTTCAACTTATAAACTGTGCTAAATCAAATACCTACCTAAGATAGCATGACATGAAAATATCTCGTGTCGTGTCTCGTGTATAACCGACATAAAGTATTGGTGTTGTACAAAGTTAGGAACATACCTTCAACATGCATATGAACAAACTTTACTCCTCGATTTCGGCAAATGCACAGGTTTAAAGAGAAGTTTGAATGACCCTATGCGTTCGTAAGCTCTGCGAGACCACACTGGATATTTGTGAATACGGAATATTTATGTTTCATTAGCGAAAGTATCGTTACGATTGCGCGTGCAATTTGACACCGTATTTTCTCAGCCGGAGCGTATGAGTTGGAACGGGACCAACTGTCGGACAATCGTACACGCCACGCCTTGCAGTAAATACGAATAATAATAACACTCATGACTACTGGCTGCATTTGAATGAGAGGTTTGGAGTTTGATGATTATAGATTATTTATTTCGAGATTAGACGATTGTTATAATATGCACTACTTTTCTTGGTAATCGCAGTGCGGTTTTCTTCACAAACATTGTCAGATGGCTCCTTCCAAGTAACTGTAGAGGTTGAAATCCGTGGGCATGCTACTTTAAATTTTAGGGTTGAGAGCCCTCTGCGCTCACAGTCAGTCCTACAGTCCGATAAAGCTGTCAAAGAAAGAGTAATCCACGTGGATTCAGGGCCTATATATACTATTAAAAGACTTTATTTTATTGTAATTTTATTCGATTTAATTTTGATTTCAATTCTAATCTCAATTTGAATGACCTATATTTTGACATCTGATGTAATTTGTAGTAAACTTTAATTTGAGAAATGAATTATCTAATCTAAAGCAACCAGCGGCTAAACAGCAGCAGTCATTTAGGAATAATAACAGTGCTGCCATCTTGCATACCCATTGTGACACGTTCGTGTGCAGTTCGATCTGAATACCCTCACAAACTGAATTCCGGCTACAGTCGCCTAATTTAAAGGGTAGTTAGGAATCAGGAATTGATCTAGAGTCGGGTGGCATATCGACAGACGTCTAACTAGGTGATCCTCATAATGTACGGTGGCTGAATGAACAATGGAAAGCAATGGCGGCAAAACATTGCGAAACCTTGTAGAGATCGTCTAAGCTGAAATGACGCGCCCCTCTACTGCATCTACGCAAGACAATCTCTACCTAAGTATGGTACCCAAAGCAGCGGGGTTGTAGTCGCCAGCAGTTCGACATAACAACAACGGCAAGAATTTCACTCACAGCTTTCAGCTCACAGTTTTTAGCTATCCAAATACTTATAAACGCTATATTTTATAGAAGTGAAAACAATAGGTGTGAATAATATTCCGAGAAAAAAATTAGTCATAATAAAAATCTTTTCAAATATAAATGAACGATATTAATGATTAAAGCTAAACGTTAATTAAATTCAGTAATAAAACACTTCACGTTATAAAAGCAATCAAATACAAAACCTTAGAATTATACAGAAAGTCAATTATGAGGTGTTCAATAATTTCAAAAGATTAATTAAGATTAATTATTCAAGGTCGCTTTGGAAAAATCTATGGACGGAGACGGTTCTCTGAAATACGTAAATAAGGAATATTCGCAATTAATTAATGTATCCAATAGAGCAACAAGGTGGTCGACATTGCTTTCATAATTAGCAACGTACACGCACAAACTAAACATATTGACAGAAACTACACATCATTACACACAACTTTGTGTTCATTTCCAGACTTGTGGCTAACTCGCCGCTGATGCAAAACGCCGATAGTAAACTCAAGTAACCCGGATAAGTGGCGTTGCTTGGGTCTTCTTATCAGTATTTTCCATCTTCACCATAGTTAGAAGAAACATGAACGAGTATAATAAACAGTCGCCATCAGTTACATTGAAGCACACAAGGTCACCAAATACTTCTTAGCTGTTTCACAGCCAGTCAGTTTAATAAACCCGAGTTCGATATCTCGAGACCAGTATTCACCATTGTTTGGCTGCCACCACGGCTTCGAGCGGCCAAGACTGCAAATCCGCCTATGCCACCTGTTGTGGGCTATTCCATTCATTTCCCTGGGCCATATCAGCTTCGGCTGTTACATCTTTAAAGTGCAGCGTGCCGTTCAATCTTCCCCTGACAAAGTTGATTTCGGGAGTATATTCACTTCTTTATTAGCGGTTAATATGCAATATCGGGATAATAATGGGATAATGGGATGTTGGGAGCATAACCATCTCGAGCTCCAACTGTCAACCTTACCTGCAAGCGGTCATCCTGCTGACCAACGGACAAGGCTCTGGCGACCGGTGGACAGCGGTATAGCGCCACCCATCGGACACAGCTAAATCCTGACCGGGTCGCTGACGGGCAGCAGCGTCAGCGACTGAAGCAGCTGTGTTCCTGCGATCTCCAACCCGCCTGCCCAGCGTGGAGATT
The DNA here is from genome assembly GCA_950022985.1 of Udea ferrugalis. NCBI lineage: Eukaryota > Metazoa > Arthropoda > Insecta > Lepidoptera > Crambidae > Udea > Udea ferrugalis. Next base: position 2,704,578 of record OX465528.1, on the reverse strand, counting down.
ATGGGCATTTCCCCCCCAATGGCAGACGCAACAAAGAAACGGCCCCCAGTTCCCGGTCGCTCTGCTATTCCTGGTTACGGTAGCGGCCACGGTAACGGCAGGGCAGGGGGTGCAAAGAATCCCCGGGCTACAATAGGCTACCTACAAAACCTGACCCTGGCTACGTACAATGGACGGACTCTGAGGCTGGACGAACATCTGGCTCAGTTGGAAGTGGAGCTGGAAAACATTAGGTGGCATATCCTAGGGTTATGTGAAGTCCGAAGAGAGGGCGAGGACACTGTAACCCTGAACTCCGGCCACCTTCTGTACTTCCGCGAGGGCGACCAACAGTCCCAGGGTAGCGTAGGATTTCTCGTCCATAAGTCCCTCTCCAACAATGTTGAAGAAATCTCCAGTGTGTCGACCAGGGTGGCGTACCTGATACTTCGGTTATCCAAGCGATATACCTTGAAAGTTATACAGGTTTACGCACCGACTTCGGCACATCAGGATGAAGAAGTGGAAGATATGTACGAGGACATATCTCGTGCCTTAAACACTTCAACCAAGGCCCACTTCAACGTTGTTATGGGGGACTTTAACGGCAAAGTAGGCATCCAGAACTGCGGCGAGTCCAAACTAGGCCCTCATGGTTTTGGGGTGAGGAATCACAGGGGGCAAATGCTAGTCAACTTCCTTGAGCAAGAGGGACTCTTCTTAATGAATTCGTTCTTTAAGAAAAAGCCCCAGAGGAAGTGGACATGGCGAAGCCCCGACGCTGTGACAAAAAACGAGATTGACTTCATCATGACTGACAAAAAACACATATTCAGGGACGTTTCCGTGATCAATAGGTTTAACACCGGTTCTGATCACAGACTCGTACGAGGCTCCCTGAATATCAATCTCAAGCTTGAGAGGAGTCGTCTGATGAAGTCCACGCTCCGACCAAATCCCCTTCAAATCATGGCGGGCTCAGAGACGTTTCAAGACCTTCTTGGAACCAGATTCGCTGCTTTGGAACCTACCGATGACGTAGACGAGACCCTACAGAACGTGGTTGACGCGCTGAAAGATGAGGGCATGAAGTTCTGTCGAACACAGCGTACAGGCAGGAAGTCCAATCTCTCAGATGAGACTCTACGGCTTTTGGCGATACGGCGGGAAAACGTTGCAGCTTCACCGTCAGAGCGGTCGACTCTAAACAAGCGTATTGCGAGGATGGTACGATATGACCTTCGGAGCTCCAACACACGCCGTATAGAGCAGGCAATAGAGCAAAACCGAGGGTCCAAGGTATTCATTCAGCAGCTTGGGAGGAGCCACCTGACGAAGCTGACAACGCACAATGGCAGTACCGCACTGTCAAAGCCGGAGATTTTCGCTGAAATTGAGGACTTCTACGGCCGACTGTACGCTCAACATGCACCTCGTATTCAGCGCGACGGCCACGACTCTAGAGCCACCCTAACACGCCACTATACCGATGACTTGCCAGAAATCAGCCAAGACGAGATCGTGCTGGCTCTGAGGCAGCTCAAAAATGGAAAGGCCCCGGGTGAAGACGGAGTTACTTCAGAACTTCTGAAGGCGGGGGGTGTTCCTGTACTGAAGGAACTACAGCGCCTCTTTAACTCTGTCATTCACTCCGGGAGGACTCCAAAGGCGTGGAACAAGAGCATTGTAGTTCTATTTTTCAAAAAAGGAGATAAGTCTCTTCTTAAGAACTACCGACCCATATCACTCTTGAGCCACGTCTACAAGCTGTTTTCCAGAGTCATCACGAACCGCCTCGCTAGGAGACTCGACGAATTCCAGCCTCCAGAGCAGGCCGGGTTTCGAGGAGGATTCGGCACCATAGACCACATCCACACAGTGAGGCAGATTATACAGAAGTCCGAGGAGTATAATCGTCCTCTGTGTCTAGCCTTTGTGGACTATGAAAAGGCCTTTGACTCCATCGAGACCTGGGCGGTCCTGGAATCCCTGCAGCGATGCCAAGTGGACTATCGATACATCGAAGTGCTGAGATGTCTCTATGAAGCTGCTACTATGAGTGTCCAAGTACAGGACCAGCAGTCTGAACCCATCCAGTTGCTTAGAGGAGTGAGACAGGGGGATGTCATATCCCCGAAACTGTTCACTAATGCACTGGAGGATATGTTCAAGACGCTGGACTGGAAAAGTATGGGCATAAACATAAACGGCCAGTACATCTCACACTTACGATTCGCAGATGACATAGTCCTGATGGCGGAGTCGCTCCAGGATCTGCAGCTGATGCTGAACAGCCTAGACTCCTCTTCGCGGCGAATCGGTCTCGGGATGAATTTGGATAAAACCAAAGTCATGATCAATGACCACATTGATCCGGGACCGGTCACTGTCTTCGGTCACCAGCTCGAGGTTGTACAGGAATATACCTACCTTGGGCAGATATTGCAGTTGGGTAGAAACAACTTCGAGAGGGAAGCCAAGAGGAGGATTCAGCTGGGTTGGGCAGCGTTCGGAAAACTTCGTCGAGTCTTTTCGTCGCCTATACCACAATGCCTGAAAACTAAGGTTTTCAACCAGTGCGTCCTACCCGTCATGACATACGGAGCCGAAACGTGGACACTCACAGTGCGGTTGATGCACCAGTTCAAGGTCGCTCAGCGAGCTATGGAGAGAGCTACGCTCGGAGTTTCTCTGAAGGATAAAATCCGAAATGAGGTTATCCGACAGAGAACCAGGGTCATCGACATAGCTCTCAGAATAAGTAAGCTAAAGTGGCAGTGGGCTGGTCACACTTGCCGTAGGACGGATAACCGTTGGGGTAAGCGCGTTCTAGAGTGGAGACCACGTCTCGGCAAGCGTAGTGTGGGACGCCCTCCGGCTAGGTGGAGCGACGATTTGCGAAAGGCTGCTGGCAGGAGATGGATGCGTCTAGCCGAAGACAGGGCGCGATGGCGCGCATTAGGGGAGGCCTACGTCCAGCAGTGGACCAGCATAGGCTGATGATGATGATGATGATGATGATGCAATATCCATCCCTATTCGCCCTAACATAACAAAAAGGGCCTGTATACGTCCCACTGCTGGGCCCAGGCCTCACCTCAACTATGCGGTGGAACGAGTCATACTCCAACACGCGGGCTCAGTGCGGATTGTTGGATGGGTATAAGGTTAGTGAGCAACCTTGATGTCAGATGCTTACAGCCTTAAAACCCCTGCTAGGCTTAACGACTGACATCTAGCGACGTCAACTGGGACCAACTGCTTATCGTGCCTTCCAAAACACGGAGACTCCCGAAATACACATCACTAAATTTCGGTCGGGTAGGTCACTCATCGCATTTCCGACCCGGCGTGTGTTGCTTTACAACAGCGATCGTCGCCGATCACTGTCACAACTGCGCCACGAGCAGTTAGCCCTTGTAGTGAGAAAAAGTTTTTAAAATAAAGTTTATATTAATGTTGTCTAAATTCATCGTTCAGAAAAAACCTTTCAATGTTTACGAGAGTCGTTAAGTATAGATGCGGTAAGGTAATTTCCCTAACATAAAACTGTTAGTGATAGGAAAAGCCGTAACTTTAAGGAGGTACCATTAAAATGGCCATTCAGTGATACATCTGTCAAAAGGAGCACATAAAATATTTTATATTTCTAGGAAGAGTGAAGTTTGAGTTCTTTAATTTTGTTGACTTTGAGTTAAATAGAAGCAACTTACGAACCGGTGGTAGAGTCACTTTGCTCATTTAGATTTTTTGATTTTTTATCTTGACGTGTCATCAATGTTTGTTATGAGCTTACATGAATAAACGTTTTTTACTTTACCATTTTTTTTAAGTCATAAAACGGTTGTCTGTGAAGTCGGTTGACGGACGATAGTTCGACGTGACAACGTTAGACAAACTTTGAGACTCTATGCCAGTGATAAACAAAATACTAACCTACAAGTTTGTATGAAACTTTGGTTGGTGCTTCTAGCGAACCTCGGTGTGCGAATTTACGTAACGTAAACTGCCTGTATACGTCCCACTGTTGAGCACAGGCCTCACCTCAGATATGAGTTGGCACGAGCATATTCCAATACGTGGGCTCAGTGCGGATTGTTGGAGGGGAGTAAGGGTAGTGAGCAACTTTAGTGTCAGATGTTATCAAGCCTGAAGTATATACGGGATCAGAACGGGGTGTGTTGCATATACAACTGTCTAAAACTGTCATAAAATATTTAGTTCAAATTGAAAATCCACCTCGCAAGTTCAGCGAGCTGAGCCTACACTAACCACTTTAAACTTCGTAAAGACTTGACGAAATTGGCAGATCCGGCAAACTTCTGTTTGCGGTTTGTTAGAACTTCCCGCGATTAATTGCGACTCGCGGCACATAGTCACAGTATAAACCATACAGTAGGCTATCTAAGGCTGCCTGCCGAGTTATTAGCCTAGCGTGCACACAGACACGCGGCACAACCCGTCCGTACTGCCGCCTCCCTATGCCTCCCTATTTTATGCTAGCGTGTGCGTGAAATTGCGTGTGCGTGATATCGCGACACGCGCGACGCGCACGCACACATTCAAACCGAGAGTGGCACGTTTGTATGTAGATAGCTTACTGTTAGATTATACTGTGACATAGTACTCGATGCGCAGTTAGTAATTTTTAAACCCAGTCGCGAAACGAGGAGTAATAATGTTGGAAGTTGGCTTGTCTATGGAATCGTGAATTTTGTATTGATTTTTTCGTCCTTACTCGCTCGTTAAGCCTTGCAATTATTCATTTAAAAACAACAAACGTGCGTCTGAATGGAAACCAAAAACCATATGAATTGATACAAATTATCTAGCCTCTCTGACCGTGACATCCACGTTTGTAACATAACCTACCCTCACGACCATATCCCTATTTGGGTTAGTGATTGTTGCTGTCACTCACACACACAACACTGATTGTTGCCGTCAGACATTCAGAAGCCTACATTTTGCCGAGGTAATTTGAACCCAACCGTTTTATATCGATGTTTACCATCATCGGTGAGTTAGCTGCAATTGCAACCACCGGGTTTCGAACCAGAGTGATTGACCACCAGGCCACAGAAGTTTATATTGTATGGTTCTTTATCGACATCACTCACAAATTCATCCATTGAAAGTTATATTTAAGTCAAGACTGTATGAATAATTTTACAGAAAAAGACCTTACGTCGACTGTTTCGTACAAGTTATAAGTATACTTACGCCACGATGATGAATAAAATCATGTCAAATACAAACACGAGCCCCTTTCGTTACCGGCTAAGCTTTTGACGCAAATATTCCAAGAGAGTAAATTGATAATGTATTTATAATGTATGTATTCAAATGAATGACGTTCATTGGAGAACATAATTATGCCTTATAGATTTCCAATATAAGCGTCTGTTATAAATTTTGTGTAAAATAACTTTTGATAAATTAAAAATAGGCTCTTTATTTAAATGACTTATCTGCTGTTGATCTGTACATGAATGAGAGTCCCTCGATTTCACAAGCGTCAATCAACGCTCACGCTGTCCTGTAAAATGTCAAAGAACTGAAAGGTACAGCTTTACAGTTTTTTTTATATATTTGTATGCCTTCCTTTGTTTGGGGCCAATAAAAAACTTTTCTTTCTTTCTTTCTTTCTTTCTTTCTATACTTCTGATGGATGCTCAACCACCAACCAGTCATCAATATTCTGACTCACAACTATTTATTTCTATCTAATCAAAATTCCGTATAAATAATTGACGGACGCTTTTATCAGCAAATAAAATATCATACGCGGCTATCCGAAGCGCTATTCAGTCAAAAGATACGAAACATCAAAAGGTCCGCCCGCCCACCGCGGCAAGTTAGGGCGGTTTAAAGGTAAATGAGCTGAGCTGAAATTGAGTGGGTTTGTACATGCAACGGGATAATTTACCTCTAATCGAGAGAGGCATGAACATGGCGCATAGTTAGGGAATGTTTTTAAAAATATTTATTTTTGGTACGTTAAAATAACAACATTTATGCTGTGAATAAAGGTGGGAATATCTTTTTTGTTTTAAAGAATAATTATTGAAAACCAACTGATGTGATGTTCTTGGTTATGTTTCACCACTGATCAACATAACTAATACATTTTGATTATTTGTTGTACGAACGTAGTTTCAAGCGTCTGAGGAGAACATACTCGTATTTTATAGGTTATTCTTAGTACATAATATATCTATAGTCCGAACTCTATTGAAGCTAGGTTGTATATTGGCGGTATTAGGCGGTAATTTTATAACTTAAAAAACGTAACTACTTAGTTAAAAATCTACAACAATTATTTTATGAGAAATAACCTAAAGCAGTTTCTTAAATCCAATCGGGTTGGACGGAAGTACCTACCGTTATATCAGAAAAATGAGGTTCAGGAAAACGGTATTTCCAATGCAAGGATCGTCCATCTGACCAATAGGAAAGGCATTTCTGTACCCTATTATGCAAAATCTGCACATAAAAATCCCTTACACCTAGTTTCCCATCGCATCCCGTATATTTTAGGTGTACACTGTACTCACTGGCTCCAATATATACGCTTAAGTCGAAGGCATAGAGATCAAATTTGGATTTATGCTCCACGATACGATCAACCACGTTGGGATTACTCTTTGCAGTCAGATACTACCTTATTGCAATGGAGTAGAGGTCGTTTTAACTTGTATTTTCCGAGATGGTTGAGTAGCACCTAAGTCTCCCGTACTGTCCATTTTGCAAATGAGTATGTCGGGTAAGTGCCGGTCTACGGAGGTTTGGGATTTAAATTTATTGGGAATTAGGAACTACGTTCTTCTACAGCCACCAAGCGACAGCCGATAAGTTTTAAGTTACAATAAGTTAAGTTTATGGTTTGACAATCCCGGGTTTTTAAGCGGAGCGTGAAAAGCATTTACGCAGCACTTCAAAGTGAAAGAAAGAAAGAAAATACTTTTATTAGCCACAAGGCTCATACAACAAGTAAATTATACATTTAAAAAAAATAAATGAATCAAAAACTTAAAAAAAAAATACAATAATATAATAATTAAAGAGCCTATACAGTGGGGCCAACGAGGTCCCTGTCTCAGCATAAAACCGCTGCAGCTAAAAAGTTGCAGCGATGCTGGTATTCTGACAGGGCCTCTGCAGTGATGTGATGATGATGAAAGTGAGATTGACCAGCAAAGTAGTTCTCCATTACTGTGTTTGTCAACCCCATATCTGGACCTCACGGCTGCTTCCCATCAGGTGGAGTCAGGTCATCTTGAAAATCACTATAATGTTTGTTGCTTATTTAATGTTTTTAAAAATATTTATTTTTGGTACGTTAAAATAACAACATTTATGCTGTGAATAAAGGTGGGAATATCTTTTTTGTTTTAAAGAATAATTATTGAAAACCAACTGATGTGATGTTCTTGGTTATGTTTCACCACTGATCAACATAATACATTTTGATTATTTGTTGTACGAACGTAGTTTCAAGCGTCTGAGGAGAACATACTCGTATTTTATAGGTTATTCTTAGTACATAATATATCTATAGTCCGAACTCTATTGAAGCTAGGTTGTATATTGGCGGTATTAGGCGGTAATTTTATAACTTAAAAAACGTAACTACTTAGTTAAAAATCTACAACAATTATTTTATGAGAAATAACCTAAAGCAGTTTCTTAAATCCAATCGGGTTGGACGGAAGTACCTACCGTTATATCAGAAAAATGAGGTTCAGGAAAACGGTATTTCCAATGCAAGGATCGTCCATCTGACCAATAGGAAAGGCATTTCTGTACCCTATTATGCAAAATCTGCACATAAAAATCCCTTACACCTAGTTTCCCATCGCATCCCGTATATTTTAGGTGTACACTGTACTCACTGGCTCCAATATATACGCTTAAGTCGAAGGCATAGAGATCAAATTTGGATTTATGCTCCACGATACGATCAACCACGTTGGGATTACTCTTTGCAGTCAGATACTACCTTATTGCAATGGAGTAGAGGTCGTTTTAACTTGTATTTTCCGAGATGGTTGAGTAGCACCTAAGTCTCCCGTACTGTCCATTTTGCAAATGAGTATGTCGGGTAAGTGCCGGTCTACGGAGGTTTGGGATTTAAATTTATTGGGAATTAGGAACTACGTTCTTCTACAGCCACCAAGCGACAGCCGATAAGTTTTAAGTTACAATAAGTTAAGTTTATGGTTTGACAATCCCGGGTTTTTAAGCGGAGCGTGAAAAGCATTTACGCAGCACTTCAAAGTGAAAGAAAGAAAGAAAATACTTTTATTAGCCACAAGGCTCATACAACAAGTAAATTATACATTTAAAAAAAATAAATGAATCAAAAACTTAAAAAAAAAATACAATAATATAATAATTAAAGAGCCTATACAGTGGGGCCAACGAGGTCCCTGTCTCAGCATAAAACCGCTGCAGCTAAAAAGTTGCAGCGATGCTGGTATTCTGACAGGGCCTCTGCAGTGATGTGATGATGATGAAAGTGAGATTGACCAGCAAAGTAGTTCTCCATTACTGTGTTTGTCAACCCCATATCTGGACCTCACGGCTGCTTCCCATCAGGTGGAGTCAGGTCATCTTGAAAATCACTATAATGTTTGTTGCTTATTTAATGTTTTTAAAAATATTTATTTTTGGTACGTTAAAATAACAACATTTATGCTGTGAATAAAGGTGGGAATATCTTTTTTGTTTTAAAGAATAATTATTGAAAACCAACTGATGTGATGTTCTTGGTTATGTTTCACCACTGATCAACATAATACATTTTGATTATTTGTTGTACGAACGTAGTTTCAAGCGTCTGAGGAGAACATACTCGTATTTTATAGGTTATTCTTAGTACATAATATATCTATAGTCCGAACTCTATTGAAGCTAGGTTGTATATTGGCGGTATTAGGCGGTAATTTTATAACTTAAAAAACGTAACTACTTAGTTAAAAATCTACAACAATTATTTTATGAGAAATAACCTAAAGCAGTTTCTTAAATCCAATCGGGTTGGACGGAAGTACCTACCGTTATATCAGAAAAATGAGGTTCAGGAAAACGGTATTTCCAATGCAAGGATCGTCCATCTGACCAATAGGAAAGGCATTTCTGTACCCTATTATGCAAAATCTGCACATAAAAATCCCTTACACCTAGTTTCCCATCGCATCCCGTATATTTTAGGTGTACACTGTACTCACTGGCTCCAATATATACGCTTAAGTCGAAGGCATAGAGATCAAATTTGGATTTATGCTCCACGATACGATCAACCACGTTGGGATTACTCTTTGCAGTCAGATACTACCTTATTGCAATGGAGTAGAGGTCGTTTTAACTTGTATTTTCCGAGATGGTTGAGTAGCATCTAAGTCTCCCGTACTGTCCATTTTGCAAATGAGTATGTCGGGTAAGTGCCGGTCTACGGAGGTTTGGGATTTAAATTTATTGGGAATTAGGAACTACGTTCTTCTACAGCCACCAAGCGACAGCCGATAAGTTTTAAGTTACAATAAGTTAAGTTTATGGTTTGACAATCCCGGGTTTTTAAGCGAGGCGTGAAAAGGCATTTATGCAGGCCTTCAAAATGAGATTGACCAGCAAAGTAGTTCTCCATTACTGTGTTTGTCAACCCCATATCTGGACCTCACGGCTGTTTCTCGTAAGCGCCATTCACATTTTTATCAAAAAGTTAATGAAAATATTTAGTATTTTCTAAATCTAAGACAGTCAAGAAATCGAGAAGGTATAAATACCTATGTATCTGTGATTTTATACGAATTATTATCGTAAAATACGGTTGTTATGAGCATCTATATGATATTTCAGAGTTAACTTCAGGATTTTTTTGTATCGAGCAAGGTTTTTCCAATCGTGTTTAATAAACAGTCATCCCATCACACATACGTTCTGTAATACATATTAGAAATTTCAGTGCAAAAACATTCAATATTTTCAATTACAGCTCCTAGATAACAGTCCATTTTCCCGTTTTCACCTACTAAGGGCTCTTAACCACTAGGCTACGACAATGATAGTAACAGTTTAGCTATAAATTATTGCCACAATGAAATACGTTTCTGTACCGAATCAAAACGGCTGAGTTTGGCAGGTATTTAGGTGCCTTTGTATGAGTTACCAAGTTATAATTATTAACTGTACAGCAATATGCTGTTTTAAGTCTGTATTGAGGCTGTATGAAGGCGTTCCGAGGGATTTATAAAATAAGATTTACACTAACATAATAACACAAACAGACTCAAGAGAAATGCTGACAAAATGATAGCAACAGAGTATTCATCCGGGCCCTGTATTTTCCTTTAATTTGAAATATATTTGTAAGAGATGAGATTTCACAAGATTTAACAAAGTGGTTTATCACTTATATTGCACAACACACCACAATTTATATAGTTAAAGTGTGTTTAGGTAGAGTATTCAATGTCCATGGTAATAAAATATTTATTTTTGACGACCTATTTGGTGTAATGTTTCAGAAGTGAGGTATTACACCAGTGGTCACGGGTTCGATCCCCGCACAGTATAACATTTGTGTGTATGAACATGTCTGTTTGTACTGGTCTGGGTGTTTTCTATGTATAATAAGAATGTATTTACAAAAAAAAACCGTTATTATATATCCATAAATATTCAAAACCTACTTTAAGTAAGTATTGTGTATTATGCATCAGTGAAATGACGATTGTTTTGATGTGGTCCTAAAAAGGTTTATTCATAATCATGTAATTCGACATGATACTGACTGTTTCATCATCATCATCATCATCCTAGTGATTTAACCGGTTGCTACCGTTGCGGCGCCCGGGGTCCGCTCTTCTGCATCTGCTCCTCCACTTCGCCCGGTCTTGTGCGTCCCTCTCTGTGAGGCCACTGGCACGCATGTCATCCCTCACGAAGTCAAACCAACACTTTTTGGGTCTACCCCGTTTGCGGGTACTGACTGTTATACTGACTGTTTATGTAACTGAAATCATTTAGCCCGCTGAATTTTATAATCCAATTATACTCTTAATTACTCATATATCTATAAATACAAAAACCCCAATGTTTTAGCTACACTTTTTTACCAATACGCCATTCTTATGTGTTTATTCCTTTCATGTTCCGAGTAGTATTCAAAAGTTTGCAACTAAAATAAACAAATGCTCATCGTCTACTTTATTTCAGTATATTTTAGCAAAGCCGCTGGAAAGTGGCGAATATTTACATATGGCGGATATACGTCTGTTTACAGAATATGTAAACAAACTGTAAGTCTTAACGTTATTTATGTACCTACTGAAAATGAAATAGTTTAGTCCGTTCAGACAGTTTTGAAGTTTTAACATATTCGAAATGTAAGATTATCATCATTTGTTCGCCCAGTGGTTCGAGTAATTGTTAATATCTGTAAATGAATATTTACAATTTAACATTTGTTATGGCTGGCTTATATTTAAACCATAATTTTGTGCACCGCCTATTCACTGTGTGACCATGACTGGTGCAGAATGTCTCTTGGCATTAATTCCGCCATTTGTACTTTTTTATTTGTACAAAAGGAAAGTTTGAATTCAGAAATCAGAAATGATTTTCCAGTAATAAAATAGAGTATAAACTCGTTTTCTCCTTTTCTGTCTGGCCGTTACTTCTCAGCTAAACCATCCAATATCTAAAATCGCTACTCAAACTAAGATTGAAAAGAGCTGACTCGTTATTTGTTGAAAGGAATAAAATTCACAATCTTTACCGCCGACGAGAATTGCAAACTCGATGACAGCCATTGCAAAAGAGGAAAAAAAACTGTTAACCTTTCGAAATGTCCCGTTTTTTGTGCGAAATGGAATAGAATAGTGATCACAAAATGCGATACCATTCTGCAGGCATTCCATCGACAATGGCACCTTTGACAAATCATTTCCTGCAATCAAATAAAAACACGCTTCGTGTTCTGTGATCCGCGACTTTTTCCCGCCAACCTTTGCGTGTTGCTTCGACAATTTTGCGTACACAACCTGCCGGATACGAAATAAAAATGCTGCTTCGACAGTGTTCGGTAGACTAACTTTAGAGAAAAAGGGCGCACAGCCTTTAGGTAAAATATTCGGTAGTACTTTGTAGTTTATTTAGTTATTCGGAGCACTAAGGAGTTCACATTTTATGTAGATTGTTGCCACCACTACCCGTGGCGCAGTTGCCACAGTGACAGGCGACGATCGCTGTTGTAAAGCAACACACGCCGGGTCGGAAATAGAATGGGTGACCACCCCGATCGAAATTTAGTGATGTATTTTTCGGGCGTCTCCGTGCTTAGGAAGGCACGTTAAGCAGTTCGTCCCGGTTGACGTCGCTCGATGTCAGTCGTTAAGCCTAGTTAGAGGCTTGATAACATCTGGCTTTAAGGTTGCTGACTGACCATACACCCCTCCAACGATCCGTACTGAGCCCGCGGGTTGGAGGATAGCTCGTTCCATCTCATAGTTGAGGTGAGGCCTGTGGCCAGCAGAGGGACGTATATAGGCGATTTATGTATTGTCGAGCTGGCAACCGATTCTCACTAACATGGGATAACTAGGGACTGAACAGGTTCTGGGAAAACTCATCAGGTTGACCTGCACCGAAATTAAATACCACGAGGAAACGAGGTTTTTGTTTTTTTGGTAACAAACTTTTTCTATTAACTTATAAACACTGTTTCTGAAGTCATCTAATAATTTTGTTTCTATTGTTTCAGGTAAGGCAGTGAACATACATACTTAAAGATACACTTGTTGGGGAGGGAAACTAATAAAGGCTTTGTAGGTATGCATATCTTAAATATTTCTAATTTTTTTAAATATGATTCCACGTTTCCTATATATTATATTCTAATCCTATATAAATAAGTTTGAGAGCCTTCATTCACCCCATTGTCCGATGAAGCTCTAAAAGCGTAAACTTGATCTGACAGCTAGTCATTATAAAAGAAACTCTAACAGAACGAGAGTTTGTACAAACTTGGTTGGGACTACCGACCTGTCTTCACCATGGTCACGAATTTTGGAATTAATCTAAGGACCTACTTCTGGATATAGACCTCTCCTCAACTATGAAGTTGCGTAAAGTCAGGGACAACACCTTTACCTTTGGGTGTGAAGGACTATTTCCCTCGAGGTGACCGGTAGAGGAAGGTCTATGACAAACCCTCCTGTCTGATGTTACCAAGAAAAGCCTTCAACCAGGCTAGACGACAGACATCTAGCGACATCAACCGCGACCAACTGCTCAACGTGCCTTCGGAAGCACGGAGATGCCCGAAATGATATGGGTGGCACCCATATCATTTCCGACCCGGCGTGTGTTACTTTACAACAGCGATCGTTGCCGATCCACTGTCACAACTTGCGCTTTGTGTCCTGTTATACAGGCTCATAATATGAACTTACTCCAGGCACCAGTCTCCCACAGTACGGCACTTATTTTTAGAAGTGTATTTTTTAGCAATAAGACAAAGTATTGTGGAGAAAATAAATAAAATTATTTTTAAGGGCACTTCAGACATGTCCTGAAGCTTAAAATTCCTAATTAGTGTCAGTTCAAATATCAAAATAGCGATACGTTGCGTCTCAATGGGCTCTTCAAAGCAGTCAACAAACATTTCATAAATGGATAAACAAATTGATGACACTTTGTAACTGTAAACACGGCTTCAGATAACAAATTGTTACCAATCATGTTCCATGTGAATAGTGGCTGGAGGCCGCAACATCATTGAGAGGAAAACAAATATTGAATTGCTCAGCTGAAACCAGTAACAGTTGGTTATTCGATTTTATGTAGCGCCAATTTAGCAGTTCAAAAACATCCTTCTTTTTAGTTAGAGTTAAACATTTTCAGTTTTTGTTGTGGATTCAATTACCCTTAGCGTCCATTTTCCTCTTCCTGTGATTTGTTTCAAGTTGGCAAAGCTTTTCAGCAATTATTCCACTAGAATTGTACATTAACTGATTCCAATAAAGTATACCTTTAACTATCTTACAATTTTATCACTGCATAAAGATATGATAAGCTATAATTGTACCAAGGAGTTACAGAAATAAAAGAATAATGTTTATTGAAATTAAACAATTTAAGCGACCTTATCCTTGAAAGCGATCTCTTCGAGATAACTCTCATAAATATAACACAAAAAAGACAGTGCAAGATTAAAAATGAGTATAATTGTATTTATTTCTGAAAGGAAAATATTTAATTGTATATGTTTAGAAAGATACCCATAGATCATTGGTGAAACATTTATTTGCAAAACAGATATAAGATAAGTGGAGGCTGATTATTCGGGACACAGATTTTAATTACTCCAAGCATCATCCCATAGTAAAGCTCCCGGCAAGAAACTTGATTTTAATTACTCTTTTCAACATTATTTGTATACAGACCCTGAAGTTGTGACTATGACCAAAACATTCTTGTCGTATTACTATGAACATAATTTCTTATATAATTGATGCATTAAATATGCCCAGCGTATATTTTGTGGCTTATATTTTTGAGATAGCTAGACTTTAAAATTAAATACAGCATTGATGATGATAAATAAGAAAGAAAGGCATTCTTTCAATTTTTTAACAGAACTACTCAAACGTCGAACAGTGCTACGATGACGTAGCAGTTGAGAGTGACGTAGCGACTACGACGTAGAGCCGAGAGCTACGAACCCCGTACGTACGCGGGTCCCCACATTGCGAACCGTTTATTTATACCGTCCCCGCGCCGCGAATACAAGGTACCGTTTATAGCTTAAATAAAGGCCAACGCGAAAATAGAAAGTTAAAAGTGCGGATAGCAGAATCAATTCAATCAAACTTAATACGCAAGAAATTATCTGTCAAATTAAAGATGGTGTATTGCAAAAAAAAACTATAATTATAATTTATTCAGTGCGGAAGGCTATATGTTACATGACACGACTAATAGTAGAATAGCAGTAATGAGAAATGTTTCCAATACGAAAAAAATAGTGAGTTGGTTTTACGGCGTGCATTAATATCATGCTGCAATATTCCGACGGAATGTTTTTCGTATTTGTAGTCTTTTATTGTCTTTATTTATTGTAAAAGTTAGGTATACAATTTTACAGGTTTTTTTTTTACAGCAGAAATATTTTCTTTACTCTTGTTTTCTTATACTATAACGCACAGAATACGTTACGGTACTGTGCTATTTGACCTAAAGTTCGATAGTATAATGCTTCCGTGGCGTAGCAGTTAGACTCTCAACCCGGAGGTCGTCGGTTTGAATCACGCGCAAACCAACAACATGTTCATATTTGTGTAATTCGAGTTGACTCGGACAGTGGAGGCTGATCACCTCGTGTCTGAAAAGTAAGATGATCCATGCCGTCGTATAGGCATATTATGTGTCAGTCCTGCGCCACACCTTTCTCCGGTC
Source organism: Udea ferrugalis (assembly GCA_950022985.1). Taxonomy (NCBI): domain Eukaryota; kingdom Metazoa; phylum Arthropoda; class Insecta; order Lepidoptera; family Crambidae; genus Udea; species Udea ferrugalis. Next base: position 2,689,137 of record OX465528.1, on the reverse strand, counting down.
GTGTTGATCAGTCATCGACACGACTGGAGAAAGGTGTCTCGTCTCATAAAAAGGTGATAAAAAGAGAGTGCACCTGTGTCTGCACTTTAATATCTCCTGCTGAGCAATCTCGTTGAGATTAGCCGCTGTGGTGGAAATCGGCGAGGAAAGATAGTTATTAGTACATTAGCTAATAAATGAACACACCTCTTTAGCTAGGTTGGTTCATTTCACCACTCTGGTCTAATTTGTTTTATAATATCACTATCTTTTAAAAGCATGCAGATCACAGTGTAATGCGGTGACTGCTTATTATCGCCACTCCCGTGAAACCTTCAGGGCAACCTTTTTTTCATTACTTTTAATGGCTAAAATATTGTAATTACTTAGCTCTATTTGGACGTGCTCGTAAGTAAGTGCACAACGCTGTATTTAAAAACTATTTGGTATCTAATTGAATTTACCATACTACTGGAAGTAAGTGACGTTATAAGAGGAAGCCTGGGTCCAACAGTGGACTTACGAGAGCTATCCTAATATTGCGCCATCTAGCCCCAGAATTAAGGCTTGTAACCTTGCTTGTGGTGAGGATAGCCAACAGATAAACATTCTCAAATACTATATTTTTTCTGTAAATACATACTTAATATACACAGGAAACCCCCAGACCAGTACAAACCTGCATTTCATGCACACGAATTTTTGTACTTACTGTTCGGGGTTCGAACCAGCGACCTTTGGTGTAGTAGCCGACATCTTAACTATTACACCAAACTGGTTTTCAAATATGACGACGACGCAACGTATTAATGAGTAATGTCATAAACATCTTTGTGAAACGACGCAGTGGTTGACGTTCCGTTGCGTCACGCAACGCAGCGCTCTAACAGGGCCTCATTCGGATAGAGAAATTAGGGCAGAAACACAGACCAAGACATGAAAATTATTTCAATTAACCTTCACCCATTTGCGTAGTGGAAGATTTTTTCAATGAAACCTAGCAGATCTCAGACTTAATTGAATCGATTCATTGCAGTCCTCTGAGTGGATCCGTATTATCTTGAAACCAATTTAATGTTCCATCGGAGTAGATCGGTAGCGGTTGGTCTATTATTTAACTGAGAGTGACTGGCCAGGGACGGAGCTATATAGTGCTTTGATAAATCGTACGGTGTTCAGTAGATGTTCATAGTGATGTTTCTCACCCTCTGAGAGGTTCTGGGAAGTTTAAGAGGTCACACAAAACTAAGTAATTTAGTAATAAGATACATTTAATAATTTAGGCAGTCTTGTTGCTAAAGGAAAATATCTTCCAGACAATGCAATCAATTAATATTTCTGCATGTGGTAGTAAAAAGACAGAAAGAGTATAAGCAGAAGGATAATACAGGACCGGGATTAAAAGTAAACACGATAATATTAAGCATTTTTGTTGTATTTCATAATACGATTTTATGTCCGTTCGCGTTAAGAATGCAGTGAAAAAGAAAAACAGAAAAACTCAGATACACAACCTTTGCGTTCGAAATTATGCGTTCAACTGGTCACTTTCTGTGGGCCTGATTTTCGAATTAGGAACGATTTGATTAGTTAGGGTACGTGCGAAATTAAAGGAATGTATGAAATTACTGCATTCTTAAAGCGAACGGAGTATAGTTTATCTTTCACCATTCCTTCTCTAATATGTATATGCATGCATTTTTTTTTCGTTTGTTTATTTCAGAATGATTGCGCCAAGAACCTTTTAACTGAATTCAGCCCTGTAGCAATCGACCTTTCGTAGTTTAGGGTGCTGCAGGAGACTTAAGCCTCGTTAAGGAAGTTTGTGTGAAGGCATTGGAACTACACAAACTTGATCAGAATACGGAATGCGTTTAATTTATTCAGTTTAACTATTAATCGAATTAATCTGCTGTTTTAGAAGATTCAGAACAATGTCACTGGGGTTTGTTTTGAGTTTTATTGGCTGGTAATTACTTTTGCTAATCGGTTTAGCGCATCAATTTTAAGTTATTTGAAGACAATAAGCCTTAAGTTGTCATTGTGCAACTTTAAGTGGGAATGTGTGGGCTGGGAGAGAGGAGGCTTTTGCCCAGCTGTGGGACGGATTCGGCTATTTGGTATCAGATTATTTACTTGGCCTAGTAGTTAAACAATTTGGCGCGAAATCCCGAGTTTAAGTCTGACTAGAAACACCTTCTACCGCCACCTTACTCACATAAAGAAGTTTTTCTTTTTAGAGAAAAACCTTAAAAAATGTTTAAAAATGATAACTCCCCATATTTGAGGGGAGGCCGTGTCCAGAGGACGTTGAATGATAACGAAATGAAATATAAGAAGATCTATTGTACCCATCAGAAGTCCATGGTAGTCTGGCATAAAACAGCTATGTATTCAATCTAAAGTTTGCATAATGCAGCTATGGAACGACATCGGAGCCGCTCGAGTTCCAACAAAAGAGCTCTCGGCAATGGACAGACGTTTTCCAGTGAAAACGCATTGTCAGTACAATGCTTTACCTATTACGGTGCTAAAACAGATGGTAGGGATTTGCATTTTATTTCGTAGAACAGGTGAGTAGCTACCAGTTTTACGTTTTCGGAGTCTAACGGTGGAATTCACAAAGGCAAATCAGATCACTCACTCAACTAATTAAGCCATTAGTTTAATCGCACGCTTAACTTAAATGCTATTCACAAACGTTCATTAAGCAGTTTTCTACCGTGATCAGCTGAGCATCTTTCAAACAAACCGAAATGCCAACATTGCAAAAAGAAACATTCGTTCTCGCTAACCATTTGATGGAACTATGGTTTTGTGCCTCGATTCGTTTCGTTGTTTGTCGAAATTATTGCTGGAAATGAACAATTCTTGGGTTTTTTCACAGATCTATCTCAATTTAAGATGACTGTAACGTAGCTTGGTTATTAATTCGAAATTTACGCATGTTTGAACAAAAAAAATAAATGGAATAAACAAAACAATGCTTTTTCATTTTTAAAACAATATTTATGTAAAAACGGAACGCAACCAAATGTCAAAAATGTGTCAATCAGTCATTTTAAGAATTTAGGTTAGAATTACGTATTAAGGTGCGATACCAGGAAAACGGGTCTCGGGAAAACTAAAGTTTTATATAGAAAATATGAAGTATAAGGCACGAAAAAAATCGTCATAGTAGTCAAAGAGTTGCACAATCAGCTCAAACTTCCAGTATATGGATCAACTTACTAGATTAATGTGAAAAAAAATCAGAATATCGCTAAAAACGTGCAAAACGCACTCCCGTATTTCAAAAGTTTAGGCATCATATAAACTAACAACTTACGTGTTTTAAATAACGTGTAAAGATCAGATATCAAAGAGGCATTGCCAATCAGTTGTTTTTCATTGCTTTATTTCAGTTTTGTGCAAATAATTCCCAAACATTCCGAATTTTTCGCTTGAAATCTCCATACAAATTACTATGGAGTGAGTGAAGTTTCTTTGATAGCTGTCCGCGCACCGTCGCAGCTCACTCCCCCCCATGTCTCCAAGGTGAACGCACGTCGCTTTTGACGAAAATGACATTTATAATTACGCGGATAATTTACACGAAATAGGCGCACATAGGGTCTTTTGTTGAAAATAGTACAACTTTGTTTTTTTTCCTCCGTACTGTTTGTTCATATGATGATTTTATCATGATTCACCATGAGAGTAATATGGCAGGTTTATATTTATAAGCACACTTGATTAAAAGCTCTCTTGGGTTTGACAATTTGGTACTAGTTGCCATTTCATTTTCATATTTTTTCTTGTAAATGTTTACTATTTGTAACTTATACTGAAAGTTTTTACCTATTGGTATTTGAAAAACAATATATGTATTTACTTTTGGCATGGTGTCAATCTGCAGCATCATCGGTTAATGCCAATACGGGATCTGCCTAAAATATTCAAGCAAAACAAGGGAACGAAGTAAGAACGCAAATAGCTTTGATTGCTTTCAAATCGAATTGATTAAAACTATGTTATTTGTGTGGTCTAAGCTACTATGTTATCTGATCATGAAAGCTTGATTAAGGTGTCTGAATAGATTAAAGGTTCTTATTTGAACAATATTTTTTACTAAATTAATTTTGGAGGCCTCTATCATAGCTGAAATTGTTCGACAAAGAAATTTGACGAAACATAAAGATACAAAGTTATAGAGCAGAAATCAAAGTTAATACTTACGTTAAGTTAAGTCTTTGAAAAAATGCGAACAGAAAACTATGCATCGAGTTCGTGTACTTACACACGCCGTATTTTTATGCCTGTTTGTATTCTTCACGCAGTGACGTGCACTCACCCGGCGTCATGTGGAAGACTGAGTTGCGGGACTGCGCAGACGGCTGTCAAAGAAACTTCACTCGTTCCATAGTAATTAGCATGGAGATCTCGAGCAAAAAAAAATGAAAGTTTGCGTTTGCTTATACGAAACAGAAATAGTTATTGCAATAGAGCATAATGACAAGTTATTCGAAATGGAAACACACTTCACACCGGAACAGCTTTTACAATTGTACCAAGCACAAATTCGGTTGTGTATGGAGTACTTCTGCCACCACTGGGATGGCTCTGCCAAGTATCAGCTGGATGCACTGGACTCAGTAGACCGAAGAGCCAGGAGACTGATAGGTGACGAGACGCTCGTTGGAACCAAACTCGAGTTTGGAGCATCGGCGTAGAGTTGCCTGTCTATCGGTTTTTTATAAGGTGTATTTCGGAGAGTGTGCGCTAGAACTTCATGACCTGATACCACCCTCTACTTTCTACTACCGGACCACAAGTCGCCGTGAGGGCTTTCACCTCCATGTGGTCAACTTTCCAGCGGTCCGAACTAAGCGGTTTGGTGCTTCCTTTCTGGTCCGCACCGCTAAGGAGTGGACCGCCCTCCCTGCGTCTGTGTTTCCGGATACATACAACCTTGGTGTCTTCAAGGCAAGAGTGAATAAGCATTTTTTGGGTGAGCGTGGCTGACGAGACTGAGGTCAAACGCAAACCCATTTTAAATTAAAAAAAAGTGGATCAGATAGAACTTTGATATAAATATGAATTATCATATTTACGTCAGCCATGGAAAAATGGCAGTGCAAGCATTTTTATCTCAAACTGGCTATTTGCACACAGCTTTTCCCTGTAGTAATTTGAATGAACTATACAGACAAACGTTCTAGAAAATATAATTAGCATCAACTATCATTTAGATAGTGAAAGCTTATGTAAAAACAGACAAAAAACGCGGAGGGTGACTTCCTTTCATACTATGCTCTACTCGTAGGTCAATTCCAGTAAGATGGAGATCACGGTGGATTCTGTATTAAATTCAGCGTAAAAAGCCTGAAATACGATGGCCTCTACAGGAGACTAAAGGTATTATACTCAAGTGTTATTATCTAAAATAAATTATCCACTAAAAGTGTCTCAACTGTTGACAACTGTTAAATTCCTCGTTTTAGTTAGTAACAAGATAGCTCCCTTTAATGCTTCTTGCAGCTTTTCATTACAAGTAAGACCAATTTATTAGTGGGTTCTTCTGCATGTTACTAGAAATGGCTCCGTGTATTGCTATATCATATGCATTGGATGAAAGACATATTTTGTGTTGATGATGATCGAACGGATAAACCAAGTTACAACTAAATCTCGATGGAATCGTCAAGTACCAGATATAAAACATTGTGCAAATAACGTGGTCACGAGAATAGATTGCAAATAATAGTGTAAAAAATAATTGGCAAAACCGCTTGTTAGTATGTTTAATAAAATAAAATTTTTGGTTAGTTTCTTTTGTTTGCCCTATGTCCTGAAATATTTTGGGTGGCGAAATAAAAATATCTTTGGTGAACGCATCAAATGATTATCATGCCGCGATCTATATTAATTATAAATAAATAAATATCCCTGGACATTATTCCACACAGCGCCATCTAGCCCCAAGTGAGCTAATTATACTCCGTTTTTATGGGATACTAGACAACGGATAAACATACTTAAATACTTTTTCTTTTGTAAATACATACTTATTATACATAGGAAACACCCAGACCAATACAAACAGACATGTTCATGCACACAAATGTTTGTACTGTGCGGGGATCGAACCCGCGACCTTTGGTGTAGTAGCCGACTTCTAAACAATTACACCAAGACGGTCGTCCGGATTTATGCATTGCATTTATGCACGGATTGCACGGCCCAACCACTGTGTGACCATAGCTGTCACGATCGCTTTCAAATTTGACAGATTTTCTCTCCGGCCGACCTTAGTATAGACCCTTAAATTAAATTTCAAATTTGTTTCTTAGGGAACTACATTTCCAAGTAATTATCTGGGTTTCTGGAGGATCATAGTTACAGTCAGTGTAAGATCTTGCACTTGATCTTATCAGATCTTGACTGCAGATAAAGTTCCTAAGACAATAACTCAAATAAAATAAGCCAAGCTGAAAATGGATAGTTTGGAAATGGATTATTAGGTAAGTAAATAACTCTATTTAGCTGAGTTTACAATCTTCAATACAGTCAGTTAAAATCAAAACAGTTTTTTGTTTGATGTTAAAAGTTCCACTGTGTAAATTTAGCCATTACCTACCTTTCTTTATTTGCTGAAAAACAAATGTAATTAACAAGTATTTTACTTTCCAGCTCTTCATGGAGTAGCAGATAACCAAAATGAAGGAAATAATTAATAAGGCAGTACTACCACAAAAGTTGAACATAAAATATGATGATATTGCATATTATTTGCCAACTGTGACCGCTATAGTGGCTAACTTTATATGGAGAAGGAGACCTAGAAGGTGCAAGAGAAGAAGAATTATATCTATGCCAAAACAATCAATTTTATTGGTAGTAGACTCTATTTGTTCAATAGAATATTGACACTGAGGAGCATTTAATGTATTGTATGTATTGGTATTGTTTGTAAAACACATAACTTACTATAAACTTTAATTTGGCAGGCATTACAGCAAAATATGTATTTCATAGCTGTTCGAATCTTTAACCACTTGCATCAAATCAGTAGTGGACACTGAATATATAATACAATATATATATAATGTTTAAAATGATAGCCTTTTTTTAAAAAGACAGTACCGTTCTGCTGGGTATTTCAGCAACAAACTAGCTTGACTTGCTAACCTTTTCTATCATTATTCCTCCGCCTGTAGGTTGTCTGAAAGAGATTGTTTTTAGCAATAAGACTGCCTAACTTGTATTTTATGGTGAAAATGTATTACTTTCATAACAATAATTTTGCTAATAATTTAGTGTGCATGCAATAAAGTGTTCCTCATCTTAACAAATTGTTATCTTGTTGTGATTTCACATTGTAATGTTCTATTTAAACTGTGTGAACCTATAGTTTATTTTTTATTTTTGAATTATATAAAATAAATTATTCATTTTTATTTGTGTTTTCTTTAATTATCATGAAACTCATAATTTATATTCGAGATCCACACCGGGGTCACTGCTCCCAAAATTTAGCATAGATCATGAAGACTGAACAAACAATATTGTTTCTTAATACATAGGTACTTTAGTAAATAGATATAACACCCAAACACAGGATAGACACAAATATTCATTACACAATTTTAGGTGTATAGTGGGAAACAAACATACAACCTTAAGTAGGTGCACACCTTTTTTACTTCAATAACTTAAAAACTGGGAGTGATGGCTTTTCCCCTGCAGTGAGACATGATGGGTGGATAGATTAGGAAAAGAACTTGTGTTTTCGAACTAATCAATATGATGTAATAATTAGTTGTTAAATAAAACAATTATTGATTTGACGGTGTTTATTTATGCGGTTTGTGTTCACTACACTATTACATCATGTTAGGTGCCTTCTACACAACACCAATGACTTAACTTCATGTGTTCCTAACAGAGCCCACAGTACACTGCACATTCCACTGTTGTTGGTGGGATTATAACTATAAGAACATAGACCATTCCCAATAATTCATATAAATAAGGACAAGAAAATCTTCTTTTGAGAATACCAAACAGTCTCTTTATTGTGGTCCAGAGCCTTTAATGAAGCAATAATGTGTTTGTCCAGCAGCTATTCTTAAAATTGAGATAGTAACATGGGTAGCCACACTTTGAATCACCAAGTTCACTACACTCTAGAAAGGCGCACACTGGACTTTTTTTGATAATGGTACTAACTATTCTTTTGACCCAGGATTTTTGATAACTGGCATTGGCATCCAAGCTACAGTTTAGCAAACATTGGAGTCTGGAAGAGTCTTTTGGAAATGGTAGTATCCTGTTCTGATTGTGGGTCTTTGATAACTGCCCTTGGTATAATGATGGAGAGCGAGTAGTATTCCGTATATTGGCTGTGTTTCTTGATTGCTTTTCTTCCAATTTGGGGACGTGCTGACTAATTTCTTTTGTCAGAAACTGCAATTCTTAGTAGCATTTGAAATTGCGTTTTGACATATTTCTGTAATGTTTTTAGGTATTACACATTACAGAGACTTCTAACAAGGGGTACTTCTTCTACCAAAGTCCTTAAAACGGGCGTTAAAGCTGAAATACTTCCAAATCAAATATTTAAGATAGGTCGCGACCGCTCTCAACTTTTTAAATATTTGAGCACGCTACTTGTCACATTTCATGGCATTTTATTATCTGTGGCACGCTGATTGTCTTTCATGAATACGATTTTTTCGTTTGAGTGCTTAATCAACTTAGTTTAATCACGTGAGTGTAGGAGCAATTGATGAACTTTTGTGAATGCGAAAAAACAGTTTGAGCGTTGTTCAAGTATTTGTTAAACGCTCAACTATTTAATTTGCTTTTGTGAATTCCACCGTAAGATATGCTATAGAGCAATGACATTTAAAGGAGTTATTTAAGTACCGATGCGAAGTCGAAAATTGTCCTCTGGCGTACGTGCCTGTAATTTGACCGTGTGTACAAGATAGTATGATTATTTACTAGGGCGTAAACGATACACGAGTCGTCTCAAACTGTTAATGATTTGCTCAGGTGTTCGAAGTTCTGATCAGGTGCCACTTTTTTTGCCCAAGTAACCTACCTACGTCTTTTTATTGTAATATCATTGGCAAGCGTCGCTTGAATATGATTACCGTTTGTGAATTGGTCTTAGGAGTCGTCTTATGGTAAACAAAAGACAACTCTTTTAATTTGTACTCCTGTACATTTAGATAATTACACTGCCTACCTGTAGATCCAACCAGGTGATTAAAAATGCATCTAATGAAGTGAAGCAAGAGTTGCTCGAATCACAACAAAAGAGCTTTCTGGCTAATGGACGCTTTCGCCACAATGCCTTTCAACGTCACCACGTTTTTGCCGCAGAATTTAAAGCAGATAATATAATGACTAATTGTGGATGTTTTGTACGGAGGAATAATTTTCGTATAATGTCCTTTTTCCTTAAGTAGTTTCTCTCTCTCTAGCTAGTCGGTCCCTCATTACTGAAGATCGTGGTCACTGGAACTCATCATCCAAACTAACTTCCTCTAATGATTCTGATCGGAAGTAGCACTCACCACCTCGTAGAACCTTGGCCCCTGCCAAAGTTCTGTAGTTCTTCTGATTTGGTGAGACCATCGGTGTTGGTGACCTTGGCATAACTTTGCAAAAACATTAAATGGCTTGATATTAAAAACTCGTTATTATTCCATTGAAAATTTTATCAACTAAAAAAAGACTTAACTTCTTGCCTGGTTGCGAAGAGCATGCTTGCATCCATGTTGAAATGCCTGCTCGCATGTTAAATGCCTGCTAGCATGCTGCATGCCTGCTTACATGCTGCTTGCATTTGCGTAAACAATCGTCATGTTGAGTCCGAAACTATCGATAGTATAGATATTATTTACAGTTTATTATAGACCAATACTACGACGACATGAATGAAGTTTTACTGCCAGGCTACTTTGCAACTTAGGCCGCCTGATATTAAATGGAAGTTTACCTAGGTATAAGTATAAATAACTATAAATATCACCGCCGAGTTGCAGACAATGCTCCAAGAACTGAGCGTGGCGAGCTTTCGCATTGGATTGACGATGAATCGGTCTAAAACAAAATTAATGACAAACGGCACACAAAGTGGAGTAGTGGTAGCTGGGCAGACAATGCAATACGTTGATGAGTATATCTACTTGGGCCAGATAGTCTCCTTCGAAAACAGGCAAGAAAGGGAAATCGAACGCCGAATCGAGAACGCCTGGAAGAGCTACTGGTCCATGAAGGCTTACATGAAGGGGGACCTTCCGATTTCGTTAAAGCGTAAGCTCATCGACGTTTGCATTCTGCCTTTTCTAACCTACGGTGCACAAACCTGGTCGCTGACCGAGAGTCTCAAGTCAAAGCTCGGAGTTTGTCAGAGGGCAATGGAGCGGAGTGTGTTAGGCATCAAACGCACAGACCGAATAAGGAACTCCACGATCCGTGCTAAAACTGGTGTTCAAGACGTAGGAATAAAAGCAGCCAAACTAAAGTGGGAGTGGGCAGGTCATATCGGTAGGATGCATCCAAATAAATGGGCCCGACTCACAACCCAATGGATCCCAAGAGATGGCTATCGCCGAAGGGGACGGCCTAAAAAACGCTGGTGCGATGACCTGGTATACCACTCGTGAGAATGGTGGACTTTTGCAAAGGACAGGGAACGATGGAAAGGTTTGGGGGAGACCTTTGCCCAGTAGTGGGATCTTGCAGGTTAGCAAAAAAAAAAAATCACTGGACACTAAAAAACTCAAAATAATGCCAATTATGCTTCGATCATGTAAACTGGTAGATGCACAGTGGGCGCTCAAATATTATCCTTGTGTGAAGGGTTTCAAATCAGGCATGGGACACCTTTTTACTTTCTTTTCTGACGTGAATTCAGCTTTAACACGATGTCTATCTTATTAATTTGTACTTTATCAGAACAACTTCAAGTTTATTTTCTAATGCACGTGTCAAAACATTTGGACAAAATTTCAAAAGCTTATGCAACCAACTTAACTGTGCATCTACCAGTTTATATGATCGAAGGTATTATGTGAAACATTTCTCATGAACCGCTAACTAGTTTATCAAAATACGAGTTATATACCAAGTAATGGTGTGGACAAAGCACAATTTGCAGTACTGCAAACTCATTGTGTTTGATTTATGTAGCTCGCCGTCGCCGCAATTGTGGCGTTTCAGGAAATTGGAAGCGCCGGGAATGCGGGGGGGGAGGGGGGGTTCTCCGGTAAATACTCCTTATTCATAGAGGAAATACGGTTTTATGAACAAATGGGAAAATAAGATGCGCTAATGCGGTTTTCAGCGCTATGTGGGACAGTAGCAGCGTTCGAGTTATTTTGTAATTTTTGGGTTATTTTTTCGTGTTGTTGTGCCGGTTTTGTAAGTGTTCAGATTTCGGGTTCCCCTTTTTTAGCACAAGCAACCTATCTAAGTCTTATTTGATTAAAATATCGTTGCTTGAAATAGTAAAAATAACCCACAATGCATCCCACTTGAATGATATGCAATGATGGCACGTTCGGCTTGCTTTATATTAAGACTGCTGTCGTACTTGCGGAAATTTAAATGTCTGGAATAGCCGAAGCGGAATCAGAATGTCGTAGAGTATATCACGAGGAAGATCAATTTCATTCAGATGGCGCAACAGGCATTCGTAATGGGAGTAAAGACATATCGAGGCTTAAAACTTACGCTTAACTCGACTGTGATTCGGACCGCGCTAGTCCCCATTTTTTTACCCCGAATCCTGTTCGACGTATTTAGGTCATTTTCTGATTGAGTTTACATTATATCCTATATCCTTAGTAGCCTAAGCGAAGTCGGAGTCCCTTGACTTTCTATAAAGCGCCTTCAATCGTGTTTTTGAAAAATGATTTGAAACGAGATAGATATATTCCATTAAGCACACCAAAAACTAGAAAAAATTACAGTTAAGAATTACATAGTAACGTGTTTACAATAACAATTTCGGCGGCTTTATTGCTAAGAAGCGTTCTCTTCCTAACAACCCACAACAGGAGCTTTCAGAGCTTACTCTGAAGTTTAACAGGTAGATAATAAGATAAATGCAAATGCACCATTGTAAACTACACTAACAAATATTCATAAATCGAAATCAGTCCAATCTGCCCCCAACACCTAATAATCAACAATCAAATATTTAACTGTCAATTTCATAGGCAGTTTTTTATTGCAAAGGCCTTTTTGCTTTAAATAATTATTTTTTTAACCACTTACGTAGCGGTTAGAAAATTTATTAAACAATATTTATGTATTTTTCACCTCTTTATTAAATATTGGGTGCCACACTAAATTTCTGTCCTTGTTGAGAGCTAGAAGTAACATAAACAAACTGAATAATTTGCCGTACGGAGACCGCACGCTACGATGAGGTTCATTGAACTGAAAATACGAGGTGCGGCTTAGCTACGGCGAACGAAAGCGGAAAGAGGCTTAAATGTCAGAGCACACCGGCAAGCTTATCTTTTGTTTGTGGCTGTTTAGTGACGATACGGTTCTTAAGAGAGTTGTAGGTAGATAGGTGTGAAAATAATATTGCACAAAAAAAATACGTCCGTTCGAGTTAAGAATCATGTCAGCCGAACGACGCCCACTGCTGGGCATAGGCCTCCCCCAAAGATCTCCACAACGATCGGTCCTGCGAAGTTAAGAATGCAGTGGTTTAATTCTTGTCCTTTGACCTAGCACGCCCCCTAACCAATCGAATCGTCACTAAATAGAAAGTCAAGTTCACAGTGCCCAAATGAACGCATTCTTTCAAACGCAACGGTTTTGTAACTGAGTTCGATGTGTGGAACGGAATTAAAATAAAAAAATACTGCATTCTTAAAGCAAACATACTATAGTTCCTAGCTGGAGGCATTCCCTATCAGCCAACAGGCTTAGTAGAGAATTCAGGAGGTTGCAAGCAGCGCAACTTGCTGGAATAATATCGAGCGGTGAAGAAAACACAATATAACTGTATCATGGACACTAATCTATTTTTTCAGTGAACACTTCACGTGTGGCCCACTATCAGCCCACGGGGTTGCGTGCCACTGATGTTACGTAAAACAGATTAGCCTAAGCCATTTTTAACGAGCAAATTTGTAACTTGTTGCCAAAAACTATTTGATAGACATATAATATATACCTAATGTGTTACATTACATAACTAGTCATACGCTCACGCGACTGTAACTAATGATCTATATATATGAAAGAAAGTCTTGTTAGATACTCCACTTATAACTCAAGAACGGCTGAACCGATTTAGCTGAAAATTGGCATGGAGGTAGTTTAGAGCCAGGAGAAGGACATAGGATACTTTTATTTAATCAACTTTTTTTTTTTTACTTTTTTTTATTTATTGCCCTTAAGGCGGAACACAGTTCGCCAGGTGAGCTAGTATTATAATAAAAAAAGAGGTGGATAGGTTATTAGTAGTAATTGGTTGGTGTAGTAGCCGACTTCTCAACAATTATATCAAATCGGTCGTTAATAATGAACACAAAGTAGAAGTTCTGGCCAGGTTTGAGCTCTAGACCACACGGGTTCGAGTCAGAGTGCATAACCACTGGACTACGACGCTCTCTATCGACGTTGTCCAATAATGTTTGTATTAACAAGCAATCAACACTTACCTACAAACACAAAGGGTTCCAAATCGTGCCTGATCGCAATAACCACCGAATAATTAATCCATTTGACCCAAGGGTCTAATATCATTTAAATTTCAACAATCAGGATGTACCCAACAGTATTCCAGGAATCACTAAGTGGAGATTCGGTAATTTGTAGTCCCTGGAGACGTCGGTGTTAGCATGGTGGTTACGAACGCTGGTTTTGAAGGATCGTAGGTTAGATCCTGATCAAATAATGTCTGTTGATGAAACAGATATCTAGTTGTGCTAGGTCCGGATGTTTGTTTCGCGGCCTTTCATATAAACTGGAAACCATAGAACAAAAAAACCCTCCTTTGGCACCATAGCAATCTACATGTTAGTCCTCTATTGTTGTCTAAAAAAAAGGGTAAAGATATTTCATTGAGCTAAATGTACAATAAGATGATTTAGACAAACGTTATAAATAGAAACAACGACCGACAGTCAACAAGAAATGCAGTACTGTAATGTCTAGTGTAAGGATAATGGACTATGGTGGTGACTCTTCAACTCTTCTACCTTGCCGTACCCGACGGGTCCATAACTTGCACTATGTTTTTACCATCTTTTTTATACTTATGGTGTGCAAAAAAGAATATGAATATGTGAGACTCACTACTCCTGACAAACAGAGAGCCCTATCGACAAATCATTCAGCGCTCATGGTCTTTCTAACAGAGAGCATCGGTAGGAATAAACTGGACTTTAATGCACGATAATAAAGACTGTGGTCTCTCACTATGGGCCTCACAAGAAGGCTCAATGTCACTCAGCGTGCTATGGAAGGGGCAATGCTCGGCGTCTCGCTACGAGATCGAATCAGGAATGAGGAGATTCGTAGAAAGACTGGAGTCGCCGACGTGACCCAGCGGGTAAGCAGGTTGAAGTGGCAGTGGGCGGGGCACATAGCGCGTAGAACTGATGGCCGCTGGGGCCGAAAGGTTCTGGACTGGAGCCCATTTGAGGCCAAACGCAGAGTTGGGCGCCCACCCGCAAGGTGGACCGACGACCTGATAAAAGTCGCGGAATCCCGGTGTATGCAGGCCGCACGCAACCGGGTGCTCTGGAAATCAATGGGGAGGCCTATGTTCAGCAGTGGACTTCTTGCGGCTGCTAATGATGATGATGATGAATAAAAACTACCTCTACTTATTGTCCTCCTCATAATCGCCTCACGGAACGCAATTGTCTGCTCAGTTGCCAGAAGCCCCTGAGCTGCTTGTAACTGATAATTTTAAAGCTTTTGATCGTGTAGATGAGGTATATATCGAATTAGTTAATTCGAGACAAATACAAACAAGCATCATGCTAAATTCGAACGAGCATAAAGGGCTGTCCACAACCGAAGATTAATTAATCTATTTGCCTCCGGGTCTGTTCCGGCACAGTACACAGAGAACAGTAAAATATCTACATACAAACGTGCCACTCTCGATTTGAGTGTGTGCGTGCGCGTCGCGCGCCGTGTCGGCACGATAATCGCACTCGATTTCACGCACACGCTAGCATAAAATAGGGGTGAATAAGGTGGCGGCATTACGTCCGGGCTGTGCCGCGTATCTGTGTGCACGCTAGGCTAATAACTATAGCTATAGATAACCTACTGTTCATACTGTGGTTCCGGTTCCCCCAACGCGTTTATTTCAGCCCAGCGAGCGTTGATTGTCGCGGCCCACAGATGGCGCTTTCATCTCGCAATTAACGAGTTCTAGCCGGTTGTTTATTAAGTATCAATATTTGGTATAGACTGGTCGGAAACTATTTGAAAGACAAATAGCTCTGAGCTTTGAATCCCTTCGTGGAGTTTGTTAAAAGCTTACACCCCTTTATTCATTAATACGAGTAAGTATCGGTGTTTAGCGTTTAGGTATCCTCTCACTTAGCAATAAGAGTAAAAGAGACAAAATGTTTCTATTATAGTGTTCTAGTAATGAAAGTGCTGATGTAAGAACGTTTTTACAAATTAGGGGTACCTATAGGATAAAACCGAGGCGCTACCTTCTTTTTCTATTGTAGATGATCAAACGAAAATGATTTCTTCATTTTATATATCTTTAAAAGATGTATAGGGTTTATAGATACATCAGCTACTTTGAAACTCAATTGACGAACCCATTCTGAAAAAATGAAATACTATAGATTCAGCTTATTTTTTTTTCCTTTTAAGGAAACAAACAGCCTTAACTGAATCAATGTATGATTCATCATCATCATCATCCTGTTGCAGTCCACTGCTGAACATAGGCCTCTCCTTTTGCACGCCACCTGCTCCAGCTCCTGCCAGTCATCCTGGGCGAGGGCGAGGAATGTATGATTGGTTTAACGTAACTTAATAAGTACAAGAGCATTTAAAGTTTCCACAGCTGATTAAAACATAATTGTGTTGTTAAAAAGAAGAAACAGATAACAACTATTTGAGATATTTAACAATAAACCTAAAGGGTACAAGAAAGACGAACGGTTTCGTAGTTATAGAGGAAATGGGATGGGTGACTACCCGACCGAAATTTAGTGATGTGTATTTCGGGCATCTCCGTGCTTCGGAAGGCACGTTAAGCAGTTGGTCACGGTTGACGTCGCTAGATGTCAGCCGTTAAGCCTAGTCAGAGGCCTTAGGGCGGCTTGATAACATCTGACAATATGATTGCTCACTAACCTTACACCCCTCCAACAATCCGCACTGAGCCCGCGTGTTGGAGTATGGCTTGTTCCACCTCATAGTTGAGGTGAGGCCTGTGCCCAACAGTGGGACGTATATAGGCCGATTATGTAATGTGTGTGTGTTGTTTTAACAATTTTCGGTAATTCATTTTTTTGTCGTGAAATATGTCAAGGTGGTTGTAGTTACAGTTATATCAATTTGTTGCCAGCTCTTATGCTTATCTTATGATTATATAATAATATATTAATATCCAAAATTGATACAAGTAAACGGTGCAAATAGGAAGCTAAATCTTGAATAACGCAACGAGCAGGGGCTTAATTAATTTGGGGGAACTATCGGAACAGGATTATTGGCTGAGTATCACGTCACAAGGGCCTACTGACATTGTGTTAGTAAGCTCAGCTCTGCAATCTTGTTAGCTTTGACACAAATCACTTACGTAGGCATGTCGAAGAATTGCAGCCACGTGAAGGAGCACATTAAAATATAATGCCAGTAGTTTAATGACGAATAATTAAGACACTGGACACTGGCAACACTGGTACTTGTACCTAAGTGCTTACTATAAAATTAATATTTGCACGCCTGCCAGCAGGCCGAATACGAAGTCTAGTTATATTTTACCATCTTTTCACTCTATTGTATCCTTTGTGAATAAATTATTTGTTTGTTTGTTTGGTAAATGGATAGTACAGTCTATGCTTTAAAAAATTGTTAAATATTTACACTATCAAAGCAGAATCCCATGATTCTGCTTACTCCGCTATACTCCGCTGGGCCAAAATCAGTACAGTTTTTCAGAAGTGAGAGTCATTTTACCATTAAAATAACTGGTAACTGATTTTGGCCCAGCGGAGTATAGGCGCAAGACAATTGTAGCACATGCACTAAGTCTCAATTTACTCCCAGAGTAGAGGTTCAGAACCACGTTGTCGAATTCAGCCTCTAATATTTATTAAAAATAGAAATTAGTTAGTAATAGTTAGTAATAGTACCTATTAGTTAATTATACAAATAAAATAGACACATTCTACTTCAGAAAATTTACCGAATCGTTCGATTATATAGCCTCCAGGGGTGCAATGGCATTCCGGAGGACATCACTTCACATCTCCGTGCTTAACGCTTACTTCAATCAATAATACGCTTTACTCGAAATTAGGATTTTCTCTCATTTTGTATGTAAATAATAAAAAAATATTATTTGGCTAAGTTCTTTCCTCTCAAACATAGTGGCAAAGAAATTGAATTTTGAAAAAAGAACTCCACGAGGGAAGTGAGATTTGGCGCCCAACGGAGTACCATCTGTTCTGACAAGCAGTTGCCCCTATATCTCGTAGCCACAACTAGACAAGTCTTAGCACTACACCTTTAACTAAAAATACTGGAACGAGGATAAACTACTGACATAGAAAGCGTAGCCCTCTTCGCACGTCGACGGGCGCCTTGATAAAGGTCGCAGCATCTTTATGGATGCAGGCCCCTTATAGCCGCTATAGAAATCTTTGCTTGGTACCACTTTCACTCACTGGTGAGTCCTACCTAGCTAGGTATGACCTCAAATTATCTGAAAAATAAGGTTCCGTATAATTCTATGAAATATGTTATGTCGGTACTGATGCGAAGTTAAAAATTGTCGACTGCGCACGTTCCTATAATGTTGTAAACAAGATAGTATGATTATACACTAGAGCGTAAACGAGACAGATACATGTTGCGCAGTGTCGTCTCAAACTGTTAACACTGTCAATGCTTTGGTTTTGCTGCACGAAAATTCTGATTTCGGGTGTCGCTTTTTTAGCTCTTTTTATTCTAATATAATTGAAAAAAACAGTTTTCTTAAACTTTTCTTACATCATACCTAAATTGAAGTCTTTTGACATTATGTAAAGATGTTGTATGGTCAAATGTCGTTTTTATAATGTTTTTTGGAAATTTAACTCTATTGTCGATATCCAAACTGTCTGTTGTATCGTCATTTACTGTGTTACCGTAGAAACCCTTACGTTATGTGAAATAATATTGCGCGTTAAATAATATCCAATAGCAGTCAATTTCAATTCAATTTCTGAATCAATAACGTAGCATACCGTTCTGAACTATACTGAAAGCTACTTACTTAACGCTAAACATTATACTAACGCGTTGTGCCTCTATCAACGTTCAAATCGAATGCAAATTTAGTTTCCCGAGGGCAAGTGCGCTTAACTAATAGTTTCAGTGATATTAACCGACAGGGTTGCCACCCTTAAAATTAACAAAGCGATAACGCGAACGGACTGTAATACACTCATGAGAATAATAAGCGTCTCTGCATACGAGCTTAATGTCTATAACCCGGTTTTTTCACTGTTCTTAACTCCTTGGTGGCTCAATAAGAATGAAGTAAAGCCTCCGATTAGCCATGACTAAACGTGCCTTTCGAAGCACATAGTACAATGAAACAAGTAGGGCAACTTGGCCGCCGAGCGAGCGATAATTGCCTCAACATGTAAGGATGTCGCTTTTAATCGACGATTTGAAAGTACTTGTAACAGGTCTATTTAAATGAAGTTATTATTGTTTGTTAGTTTTTTTAATTATTACACTAGCGGCAGCGGCTCGGGAGCAACAAAACACACTATTGCGCGCGAACTAACATACGGCTCGGCGGCGAGTGCCGCGACTGGAGTATCGTTAGAATCAAGAATATCGACAGTGTGTGCGTGTGGCGACGCGTACGTACGGAATGGCTCATCTACGCTCACAAGCAAGCTGCGCTCGCTGTGTATGTATGAAAGATGACACACTGGGTATACTGTGACGCAGATTACTGAAAATGCATCACTAATTTTGGCCAGAGTGCTACAAGCTTTTGCAAACAAATACCTCAGGCTGTGTTTACAGACCTTTACGACCTATACTATGTCTAAGAATACCAATACTTGTTACATTATACCTGCCAGTTGCGCTAAAGGCTACAACTACCTGAGTTATTTACACTAGTCTTAGGTATTAATTAATCAGAGGTTTCATTAACAATACAGTTAGATTAACGTTTGTGGATGTTAGTTATGTGACTAACCAGAACCAATAGTTTACTAGCCAATAGCTTTGTTATTTGTAGGTGAATTATTAAATTCAAAGTGAGTTAGTTACTGGGGTTTCTCATTACGAAAGTAAAAGTTTTATTACAGGCATCTTTTAAGAAAAGACTTTTAGAAGTTCTAAGATTGATTGATTGATTGATTGATTGATTTAGGGTTGAAATGAGAGAGGTAACTATGCATGATTCTACATGGACGAAGTCACCGGAATTTGGTAAAAGTTTTTTTAAAAAGAAGCTCTTTGTTTCATATATCATATTAAACATATCATATCATATTAATACATAATATTTTATTATTATGTATTTTGTGTATGTTTTTGGTTATTTAAATTTAATATGTCAAATACACCGCCAACAATTTTTCTGCCTCCCCCGATGGTTGACTGGTGGAGAATGCCTTAAGGCATTAAGTCCGCCAATTGTACTTGATTATCATTGTGCATTAAAGAATAAATAAATAAATTAAACCGCGTTTTTGTGATCTTTTGCCTATTTTTACCATGTACTGAGGCTTTTGTACTGATTCTTTACAAATTTGTTACAGGTAAACATTGTCATGGTGCAAAAAACTAATCCAGTAATGGCCAAATAGGTAGGCAAGCTAATATTAGGTACGATTAATGGATGGAACAAAATGATATTACACTCTACAGTTAAAGTATTTGCCCATGCCCAGATTAATCCTTGAACCTATGTTTTTTCTGCGTTGATTTTCAACATCATCGTCGTCGCTCTATGATTTTAACACGACATGAAACATGACACTCACGACCATATCCTCAATAGGTTAGTCGGAGGCACACTGTTTGTTGCCGTCATGGTGTAAGGAACATTCAGAAGCCAAATTCCACCGAGGAATTTGATTGGGTTTTATATCAGTGTTTTCCATCACCGGAGAGTTAGCCGCAAATTGTACAATGAATACAAAGTAGGTGTGTTCCGGCCAGATTTGATCTCGGGACCATCGGGGTCCAAGCCAGAATGTTTAACCACCACGCTCTCATATGATTTTAAGGTTGTTTCTAATTGAGCACTGTCTGGTCTGCTTATAGCGATTCTCATTAATATCATAACTTATCTCGATCTCCCTCCGGAGAGCACGCCTACTCTAA
This sequence comes from Udea ferrugalis, assembly GCA_950022985.1. NCBI lineage: Eukaryota > Metazoa > Arthropoda > Insecta > Lepidoptera > Crambidae > Udea > Udea ferrugalis. The sequence goes on along the minus strand of OX465528.1, from coordinate 2,668,590 downwards.
TCATCTATTCGCTTCGCCTTGAATTGGTATTCTTCCTCATTAGTCTGGAAGATATTTTAAAACCTTATGTGGCTTACTTCAATTCACTCAAACGATCACTGTCGCATAGTTATAGAGTTTTACAGAATACCAAAATTAGGTTGATTTGCTACCTTCGAATCCGCTTGTGAGACATTCAAAGTGTGACTTTAGAACCGCTCTGCTTTTGAAGATAGAGGACTTTAGAAGATATAAGGAAATCATTCGAATAGGCATATTATTCGACTAAGTCGAACAAGACTTGTCGCAACTACTAATCACTGATTTACTGTCGACTCGGACTCGGAAGTTCTGCACCTTGTCGTGCCGAGTCGAGTCGAATCATGTCGAGTCGAGTAAGTTCAGAAACCCGCTAGGTTTGCATTATGCAATCATGGCCAGATTAGTATTACTAATCAGTAATGTTAGCTCGAATATGAATATTAGTCAGCTAATACTCTGGCGGTCATAGAGCATGATCAGTAACTACTAATGGTTCGATTATGAGTTTTTTTTTTTTTTTTATGTAATAGGTAGCAAACGAGCTAGAGGGTCACCTGATGGAAAGTAATCACCTCCGCCCATGGACAACTGCAACACCATAGGTGTCACGAGATGCGTTGCTTGCCTTTCAAAAAGGAATACGCTCTTTTCTTGAAGGCCCCGATGTCATACTTTTCCGGAAACACCGCCGCTGGAAGACCGTTCCATATTTTAGCTGTACGTGGTAAAAAGTGACGCGTGAATCGTACAGTTGAAGAGCGCCAACCGTCCAGGTGATGAGCATGGAACTTCAGCTTATGACGCGTTGTGCGGTGATGGAAGGAAGAGGCCGGTACGATCTTGAATAACTCTTCGGAGCACTCCCCATTGTAAATACGGTACAGAACACATAGGGACGCAACGTCCCTACGTAACGCCAAAGGGTCTAGACAGTCGGAGATAACAGGGTCGCCGACAATTCGAGCAGCCCTGCGTTGAACACGGTCAAAAGGAAGAAGAAGACATTGGGATTCATTCCATTCGTGCATTGCTAGTTGAGGGTAAAACCATTTTGATTGATATTTTAATAGGTAAAAATACAAATACCTATCCACTGGCCACTTCTATCACGATGGTATTATTTATATACATGTCATGTCAATATGTGTCAATATGTCATTCATTTTCATAATCCGACATGACTCTCTTTTATACAATTTTTCCGTAAACCATTGGGAATATGAAAAAAATATGGTGCCTAACAAGAAAGCCTGTTATTTTGAAATTCAATAAGAAACTTGTTCTTATGTAGACTACTCTAGATTAGGTACAAAACTGAAATAGTGAACGACTTACCAAATGACTTTCAAAGTGAAGTGTCAACGTCGTCGCGAAAACTATGGCAAACTAGCAAGAATTCATACTTCAGGAATTTATACGAAGTGTCGGCGAAAATATGGGAAATTAGCTGGATGGTTAAGATACATTTTTGAGACGACTGCAGATATTTTGTTTTATAAAAACTGCAACAATTATTTTAACCACAATGTTTAAAAAGTGCAAAATAAAAACAGGGAAAATTCAATACAAAATAAACATATTTTCTACAGTTTATCCACGAAATATATATTATATATATATATATATCGATAAAAAATATTTTTTATTTTGGTATGTTGGGTATATAGCATTTTGGGTTACAAAAATTCGAAGTTTTGAGGCGGTAGCGTTCGCTTCTATAGAAATTGCGGCAGATAAGTAATATCCGTCAGTTAACACTTTGTCGATTTTCCACAGCAAACAGATGTCGTAGTTTCCGATTTAAAGATTTTTTTTAGATTACGAGATAGATCTTAAACTAACGATGTGTATAATCAAACGGTGTGATAAAATGAGTTTTCCCGTACCAGTTAGTCCGAGCGAAACAAAAAGTCACACTGACCCAATAACATCGGGGCGGGCTTCAAAATTGTTTCCATCTTCTCGGCGGCTGTTCACACTCCATTTGCCGACACATGGAGCCAATGAGCCAGAAACATTGGACTCACAGGCGGGCTGTGTGTACGTAGCTTTACAATTGTTGTGTGATACTCTTTCAAACGATTCGCTGGTGCATATTTAGATTGAAGAATAAGCAGAGTGTTTGTAGCTTTATTTTGTGAAAAATATTTTTTTTTCAACTACATAGATAAATAACAACGTTGTATAAAAAGCCAGCAATTTCAACATCAGAACTCGGAACCTACATACAAAGGAGCATTTTAAACATTCTTGTTGCATTTTGCACAAATTGAAACCATGTATTTGTCGCCAAAACGTCGGGCATTGACTAGTGAAAACCTTATTTCTCTAAAATAAGGAAAACCTCTTTTTTTATAGCTGGACCACGCAGCTGTTTTCCATCAGGTGGAGTGAAATTTTGCTCCGTTGAGTTTTTATATCTAATCAAATTAAATGAATCTAGGAAAATAAAAGGAAAAGACTGATTTTACCTGTCAAATAAATAGCGTCTCTAAAATGTTTTTTATCTCGACGCGAGGGGGCAATAGCAGTTATTGCTCATTGCAATAGAGATCTATGTCTAAAACACCAAAAAATATCTTGAGTGCCACCAAGTGCGAACAGACATAGGGGCTATATTCTGTACTTATCAGTTTTATGCTTCAATATTTGACTTATTTCTAAGGCGACGTATCATGGCTAAAACAAATATAGGTCTTTTGTCTTGCCGCGGTAATGCACCGGTTCACATAAACACCATTTGTTTCACATCAAAGGCGCACAGAAAGCGCTTTCCAATTTTAAAACAGCGAAACTGAACGGACGACCGCTCCGGTAATAGCCGAACTCTTCCGAGCGGCGCCGAAAATAGTCGAATGCGCCCGAAGCGCGCCGAAAATAGACGAACGCAGCCGATTTGAGCCGAAAATAAACGAACGCACGCCATTGCTCTGCCGACGTAATTCTTGACCCTATTACAGAAATGTCTTAAGTTCTAAAGTTAGAATATGCGTGTACCATGTGTTTTTGATTGTGAAGGACAGCGTTATTTGTGGCGCGCCTATTTATATTGTTTTCATTATATTTGATCCCCGAATCGAATATGTCAGCAATATGACTCTTGCGCTCGTGTTTCTGATCTGCAGCTTTTGATTACTCTTGGCAAGCATAACTTTAGCTTCTAATGGATGATTGATTGACATTGTCTAATATATTCTCGTATAACTCAATTCATAGGTATATCAGATACGTCAAGGCATTTTATAAAAAGCGAAAATGTATGTATGACTGTCATTAAAAGTCCCTTCGGCTCCACTTTGCTGATCAACCTGTGTATTCAAGTGGACTTAACATTTTAATAAAAAATACAGTGGCTTGACAAGGCTGAATACGTTCGGTACCTCAAAAAAGCTCGAATATTCAAGACAAATTAAAAAATCTGATAATAAATACAAAACAATGTGGAAAATCATAAATAACAAAACCGGCAAAACTAGTAACAGGCAATATAAAAACATCGAAATAAAAATTGGTACTGAAATTATAGATTGCCCTGAAACTGTTGGTGAAATTTTCAATGACACATTTTCACACGTCAATAATTTATATCATGATAATGATATTAAATCCAGAACCGATGCACATAGTGTTATAAATCCCTCTACATGTTCACTGTTTTTGTCACCCGTTGATCGAACCGAGATCAAGAAAATTATCCCATCCCTAAAAAATAAACATAGCTGTGGTGTCGATGAAATTCCACCAACACTAATTAAACAATGCGCTGACGAGTTATCCGAGCCACTAGCCATCCTCATAAATCAGAGTTTCCTCGAAGGAGCTTTCCCAGACCTTTTAAAAATAGCGTTAATAAGACCAATACACAAAAAAAAAGATCCCTCGTTGCCACAAAACTATAGACCAATAGCATTGCTACCTAGCTTCTCTAAAGTGTTCGAAAAGGCCATGTGTAATCGACTGTACACATTCTTAGAAAAGTATAACATTTTAGATGAGCACCAAAATGGATTTAGAAAAACAAAATCGACTACATCAGCTGTTTATCAGTACATTCAAACGGCTCTAAAGCACATTGATGAAAAAAAATATGGTCTAGGCTTGTTATTAGACATGACAAAGGCCTATGAAAGTGTAAATTACGATATTTTACTTTCAAAGCTATACGGCTCGGGTATCCGTGGTCCAAGTTACTTCTGGTTTAAATCATATCTACACAATCGAAAACAAAAAGAAGTTATAGAAAACTTTGATTGCCAAAAAAATGAAATTAAATCTGTAGTATCCCAAGAAAAAACATTAACAGGCTCAATACCACAAGGAAGCGTACTTGGCTGAGTCCTCTTTCTCATTTATATAAATAAACTGCCCAAAAAGATAAAAAATGACGTGACCTTGCCAGTCCTATTTGCGGATGACTTATCTATTTTAATAAAATGTGAAGATACAAATAATATTAATGACGTACTCATAAAAGCAATACAAAATATTTTTTCGTGGCTAAAACAACACAATCTCACAATAAACTACACGAAGACAAAAATAATACAGTTCAGACCCTATAATAAAGACCCATTAGATATCAATATAACTTTCGACGATGAAAAAATAGAATCAGTAGATAATTTTAACCTCCTTGGCATAGTAATAGACTCACACTTAAATTGGAAAAAACATATTCAGCATATAAAATCAAAGTTATCAAAATTTTCATACGCCCTATTTGAACTAGTACATAGCACGAACAAAGAAGCTGCACTTACAGCCTATTATGCTTATGCCTACTCTCAATTGAAATATGGCATAATACTATGGGGGAACAGCACAAATATGAACGATCTCTTCATAATGCAAAAGAAATTAGTCAGAATTATAGCCCAGATAGATAATACCCAGTCTTGCAAACCGTTCTTCAAAAAATTCAACCTACTTACCCTACCATCCTTATACATATACGACATATGTATTTTCACCTTCAAAAATATGCAACAATTTAAAAAAGTTAAAGATACTCACGATATAAATACTAGACATAAAAATAGACTTTACTTGCCACAATCTAGAATTAAAATGTTAAATACCAGCCCCTATTACATGTCAGTAAAATTTTTCAATAAACTGCCTGCGCACATAAAAACTGAAACAAACAGTAGGAAATTTTCGAGAACTTTGAAATCATATCTAATATCTGAAACTTTTTATTCCTTGAATGAATATTTAACGGTCAAAAATTTAAAATACAAATAATAGCACCATAAACGAAATAAATAAATATGTTTACTTTTCTATGTTTCAAAAAAAAAAAAAAACAGTAGTAATTTAGCAAAGTCTGCTTTAAACATCTTTCAAAGTAGAAATTTATCTTTATTTGAGCCATTCAGTATTATTATTTTTTAATTGTTTTAGCTTTAGTATGTAAATTGCTGTCCTCGCATATTTGCAATACCTTAGCGGTAACTAAGTTTTAAGTACTACCCTGTTATTATACATCTTAATGTAACACTTGGTATGCAATAAAGAAATTGAAATTGAATTGAAATTGAAATTCTTCTTTTAAATAGTGCTAGATTGTCTTAATTCCTTGCCTGTCTTGCTGAATAGTTAGCTGAGTTTACTTCTCAGTTGGGATAGTAACAAGTACCTATATGAAGATGTCAAGGACTTTGGCAATTTATCTTAATTTGTCATTTCACAATACGTACACGAAGTAGGACAACTAAACTTCCTTAACTCAAATAATACTAGTTTCTTGATATTAACAAAACTTTTGTAAGCTTTGCTTATTGCTCTGGCTTCTCTGAAAAAAGGAAAGAATAGCATTGCATTTTGCAACGTTGCGTTCTACTGCAATAGATCTTTACCTGCTGATAAGTTTTTTTTGAATTTCTGAATTATTTTTGGGATTTCGTGAATCATCGAAGATAGCGAACTAAGAAAATGTGAAGTGGGAAACCTATTTGGTTCCAATTTAACGAATTATTTTTGAACAGTTTATTTTCTACAATGCTACGGGAGCATATAACTTGTGGCGATAAATTATTTAACAAGAAAATGAAAATCAACAGTTAAAGATATAAAATCCCAAAAACAACAACTTTGCTTTAAGTTGTACCAGTAACTGCACTTTCAATCTGATATTGCCGCTTATCTTCCACAAACACACTCTAGCCGAGTGTGCGCATCGCCCACAACATAGTCAATATAGTCCCGTCGCAGAATAGGGTCACGAGTGGCAATCGACGGCACGGCAGGAAGCTCGGGCTTGTACGTCAACACAAGCTTTTGTAGATAAGTATAAGTAATCTATTGTTACTTTAGATTAAGAACATAACATAATATAACATACCCTCACGACCATATCGCTAATGGGTTAGTCAGAGGCTGCCGTCCTGGTGAACGGAACATTCAGAAGCCCACATTTCGCCGAAGGAAATTTAACCCAACGGGGTAAGGGGCGAGCCTACCGCCGTTATCCGGGTTGCTTGGGTTTTTTAACAGTGTTTTCCATCACCGGAGAGTTAGCCGCAAATTGTAGAATGAACACAAAGTAAGTGTGTTCTGGCCAGATTTGATCTAGGGACCACCGGGTTCCGAGCCAGAGTATTTAACCACTAGGCTACGACGCTCTATAGATTATGAATATAGCATTTAAGTATTTGCCATAAAATACGCGTTACAAACCCGTAGGTCTTAGGTCGTTTCATATCACGAACGGTTCAGACCGAGGTGTGAATCGCCCAAAGCTTTTGCTATTGCTTCGGTGCTTTCGGACCGTACCTACAGCTGTGTGTATGGCCTAAGTTATCTTTTGAATATGCCCACCAAAAGCGCATGTTTTGTTTTGTTTCTGTTGACCCGTCCAAGAAGATAATATTTTGTCCCCCACTGCGGTTCGTATAGACCCATTTTTAAAAGTTATTGGGTGAGTCATACCTCGGTATGAAAGAACCCATTCAAAAGATCTCTTAGGCCGTTCACACCGCAGTCCAACCCGCTCGTGGTGTGTAACGACTCAAGACCCAAATAACATAAACAAGAACAACAACCCTTTACACAGGTTAACGATTTCTACACACAGATTAATCCATAAATGTCAGTCATTGTCAATCAATCAAGTGAAGTTGACAGTTTGCCTGTATACATTTTCGTCGACCAATCACATGGGACGTTTGACATGGGATTAAGCTGGACGGTAAAATAATGTAGGTAATCATCATCATCGGCACTGACTCGCCTCGATTCGTCCCAAAAAGGCTTGACTAGGCTTAGGACAAGGCTCTACCCGGGATTGATTGTGACAGCGCGACCTGATTTGACATCTTTTGAAAGACTAGCAGCCGCCCGCGACTTCGTCCGCGTGGACTTAAGTTGAGAAACAAAAAGTAATATTTCTTCAAAAATTGTAGCCTATGTGCTATTCAGATGTATAAGCTATTTATTGTAAAGATTCATTCAAATCCATTCAGCAGTTTTTACGTGAAAGGGCAACACGGCACATCCACACATAAACACCTTCGCCTTAGGAAGTAGGATTAGTAGTTGCTAGAAGCATTTTTCGATTAAGTCGAATGACTTGCCCATTCCAGTGATAGTTAGTATTTTCAAAGTCACACATCGCTGGTCTGAAGTGCTGATTTCGTCATCAGCTTATTGTCTGCAGCTGGACCTGGGCTTCCCCTAATAGAAGTGTCGTTCACCAGCCAGCATACTTTCGCAAATCGTCACCCCACCTCCCGGTAGTCGCCCTACGCTACGCTCGCCAAGACGAGGTCTCCAGTCTCCACTCAAAAACACGCTTGCCCCAACGGTTGACGGTCCGGTTGAAGATTTACTTGAAACTTTAATTAATTCATGAGAATTAACTGACGGTAACTGTAACATTTAAGGACTCACCTGATATCTTAATTAATTAAAACTCAGTGTTTTTGTATAGTGACGTGTCAATTTGGCAAGGATAGTTTAAACTGTAATTAGCTTGGCCTTAGATTAAATTCTGCTTAAATGTCGGACGATTACCAAGTGAACCTTGCACCGACTAGACGTCCCTCTGAATTTGAATAGGGCCTGAAAGAAAAGATAAAGGTTAAATGTGAACACTAGCGGTTAGCGCTTCTTTACACAATATCCTACTAATATCATAAATGAGAAAGTTTGTATGTGTGGATGCGCCGTGTTGCTATTTCACGTAAAAACTACTGGATGGGTTTTAATGAAACGTTACAATAATATAGCTTTTACATCTGGATAACACCTAGGCTACAATTTATAAAAAAACAACTTTAGTCCACGCAGAAGAAGTCACGGGCAGCCGCAAGTTTCTTTTATATGCTCATAATGCATATTAATATCTCACAACCTTGTTTATTGATGAATAAAATGGACTATCCAACACTGCAATATTTTTTTTCAGTATAAATCATCACTTTATGAGATTTTCACATTCACCCGAACAAACAAACTTTTCAGTTTAATAATATCCAGAAAGTAGAGAGTAAGTAGATAAGTTTCCGGAAGAGGATGTAAGAATACGCTTACACTTATAGTTACTCTGCAGAAAGTCACTATATAGCCTCCTGAACTTGTCAATTCTAAGATATATGCCGAAATCCTTATTTTATGAAATATACAGCAAACGAGCTAGAGGGTCACCTGATATAGAGTAATCACCTGTGCACGTCACAAGATGTCTTGCTTGCCTTTCAAAAAGAATACTTACGCTCCTTGATGTCATACTTTTCCGTCCGAAAACCGTCTCTGTTTCAGTCTTGGGAAAGCTTCTTGTAGATTTGATTGTCCAGAGGAACTGCATACTTTGCTTAGTTATTCAATCTGGTGGACCTCACTGTGAGTGTTCACGTCCAGGTTTTGTGCATAGTGTGATGTTAAAACATTTATTGGATTCATTTATTGCAAACTGCATGTTATCTTGAAACACGCACTGCTGATTTAAAATCGCTCGAATAATTTACCGAGCTTGTAATAATTTAAATTATTCATTGCATTGAATGTTTCATTGCAGAAATCTGGCGCTGTTTGTTGGAAAATATTGCTATAAATGTGTTAATTATTCGGCAGTTACGATGTGAATTTACTATGTCGAAGCTTTATTTAAACTGGGACTCGGGCTCACAGGGTATATATACTAGGAAGATATATCAATATCAAAGATACCTATATCGGTTTGTCAATGGTTTCGGTAGTTCAATGGTAAGAGCAGACGCCTGGTTTGCGAAAGACGCGGGCTTAATTCACGCCTGAAGCCAAGACCAAATGTCTTTTTCTGGTTTTCGAAACTTCAAAAGAATTTGTGATACTTGCACATTTTTTTTGTGAAGGGCCCTTGGCTCCCCTAATTAACCATTGCCAATAAATATGGCCTCAAATGACTAGCACGTGTAATTGGCGCTGTCACACGGAGTACAATGGCGTAGTTTGTCGCACCTAGTGTGTTTGTGTGAGTGTAGTAAGTCGTGTACAACAAACGAAATTGTAGCACCTTGCATGCTTCACATTTTTTTAGTGTGATGTTCCGTCCGTCTTTCTCTTACGTCCGTGCTCTGAACATTAGAATAATAAAATTTGAAAGCATTACAAAACAAATTACAGATGATTTTTGCACATGGCAGTTTTTTACAAAGAGATATATCGTCCTTTCACCTAAAGCTGTTCAATTCAGATTACAGTTGAATTTACGGTCTGTTTTATTCGTTAACATAAAATGAAGAACCGGCGACAAAATGAAAATCAGATAGCTGCCATTCTGGTACAGGTGACAACAAATACGACCTTAGGTTATCGTGTATGTTTACGGTGTAATAATATTGTGATCACCAACATTAAAAGGATTTGGATTTATTTAAACGTTGCGTATCACGAAATAGGGTTAACCGTTTTTTGGGGTATTATCACAATATGTGTAAAAGTACAATTACTTTATTTATCTTTTGCCATTAACCACAGCAATGCTGCTTACTATGGGTACTTATAGAAGAACAAACATCATACATACGCTTACAATATTGTATCCCAAACGGAAAAGTTGAATTCTAATTGTTGTCGCCTTAACCCAACATTCAGAAGCCCACATTTCCTCGAGCTCATTTTGTCATCCGGGTTGCTTGGTTTTTTTTAACCGTAGAGTTAGTCGTAATTTTTCAGCGAACACAATGTAGGTGTTCAGGCGAGATTTGAACTCAGGACCACAAGGGGTACAAGACAGAGCAGTAAACCACTGGCGCTCGATGATCTTGTTATTGTTTTGAAACTGCATTTTTTTCCTTTTAATCATTGAAATTCATTCGTGGAAATCTCTTGTTAGGGATAAGCTCACCTGTACTTTTATTCTCCTAATTGTTTTTCAATTTAAATCGTCATTTGTGAAGTAACAAAGAAATAAATTCAACAATAGCCGCGAAAAACGGCACGAAAAGAAAACATCCACGAGAAAAGGGTATTTTTCGCAGTCCTGAATGAAAACTAATAAAGCAAGTATCATGTCGGAAAGAATAAATGAATTACACGATTTGTAGAGGCACGCCCGACGGCTTGAATGGGTTTATTACGTGAATGCGGCAATTAGCACAGCCGACAAAAGGTCTGGCGAGCCTCTGTGAAAAAGAGGCGGCGATACGTGAATGCGGCAATTAGCACAGCCGACAAAAGGTCTGGCGAGCCTCTGTGAAAAAGTGGCGGCGATACGTGAATGCGGCAATTAGCACAGCCGACAAAAGGTCTGGCGAGCCTCTGTGAAAAAGAGGCGGCGATACGTGAATGCGGCAATTAGCACAGCCGACAAAAGGTCTGGCGAGCCTCTGTGAAAAAGTGGCGGCGATACGTGAATGCGGCAATTAGCACAGCCGACAAAAGGTCTGGCGAGCCTCTGTGAAAAAGTGGCGGCGATACGTGAATGCGGCAATTAGCACAGCCGACAAAAGGTCTGGCGAGCCTCTGTGAAAAAGTGGCGGCGATACGTGAATGCGGCAATTAGCACAGCCGACAAAAGGTCTGGCGAGCCTCTGTGAAAAAGAGGCGGCGATACGTGAATGCGGCAATTAGCACAGCCGACAAAAGGTCTGGCGAGCCTCTGTGAAAAAGTGGCGGCGATACGTGAATGCGGCAATTAGCACAGCCGACAAAAGGTCTGGCGAGCCTCTGTGAAAAAGTGGCGGCGATACGTGAATGCGGCAATTAGCACAGCCGACAAAAGGTCTGGCGAGCCTCTGTGAAAAAGTGGCGGCGATACGTGAATGCGGCAATTAGCACAGCCGACAAAAGGTCTGGCGAGCCTCTGTGAAAAAGAGGCGGCGATACGTGAATGCGGCAATTAGCACAGCCGACAAAAGGTCTGGCGAGCCTCTGTGAAAAAGTGGCGGCGATACGTGAATGCGGCAATTAGCACAGCCGACAAAAAGTCTGGCGAGCCTCTGTGAAAAAGAGGCGGCGATACGTGAATGCGGCAATTAGCACAGCCGACAAAAGGTCTGGCGAGCCTCTGTGAAAAAGAGGCGGCGATACGTGAATGCGGCAATTAGCACAGCCGACAAAAGGTCTGGCGAGCCTCTGTGAAAAAGTGGCGGCGATACGTGAATGCGGCAATTAGCACAGCCGACAAAAGGTCTGGCGAGCCTCTGTGAAAAAGAGGCGGCGATACGTGAATGCGGCAATTAGCACAGCCGACAAAAGGTCTGGCGAGCCTCTGTGAAAAAGTGGCGGCGATACGTGAATGCGGCAATTAGCACAGCCGACAAAAGGTCTGGCGAGCCTCTGTGAAAAAGTGGCGGCGATACGTGAATGCGGCAATTAGCACAGCCGACAAAAGGTCTGGCGAGCCTCTGTGAAAAAGTGGCGGCGATACGTGAATGCGGCAATTAGCACAGCCGACAAAAGGTCTGGCGAGCCTCTGTGAAAAAGTGGCGGCGATACGTGAATGCGGCAATTAGCACAGCCGACAAAAGGTCTGGCGAGCCTCTGTGAAAAAGTGGCGGCGATACGTGAATGCGGCAATTAGCACAGCCGACAAAAGGTCTGGCGAGCCTCTGTGAAAAAGAGGCGGCGATGCGACGGCACGGCTTATACATGAGGGCCTAGGAAAGTGGAGCCATTCCGTTTCTACGTATAGAAAGGTATTATTATATTATCACTATTATTTAGTACTTGCCATATTTTTAAAATTAGCCCTGTAGAACAATATAACACTACATTCTATCTTTATCGTTTTTTTTAAACGAAATCAAAAAAAATACATTAGATTTAAGGTTGAGCACAAGACGTTTGACAACTTAAAGTTAAAACTAAGAAACTTAAAGTTTGAGCAACAGTTAAAAATACTTACAATAATAAACTGACAATATTTCATTATTATTTGATTCTCGTTATTTTCAGCCACTGTTAGTAACCACGGTTAGTTATTAAAGCACTTCTAAGACAAAACTGTGTTATTTAAAATAACAGATCAAAACGCATGCTTTTACACGAGGAAGAACAAATAAACATGCGGTTATCTAGAGGAGCTATCCGGGACACTCACGCCTGGCCACACTCTCTGGCCAATAATTTTTCACATTCATGTTTTGGCAATGTCGCATACTTATAAGATCACAATGGAATATATTTGATTCTAGTCAAACCCAGTTAAAATACTTAGCAGCATTGTTGACACAGGACACAGGAAGCAGGTTCAGCTAGTGCCAGTGCGACAGATACTAGATATAGTAGATAGATAAATTCTTTATTGCACACCATACCATAACCATAAACGGCCTATACATATACGTCCCACTGCTGGGCACAGGCCTCACCTCAACTATGAGGTGGATTGGTATTGCACACCAAAACAACAGATATAAATATAGATTACCTAGCTTTCCCGACATACGTTGTTCTGTTGTCAAACTTAGCAAAGAGAAAACTGGATTGAGGTTTTAACTATTTTCGTAGCGTTTTTTATGTTTAATCACCTTTCAAACCTTCCCTGAACTTCCACAATCATTTCAAGACCAAAACCAGCCAAATCGGTCCAGCCGTTCTCGAGTTTTAGTAAGACTAACGAACAGCAATCCATTTTTATATATAAGAGTAGATGTTAATGTACAATTTGGGTGGCTTTATCGCCAAAAAGCGTTCAAGCCGCCCAAATTATAGGAAAGAGGAGGATGAGGTTGGTGCGATGCGCTTGCATATTAACATTTCTACAAATTGATAAGGCGCGGAAGACCACGGTTGTCCATAGATGGAATATATGCGGTCAGGCTTCCAGAGGACGAGCGTGTAATATTAGAGGTCGGTAGTATTTCGGTCAGGGACGAGCCTTTAGCTGTTTGTGGTCGGGCGTGTTGGGCCACAAACTGTACGACCGCGGGCTTGTGGCCTGGGCCCTAAGTCTGCTGATTATAGAATGCTTCAATTGAATCGTAATTGAAGCTCAATAATCTGATTTGACTTTTTTTATAAACAAAATGTGTCAAATTAGCCGATTGAGACTCAATTACGATAGACCCTGGCTGGGCTAGAGTAGAGGAGAGGCGCTTTTCCATCATGGATGGATGTACTACATAACAACATAAACAGCCTATAAACGTTCCACTGTTAGGCACAGACTTCACCTCAACTATGTGGTGGAAGGATGTAACGTTAGTGAGTTTGGTGAGCAACCCTAATATCAGATGTTATCAAGCCGCCTTATGGCCTCCTACTGACATCTAGCGACGTCAACCAGGACCAACTGCTTAACTTTCCTTCTGAAGCACGAAGACGCTCGAAAAATACATCACTAAACTTCGGTCGGGATGGTCACTCATCCCATTTCTGACCCGGCGTGAGTTGCTTTACAACACTCGATCGTCGCCGATCACTGTCACAACTGCGCCACGGGCACCTCACGGGCGTTTGATGTAGTAATCGCATCATATTCATGTTAATCCAGTCAAAAAAAAAGTAAATAAAAATGAACCAAATTTAGGTTTATTTATTCTTCATTGCACAAAATTACAAGCAAAAAGTACAATTGGCAAACTTGATGCATTTTTTACCAGTCAGCGGGTGGAAATCGGGCTACTTATATTTGAAGTAAAAAATAATGTTCAGCAGTTTATTTCCTAAAATTAATTTTGTTAAAAACTTCGTCTTTACCACTTATTCCATCTCTACTGTACATTTTCGTATTGTAATTTGAGCCAGTTTCCCCTGCTCTGGCCGGGTACTGCCGCATGAGGAAATACCGCAGTATGGCGGTCAGAAGTGATTCGGCCGACCGTCTGTAATGCGATAGGACGTCGCGTCCCGAGCACTCTTAGCATTATTATCTATCTATCTCTAATATAAAAGGAGCCCCTATTTTCCTTGGTGACGCCATAACTTGAGAAAGGCTTCAGCGATTTTCTTTAGTTTCGTAATACTTTGTCGAAGGCTTTTACGGAATGAAAAATTGAGAAAAATGCGACTATTTATTATTTGAACTTTGTTATCAGATTAGCACCTATTACTTACTATTTACACTAGACTGTTCTTTAATAAGACAATAATTTAATTTAAAATTATCATGAGAAACTAATGGACGGATTACCACACTTTTCTGGCGTTCTCTAAATACGTCCAGACAGATCAAAAAGTAAGAATTTGAATAAATGATGTATGCCAAGGTAACAACAGCTTTTAACTGTTCTACAGTCTTAAAAGGAATCCCTATTTACCTAAAGGTACAATTTCAAAACGGACCATAGGCCGCATACTGCAACCTCAAGCTGCAAGCGACACTACTGGTTTCTATGAATATCTAAGAAAGTGATTCCAAGCGTGGTCGCACTGCAGCGCCTCTCGCGTACAACAGTCTGTCGCTAGCAGATTGCGGTCTGCGGTCCGTCTTTGAATTGTATCTTTAATTAAAAATCGATAGTTGCAAGCTGACCTTTTGTTTTTACTCGTCACTTAACTAGCAACTCGATCTCCGACTCGTTGCATCGGAAAGGGTGCTGAGTTAAATTAAAATATACAGTTTCCTTTGCACATTTTCCTTCTGGTGGTTAAATGAAAAACGAGCTTGCTTAATGACAAAGTTGGGTGTTTGTGTCCTAAACGGCAGCAAGATGGTAACTACTTCTCAAGTGGTCACGTGCCTTTGCCAAGCAAATAATGGCGTGACCGTGGAATGTCAACTAAAATTGGCTTCCACACAATTAAATCATTTTTGGGCGTCATAGATTTTGACCGAGACCTTAATTTGGTAGACTGGTAGAGATAGGTACATTCAATAGGTATAATAATATTAATTAATAATTAATTCAGGCAACAAATTGCATTTACAGATCTTAAAAACGTAACCGGCCCATGCATTCTCGTAAATACCACAGACTACTTAACATGTATGTTAATAATATTGTTTGGAACACAATATTATTTATACTACTTTACAGTAGACGGCGAAATGTGACGCGATATGGTGTCCGGTGTAATATAACCAATAGGGTCGCACCTAATCTAGGATCGCGCCTTTTAAACTGCCTTTAACATGAATTCTATCGATATATCTTATTAGAAATATGGGTCCCGTTACCCGGTGGTTATGCACACTGTCTCGAAACCCATGTGGCCCCTAGTTCTCATCTGGCCGGAACTCTTACTTTGTGTTCAGTTATCCAACTCTTAGGTGACGGAAAACACAGATATAACCCGAATGACGTATGCTCGCCACTTGTCAAATTGAATTCGAATTCTTTGTGCCGAATGTAAGATTCTGAATGTTCCGTTTACCATGACGGTAGCAGTTCGTGTGCTTCTGAAATAAAGTCGTGAACGAATGTTCTAAATCTGAATTGGCCAATTTCAGCCCACCACAGGGCTAAGGCCTCCCCTCCCAATCTGCAGCCCCTACCCTCCACAGACCTCCGATCCCTAGTAATGAGCGCCTAGCCTGTCTCTCCACTTTCTCTTAGGTCCTCCGTGCCACCGTTGCCCGTTTGCGATACATTAAATTGCCTTCCTTGCCCACAACTCTGCTGCCATGACAGATAGAGGCCAGTCAATTTTCCTTTAAACTTAGCTGTTGTACTGTTATAGTTATATCTGAAAAATCAATGCCCTTTCAGAACTCCGCGCAAGTACCAGTCCTCGTCTTGTTGGATCTCACGCATGACTTCCCTCTCAGAAAGTTTCCGCGCTACAAGTGGCCGGGGGCGGCAACTTATAAACTAACCCCTTGTCGCTTTCATCCCTATCCTTGGGGCTTAGCACACTTGATACTTTCAACCCTAGGGTCGAATTCTTAGCCACCAGATTTAACAAGTGAACCTTAAAATACCACTACCACTATAGCTCGTTTCAATTTAAAATGAGGTGAGTAATCGTTGTTGACTATGCATATGTATTGTATGGTATGAATTTTGACTTCCCTTCACATACTCAAGTCTTAACACTTTAAAATCGGCCCACTGCTGGGCACATTCCTTGCCTCGACTATGAGATGGGCGTAAGACATTGATATATTGTCGGGTGCAATGATATTTAAAATAGGTATAGATACTGAAGTGGACTGTATAAATAAAAACTCTTCTTCGATTTGTTTCCGTGTTTATTCTTGTTCCTTATTTCCATGTATCTTGATCAACCTTGAGCATACAATTGTTTTTTTTTTTTTTTTTTTCTAAATGACTACTGCTGTGTGGCCTCAGATGGCCTTGACAGCTTTACCGGACTGTTGGGTGAGCGCTTAGGGCTCTCAACCTCAAATATTTAAAGTAACGTGCCTAAGGGCCCCCATAGTGGGGTAGACCTCGGCCTAGGGCGTTACTTAGAGAGGGCAATCGGACATGTTTTGGGGAAAGCAAAAGTGACCAGACTCGAGCTGGTATCAGTTAACGGGACAGCAAAAAGGGGGCGCGACGCGGGCCCGCGCCGGCGCGGACGGGATCTCGGTTGTGCAGTGTGTTTATGCGCGAGTTGTCTGGCGGTGACGAAGAAAAACATGAGGTAAAGGTGAAGCGCAAGTCCATTACGGATTTGCGAAAAAGGGGAATGAAGCTAGGGACGCTTTAAGCTTGTCCGCTTCGAAGCATGCTTGTAGCATGTGTGATGGGGAGCCCTTTGATAAACGTATCAATTGGGCGACTTTGCTGACTTGTTCAAAGTCAACAAAGTTGAGGAAGTCCGACACCAAGTGGTAGTCGGCTTGGAAGGACTCGGGGATGGGGAAATCGCGCGGAGGCGGGGCGGAGTTGGATTGAGGGGCGCGCGCGGGAGGCGCGGCCCTCATGGGAGGTTGGGGTTTCGGAGATTTGGGTTTAGGGGGCTGGGGAGATGGTGCCGTCTTGGGCTTGGAAAC
This sequence comes from Udea ferrugalis, assembly GCA_950022985.1. Lineage (NCBI taxonomy): Eukaryota > Metazoa > Arthropoda > Insecta > Lepidoptera > Crambidae > Udea > Udea ferrugalis. Next base: position 2,651,261 of record OX465528.1, on the reverse strand, counting down.
CCACGGCATGGTGAGGAGGGAGGGAATCTCCTGTGGGGGAGGGGGTGCCGGCTGCGGGCTGCGAACCCATGGCGGCGAAATCAGGGGAGGAATGGCGGTTGGTGTCGCCTTGGAGGGTAAGGGCGGGAAGTCCGCGGTCTTCACGGTTTGACGCCGTGCGGCCGGGGATTTAGGGGGGGCGTTGCGCTGCGCATTAATGCGAACAGCGCGTGGCGTTTTAGGGGCCTTGGGACACCCGCGGTAATTCGCAGGGTGCCCAGTTTCGCCGCAAAGCACGCAGCTCGGAGGCTCCGTGCATTGCGTAAGGTCCTTTGGATGGGGACAGTTGGGGGTGCCGTGGTCCCCTAGGCACTTAACGCACCTGGGGGTGGCGTAACAGTTGCGGGCGGAGTGCCCGTAGAGCTGACAGCGGTGACACTGTCCAAGGGATCCACGTTTATGTGGGGTTTCGACGGTTATGCCATTAAGTTGACACACCGTCTGAAGGTTAAAGATGGCCTTACCGGCATCGGTCCTGTCTACTACGACGAGGACCATGTCGTAAGACACTTTGGGTCGGCCTCGGTACATGCGGTGTACCTCGACCACGGGAATGTTTTGACCACTGAGGTCAGAAATAATCTCAGGAACACTCAGTTCCTTTGGGACGCCTCGGATGACCACACGGAGTAAGCGCTCATCCGGGAGAGCGTAGGTGTGAAAACCCACACTCATCTCCTTCAAAAGACGCGTCATCCTCCTATGGTCGTTGGAGGTTTGGACCGCGATTTTAATGCCCTGCTGGGTAGCACGGGCAGAAAGATAATTAATGCCATCTGCTTTGCAGCGAGTGGACACTTTGGTCCAGGCCGATTTTTCCTGTATGAACAGGGGCGGAGGAGCGGGCTCTTTCCTCTGAGAGTTAGAGGTTTGAGCGGAGGTTGGGGCGGGGGCTTGGGGCTTGGCCTTCCTGGGGGCCGGGGAGGACGACGGAGAGTCGAGGTGAACTCGCTCGCCGCCGTTGGCCTTCTTGGCCAAAGAGTGGTTTGGGCGTTTAGCCCGTTTTTTACCTTTTACCAAGGTGAAGGAGTCATCATCTGAAGCGTCGGACACAGAGTCCTCCGCTGAAGCGTTCTCACACTCCATGTCGCTGGCAGAGGCGACTGGTGAGTGTGAGCGGGAAGAGAGTGGCGACTGAAAGTTGTCGCAAATAGTAACGGGAGAGCGTGAGCGCTGGCTAGAGGGAGACGGAGCATCTCTGCTGGTCTTTCGCTCTAGGGGAGTGTTGAGGACAGCCTAATTATAATGGAAACCAGATTTTTCACCATATGCACTTTCGTTTATTTTTACACCAACTGACAAATCGATAAAGACAATAGAAAAAATATATGGAAAATAGACAATTAAAAAGCTGTACAAAAAAGGTGCGGTGCAGGTCGCCAACATGGCCCCCGACGGTGAGAAGCACCCAATTCTACTGGCCGGCGACCAGCAACGCCACCTTGCGAGTGGGTCGACGCAGCACGCCTCCTTTTGTAGTGACATCCACCACCCGAACTATGCCATCCTTGCCGGGATGTACTGCCGTTATGCGACCTCGTGGCCAGCAATTCCTAGCAAGCGTCCCATCTGCTATGAATACCAGATCGCCAACCTTCAGTTGCTGCGTCTGCGGAACCGCTCTTCGAGGTACAAGAGTCGGCAGGTATTCCTTGACAAAGCGCTGCCAAAAGCGGTCCGCTAGTCTTTGTGCCTTCCTCCAATCGGCTCGTCTGTATAGATCTGCGTCATTGAAAGCTCCGACCACTGGCTCATTACTGGAGCTACCGATCAAAAAGGTAAATGGAGTTATAGCGTGATCCGAATCTTCTTCGACTGACACGTGAGTAAGCGGCCTCGCGTTTATAATACATTCAGCCTCAAGAAGCAGGGTGTTCAGAACTTCCTCCTTTGGTGAGAGCTCTTTCAGAGTCACTGCAATTGTGTTCTTGACTGATCGGACTAGTCGCTCCCAACAGCCCCCCATGAAAGGTGCTGATGGTGGTATGAAACGCCATTCTATTTTCCTGTTGGCACAAAAATCAAACAGCTCTGGCAACATTCTGGCGGCGCCAACGAAAGCGGTCCCATTGTCTGAGTAGATGTGGGTTGGGCATCCTCTTCTGGCGATAAAACGTCGCAGCGCCATCAGGGCAGAGTCCGAAGATAGATTGTCGACGATTTCTAGGTGTACTGCTCTCACGGTCATGCATGTGAAGAGCGCTACCCATCTTTTGGCCTTTCGTCTGCAAATGGTGATGGTGACAGGGCCAAAGTAATCTAGTCCAACGTGGGTAAAAGGGCGCTGGTGATGGGCCAACCTGGCGTCTGGTAAATCTCCGATCGGTGGTCTGACGGGTTCAGCTCTACGGATGCGGCAGATCTGGCACTTCTGTGCTGTTCCTCTGACGGCTGGTCTCAAGCTGAGAATATAGAACCTCTGGCGTAGCTCATTCACTACCGACTCATTATTTCCATGGGCAAACTTGATATGCGTCGGGGGCCCAGAGTTTTCGTCATGACTAGATAACATTTCTTCCTATGTCATTGAATTGCTATGAGGAAGAAACTCTTTCCCACAACTTGAGCGTACCTAAACCCACTTGCGCATGCAGGAATTTGGCAAAAGGCAAGGTTACTCTCTGCAAACGCTTACAAAAAATGAGTTTTGGCCAACTGTTTGCCCTAATTTCATCAAAAGCGTGTTGCTCAAAGGTGTTATCAAATTGTAGCAACAAAACAGCCAAAATCTAATTTAAATTTGCCAGAGTCAACTCGTGTCGCCGCAAAATCAGCCCACCTTGACCGGAGTAGGGGAGTTAGCTTGCCGATAATGGTGTTAGCTAGTTCGGGAGCAGCCAGATACTCTGGTTGGTTGAGGAGGCGAATGACCTCCACGCAGTTGCGGACACGACAGGCGAAGATATTGAGCTCACGTGGTGCCTCATAAGTGGCGAGTCTGGGAAGACCTCGAACGAGAGCAAGCTGCTGAAGCACAATGTACTCAGGTTGAGCGAACCGGCATTCCAAAGCATTCATGATCTGTTCTGGATCGTCAGCGGATACCAGAAGCATGGCAACCGCCTCCCGCGCTGGACCATGAAGAGCTCCTGTGATCCTCGCTATGTTATCGCTCGACGTGAAGCATGCTTTGGACTGTATGAAGGCCCTTGAGAATGGAAGCCAGTCCAGAGCGCGACCGTCGAACCTAGGGAGGTCACTCACCCTTGTCCTCTTCTGTCCAAGGTCCGCGATGGCTTTAGCGAGTTGAATAAAATTGTTTTGTGTATCAACCCTGTCGTTAGTTTTATTTGTATACAAATTACATTCTTCTGGATGAACACGATGAGAGTTGAATGCTCTAGGTTGCGTCTTGGCAAACCCATGGTCATCACACGGTCTTGACCTCTGGGCTGGAGACGAAAAGGTAGCTTTGGCCTCAGCTTCGGCAGCGGACGCAATATCGGGTCGCAACACCGATTTTGTACGTAATTGACGTGCGCCGTCACAGTTCTCCAAATCATGTACAGATTCCCTGTCGAAAGAACATGATTGATTATTGTGTTCGAAAGCTATATTACTATCATGAGAGCCAACTAACCAATCTTCTACGTAATCTACTTTTGAGCTGCGTGAGGAGCCGCTGGCAATGACTGCGAGCTCAGCTTCGAGCTCGAGGTCTGCTAGCGCTTTTTCACGCTCGGCAGCGGCCTTGGCAGCGGCCTTTTCACGCTCGGCAGCGGCCTTTTCACGCTCGGCAGCGGCCTTTTCACGCTCGGCATCAGCTTTCTCGCGATCAGCGTCTATTTTAGCTAAGCGTCGAGCATGTTCGACCCTTGCAGCCAGCTGCTGTGCTTTTACGGTGGATGAAGAACGAGTGCTGGATTTGGAATGAGATTGTGAATGCATTGTAGGTGAATTATGTGATACGCTTACGGTTGGCGCTTGGGCGCTTTGGTCCGGTAAATTAGGAGGTTGTGCTTCGGTGTGAGGTATGCTGGACGGTGCTAGTGCGAGGGCACCACAGGAAGGGGCACCGTCTTGATTTGCAGCAATATCACTAGAATTTGATGCACTTCCACTAAATTCTGGATTACTTTTAACGACCGAGCGGGATCGGGTAATCATGGGCATTGTCGCTTAAAACTTCTGACACCAAAATGTTGAGGACAGCCTAATTATAATGGAAACCAGATTTTTCACCATATGCACTTTCGTTTATTTTTACACCAACTGACAAATCGATAAAGACAATAGAAAAAATATATGGAAAATAGACAATTAAAAAGCTGTACAAAAAAGGTGCGGTGCAGGTCGCCAACAGGGAGGTTGGGGGCTAGCCTTACGGCTGGAAGAGGCTGGGACTGGGAATGACGGGAACCATTCCTTGAGGCCGGGAAATTTCTCATACATTTCCGTGACAGTTTCGGGGGATTTCTCAGAGGCAAATTCGAGGAACTTAAGGATCGCATCCATCTGTTGCGCCGCCATGGCGACAACTTACTTGGTCTAAACGATATGCTACGTAGTTTCTTCGCGTCGCGTTCCGCACAGAAGAAACTACAAGAAACTGTGCGGCAGTCGCGCTACTGAGCCTACAACGAGGTCCCCGGGTTGGCTGGGCCCAGGGTTGTGTATGTGCGTGATTCTCCCCACCGGGTTAGGTGAGGAGAGGTGAGTACTTAAGGTGAGCCCTAAGCTTGTTTTCCACCCCGCCAATCTTATTGTGCGGAGAGGGGCCTAACTGCTCCAGGTGCAGAGGACAGCTCGAGACAGGTGGTCCCGAACAGCCAAACAACACCCGAAGAATGGGAGTAGGGAGAGGGTAAGGGCGGGAGGGAGACAGCTACCGTCGGCTAGGAGATCCCCCAAGGCCGGTGAAGGTAGCCCCGTCCGATTTCGGCGTTACCCAGAAGGGGCAAGACCGGTGTATCGGGTCAACACCCAACAGGCTTCGTATAACACCGTGAGGTATCCACCTGTTGACCACGAAAGCAGTGGGTTTCGCAAAACTCAAATTCGTCGTTATGAAACGTCCAAGCAAGCTCAACCGCTTTGAAAAAAGCAGCTGAGAAGCTCTTCCGAATTTTGCAACGATCGCGATGACCGTTACAAAAGGCGGGAAAACCCGAAGGAGACGCACGGCGCGGTAGCGCACAGGTGCGAGCGAGAGCGAGAGAGATTACGCGAGAGCGCAATCGAAAAGAGGTGCGAGCGTCCGCGCGCGACGAGAGCTCGAGCACGAATAAAAACCCGCATTTTAGCATACAATTGCTTACAAATCGCTCATTCTTAAATATTTACATTTTCCCAACTAGTAGGGTTTTAGCGGCGTACAAATTTCCTTAATCTATCAAAACAATAATCTTACACGTGTCACTATACCCTACTCGCTCTAACATTACATCTTACTCTAACACTTATTCCTATCTCATTCTAACCTATGTACATCTCATTCTTATTCTAAACAATGGATCCTTAAACCTAACTTACGTTTAATTCACTTATTGTTCGCACATAGTCAATTTATTCACAATCACTTATCACTGGGCTCGGCGTCCTTTACATCTCTCCCCCCGGCGCAGCTCGCGTAGCCTTCTCCTTCCTTCTGAAGGACGACGAGTTTGCTGACGGGACGCTTGAAGACTCCGGTTCTCGTTCTGACGTCTCCAACTCGTATGCCGCCGTCAGGTCCCTCGTAGGTGTGCTCGACGATTCCCATCGGCCAGACGTTCCTTGGTAGTGTATGGTCAACTACCACGACGACATCGCCAACTTGCAGTGGAATCTTCGTGTTCTGGGTTTCGCCTCTGGGTACCAGTGTTGGTAAGTATTCTCGCACCCACCGACGCCAGAAGTGGTCGGCGAGTGCTTGGCTGACACGCCAAGTCCTGCGGTCCGCTGTTTCGCAGGGTCCCGTGGATGGGAGTCCAGTTGATGACCCCATCAGGAAGTGGTTGGGTGTGAGCGCCTCTGGATCATGCGGGCTCACGCTCACGTGGGTCAGCGGTCTCGCGTTGATGGAGTATTCCGCTTCGGTCAGCAGAGTTCTCAGGACTTCTTCTGCTGGCTCCCTCTCTTGCAGTGTGGCGCGGAGTGCGGCTTTGACTGAGCGCACCAAGCGTTCCCATGCGCCTCCCTGGTTCGGAGCTCCTGGAGGTATGTAGCGCCATTCCATTCGGTGAAGTAGCCCTTCTTCTCGTAGGGCGGGTGCCCACTCGGTGTAGGCTGCTTGCAGTTCCATGTCTGCCCCACGGAAGTTGGTCGCGTTGTCGGAGTACATCAGTCGGGGCCATCCTCTTCTTGCAGCCATTCTTCGCAGAGCCATTATCGCTGAGTCAGTCGAAAGCGATGTGACGAGCTCGATGTGCACGGCGCGTGAAGTGAGGCATGTGAATAATGCGCCCCACCTCTTTTCTCGGCGGCGTCCCACTCGAACGATCATGGGCCCGAAGTAGTCCACCCCACAATTGGTGAATGGGCGGTGGAATGGGTCAAGACGCGCTCGTGGTAGGTCTCCTGTGGCTGGCGTCTGTGGCTTCCCGCGTCGTACTCGGCAAAGAGCACAGTTTCTTTCCACTGTGCGCACTGTGGGTCGCAAGTGAATAACCCAATAGCGTTGTCGTAGGTCATTCGTCACGCGTTCTCTGTTTGCGTGTCCCGCAGCGCAGTGTTCTCGATGCACGATGAGCTTGGTGATGTGGTGACGTCCGTCCATGATAAGTGGTTGTTTGGTGTCTGCGGGCGCAGCGGATGCTCCTATTCGGCCTCGCACGCGCAGTACCCCCTCTTCAAGTACTGGGTCCAATTTGAAGAGTCGACTCGATCTGCTTATCGGTCGTCCACACTTCATCTTCTTTACCTCTTCGCCGAAGCTCTCCTCCTGTGCATAGCGTATGAGCTCCTGTTCCGCCTTCTCCAAGTGCTGGCATTCCATGCGTGTTGCCCTGCGCCTGCATATGTCGATGAAGGCTAACACTCTTGCCACTGTTCTCAGCAGTGTTTCGTACTTGGAGAAACGCGTGTGGTCCGGCAGCCAACTATCACGTCGTTCCTTTTCTGACGTGTGCAGAACTTCTGCTTCTGCTATGTCGGGACTTATATCCTGCGGCCACAGCTCTTCCGGTTTCTTTAGAAATTCCGGTCCTTTAAACCATCTGTCTTCCTCGGTGATCGGTGTGCGCGCGAACCTTGTTGCGTCGTCGGCTACATTCTGGTCTGTAGGTAGCCATCTCCATTCATCTCGTTGCGTGAGTTCTGCTATCTCGCTGAGCCGATGTGACACGAAGGGAGTGTATCGTCGCGTGTCATTGCGAATCCAATGGACGACAGTTGACGAGTCAGTCCAGTAGATTGTTCTAGCGACTTCGACGCGATGCTCCTTCTTGATGGTGTCGGCGAGTCTTGCTCCGATGACGGCGGCTTGTAGCTCCAGACGAGGTATGGTTTGTGTGCGCTTTGGTGCCACTTTAGCTTTGGCAGCCACCAACACAACTCCGATCTCTCCATTTTCTTTCTCTGTCCTCCAGTAAGCCACAGTTGCGTAGGCTTGCTCACTCGCGTCGCACAGCACATGTAGTTCGACGTGCTTGCAGCTACTCAGCGCGTAGCATCTCGTGAGGCGTAGTTGTGCAATCTCTGCTAAGTGTGACAGCCACGATGCGAATAGTTCTTCTTCTTCTGCAGGTATCGGTTCATCCCATGAAGTTTTGAGACGCCATAGGTTCTGCAGGATGATCTTGGCTCGTAACGTGTAGTGACTTAGCAGCCCCAGAGGATCGTAGATTGACATCACGGCGCTAAGTGCTTCTCTCTTGGTCGGTGCGCGAGCTTGTGTTCTTACTTCGGCTGGGACTCTGCTCATTGTTGTGTTGAAGCCCAGCTCATCTCTGTCGGCGTTCCAGAACAGGCCGAGTATCTTGTTCTCTGGACGTTCTCCCCCCAGTTGCGCTGGTGTGGTAGCAAACAACTCTGGTGGTATGTCCCGTAGCACGTTCTTGCTATTTGCGCTCCATCCGCGCAATGTGAAGCCTGCGGTTGCGTGTACCATTCTCGTTTCTTCTATTGCAGCGTGAGCTTCTGTCTCATTGTCGAAACTGGCTACCAGGTCGTCCATGTAGTGACTTCTGGTGATGGCTTCCAGTGCTCGAGGATGCTGCTGAGCGTGTTCATTCGCGTTGTGGTTGCGAACGAAGTGTGCCATGAATGGTGAGCTCGCTGCCCCGAAGATCATGCTTGTCATCTTGAAGTGTTGAGGCGGATGCTCTCGGTCGCTGCCTCGCCACAAGAACTGTTGTGCTGGCTGATCTTCAGGTCTTATCTTGATTCTCAGGAACATTTCTTGGATGTCTGCTGTGATTGCAATTGCCTTCTCTCGGAATCTGAACACTATTCCTTGTAATGACAGCAGTAAGTCCGGTCCCTCTAGCAGATGGTCGTTCAGACTCACACCATGACTCTTGGCCGCCGCGTCGTATACCAATCTCTGTTTACCGGGCTTGTTTGGGTTCTGCACGGCAAAGTGTGGGAGATACCAGCAGACGGCACTTGCTAGTTCTGAGCCGTCACACGGTACTGCGTATCCTTTCTCCAGCAGGTTTTCTATCTGTGCGGTGTATTGCTTGGCAAAGTCGGGTGATCTGTCCATCTTCTGTTCTATGTTTCGAAGTCGACGAAGAGCTGTGTCGTAACTCGGCGGCATGATCGTTCTGTCTTCTCGCCATGGTAGTCCCACCTCGTAGCCACTGTCGATCTTCTTTATTGTCTTCTCGACGATGTTGATGGCTCGTCGATCTGCGTCGCTTATTCTTTCTTTCTGCTTGACGCCCAATGAATCTTGAAGTGCGTCTCCACCAAGTTGTGAAGTTCTTGGTCTCGTTGCTCGTTCGTGTCTATGTTTCGTTCGGGTTCATAGACATGTAGCACACTTTCTTTGTTGCATGTGATGCTGCGTGGCATTGTTCCGTGCACCACCCATCCGAGTTGCGTTCTTGATGCAGCCGGTTGATTCGGCGCACCCACTCGTAGCTTGCGGGATACGATGCATTCCCAGTGATCTGTTCCAACTAGGATGCCAGGTCGAGCTTGCTCGTAGCAGATCTCATCTTCTTTCAGACTTCGAAGATGTTTGTACTTCATGAGCGTGTCTGGTATCGTTTGCTTATGAAGTTCCAGATTCTTCACAGTGCGGGCACGCAGTTTGTGTTGCGCACTGTCTTTCTTTCCACGCACTTGCACAGTTACTAGTTTGCTGTCGTTCTCTCTCTGGAACATGTTCACACCATGCAGGTTCAATGGTGTTGCAGGGCCTTCTGCGCCGATGCTTTTCGCCAGATCGTCATCTATGAGAGTGACAGTTGCTCCTTCATCTAGTAATGCGTAGGTGTTCACCTCCCCCCGTGGACCGGTGACGACGACTGGACATATATTCAATAAGACTGTTCGCTGCCCTGCCGAAGACTTAGTTGCCACGGACATGACGGTTGCGGTGTTGCTTGAAGTTTGCTTCATTGTGTTCGGTTCAACTTCTTTTTCTTTTCTATCTTGATGAAGCATTGCGTGATGTGGTCGACGACACTCTTTTATTCCGCATGATTTTGCGTTGCAGAATATACGCCTGTGTCTCTTGCTGATGCACTTGAAGCAGAGTCCTTTTTCTTTCACCAAGTCCCATCGTTCTTCCATTGTCAGTGCTTTGAAGGAAGGGCACCGAGGCAATGTGTGGGCTTGTCCACAACTTAGGCATTCTTCACGTTCTTCTTTGCTTTCGGTTGTGTATACTGCGTTCATTCTCTTTCTTTGTGGCGCAGCTGTAGTAGGCGGTCTGACTTCTCTTCTTATTGCGTTCGTCGCGGTCGTGTTCATCTGAGGAGCGTATGTGTATTTCAGCGCTCGATCCGCTTCTCGCATAAGAAAGCGTGAAAGCATGACGATCTCAGGATCTGCAGTTCCTTCGTTCTCACTTGCGTAGTCGCACCAACGTGATCGTAGATGTGGGCTAAGCTTGTCAAGTACTTCTCGAGCCAGTAGAGGGTTATAGAGGTATCCTCGTCGATCGATGGCCTTGAGTATGCATATGACGTTCTGTAACTTGATCGCGAAGCTGTTGATCTCTGTTGCAGATGTTCCTGGTTTCGGTAATCTTCTTAGTTCGTCGAATGCTTTGTCGATGATGATCTCTGGTCTTCCGAAGCATTGTTCAAGTGTCTTCATAATGATTCCAGGTTCAGTTGCGGTGTGTAGCAGTGCAGATACGACGTCTCTCGCCTCCCCTTTGAGGCAGCTTCTTAATCGTTGAAGGTTCTCAGCAGCGGAAACGTGATAAAGTTTCATGGAGTCTTGCATAGCTGCTTTGAACGGCAACCACTCGTTGATCGCTCCGGAAAATGATGGTAATTCAGTTTGTCGGAGACGTGGTCGCGCCATCTTCTCCAATGTTTCTGCTAACTGCTCGATTCCGCCTCTTGTTCTCGTCGGCGTAGGTGATCTGCCTCTTCCTACGTCGAAGCGGTGTCTTCTATGCTCTTCTCTGTCTGCAGTATCTTCTTTCCGAGCGGTGACGGGGTTGGTTCGTATCCAGTCATCCACTCGCTTGTAATCTTTCCCGGCGATGGGATGTTCGTGCAGACTTTCCTGTTCATCTTGAAGCGCAGATACTTCAGCTTCGTATCTCTTCCTAATAAGATCGGCTTCAAGTTCCATTTCTCGCTTCTTGATGGCTGCTAGCCTCTCAGCAGCTTCCAGCTCAGCTAACCTTAGCCTTGTATTCACACTTGCCATTGAACGGTGAGATCGTACTGAACGCGTAGGTGAGGGTGCTCGTCTTCCTTCTTCAACTGCCGGCATATTGGACGAAGTACCCCTGACCGCCATGGTGTCGATCGTAACCCCCGGGGTAGGTAGTCGTTCCGTCACGGTGTGCTCTCTCACAGGTGAAGCTGGAGCCTCCAATGAAAGTCTTCTTGCTCGTTCGATTGCAATAGCTCTCCTTATTTCCTCCCTATGCTACTGGATACGTCTCTGTTCTTCGGTTTCGGCCGCTTCGCCTTGGCTTCTTGTAACAACCATCTTCAATCTTCAAATCTTCGTTCGTAGAAGTAATTCCGTCGATAATTCGTTGTACGTAATCCGGTTTCAATGTAAACCACTACGAAATCTTCAATTCTTCTTAATTTTGATGCTTGCTGAATTACGGACGTGCAGTTCTTCAAATAAATCTTGACCCGATGGATTCTTCTTATTCTTGATCCGGATCCTGAAGGACCACAGCTGAAGTGGACTGTATAAATAAAACTCTTCTTCGATTTGTTTCCGTGTTTATTCTTGTTCCTTATTTCCATGTATCTTGATCAACCTTGAGCATACAATTGCCTCGGGTTGTCATCTCGACGGTTAAGTCGGGGAAACCGCTCGTGACTACGGTCACTATCGGGTGGTTGCGGTCGCCATCCGGAAAGACGGATGGGGCGGTGGGGTGCCGCTGGCGAGATCGGCCCTTCGAATCTCAAGCCAGCGGTGCGGTCGTGCGGCACGGCGAGGCTGTGTGCCTACCAGCCGTGCAGGTGAGAAGTGGTTGATTGACCGCCAGCGAGGCGATGCCTTCTAGCTGGCGGCCGAGCGGAGACGGGCCAGGCTGATGGTCGCCTGGCGTTGGTGGGAGGCCTAGCCAGACCCGTAAAGGTCGGCTATACCCCGGAGAATAACCGGGACAGGGTTCTGTCCCGATTGGATGGCCTCGAGTACCCCCTGGAGTACTTTTATGCACTCCGCGATCACCTCCTGGCGCTCTGTCTGACGGCCTGCACCATCCAACCTCGCTTTGGCCCCTTCAGGGGCCTCGGCTGCGGCTGGTACCGGTGCGCCGGCAGATGGCGTGTCCACAGGAGTGATCTGCGGGGCGGAGTCGGTGGTGGTGTCGGAGGTCACAGTGATCGTGGCCGTCGAGGTGGTCTTGGCTGTTGCGGTGGTCGTGGCGGCCGTGGTGGTAGACTTGGCGATCGGGGCGGCTGACTTTGCTGCCGCAGCTTTAGCCATCCGTCTTCGCTTACGGCGTCTGCTAGCCTTTGAGGGTCCGAGTCTCTCATTGGCTGCTGCCATAAGCGAGTTTGGAGCGTTAGCCTCGTCAGGATGGTGGACTCGCGGTGGTGGTGGAGGCGCTGCAACGGTCCGTGCCATGGTCCCGGCAGCTTTGTGCCGGAATTCCTTGCGGAAAACCGGACATTGCACGTTATTCGCCGTGTGCGAGCCATGGCAGTTGGCGCAGGTCGGCGGGTCTTCAAGCGGGCGCGGGCAGTCGCGGGCGGCGTGCTCCTCACCACAACGCACACAGGCTTGCACCCTGTGGCAGTTGTGGGATGAGTGGCGGAAGGATTGGCACCTGTGGCACTGCGCTGGGCCTTTCCTGCCTCGCCAATTTTCAATCCTCACTCCCGGCATTCCCAGGAGCTCGGAGATTTCGTAGATTGTCACTATTGGGGCCTCTGACGTTCTTCCGATCTGGGCGTAGAAGATGCAGCCGGGCCTGCCGCTCCTCGCCCTGATCTGGCGAACGTATTCTGCTGTGAATCCGTGGGACTCCAAGGCTTCCGCGATTTCCTCGGGCAGGGTGTTAACAGGTAGCCCTCGGATGGCTACCTTAACTGACCGCTCTGCACGGGGAGAGTAGCAGAACCAGGCGATCTTGTCAGTCCGCTCCAGTTCTGTTGGATTGGCTACGTACTTCTCGGCACGGACTACTCCTGCATCCCAGCGAAGCGTCGACTCCCGCAGGAACTGTTACTCCTTCCCGGCCTCCCACCAGCGGGTCTCACCGGGGAGGGTAGTAGCGATTGCGGTCGAGTCCGCCTAGCTAATAGTCGCCGAAGTACGCTTCCCAAATTCGCAGCTCTAACAAGCACTCCCGTGCTCACCAGGCGATGCCTCGCCACGGCAACCACGGCCGCATCCGTAAGCCGGCCCGGACGAGGGTGTTCGTCCGGTCGGCCTTACACGCCTTCATGAAGCCAGATGTAGCCCGCCAATTCATGGCTCCTGCATCATCCACAACCGACACCGCCACCACCTCTAACTTCTCGTGGGACAGCTCGGCCATCCTGAGCCAGCTCCCAGCGCCCGCCGCGCGCCCCGAGGCTGCGCCCTCCGCGTCCGCGCCCGCCGCGCCCCCCTCGCCCGCCGTGTCCGCCGCCCTGGCGTTGACCGCGTTCGCGTCCGCCACCGCCGCCAAGGCTCGAGCCCTGACCGCCCAGGCCTCCACGTCCGCCGCGTCCGTTGCGTCGGCGTCGACCGCCCCCACCGCCGCGCCGCGTCCTTCCGCAGCTGGAGCCTCCGGAGAGCTCGCTGCGTCGAAGCGCCCGCCGGCCGTCCCGTCCGCCCAACCCGAACCGCAACCCGGACCCTCTCAATCGAGAGACCCCCGCCTGAGAGGCAAGGCTGGCCCCACCGGTGCACAGGCCGCGGTACCCGCGCCAGTGCGCCAGCCGGTGAGCAGGCTGCCAGTGCCTACCGGAAAGCCGAAGAAACCAACATCTTCCGTCTCACTCGCACCCGCCGCATCACCCGAGCCTCTGATGCCAGAGCGAGCGCGAGTGATATCTCCATCCCGCTTTTCGCCACCGACGAATCTGCCTCTGCCCTTCGCCGCAGTAGTTGCGAAGCGCCCGCAGAGCGCATCACCGACCAGTGGTCGGCAGCAGGCATCGATGCCGAGGCTCGACCTGTCCCCTATGGACACGGCGCCTCCGCTGACGCCGCCGCCTCGACCGCCGACGCCGCCGCCTCGAACACTGGCACCGCCGTCTCGACCACCGACTCCGCCATCCCCGACGCCTACATCCGCTGCGCCGCCGCCTCCCAAACCGGAGAAGAAGCAACCGCCGCTCATCGTGGAGGTCTTGCCCAACTGGGCGCGTCACTTCCGTGAGCTGCGGGTGCTTCTCGGAGAGCCACCGAACGCGAGACCGTATGGGAAGGGCATACGGTTTCTTCCCAGATCCGATGATGAGTTTCGTATCATTCAGCATACAATTGCTTTTTTTTTTTTTTTTTTTTTTTTTAATTGACTAGCTGTTAGTCCAAGGTATGACTTTCACAGCTTTACCGGGCAATGGGGTGAGCGGAAGGCTCACAACCCCTAGCAGTTAAGTAACAGGCCTAAGGGTGCCCCCAGGGGGGGCCGAGCCTCGGCTTAGGGCGTTACTGGGACTAGGCAATCTAACGTAAGTTTGGGGAGAGAAGCGGCCGGGGACGTGCCGGTACCGCGAAGCATGACTAAAAGGTTGGGGCCGCGACGCTCGTCCACGCCGGCGTGGACGATATCTCGGTCGTGTAGAGTGTTGGCTTGGCGCGAGCTGTTTGGCGGAGGCGATAAATAGGGTGATGGGATCGTCAGGCTCGATAGTAACGTGTCTAGGACGACGTAGCTTTCGGCCGTTCTTTCCAGAAAGAGATTTAGGGACATAGTTGGAGGCTTGGACTACTAAGGGGTTTGGGTGGGTCATGGTAGAGTCGAAGAATTGGGAGGACAACTGTTTTAGATACTGCTGGATGGTAGGCAGCTCTAAGTCTAAGTGGAGATTTTCATTGCGTAAGAACCAAGGGGCACCCGTGGCCTTGCGCATGAACCTATTCTGAATGGACTGTAGCTTGTAGATATGGGTGGAAGCGGCGTGTGCGAACACGGGGCTAGCATAGGTCATGATGGGGCGAATACAAGACGTGTAAAGTCGCACCTTATTTCTAAGGGACAACTTACTACTCTTGTTAAGAAGACAATGGAGGCGGCCTAGGGCAAAGTAGGCGCGATTTCTAACTATTTTAATGTGGTCTCGGAAGCACAAACTACGGTCAAGGTGGACGCCTAAGTAGCGAACTTTCTTTTCCCAGGGAATAGATTGTTCGAACATAGTGATATTGGGTGGTGGGTCTCTACTGTGACCGCCCCTTTGGAAGAGGATAGCGGCACTTTTGTCAGGATTGACTTCTATTCTCCATTTCCTAAACCACTCGCCGATGGTATTGGCGGCGTTTTGGAGAGATTTGAGAATGGGTTCCAGTCTGCGGTGCGTACAGTAGAGAGCTGTATCGTCCGCAAAAAGGGCTATCTTAACAGGTGCGCGAGAGCGCTTAAAAGTTGGGAGATCGCTAGTGAACAGCGTAAACAGAATGGGCGAGAGAACGGAGCCTTGAGGGACTCCGGCTCTTATTGGGTGTGGTTGAGACAAAATCCCTTCCACTCTGTAACGAAAAGTGCGATTTGCAAGGTAGTCTCGAATGATGAGCACGAGACGATCTGGGACACCAAGTAAATATAGCTTGTAAATCAAGCCATTGTGCCAGACCTTGTCAAACGCTTTCGCTACATCGAAAAAGAGGGCGCCGGTTTTGTGGGAGTTCCGCCTACCAAAACCGGTTAGGACGTGCTCGACTATGCGATGCACCTGCTGGACGCATGAGTGTTTGGGTCTAAAGCCAAACTGCTCGTCAGGAAGGAGGCTCTTGGACTCTACGTAGTCCTTGAGTCGTCTAAGGATGAGGCGTTCGTAAATTTTTCCTATGCAACTTAGGAGACTAATGGGGC
This sequence comes from Udea ferrugalis, assembly GCA_950022985.1. Taxonomy (NCBI): domain Eukaryota; kingdom Metazoa; phylum Arthropoda; class Insecta; order Lepidoptera; family Crambidae; genus Udea; species Udea ferrugalis. The sequence continues at coordinate 2,635,669 of OX465528.1, read as the reverse complement.
GGTAACTAGTGGCCTCAGTTCGGGGTTTGCCTGGCTTGTGAATACCAATGACAATAGCTTCTTTCCACGCTTGTGGAAAGATGTTGTTACTCAAAGCTGCGTTGAATATCGCAGTGAGAACTATAAAAAGAGGAGTGGAGAAGTGCTTGAGCACTTTATTGGATATCCCGTCAGAGCCTGGTGCTTTTCGGGGGTGGAGGTCCTTGACGATAGTTTGAACTTCCTCAACCGTAATACTAGCTAGAGGAGGATCGGAGGGGGGGAGGCTTGCCCTACGTGCGACTTCAGAGTCGACTAGCGAGACATGTTCGGGATCTACTGGGAGGGTACTGGGAGAGCATTGCGCTTCTAAGCTGTCTGCGAGGCATTCAGACTTTTCACAGTCATCGAAAGCCAGGGGCAGATTGGGTCGGGATAAGGGTGGCATCGGGGAAACCGTATCAGACTTTAGCTTACGGGCGAGTTGCCAGAAAGCTAGGTGGGAGGGCTCTAAACTACCTATCATCTCATCCCACTGAGAGTTCCGAAACTCGCTTATACGGAGCTTTACGTCCCTCTGTAAAGACCGTAAGCGACGACGGTTAGCGTCAGTGGGATATGAGTCATAAGCTCGGGTGGCTGCGTTCTTCTCCGTCAACAGCGCACGTACATCAGGCGGCAGGTTCCAGCGTTGGTGACCCAACACAGGGACCCGCCGTGAGCAGTCCTCCACGACGCTCTGTACATGACTGGTAACGGAGTCGATTGCACCTACTGTGTCTTGGACGGAGGTTAAGTCTCCGGAAGCTAAGTTTAATAATGGGTTTGGAATAGACTTGAGGCTGTGGCCCAGTCGATTCCAATCCACTATCACTTTTTCAGGGGCAGGGGAGCCTGTGTCTGGGGGGCCTATCCGGGGAATGAGCTCTAAGATCACAGGTCTATGGTCTGAGTCGAGCTCGTGATGCACTTCAATAGAAGATAAACGTAGATTTATATTCTTCAGAAGTGCTATATCGAGCACGTCAGGTCTATGGCCTTCAATTTTAGAGAAATGGGTGGGACTCATGGGAGCAATGATATCGAAGCCAATTAGACTCGCTTGCATCTCAAGCAGAGTGCCACGTGAGTTTGTAGAATTACAATCCCACGAGCCACTCTTAGCGTTCAAGTCGCCTGCCAGAATAACCGAGCTATCGATATTCATTATAGTCTGAAGGTCACGGGAGGTAAGGGTTTTACTACTCCCGGTTTTATTTGGCCCTACATATGCAGAGACAATGGTAATAGGTCTGTGACCAGTCATACCGAGGCGGCAGACAGAGGTCTCCAACCATTCGAGATTAGGAGGAGGGTCTATGGGCGTGCAATGCAAAGATCGTTTATAATAAATTAAGGTGCCACCCTTTTGGGATATCCTATCGTTACGGACAATGTTATAATTCGCTATTCGGGGATTTCGCCTAGAGGGCTTAAGGAAAGTTTCCTGAACTAGAAAAATATCTATTTGGTGGGTCTTGAGAAATTCAGCTACTAGATAATGCTGTTTGGCTAAGCCGTCAGCATTGAAAAACCCTACTCTAAGGGACCTAGGTTTGACTCTACCTTTAGGTGTAACATCCATTATGGGTTACATTTAAAAGTGGACAGGGACATGCCTATCTTATGGGCTTGGATAGCCGCCTCGAACATGAGGGCGGGATTGCCTTCGGCGGCTCTGAGTAGGTTGGCTACTCTAGAAACTTCGTCGAAGTCTATTACTCCGAGGAAGCGCGACACTAGAGAGTAGTCGCTTAGAGAGGACTGGGAGGCCGATGTGACCTGCGGGGCGGGAGGTGAGGGAGGCGCGGGCCTTTGTACGGGCCTGGCAACAGGGGCCTGGTAATGGGGAGGGCTAGGTGCCACTTGAGAGGTATTACGTACCCAGGGTACGTTAATAAGGGGAGGGATAGTCTGCGGAGACTTTGTTAGGGCCGGGAAGTTGGCCAAAGATTGGTCTGGCACGGCTGGGCGGACTTGGGAGTTAATGGGGGCTGGACGGGCCCTCCAGGAGAGTTGGCTCTGAGCCGGGGCGCGACTGGGGCGCTGGGACTTAGGGGCTTTGGGGCAACCGCGGTAGTTTGCGGGATGACCCGTTTCTCCGCAGAGCACGCAGCTTGGAGGCTCCGTGCACTGAGAGAGGTCCTTGGGGCGGGGGCAATCAGCCGTGCCGTGGTCACCCAGGCACTTAACGCACCTGGGAGTAGCAAAGCAGTTGCGGGCAGAGTGCCCGTAGAGCTGGCAGCGATGACACTGCCCTATGGTGCCCCTTTTATGAGGGGCTTCGACGGTGATACCAGAGAGCTGGCACACCGTCTTGATGTTAAAAATGGCCTTGCCGGCGGGCGAATGCTCCAAAACGGCAAGAACCATGTCGTAGGGGGCGTGGGAGCGACCGCGATGCATGCGGTGCACTTCCAGGATAGGTAAATTTTGGGCCTTTAAATCGGCCTGGACATCGGAGGTTGATACCTCTTTTGGGACTCCCTTCACGACTACGCGAAGCAGCCGATCCTCAGGGAGGGCGTAGGTATGGAAGGATACTTTCATATCCTTCAAAAGGGTCGTAAGACGACGATGGTCTTTGGCGGTTTGGACGGAAACTTTAATTCCCGTCGAAGTGGTACGCGCCGATAGGTAATTAATACCTAAAGAGTTACAGCGCTTGGATACATCGATCCAAAGCGCTTTATCTTGGATAAATAGAGGCGGTGGGGAAGGCTCTTTCCTCTGGGAAGAGGTAGAGCTAGATGGGTTGGTGGTCTTAGCGGATGCCGCGGAGGTCGCGGGCTTGCTAGGGATCGCGCGTGTCGCCACAGGGACTGAGGGCGTTAGCGGGATATTGCGGGGCGCGGGAGCCTCGCAGGTCACGTCGAGCATGGGTGGGGACTCTGGCGAGTCATTTTGCTTCTTAGAGGGAGGGGCCGAAGTGGTTTTAGCGCGCTTAGCACGCTTCTTACCGACAACGGTAGTAAAATCCTCATCTGAGGATGAGGTAGAGGAGGAGTCCTCGTCTGGGGAGGTCTCAACTGCGACCTCCATGGCGCATTCTAGTGCGTCATCGGGGGTCGCAGAAGAGGGCCCAGTTGAGGTGGGATTAAAAACGGGCTTAGGAGAGGCGTCCTGGGCGACCTCGTCAAAGTATTCCCTGATCTCAGGTAATTCTGAGACGAGGGAACCCAGTAGGCCTTCCTTGGAAGCGAGAAGCTTGAAGAGCTTCTCCAAAAAGGGAGAGTTTTGGTCGGTACGCGACATGGCGTCCGACCAAACAGCTATCTAATACTAACGTATTTTTACAGCACTTCAAACGCGTCGCGTTCCGCACAGAAGAAGTGCCAAGAAACTGTGCGGCAATCGCGCTACTTGTCCTAACACGTTTAGCCCCGGGTTGGGTGTTACCCAGGGATGTGTTTGTGTATGTATGCTCCCCGCCGGGGTAAGACGGGGAGGGTGAGTACTTAATTAATGAGCCCTAAGCTTGTATCCGCCTCGCCAATCTTATTGTGCGAAGTGGTTCCTAACTGCCTCAAGTGCAGAGGGTAGCTCAGAGCGGATGCTCCGAACGCCCAAACAACACAAGAGGGATGGGATGGTAGGGAAAGGGTAGGGTTGGGAAGGAGATGATTGCCGTCGACTAGGAGTTCCCCCAAGGCCGGTGGTGACAATCCCAGCCGAGTTTAGCGTTGCCCAAAAGGGGCAAAGCCGGTGTCTCGGGTCCACACCCAACAGGTTTCGTAATGGCACCGTTAGGTATCAGCCTGTTGACCACAAAAATAGTGGATTTAATCGCAAAAATGTTAAGTTAGTCGCCTTGAAAAAGGCAACTAAAATAACTGCCCGGGCTAGCAACGGACTTAATCCGTTACTAACTGGGCGAAGAATGTGCGCGCAGGCGACACAAAGCCGCCGCGAACACAAAGGCGGCGCCGACAAAGGCGCGCGGGAACAATGGAGCGGAGCGGGCGGCAGCGGATGCGAGCGTCTGCTCGCTGTGGCGGCTGGATGCGAAGTGTGATGATACAATTGCTTACAAATCGCTCATTCTTAAATATTTACATTTTCCCAACTAGTAGGGTTTTAGCGGCGTACAAATTTCCTTAATCTATCAAAACAATAATCTTACACGTGTCACTATACCCTACTCGCTCTAACATTACATCTTACTCTAACACTTATTCCTATCTCATTCTAACCTATGTACATCTCATTCTTATTCTAAACAATGGATCCTTAAACCTAACTTACGTTTAATTCACTTATTGTTCGCACATAGTCAATTTCTGGGCTCGGCGTCCTTTACAGATACGTTATGTCAGTACTGACGCAAAGTCAAAAATTGTCCCCTGGCGTACGTACCTATGATTTGACCATGTGTACAAGATAGCATACATATTTACTAGAGCGTAAAAGATACAGATAGATGTTGCGCAGTAATGTCTCAAACTGTCAATGCTCTGCTCAGGTGGGCAAAAGTCTTGATTTCGGGTGCCACTTTCTTAGCACAAGTAACCTATTTACGTATTTTTATAATAATATCATTAGTCGGCTGATAAAATCTGCCACGAAAGATATCGCAAAACACAGAAGCGATGAGTATTTACAAAATCGTACCGACCATCTTTTGTAGCGAGACATGTTCGGGATCTACTGGGAGGGTACTGGGAGAGCATTGCGCTTCTAAGCTGTCTGCGAGGCATTCAGACTTTTCACAGTCATCGAAAGCCAGGGGCAGATTGGGTCGGGATAAGGGTGGCATCGGGGAAACCGTATCAGACTTTAGCTTACGGGCGAGTTGCCAGAAAGCTAGGTGGGAGGGCTCTAAACTACCTATCATCTCATCCCACTGAGAGTTCCGAAACTCGCTTATACGGAGCTTTACGTCCCTCTGTAAAGACCGTAAGCGACGACGGTTAGCGTCAGTGGGATATGAGTCATAAGCTCGGGTGGCTGCGTTCTTCTCCGTCAACAGCGCACGTACATCAGGCGGCAGGTTCCAGCGTTGGTGACCCAACACAGGGACCCGCCGTGAGCAGTCCTCCACGACGCTCTGTACATGACTGGTAACGGAGTCGATTGCACCTACTGTGTCTTGGACGGAGGTTAAGTCTCCGGAAGCTAAGTTTAATAATGGGTTTGGAATAGACTTGAGGCTGTGGCCCAGTCGATTCCAATCCACTATCACTTTTTCAGGGGCAGGGGAGCCTGTGTCTGGGGGGCCTATCCGGGGAATGAGCTCTAAGATCACAGGTCTATGGTCTGAGTCGAGCTCGTGATGCACTTCAATAGAAGATAAACGTAGATTTATATTCTTCAGAAGTGCTATATCGAGCACGTCAGGTCTATGGCCTTCAATTTTAGAGAAATGGGTGGGACTCATGGGAGCAATGATATCGAAGCCAATTAGACTCGCTTGCATCTCAAGCAGAGTGCCACGTGAGTTTGTAGAATTACAATCCCACGAGCCACTCTTAGCGTTCAAGTCGCCTGCCAGAATAACCGAGCTATCGATATTCATTATAGTCTGAAGGTCACGGGAGGTAAGGGTTTTACTACTCCCGGTTTTATTTGGCCCTACATATGCAGAGACAATGGTAATAGGTCTGTGACCAGTCATACCGAGGCGGCAGACAGAGGTCTCCAACCATTCGAGATTAGGAGGAGGGTCTATGGGCGTGCAATGCAAAGATCGTTTATAATAAATTAAGGTGCCACCCTTTTGGGATATCCTATCGTTACGGACAATGTTATAATTCGCTATTCGGGGATTTCGCCTAGAGGGCTTAAGGAAAGTTTCCTGAACTAGAAAAATATCTATTTGGTGGGTCTTGAGAAATTCAGCTACTAGATAATGCTGTTTGGCTAAGCCGTCAGCATTGAAAAACCCTACTCTAAGGGACCTAGGTTTGACTCTACCTTTAGGTGTAACATCCATTATGGGTTACATTTAAAAGTGGACAGGGACATGCCTATCTTATGGGCTTGGATAGCCGCCTCGAACATGAGGGCGGGATTGCCTTCGGCGGCTCTGAGTAGGTTGGCTACTCTAGAAACTTCGTCGAAGTCTATTACTCCGAGGAAGCGCGACACTAGAGAGTAGTCGCTTAGAGAGGACTGGGAGGCCGATGTGACCTGCGGGGCGGGAGGTGAGGGAGGCGCGGGCCTTTGTACGGGCCTGGCAACAGGGGCCTGGTAATGGGGAGGGCTAGGTGCCACTTGAGAGGTATTACGTACCCAGGGTACGTTAATAAGGGGAGGGATAGTCTGCGGAGACTTTGTTAGGGCCGGGAAGTTGGCCAAAGATTGGTCTGGCACGGCTGGGCGGACTTGGGAGTTAATGGGGGCTGGACGGGCCCTCCAGGAGAGTTGGCTCTGAGCCGGGGCGCGACTGGGGCGCTGGGACTTAGGGGCTTTGGGGCAACCGCGGTAGTTTGCGGGATGACCCGTTTCTCCGCAGAGCACGCAGCTTGGAGGCTCCGTGCACTGAGAGAGGTCCTTGGGGCGGGGGCAATCAGCCGTGCCGTGGTCACCCAGGCACTTAACGCACCTGGGAGTAGCAAAGCAGTTGCGGGCAGAGTGCCCGTAGAGCTGGCAGCGATGACACTGCCCTATGGTGCCCCTTTTATGAGGGGCTTCGACGGTGATACCAGAGAGCTGGCACACCGTCTTGATGTTAAAAATGGCCTTGCCGGCGGGCGAATGCTCCAAAACGGCAAGAACCATGTCGTAGGGGGCGTGGGAGCGACCGCGATGCATGCGGTGCACTTCCAGGATAGGTAAATTTTGGGCCTTTAAATCGGCCTGGACATCGGAGGTTGATACCTCTTTTGGGACTCCCTTCACGACTACGCGAAGCAGCCGATCCTCAGGGAGGGCGTAGGTATGGAAGGATACTTTCATATCCTTCAAAAGGGTCGTAAGACGACGATGGTCTTTGGCGGTTTGGACGGAAACTTTAATTCCCGTCGAAGTGGTACGCGCCGATAGGTAATTAATACCTAAAGAGTTACAGCGCTTGGATACATCGATCCAAAGCGCTTTATCTTGGATAAATAGAGGCGGTGGGGAAGGCTCTTTCCTCTGGGAAGAGGTAGAGCTAGATGGGTTGGTGGTCTTAGCGGATGCCGCGGAGGTCGCGGGCTTGCTAGGGATCGCGCGTGTCGCCACAGGGACTGAGGGCGTTAGCGGGATATTGCGGGGCGCGGGAGCCTCGCAGGTCACGTCGAGCATGGGTGGGGACTCTGGCGAGTCATTTTGCTTCTTAGAGGGAGGGGCCGAAGTGGTTTTAGCGCGCTTAGCACGCTTCTTACCGACAACGGTAGTAAAATCCTCATCTGAGGATGAGGTAGAGGAGGAGTCCTCGTCTGGGGAGGTCTCAACTGCGACCTCCATGGCGCATTCTAGTGCGTCATCGGGGGTCGCAGAAGAGGGCCCAGTTGAGGTGGGATTAAAAACGGGCTTAGGAGAGGCGTCCTGGGCGACCTCGTCAAAGTATTCCCTGATCTCAGGTAATTCTGAGACGAGGGAACCCAGTAGGCCTTCCTTGGAAGCGAGAAGCTTGAAGAGCTTCTCCAAAAAGGGAGAGTTTTGGTCGGTACGCGACATGGCGTCCGACCAAACAGCTATCTAATACTAACGTATTTTTACAGCACTTCAAACGCGTCGCGTTCCGCACAGAAGAAGTGCCAAGAAACTGTGCGGCAATCGCGCTACTTGTCCTAACACGTTTAGCCCCGGGTTGGGTGTTACCCAGGGATGTGTTTGTGTATGTATGCTCCCCGCCGGGGTAAGACGGGGAGGGTGAGTACTTAATTAATGAGCCCTAAGCTTGTATCCGCCTCGCCAATCTTATTGTGCGAAGTGGTTCCTAACTGCCTCAAGTGCAGAGGGTAGCTCAGAGCGGATGCTCCGAACGCCCAAACAACACAAGAGGGATGGGATGGTAGGGAAAGGGTAGGGTTGGGAAGGAGATGATTGCCGTCGACTAGGAGTTCCCCCAAGGCCGGTGGTGACAATCCCAGCCGAGTTTAGCGTTGCCCAAAAGGGGCAAAGCCGGTGTCTCGGGTCCACACCCAACAGGTTTCGTAATGGCACCGTTAGGTATCAGCCTGTTGACCACAAAAATAGTGGATTTAATCGCAAAAATGTTAAGTTAGTCGCCTTGAAAAAGGCAACTAAAATAACTGCCCGGGCTAGCAACGGACTTAATCCGTTACTAACTGGGCGAAGAATGTGCGCGCAGGCGACACAAAGCCGCCGCGAACACAAAGGCGGCGCCGACAAAGGCGCGCGGGAACAATGGAGCGGAGCGGGCGGCAGCGGATGCGAGCGTCTGCTCGCTGTGGCGGCTGGATGCGAAGTGTGATGATACAATTGCTTACAAATCGCTCATTCTTAAATATTTACATTTTCCCAACTAGTAGGGTTTTAGCGGCGTACAAATTTCCTTAATCTATCAAAACAATAATCTTACACGTGTCACTATACCCTACTCGCTCTAACATTACATCTTACTCTAACACTTATTCCTATCTCATTCTAACCTATGTACATCTCATTCTTATTCTAAACAATGGATCCTTAAACCTAACTTACGTTTAATTCACTTATTGTTCGCACATAGTCAATTTCTGGGCTCGGCGTCCTTTACAGATACGTTATGTCAGTACTGACGCAAAGTCAAAAATTGTCCCCTGGCGTACGTACCTATGATTTGACCATGTGTACAAGATAGCATACATATTTACTAGAGCGTAAAAGATACAGATAGATGTTGCGCAGTAATGTCTCAAACTGTCAATGCTCTGCTCAGGTGGGCAAAAGTCTTGATTTCGGGTGCCACTTTCTTAGCACAAGTAACCTATTTACGTATTTTTATAATAATATCATTAGTCGGCTGATAAAATCTGCCACGAAAGATATCGCAAAACACAGAAGCGATGAGTATTTACAAAATCGTACCGACCATCTTTTGTTTCCACCCTTTTTTTTTTTTTTTTTTTTTTTTTTTTTTTTTTTTTTTTTACGCGGAGAATGCCTTTACGCACTGTCCCGCTCCTTGAGTACGGGAGCGGGGGAGTGTGGGGCTCACCCACCCCAGTGGGCGTGGGCATACCCACTAAACTCCGCGGAGGCCATCTTCTGCGCGGTACCAGGAATCCCCGAGGACCCCCCTAAGGGACTCTACCAGTGGACCCCTGGCGCGCTTTGCTGGGAACCCAGCTCCTCACGAGGGGAGTTATGCCTCCCCTCATACACCCGCGGGCGTTCGCGGCAGTGCGAGGCCCCCCCACACCGCCACCCTCCACAGGATCGCTTGTGCAATGGAAGCACACAGTCTCCACCATGTGCACTCCTGGCGACCCCGGGGCCCCCCTTTAGTCGCCTCTTACGACAGGCGGGGGGGAACCTTGGCCGAATTCTAACGCCCCAAACCACAGGGCCATTGTTTCCACCCTGTCTCTTCACATAAGTTGACGTGAGAGGGTAATAAAGGCCGCTTTTGGTGCAAACAAATACTTACTTTGACTTCGACCAAGTCGTAAACGTTTGTGTGTGTGTGTTCATAATAGAACATTTTGTGTGTCATGTCATGATATGAACTGATGAATAATAAAAATGAGACAACATCACAAACATTTACATTGCGCTGGTCCCAAAATGAGATTTTACTTTGTACTGTTTGAAACCAGAAATAGCAAAACATTCTGATGAAGCAAAAATATCTATTCCATTACGAAACTTGTAGAGATCGTCTAAGCTGAAACGACGCGCCCCACTACCGCATTTACGCACACAAGCAAATTTCAAATATGGACGCAATACACATTAACATGCAATTCTAATTGGTCGTTCACCTAACCGTCAACTGAACAACCAATCATAATTGCATGTTTATGTGGATTGTGCTCAGATTTGACATTTGCTTGTGTGCGTAGATAAGGTGGAGTGCCGCGTCTTTTCAACTTAGACGATCTCTACTAGCGAATCGAACACGAATCAACCTTATGGGTCTCAAGCGAAACACTGCACTAAACGTTCTGATAAATGAGGAAAAATGATTAAAGTTCTTAACTAGGTATACATTATAATAAATTAAAACTCTTGATTTTCAGGTAGTCGGCATCAAAATGATGTGTGCTTAATTAGTGGTCACATTATGTCTCAAATACGTCTGGAAGAACAACTTTTTTACTACACAAATAAAATAGTGTTAGACTTGATTAAGACTCGAGGGGTGCTTCAAGTGACTTACGACTTTGTCATTGTATTATTCCCTGCAATTTCTTTTTTGCAATTTAAATACCATTTTTTAACCTGTCTGTAAGATATTCTATTAAATTCATAATGTCTTTATTAAAATAGACAAGTGCTTCCAAATCGTCAAGAACTAAATCAAACAAAAAAAGAATACTTGAATACTATAATATAATTAATAATAACTTTACAGCATACAAACATAATGTGACTCAACCACCGGTGACGGAAAGTTGTTGTTTGAGAAGAACCGACAAGAATCTCAGCAGTTACTCTTTTCAATATATACGTCAAATTAAGATAATCATTAATTGTGAAAACTAGTAGCATACATCATTTGGTTGGTGACTGTACCTTGTTTAACCTAATTACGAAGAATTCCAATTTGTTAGAAAAGCACGAAAGAAAGCTTTTAAGAAACAAAAGGAGTTTTAACAGCTATCGCCGCGGGGCAGGGGTGAGAGGGGGTTTGAGGGACACGTCACCTCAATTTAAACTTTTAGCAGTGGAACTAAGTTCTGTTGTTATAACTTATCCTTGTTTGGCCGTCAGTCTTTTCAGCTATGGGAATGTGGAAAATGTTTTCCTAATCTAAATCAGATCGTTTACTGGTTGTTATGTTATAAAACATTACAAGCACCAGCCCCTCACATAATGCAGGTTTACTCAATGTTATAGTGCTAAGTTTAGCCTTAAAAAGCGATTTTGTGAAAGGACAACTAATAAAAAAAAACTATTATTACAAGCTTTGTAGTTTGTCAAAGTCTGAAAATAGGGTTTCGTTATTTTATAGTCAAGATATGACCATCTGTTTTGGATTCCCCTTTTTTCTTGTTACTGATTTTTAACCCCAAACATTGGACGAATAGAACTATAAGTTTAGTATTGAAGTTATTTTAGGTGCGCGAAAATATGCCAAATCGTTTATTGACTTACTTCATCGGATATTTTAGTTCATTTTAAAAAATACACATTACATACATAAGATAAGGCAAGTGCTTGCAAAAGTCACCCTGTATTGGATAGTTTTTATCGAATTATCACCCTGTACATTTCGAATCCAAAAGATTCGCCAATCTAGATAAACCAAGGTGGATTTTATTTCGCCGCTCTGTATTACTCCGATATCATAGTAGTTATTTTGTGTCAGGAAATAGGTAGTGAGCGTTTCTATAAATTCCATCTAAAGCATTTTTCTTCAATCAGTAACGTTGAAACGGGGAATGACGCAATTTAAAGGTATATTTTCTAACAAAATAAAACGGAGACTGAGCGACTGTGATATAAATCTCTATTGAATTGCTTGGATTCAAAGTTATGCCTTTTAAAAGGTATTGCTTTGAATTGGATAAATGTCTTGGTATTTTATATGCGGAATATGCTCATTCCAGCCGATTCGAAGACGCTTTGAAACTCCTGAAAAATTACAGACTTGGTATTAATGGCCACTATACTAATCATGGGTTTGCCTTTGTTAAGAAAATAGGGCTTGAATAGGCATGATGACTGTATTTTTTTTTTGTTTATTATCGAAAGACCTTACATTTATGTAAACAATCCTCAAAGAATCACTTCATCTGGATCAATACCACCAGAGATATCACAATTTGAAATGCACATTTTTGGACTTGCCCAAAAACGCTCCATACAAAAGTGACAGCGACAGTGACGTCACTGTCGCTGATTTGTAAGGAGCGCGTAATAACTTTGTTCGACAGCTGTATTCAATATTGCGTTTATGATAATGGTCTCCTAACATAATTCCTTCATAATAGTTTGGGTTACAAAAAAGTGATATTGTTTTACAAAAATTTAACACATATGAAATGGACTTGCCCACCCAAGTTTGCAGGCCTATTGTAGCCTCATTTTGAAACGAATTTCGATTGTGGTTTTACAATAACATTTGTAATCAATTATTATTTTTGGGGAACATAAAAAAACATGCAAAATCACTCATAGTCATCTACCCTATTCTCAAAGTGAGTGCACTCAAAAACCTTGTTAAAGTTAAATGTAACTTTAACAAGGTTTTTGAGTTTAAATTTATCATTTCTGGACTTACTTAATGAATGAAGTAAGTCCAGAAATTGATACAGAACAATGAGTATTCCTTTGAACACCAACATTTTCATCAGACATTTCGATCTTGCAACAGTAAATTTCTTTGTCCCCTTCTATCTCTTGTTTAAAAGAGATCGCTTTAGAGGTCATCACATATTATGCCGGCACCGTAACTGACTCAACAATTTCTTGCCATTCAAATTCGAATGAATGAATGAATGAATCTTTATTCGTTTAAAATCGAAGGTTTATAAAGGTGGTACATATTGTATATTGTTTCACTGCGATTAACCTTAAAGGTATACGAATATGACTATTAACAATAACTTAAATTTATCTAGCACTTATTATTTTATTACAATAACAAGTTTATTAGTAATGCCAACCTAGGAGAGGTCATCGTTCAGATATTCATCAATCTTGTAGTAACATTTACCCTCAAGAAGACCACTGAGGATGGTTTTGAATTTGTGACTGTCGAGATCTTGTATTGATGCAGGAAGTTTATTATACAGCCTCGACGCCATACCAATTAAACCTTTCTCCATTAACGCTGTCCTACATAAAGTTTTTTCTATGGCAGGTTTTCTAGGACGAAGGCTAGAACTTACTGGCTTAACTCTTTTAAACAAATGCGGGTTACATTTCACAAATGAGCAGAGCTCCAAAACATACAAACATGGAAATGTTAGTAATTTCAGGGATTTGAAATAGGGTAAGCAGCTGTCAGTTGGTTTGAGATTACAGATTGATCTGATGCACCTTTTCTGTGCTCTAAATATTATTTCCCTGTATGACGAGTTGCCCCAAAATATTATCCCGTACCGAAGAGTGGACATGACAAAACCATGATACGCGGTTAATACTGACTCTCTGCTAGAAAGAAAGAAATAAAGAAATCGTACAATACAGTTGTTTAGTGAGGAACAAATCATTTATCTATCCATTCATCTCCTAATGACCGCCGCATTTCAATCGCAACATTGCCATTAGAAATCAACACTTACTACATTGGTGTAAAGTGGTACTGCCTGTTGGAGTATACATAAATACATTACAATATTATTGGTCTCTTTCATCATACTCTTACATAAGCCAAGTGTGTATAAAGGAACCCCCATCACCATACAATCCTGCATTCTTCTACGAACGCGTAAAAATATCATTACACAATAAACATAATATATTCCGCAAACAATTTTATGGCTCGTAAAAGTGGCGGGAGATTATCATCAATGGAGAAAATAAGGTTTCTATTAGGGGAACTATCGGGGGCGGGGTTTTATTGCAAATGGGCGTCGGTCCATTATAGTTTTTTTTTATTATTATTTAAAATGGGTTTGCGTTTGGCCTCAGTCTCGCCTGACGTAAAGCGATGACGAGCCCGAAGGTGGAACATGCTTAACCAGAAAATGCCTGTTCACTCTTACCTTGAAGACTTCAAGGTTGTATGTATTCGGAAACACAGACGCAGTGAGAGCGTTCCACTCTCTAGCGGTGCGGACCAGGACGGAAGCACCAAACCGCTTTTTTGCTGTTGCAAGATCGAATCAATCATGTTCATGACCGGACCGCTGGAAAGTCAACCACATGGGGATTGACAAAAGGTGAGTATCAGTCGCAATCCTCAGCAGCGAGAGAACCACTGTTAGGAGAGAGGATGGAAAGAAAAAACTTCACGGAGCGAATTAAAGCTTTGGTTGAATTTCAAAAATAGATTCAGTTGAGGAGGTTCTTCAAGGTCACTCCTAACGTTAATGGTGGTTTAAGAGTAAGGTTGATTGAGATAATAGTGAATGAACAGAGAACACCATCTGGAGCAGTGGTTCTCAAACCTATTTTTCTATAGAACATTTTTTTTTTGCAAATTATTTATCATTTATTAGGAAGAAGTTGGGGCATCAAAAATAGCGTCATGCAACCAATATGACCTCACACAACTTACGTACGGACCATGATATATTTTATTTAACCCCCTATTCAACAAAAATACGTAATGGTCGTAATTGGTTTTATATGCTAGGGCATATAAAACCATGCTCTGTGAGCGCCAGGTAATTCTTAAAACAATGAGAAGTTTTGCATCAACGCTAATCTATTGAACCGTCATTAATAAAATAAGCGTAGAATAGTGTGCAATAAATATTTCTTTCATTCTTTCATAGCCTTAGGAAGAAAACATACATATGGTTTTATGTAAGTTTAACGAGTGTGAGTCTGTTTGGTGGTATCGGCAAACTCCCCAAAAATGGATTATTCTATGTAAAGTTTGAGAATAGTTGGCTTTGAATATTAATAGATCTGCTGGTCTGTAGTGGAACAGTAACGGTCTAAAGTTAGAACAAATATCAGCCGGAAAGTACTCACTCTGCGAACGATTACTGAGTTTATTTGTGGTTCATTTTAACATACTATATGGCAGGTGAAGCAAGTATGTAGCAGAAATGCGTCATACGGTTACTAGTTTTTAGTAGGATCGTAAACCTACTAAACTGTAAACTGATGGCAAGATGATTGCATCTTAAAAAATAATTACCGCACGTATTTCGAAATTATGCACAAATCTCAAGAGCATATTCAAGCTTGTAATCAATGATATTACAATTAAAAAGAAGTAGATAGGTTATGTCAGTACTGACGTGAAATCAAAAATTTTCAACGGGGTACGTCGTAGTAAACGAGACAGATACATGTTGCGAAGTGTCGTCTCAGACTGTCAACACAGTCAATGCTTTGCTCAGATGTAAGAAGCGTTCTGAGATCGGGTGCCACTTGTTTAGCACAAGTAACATATCTAAGGTTCTGGACTGGAGAAAAACTGAGGACCATTTGGGAGACCATTTGAGGCCAAACGCAGAGTGGGGCGCCCTCCTGCAAGGTAGACGGACGACCTGATAAAAGTGGCGGGATCCCGGTGAATGCAAGCCGCACGCAACCGGCCGCTCTGGAAATCAATGGGGGAGGCCTATGTTCAGCAGTGGACTTCTTGCCGCTGCTAATGATGATGAACCTATCTATCTATTTTTAATAAAAAATCATTGCTTGTAATTAGTTGAATTTCAGTGCCTAGAATATTCGACCAATCAACAGTACGGACTTAAAAATAAGGAATGCTACGGGCCTATAGTTTTAGTTAAAGCAAAGCTATGGAAGAGATTATATGAACGGTAAGAATTCGTGATCATCTCATTATAGATATAATCTGTTTATCTGCACATTTGGTAGATATTTGTAATCATACAATCTTGAAGTCCCTACCAATCGAGTTTTTTGCCGCACTCTTGTCGATAGAATCGGCGTCCGAACGGGTTTTAGAGTAACTTTATGTTTATTTACGTGTCATAAAATGTAAAAGCAAATATGAATGAATACTTTTTGGACTTATCTGAACTATCCTTTATTTTTCATGGGACAGAGCTCACTGTCCAAGGGCGCCGAAAATAGAATTTGCAACGGCTTTAATCCACCACTGCCAATCAGAGGCTTACATCTAGGTTGGCGTATAGAACCATACCTAAGCGCCACGTAGGTGAGGAAACGGACTTTATCGCCTTGTTGATAGGACACATTCTGGCCCACGATCTTAAGATCAATGATTATGGCCCATGGATTAGGCATAGGTTAGTATTGGGCATCTATCTGTACTTTAAAAATCTATAAAGTCGAAGAGTTGTTTCTCTGATTGAACGCAAAATCTCATGAACTACATAAAAATAATGGTGCATGGACAGTTCATTTGATTAAAACTATCCTTGATCCTTTGATTCCTAGAAAAAAAAGTATTATTTATCATCTACAAAATAAGGGCCCATGAACCAGCGTCTCGTATACGTGCTTGTCATAATACGTCATTGTGGGTATTTTCTCCCATTTTCGAATTCGCGAAAAAAGAACGTAACGCCTCTTCCTCTTTTTGTTTTAATCAAACGATAGTCAATTATTTGTAGAAAAGGCTACAGGTATAACATCATGCTGCGACCAATAGGATCGGAGCAGCAATGATAAATATTGCAAAAACGAGGGAAAAGTTATTCATCTTGAGAGTTTACGGTTTCAGCTACGTAAAACATGTATGATGGGATAGTAATGGTGATTGCAAAAATTGTTAGGAGCATATTTGTGCGTGCGTCAATATTGTGTTTGTTTTATAAGATTATGCATTGTGTGTTTGAGATTGGCAAATTATTGTAAATCACAAAAAAATAAAGAATACGTTCTAAAGCATACTTTAAATGAAGCATAATAATAGCACATTTGCAGGGTCAACAACCCTTTTCTCTTTATTTATGCGACCAGCATCCTTATTGATAAATCCTCCCCATATATCTTGACCACGGAATTGTGACGGAAAGGAAAATATCCGCAGCCATAATGCAGCGCGTTCAGACCGGAGATGAATGAGGGCTTGGTGAGGGACTGTGTACTATAAGTAGCTTCCGTGTGTTTAATAGACACTTATGTACTTGTGAAACCATGTTTTAAACCTACCCGTTATGACTTATGGAGCCAAATCGTGGACGCTCCTTATAATGAGGTTGATGCACCAGTTCAAGGTCGCCCAGAAGGATATAATCCAAAATGTGGATCGTCAGAGAACCATGATTATCAACATAGTTATCATAATAAACTAGCTGAAGTGGCAGAAGCCAAGTTGCCGTATATGTTCTACGGCAACTTGGCTAATCGTTGGAGTAAGCGCGTTTTTGAGAGAAGACCTCGTCTCATCAAGATGGGGGGGCATGATTTGCGTTGGGGTACTGGCAGAAGGTGGATGCTTCTGGCTGAGGATAGGGCGCCATGCCGGGCATACGGAAAGGCCTATGTCAGCACTTCTTAAATGTAAATTATTATTTTTCCACTTCTTTTTGACATAATCACACTTATAGGTTATTTTTTTATTTTTAGGATTAGGGATAATGCATTATCATCTTACTAAAGATAGGAAAACCAGATGTAAAAGTAAAAAGTAAAAATAGTCTTTATTCATGTAAACTTATTAAAAAGCACTTATGACAAGTCATAACATAAAAATTAAAAAGTAATAATGTGATTCTACCACCGGTTCGGAGGTGTTGATTCTACCGAGAAGAAACCGGCAAGAAACTCGGTAGTTACTCTTTTTTAATCTTGTTTGTTTACAATAATTGCGATAACAGAGTAACAACAGTAAAGTCAAAATACATGATGTGCAGAGGAGCAGACTATTTCTGAGATGACCACAAATCCTTGTCGTTCAAGTAATCTTTTACATTGTAATAACCTCGTTTCATTAACTTTTCTTTAATTTGCGATTTAAACTTGTGAAGGGGTAGTTCAACAAGACTTTGAGGTACTTTATTGAAGAATTTTACACATTGACCCACAAATGATTTTCCTACTTTATGAAGTCTAAGATTAGGATTTACAAGTTTGTTCTTGTTTCTTGTATTGAATTTATGACTATCACAATTCTTCTTGAAAAGGTGCAAAGTTTTGCGTACGTACATTATGTTGTCATAAATGTATTGAGAGTGTACAGTTAATATATTTATCTCCTTAAATACTTCTCGGAGCGAGTCGCGTGGTCTAAGGCCGTATATGGAGCGAACGGCTCTTTTTTGAAGTACAAAAATAGTATTTATGTCCGCCGCTGACCCCCACAACATTAGTCCATACGACATTACACTATGAAAATAACTGAAATAAACTAATCTAGCTGTTTTAACATCAGTCAACAGTCTTATTTTTCTTACTGCATAAGCAGCCGAACTAAGTATTCCTGCCAGGGACGTAATATGCGGACCCCACTGTAATTGGGAATCTAAAGTGACTCCTAAGAATACAGTGGAATTCGCAATTTCTAGTGGTTCATCGTTCATATTAACAACAATTTCAGCCTGTTTAACATTAGGCATGGAAAATTTGATGCATTTAGTTTTCTTGGCATTGAGTAATAAATTATTACTAGTGAACCAACGCACTACTTTTGAAAGAGTATTATTTACGTCGTCAAATGCGTTTGTACCTCTGCTGACTTTAAATATCAACGAGGTGTCATCAGCAAATAATACAATCTCACATACTCCTTTCACATAGAAAGGAAGGTCATTTACATAAATTAAGAAAAGCAGGGGTCCTAATATTGATCCCTGGGGCACTCCCATACGTATGGTGGCACCGGAAGAGTTCGTGCCGTTGACACTCACTTTTTGAATCCTGTCTGTGAGATAGGATTTTATCAGGCTAAGTGACATGTTTGACACACCGTAATGTCTCAGCTTAATCAGTAGGATCTCATGGTCTACGCAATCGAAAGGTTTTGATAAATCACAAAAAACCCCTATTGCATCTAGCTTGCCTTCCCACGCATCGAATATATGTTTCATTAGTGCAACTCCTGCATCAGTTGTGCTTCTATTCTTAGTAGATGTTTTAGGTATATGCCTAAACATTGGTGAAACAACTACCAGAAAAAATCGTCCGGTCTGTTAATGGTCTCGGTAGCATAGTGGTTAGTGCAGTCGCTCGGTTGGCGAAAGAGTCGGGTACGATTCCCGCCTGACGCCATGAGACCAAATGTCTTTTTCTGGTTTTCCTATTTTTATAGTTACATTTTTTAATGGGTAGGTAAGCTTAAAAAAAAGATGGCAACACTAAGTTAAACTGTCAGTGAGCTATTTTTGTATCAAAGATCCGTTTACCGCAGCAGTTACGAGTGCAAGTTGAAACTGAACGGATCGCGGGTTCCATTCCCACCCCAGCACAAATTCTGGTTTATGAAAGATCATCATCGTTTTTAGTTTCCATTTGCAAGGGAACACTAATACCGACACATGATAATGATTGATGATTAAGGTGTCGGTATAGCTAACTGAATTAAATTAATGGAGTCTATAAAATGTGTAGCCAAACAGAAAACAAAATGGCCTCACATTGTAGAATGTAATTTACTAGATTAGGTGCCTTCAATAAATCTCCAGGTAGATCTACCTACTATAATTGTTCGCTTTGTAATATATTTTCTTTTAGCTGCTGTTTCTATATCTTACCTTCTTTGTCAACCTGTTTATAAACCCAAGTTCCACAGATAAGTGAAATAAACCAATGTTTGTAGACAATCTACACCTCAAAGTATCCAAGGCAATGTTATTGCAGGCTGTAACAGTATTTGCTCAAGCGAATACTGATAAGAAACCTAGCCAAAGCAGACAGTATTCTACTGCGATGGATGGAACAATAGAATTAGAAATACTACTAAAACAGGGGTAAAATCAACCTTGATAAAGGTATTTTTTCAAAAAAAATTAGAAATCTGCTGAATCATCAAAGTAAAGCATATGATTTTTACGTTTGTTTCTGATAGCTAGATTGACACATTTTTGTTAGCCCCGGTTGGGAGCCAAACTCACTACCTTTTGCAATTTATACAGGCTCTCTACCTATCAAACCAACACATTTATCATGTTCTTGTCTATTAAGTCGCATATCCTGTCACCTTGGTCTGCTGAAAGAAATCTCTTTTTCTCTCTCTCAAGAGATAAGCTCACCTGTACTTTTACTGTCCTAAATATTGTCTATTGTAATTGTCTTTTTGTGTACAAACGAATAAATAAATAAATAAGTACTTAAAAAGCAGAAAAGCTACTTTATTTCGAATGCAATGGTTTATTTCAAACGGTTTTTCTAGCAAAAGTAAACTAATTCCACCAACATTTTAAGTGGACCGGATTTTCCGTGGGCCTAGCCATCTAGTTGTCACGACTGCTTGGGCACGCAAGCCTCTGAGTGGTTATAAATCACTGCGGAATACCTGAACTGTGTTTACATACAGGCTGGACGGAAAAGCAAAGACCAAAATATTTATAACCTTTATGAATTATTTTCCATAGTGATGTATTTTTCAAATAAACATTAACTCTCTTCAGGCATCTCCGTGACGGGAGAAGTTCAGTCGGTATAAATTCAATAATTTTGGAAACCATACGTCCCTTGAGCATAATAGCTTTCTTGAAATCTAAACGAGTGAATTCTCAAAATCTGCTCCTCAAACACTGCAACATTATTATAGAAATAAATCTTCTCCCTCGTTGAATACGAACAATTGACAAGATGTCTAACCCTACGAGAGCTGGTAGGTAGGTACATCTGTGGTAGTGAATGTGAGGCAGACGTCAGCGCATCCGACGGGTTGATCGCGCGGGTGATTGCGACAGGTGTCCGCCACACGCCGCCAGTGAAGGATTCTTTGAATGAAATTGTGAATGAATGCTGGAGAATTTTTGGTGAAATTGAATTTAGTGCGCACAGAGGGGGTTGCGTGGAAGGTTTTGAAACAATGTTTTTGTACCCAAAAAGTATTTTCGCATTAACTGGTTGTATGAACTTGTAATAGAATCTCTTTGGCTGTTCTATTTGTTCCTGGCTGGTTTTGCCATCATTCAAAGTTCTAAACGAGGTAATTCTATATCTAAATTAGGAAAATGTGTGATTTTCATTTGTTTTTCTTACTGAGTTAATCTTAGAAGGAAATTCGATACAGTTTGGAATTTTATTGCAGAGAAGGTGAAAATGCAACGCAAGTCGCGATTAAAAGTTAAGATGTTTCGTAGCAATATTTTGGTTTAAAAGCTTTTTCAATCTGGAATTTACGATGTCAAAGAAAATACGCTTTAGTTTATTGAAAACTGTAAGGTGTCGAAAAAACAAGTGAGCGGCATGAGTTTGGAATCGAACTCACATCCCTTGCAAACCGGGCAAGTGCCTTTGAACCAAGAACTCGAGTTGCTCAAATGGATTATTCTTCTGTTTAAGACAGCATTCTCTCCCACCCATAACAATCTTTCGGTTGAATTATTTCTCATAACATAATCGGCCTATATACGTCCCACTGCTGGGCACAGGCCTCACCTCAACTATGAGGTGGAACAAGCCATACTCCAACACGCAGGCTCAGTGCGGGTTGTTGGAGGGGTGTAAGGTTAGTGAGCAACCTTATTGTCAGATGTTACCAAGCCGCCCTAGGGCCTCTGACTAGGCTTAACGACTGACATCTAGCGACGTCAACCGGGACCAACTGCTTAACGTGCCTTCCGAAGCACGGAGATGCCCGAAATACACATCACTAAATTTCGGTCAGATGGTCACCCATCCCTTTTCCGACCCGGCGTGTGTTGCTTTACAACAACGATCGTCGCCGATCACTGTCACAACTGCGCCACGGGCACCTCAAAGGAGCTACCTAGTACCTTTTATGTGCAGATTGTAAAAATTATCTCATCATCATCATCAAAAAATTCAAAAAAATTCCAACGTCGGGTTAGAAAATGAAAGAAAATATAACACCGCGAGTAGAATCCGTAAAGTTGTTTTATTTCGAAAAAAATCCATGTTGGAAATGTTTCTTAGGTATAAAGAAGTTTCATAGAACAAGCATGCTTAACAAAAAAATAGTTTGTTGCAAAGGTCATTCATTGCGCGAGAATAACAAAAACCATGTTGTCATCAAAGCCATATCTCACTTAGAATCTCACGTATTTGACCAACAAAGTATATCATACTCAGAAAAAGTTTCTGACGTCTAAACAAATATTTACCCACCGGTGCCAGTTAAGGGTGAATTTGAATTTTGAATCAATTATCGTTCCAATCAAATCATTCCCCGATAAGAGGGAAAAAGCAGCACTTATTTTTCTTTCAGCCCCTGAGGTTATTGCGAAGATCCATCTTTTGTTAATATTCCAGTACAGGGAATACTCAGATTCATTAACTCTGATTCATTATTTATCATAAATCATGATACACGACAGATAAAAATGATAGCTTTGATGGTAGAAAACAGGCTCTCGTCATATCATAATATTGATGCAATTAGTATTTTTTAAACGTTTTTGTTACTTAAGATGGCGCAGTAAACAGAGTGTATACTTTTCAGTATTAAATATGATATCTTTGTCTTTGTCCTGAGATTCCTAGGTTCTATTGTAGGTTACCTCAGGAGTACTTCAAGGTAGTATATTGGTGCCACTAATGTATAAGACACATTTTTTATAATTCATCTTTATATTAGTTGGTTACATCGTAACTTACTTTGTAAAAGGTAATGACTGTTTGAACTTTGCGCGTTTGACAGTTCCGGGTTTGTCATTTGGCCTCAAACTAAGCAAAGCTTATTATGAGTGTCAGAGACTGATTGAATGATAATTCTTGCTCAAGTTAGCCACATGAACTTTTGTCCTGGCTGTAAAGCGAACTCACGTCTTTTGTCGTAGCAAAGAGGACCTCTAGAAATTGCACCAACAAACTACAAATGGGTGTAATGCACGTCACTATTTTGTGTTTATTAGCCCCCGTCGAGCTCGGCGCCGTAATTGCCCCCTCACTCACTATAAGTACTGGCGGTGAAGCTAATTTGGAAACCCCTTATTAATTCAAGGAGAAAGCATCGTAGTTTAGACACGATGAGAGTATGACGTAGTTATACGAGCGGTTTATCACCTCAGTATCTCATACCTCGAATATTAATAAAAATGTGGCAGTAATGGTAACTTTTAAAACTGTACTTATGTAGTCCTTTTTTATCTTATTTCAATTACATTCAAATGTTTTTTTTTCATTTTGCTATACCCAGTGTCACTTTCTCAGTAATTACGAACCTAACGACAACTCTCAAGCTAAATTCCAAAGAACCGTGCAGGCTACCCAGCGTGCCAAACACGATCACATACGAACATACATATACCTACACTTGAAAAACATAACCCTCCTTCTAGCGCAGTGGGGTTATGAGTTACCAAAACGGTTGGTCTGAATTGCTGTGAAATTTTTAACATAGTTATGAAGGGCCATCCCGTGTCTAGTGGTTCTATGAACAAAAGGAGCTGGCAGAATCAGGTCATGCAACTCCTCAGTTCCCATAGTACTAGTTTGCTTAGTTTGCGGCTAGTATGTGTGCAATAATGTCCAGTAATATTTATTTATAGACTAAAATCAACAAAATCCAGGTCCAAAGAATCTTCAAGCAAGCATATCCTCAGTAAATCACGATAGTGTCGAACTAGTGTTTATGTTGCGGGCCACAGACGATAATACACCGACAATAAAAACCGTTACGACTGCTTTGATCAAACACGTTTACAAGTGTTCATGCTGTAAGCATTTGGAAGAGAGTTAATGTTTATTTGAATTAATATTTTTAAATTTTCAATGTATATTATTATATCCATCAACCTCAATCAATAGACTCCTAATCATAAGCGAGAGGGTCACAAAGTCAGATAAATACGTACATCGGAATTTGGAGTCTACCACCCAATGAGTTTCTAACATTTCTGTGCGCTGTCAAGCGACAACGTCACTTCTTGACCAGTCAATGACGTTTCCCCGGCCTCAAGTAGTTGACACGCTTAATTTTATACAAGGAATCAAACATCAGGCGTCTAGTGGCTGTAAGGTCGTATAATCATCGACCTCTCTCTCTGTGAAAAAATCAACAGAAAAGTTTGTGAATCAGAAAATCATAAATCTGCTACTTGTGAAACAAAACTTACTTTTGTAAGTTCCAGATTCCATTCAGACTTGCCATCTTTCACGCTCTTGTTTTCCACCTAAATTCACTTTGCATTTTATATAAAATGGCTGTCATAATGAAACACGATCCAGCACACTTTGGATTGAAGATGCAAAGCCGAGTGGATGAACCTTTTTACAAGCTTCGATGGCGCTTGTATAATATCTCTTACAAAAACTGAACCATATTTTGGAAATATGTTCCAAATGTATTGTAAAATGTTATTTAAATAGAGAACTCAATGTCAAATCGCCAGTTTCGATTTATGATTAACCTGAGATGGTAATAGTAGAGTTCCGATAATTTCATGCTACCTAAATAAAATGTAAAAGATAGTATTGGACACTATCAAACACAGCGCTTTCTAGCCTAGTCTAGTTAGAGAAATCGTCTAAGCTGATATGACGCGCCCCTCCAATACATCTATGCATACAAGCAAGCACTCTTTAGTGCGTAAATGCGGTGATGGGGTGCGTCATTTCAGCACAGACGATCTCTACTTACCGATAAAATTACTTTAGTTTTGTTGTAATCTTCAAAGTGAGTTGTACTTTCCTGGCCAATCGTTTATTAGGGATAGCAGTATTAGAAAAAAAGTTAAGAGGACACTTACCAAAGCTGAAGGTGATGCCCTTTACTCATTATTTGTTACCCGGTGTAATGCCTGACCAGGGTTTACCGAGGACTCTCCCTAGGAGGCACTCTACCGGTGAAACCCTGGCGCGCTGTGCCGGTGTCCCGGCTCACCTCGAAGGGAGTAGTACCTCCCCTCTCCGATCTCAATATTAATGACTTATATAGGACATCAATGTAATTTATAATGTTATAATAATACTGAGAAATAAATGAATCTAATCTAATCTAATCTTACACACCCGCCAGTGACCTTGGCTGTATTCTTACGCCCCAGACCACAGGGGAAAATGAAAATTAAGAGTATTTATTTTCATAAAAACTTTTACAAGTGTTTATGAAAAGTCAGTCAGTCGGTCATGTAAAAAACACTTAATGTTACACTACCACCAAGAGGTGGTGGCCTGCCAAAGCCAACGTTAACTTTTTATGTTTACATATTCGAACGTATTATCCTTACTAATATTAAAGAGGTTTATTTTGTAAGCTTGGAAAATATAAGTGAAATGTGTGCTTCAATGTTTTTTGGTAACATTTTGACGTCAAGACGACTGAACCCAATTCAATGAATTTTTGATAACTACCTACGCATAAAGCTTGAACCTTAGAAAAGGAACATAATTTACTTGTTATTCCGAAAAATCTGTGTTTAAACGTGATGCGTAGTACAAACAATTATGTAAAAGAGGTACGAGTAGGTACGTTATGTCAGTACTGATGCGAAGTCGAAAATTGTCCCCTGGCGTACGCACCTATAATTTGCCCGTGTGTACCAGATAGTATGATTATTTACTGGAGAGTGAACGAGACAGATACATGTTTCGCAGTGTCCTCCAAACTGTCAATGCTTTGCTCAGGTGTTCGAAGTTCCGATTTCGGGTGCCACTTTTTTAGCACAAGTTTAGTAACCTATTTACGTCTTTTTTATTATAATATCATTGAGTAAAAACAGACAGGCAGACTGAATTATAATAGTACATTGTGAGTGTCCAGGAAGGATTGAGCCCGGGACAATAAGGTAAGTTTTAGAGTAAGTTGCACCATAGTAGAAGTTAAAGTTAAAGTTAAAGTTTTTGTCAAATTAGACAATTTAACGTCATTTTTGCTTACCTGACCGGTACTTTGACTGAAATTTTGATGTTTGTTATTGTTAAAGTCAGATGGTGCAACCCAACCTTAATGTTATAGAAGTATTTACCGGAAAACGAAAGTCTGAAAACGGATCATCAAATTACGGCAAGTGGCGAAATTGGGCCATTACCCTCGGGAAGTTAAACTTTGCAAAAAGATCTTGGAATAATAAAATCTAAGGAAAAACAATTTAATGATGTATGTAACTTCCATAACTTTGGAAACATAATTATTTATAACAAAAACGGTGGTGAATAAAATACTTATAGTGGGTTGAAAACGTTTCGTGTTTTTTTCGCAAACACACAATACGAGTGCTCATGACTGATTGTTGCTATAATGGTGAACAGAACATTCGGAAAAGTAGGTACATTTCGCCGAGCGATCCTTCTACCGATATCCGAGTAACTTGGGTTTCATGACAGCGTTTTCCATTAACAGATAGTAAGCCGCAAATTGAACAATAATCACAAATAAGGTATTCTGGACAGATTTTAACTCGAGCCACGCTGTTCTGGCTTAAACGTTTTGGAACAAAATAATTAAAAAACGGATGATTCGGTCCAACCCGTATAACGGCGGTAGGCTCGCCCCTTACCACGTTGGTTCAAATTCCCTCGGCAAAATGTGGGCTTCTGAATGTTCCGTTCACCATGACGGCAACAATCAGTGTGCCTCTGACTAACCCATTATATGGATATAGTCGTGAGTGTATGTTATGATATGTTAATTTAATTCGGACCAATAGTGGGACTGCTTTGAACCTCTGGCAAAAATACAATGTTTTTATATTAATATCATTGATATGACAGACTACTCAGTTCCGATCATTCCTCTATTGTTCCATTGTTAAGGAATTTCATCTGGCATTAACCAATTATAAAACGGAGATCGATAACCTGATGAGCCGTTGTCTGTACCCGTTTAGTAAATGTACACTGTTAAATTGTTCTACTATTTAGTGACCAACACTATTTCTATCATATCCTGAACTCATTACATCCGTGTATTAATCAGAAATCGTTTATTTGCTCAGAATTAGTACATTTTACAAATTTTTGTTTATTTTTTCTTTTGTTATTTTTATATTTATTTTTTCTCTAACCGTTTTATTTTGATTGTTTATTTATTTATTTATTTATTTTAATCTTTAATGCACAAACCAGTACAAAAGGCGGACTTAATGCTAAAAGCATTCTCTACCAGTCAACCATAGGGCGAGACAGAAAAACTATAGCGGTGCAAAATTTTAGGATTATAAGTGAATAAATACACATATAATATCAATGTACATAATAAGAACATACATATACTAACATAATAAAAAAAACATACATATACATAATTAAAAACATACATGAACATATATGTAACATATAATATATAACATACATACATAAACCAAGAGATAAATACTCAATGTGATGACAATCAATTGGACATACACTAGATATACGTATTTACACAATAGCTAGGAAAGACGACGAACAATTCCAATCAGATAGAGAGTCGAAGAAATTCACGGACGGCTCTCTTGAAACCAAACTTAGTCGATGCCGTTTTAAATCTATCCGGGAGCCTATTCCACGACTTAATGGCAGCAAGCGTAAAAGACTGCTCCACATGGCGCGTCTTATGAGCAGGTGTCACCAGATTGAGTAGGTTACAAGACCGCTGGTTGCGTGTACTAGTGTCACCCTTTAGCTGAAACTTGCACCTCAGATAGCTGGGAGAATTTGGGTCATTTAAGATACTGAACAGAGTGCACAGTGTTCTCAACTCCCTACGCTTGCGGATGGTGAGCCATTTGAGTTGAGTACGGTATGGTGAGATATGGTCGTACTTACGCACACCAAAGATGAACCGCAGACAACTGTTGAGAAGCCGATCCAATTTATTGAGGGCGGCTTGAGTTAGGTTGCTACTACAAACATCTGCGTAATCAATGATAGGTACCACAAGCGCCTGAACCAGAAGCACCTTAGTTTCAGAAGGCAGAAAGTTTTTGAAACGGTACAGAGCTCGAAGCGTAGCCGAAACTTTCCGACTAGTCTCTGAGACATGCTTATCCCAGCTTAAGGTACTGTCAATAAAAAGGCCCAAGTTTTTGACATGCTCAGAGTAGGGAATAACAGTTCCGTTAAATTTCAGCAACGCATCGGACCCATTATTAACCTTTGCAAGGAGATGCGGGGTACCTATAACAATGGCTTGGCATTTGGAAGGGTTTACAGCAATACCGAATCTACCAGCCCAATCATACAGGTGGTTCAAGTCCGCATTCAAGGCGCTAACAGTTTCCTCAAATTTGTCCACGGTACACTGTTCATATAGCTGCAGGTCGTCTGCGTAAAGATGATAAGAGCTGCGCAGATGGTGCGTCACAAAATTAATAAAAACTGAGAAGAGCAATGGGGAGAGAATACCACCTTGCGGTACACCAGCATCAAGGACACACCAGCTTGATGATGCCTGTTTGATACGAACAGCCTGCTGCCTATCCCGAAGGTACGCCTCAAACCACCTCAGCGCTGAAGGAGAAACACGTAGATGAGCAAGAATAGATAGTAGAATGTCATGATTCACAGCATTAAATGCATTAGAGAAGTCAATCAGGACTAAAATAGTGAGTTTAGACTCCTCTAAGCCGGACCTGACATCCTCAATCACTTTTAAAAGGGCAGTGGTCGTGCTGTGTCCTTGCCTAAAACCCGATTGATGCTGGCTAATGAGGTTATTGGTGAGAATAAATTTTGAAAATTGCTTGAGTACAGCGGCTTCAAGTATTTTGGAGATAAAAGGGAGAATAGAAATTGGACGGAAGTGGCTAGGAAGACTTGGGTTAGAAAGTTTGGGAAGAGGGCGGACGAAAGCACTACGCCAAACGCGTGGGAATGTCCCCGTTTCAAGCGAGAAGTTAATAATGTGCGTGATCAAAGGTATAACGAAATCGACTATGGGAGTCAGCATACCACGGCTGATCTGATCACACCCAGAAGCGTTGGATTTTATAGAAGAGAAGATTTTTGTGATGTCGTCGTTAGTAACTGGAGAAAATTCAAATGGATCAACAAGAGGGGATGGAATTTGAGCGATAGCGGAAACGGTATTCATTTTGACGTCATCATGGAGTTTTGGGCTACTGGCAAAGTGGGCGTTTAATTCATTGAGGGGAAGAGGACAGTTTTCAACGGAGGTTGCCGACTTGCCGAAACCCAGAGAGTTAAGGAATTTCCAGACATTAGCAGGAGAAGACTGAACTAAATTATCGTGGAAGTGATGCCTCTTCGCAGCTCTAACCATCTGGTTGCATCTATTCCGGGCTTTTTTGAAAAAAGACCAGTTCTCCTCAGACCGATTGCGCTTAAACATGCGAAAGGCGCTATCCCTTTTGTTCATCGCCATTCTCACCGCTTCCGTAATCCACGGAGCTGGTGGGCGCTTTAACTTGACTGATCTTAACGGGGCGTGAGCTTCATATAGATTCAGAATAATTTGGTTGAAAATTGAGACTTTGTCATCCACTATAGAAGCCGACACCACCGTAGACCAATCCTGAGCAGATGCGTCTTGTTGCAATTTCTTCACGTCCAGCCTAGAAAAATTCCGTAATTGCATGATTTCTGGTTTGCGTTTAGGTGGTTTCATTTTATATGACGTAAAGATGAGATCATGGTGAGAAAAACCAGGGGCTACAAGTTGTCCATGTTTAATAACGTATTCGGGCGAGGCAGTCCAAATAAGATCGATCCACGTATCATCCGTGTCAATGTTGTGGTGAGTTGGATTAAGAGGCAAAAGTGAAAAATTCGCTGAGTCCATGATAGAACGAAGTTTACGGGTTCGAGTGTTGTCAACCAAAAGGTTGACGTTGAAATCCCCCATAATAATAATGTGATTGTAGTCAGAAGTGTAAACCTCGAGATTTTCCTCGAGATTGTTAAAGAAATCAACCGTAGGTGGGGCATACACGACTCCAACAAGGGCTTTAGAACCCTTAACATTAATTTCTAGAAAAATAAACTCCATAGACTGTGAATAGAGAGGTTCAGAGCTAGCTAGTTTAACATAGGGAATGTCGCTTCTCAGGTATATCGCAACACCCCCGCCACCCTTACCAATCCGGTCATTCCTAACTAAAACAAATCCAGGCAAACCATAGCTGGTGGAAGCAAGATGAGGTTTCAGCATGGACTCTGAGACCAGAATTGCATGGATGTTGCTATCCGTAAAAGCATCTAGAAGTTCAGAGTATGATGAAGGGATACTCTGCGCATTAATATGACATACGTTTAAATTCGAACCATCCGGCAAACAAGCCCTGATCTGCTCCCGCAATGTGCCAGTCAACTGAGTTCCTTCGTCCAAAGAATGAAAGGAAAAAGAGTCATTGGATTCATCAGCTGAGAAAAAAATATCATCGTCTAGCATTGTATAAATAATATAAATTAATACTATAAAATATGTACTATGAAATAAATATAATACAAATATTCAAACCGTACAAATGCTTTCTGTACATCCCGCCGGCAAACTGTTTACAAAATTGACAAAGAAAGGTTATCATTAAAAACAAAATAGCAAGTAAGGCACATTCAATATAAAAACAAAAGAGCACATAAGGCACATTATATCTGTATGTGTACGATGTCCAAAAGCAATGAACGTTTTTTCTTTCTTTCTTTTTTTTCTTTCATTTTCGGATGTTAAATACCTACCTAATTTACTCTTTATTGTTCATCTTTACTTGCACATGGCACTGATATGAGCTAATTACACGCCAGAGAAGTCTATCTCAGAATTTAGGAGAAATGTTCTAACGAGGCCAGAACGAGATGTTGCCTGGAGAAATTGGATGTACTCTGTCTTCGGGCATATTTTGTTAAATATTTAACACCGACAGAGTGTTTTGAGTGTGCTTCTTGTTAATAAGTGTCTTTTAAAGGGTATTCAAATGAAAACACGGATGTATTTTTACAATTTTGGTGTTCGTGTTAGTGTCCATTCACACGGGATCCGACTTGACGATTTGTCAAAGTTCTACAAAACGAAATTTCGTCATTTATAACGATGCGTGATCTGTGTGAACATGGTCATTCCGAAAGGTCATTGCCGCTGTCAAAAAGAAATCGTGCGAATCGAGAAATAAGTCGAATCGTGCTCGTGTGAACTAGCCCTTACAATGAGCTGTCATTCAAGAACCTGAAACCGGCCACTACTCCTGAATGATATTTAAAAAAGTTATTGTAACATTTGAAAATAGAACTCTTGGGCTGTAAAATGCAGTTTGTATCATGCGACTGTCAATTGTTTTCTTTGTGTAGCCTGTTTTTTTTGCGTGTTACAATCACAATAGATATGATTTCCAATCCAATGAATCCAATGGGGCCTAAAAATATTGAGAAACGAACTTCATGGGGTCCTCTGTATTAAAGTTTATTTTGTAGTGAAGATTATGCACTTGAAGGAGTGTAAGTCTTTCTTTGTAAAAATTGTCTTGAGGACAAAATTTTCATAGATTTTGCAAGAAACTGTGCATCTACCAGTATTTATGATCGCAGGTCTACCATAAGTGTTCATCCATACAGTCGCTATAGATTGTGTCAGTTATGTTGCGGTACTATCCGCTACAGGCTTTGTAACTATGAAATCCGATCCATCACCCTGGTTATGGTGGGGGCGGGCTCATAGTATTCATAGACATAGTTAACATCATATATGTGTAGTCTTTTCCCTGATATTCGGTTAAAAAACTTTAGTTTGCGTTACGGTATTACTCGCTGTAAAAATAATTCATGGCTTTTTTGTTACTTTTAATGTATTATTTACTCTGTTTATAAAAGTAACAAAAAAGACACCACCCTTATTACAAAAACATGACTAATTAAGCCCATTTTCCGCATATTTCCTCAAAAGTATTTTGCAAAATTTCATAAATTATTTAATTATGCAACATTACCTTCTTGGAGTTTCAATTTATTCGGTTAAATTATTTAAAATGAGTGTGTTAATGTAAAGGCAGGCTGGAGGTTTTTGGAACTTGTTAAATATTAAAAGGGTTTCAAAGTGAACTAGCTAATTAGGGATTAAAATAAGTAAGAGTTCCGTCGTAGGTAGCTGCTTCATTAAGCTAACTGAACCCTAGGGATTCACTAAACGCTGGACATATGCAAATATAGTTCATAAATTAAAAAAGGAAAATGAATTTTAAAGATCAATCACCACGAACGAGCTGAGTTTTGGCGCCAGCCAGTGTCATGGAAAATATACTTAGAAACAATTTATACGATTGATGAGCTGTTGCTTGACTTTTGAGCGTGACAGTAGTTCAACCCAGCTGTCAAAATGTATTTCTTGAATTATTAGTTGGACTATAAATTCAATTACAACTGCAAAAAATTCAATAGTCTCAATAGACTATTAATTTACTTTTGTGTTAATTGGTCAATACTAATAAGCGACGTTCCAATAATGACCGATCATAGAATTTGTCTCCCGCTTCACTCATCCTCGTATTGTTGACAGATCTGGTTTGAAGCAAGCTATCACACATCAGGCATCTATATGCTGTTAGGTCGATGGTTTAGGTTGAAAGAACTTTATTATCACAAAGCCAAAAATAGTCACTTAAGTGATAACATATCGTCGCAGGAAAGGCAGAATTACTGAAGCGCCAAAATAGGCATATTGAGTTATATATATATTCGGAATCAGCGTTTTTTTCTGCGTCGATCAGTCTGGGTCTCATAGCGATACGAGCACTTTTTTGGCGTTTAAGTAAATGGAAAAAAGAGGGATTTTTCATCAGCACGAGTTCTTAAGCGACACTTTTTTGGCATTTTATTTGTGCCTGTCTTATGAGCATTTTTGGACTACTCTAAAAAAACTTAAAAGTTGGTATAAGTAATTTTGAATTGCTGTATTTTTACTAAGTAAGGCTTGTAGGAATTTTAGTCTTTCCATTTTTATGCAGGAAGTGGCGTATAAGTAATTTTGCCTTACTGTTATTGAGCAAGTTTTTGACTTTCAGTATCTTTACTGTGATGTTATAATTTCAGCAAAAGTTATAGAAGTAAAAATAGAAAGCTGGCCAAAACCCCATTTACGTCGCTAAAGTGAAAAATATGGAGCTACAATACTTAAAAATCTGATTATTATCGGCGCGTACGCCGGGTATCAGTCAATCTTCTGCGGAGCCACTGAGAATACACGTTTGTCGGTATTTCTTGCCGCTCAAATAGATCGAGAAGATAAGAGAATATTGGTGATAATAATGCAATAACGAACGCCTTAATCGGTTAGTTAGTTATTTATTAGTAAAAAAAATTAGTAATTCATATAAGTAGATATGTCTGATAATTTATGAAATTTGCCTAATTGTCATTTGACGCTGGGATTTTAGGGGGTGAACCTCCATCTATCGCCCCAAGCCAACCTCACCACAACTGACTTGGATTTCTGCGTTGGATTTCTGGTTAATAAGTCCCTAGCTAACAACGTTGTGGTAATGTCCAGTGTGTCGAACAGGGTGGCGTACATCATCATCAAGCCCACCGAGAGGTATAGCCTCAAGGTGGTGCAAGTGTACGCACCGTCCTCGTCACACTCGGACGATGAGGTGGAGGATATGTTCGATGACATATCGAGGGCCCTCCACTCTACACCAAGACCCATTTCACCGTTGTTATGGGGGACTTCAACACTGCAGTGGGAGGACAAAATTGCAGTGAATCGGTAGTACAATCGGTATTTTGTTAAATGCAGCGTAAAGGCAAGAATTCGAAGCTTTTGGAAGAGACTTTAGGGCTAATGAAGAGACGACGGGAAAAAACACCTGTCACTTCCCCAGGAAAAGGACTCTAAACCGAGAGATTAGTGAGCACGTGTGACGCAATCTCCGTTGCTCCAATTGAATACCCTCACCATTGAGAGAGCGATCGAGCAGAACCGGGGCTAAAGTATTCGTACAATCTCTTGAAAGAAGCCACTTGACGAAGTTGACCATAGAAAGTGGAGAAGTCGTTGTCTCGAAGCCGGCAGTCCTTTTGGAAGTAGAAAACTTCTATGGCCGGCTATATGCTTCGCATGCTTCTCGACCTGACCCCGAAATGAGGACTCTAGAGCCACTTTTACACGCCACTACACCGAAGACCTGCTAGAAGTCAGCATTGACGTAATCGAGCTCACTCTTAAAAAATGGAAAAGCCCCTGGAGAGGATGGCGTTACAACAGAGCTGTTAAAAGCAGGAGGCAAACCCATACTCAGGGAGCTCCAAAAGCTTTTTGACGCTGTCCTCTTTGAATGGAGAACTCCGGAGGTGTAGAGTAGAATTGTGGTCGTCTTGTTCTTCAAAAAGGGAGACAAAACGCTACTGAAGAACTATCGACAAAAAAAAAAGCCACGTCTAAAAGCTGTTCTAAAAGGTGACCACGAACCGCTTTGCGCGAAGACTCGACAAATTTCAACCACCGGAACAGGCTCCGTTTCGGAGTTCCGGATACGGCACCATAGACCTCATCCACACAGTGCGGCAGATTAGACAGAAAACTGCAGAGAGCAATCAGCCCCTGTGTCTGTGTCTTTTGTGGACTTCGAGAAGGCCTTTAACTCGATTGAAATTGGGTCTGTTCTGAAGTCTCTGCAGCGATGCCAAGTAGATTAGCGATACATTCAAGAGATGAGATGTCTTTACAAAGCCGCCACTATGTCCGTCCAAGTACAGAATCAGCAAACAAGTCCTATACCGCTTGCATCGAAATGTGAGACTAGGAGATGTTATCACCCCGAAATTGTTCTCAAATGCAATAGAGGATATGTTCAAGATGCTGAACTGGAAAAGACGTGGCATCAACATCAATGGCGAGTACATCTCTCATTTGCGATTTGCTGTCGACATCGTCATCGTCGCAGAAACGCTGCACGACCAACAACTGATGCTGAATGACCTAGCTGACTCTTCTGTGAGCATCGGTCTACGGATGAACTAGGAGAAAACCAAGGTGCAATGAACATGTTCTACCGGAACCGGATTACGGTAGACGTTACCGTACTCGAAGTTGTTCAAAAATGTGTATACCTACCGGCAGTTTGGTAGAAACAAATTCAACTGATTTTCTGCAACATATAACTACGGTAAAAACTACTGTTTTACCTGTATTTGCCCGACGTTTCGGCGACAATTGCATGTGCCGTGGTCACGAGCGGACTACGTCGGAAACGCGTAGCGCGGGTGCGGAAACGTCGGGCAAATACAGGTAAAACAGTAGTTTTTACCGTAGTTATATGTTGCAGAAAACCCGGTTTATTTAGTGTTTATATAGTGAAAAATGCAACAAGAAAGTTTAAAAACCTAAATTCAACTGAGTTGGGCAGCTTTTGGAAAGTTGCGTCGAGTCTTCACATCGTCGATCCCGCAGTCCCAA
Organism: Udea ferrugalis; assembly: GCA_950022985.1. Classification (NCBI taxonomy): domain Eukaryota; kingdom Metazoa; phylum Arthropoda; class Insecta; order Lepidoptera; family Crambidae; genus Udea; species Udea ferrugalis. Next base: position 2,600,601 of record OX465528.1, on the reverse strand, counting down.
AACTAACCAACTAACGGCACGGCTGGTCCACAAATTTAAAGTCACTCAGCGGGCTATTATGGAGAAGACTTTGTTCGGCGTTTCTCTGCGGGATCAAATTAGAAATGAGGTGATACGGCAGAGAAGCAAGATTATCGACATAGCCCACCGGATTAGCAAGCTGAAGTGGCAGTGGGCTGGCCATGTTAGGCGTAGAACCAACCACCATTGTAGTAATCGTGTTCTTGAGTGGAGACCGCGTCTCGGCAAGCGTAGTAGTATGATTTACGCAGGATGGCTGGCAGGAGCTGGATGCAAGCAGCCAAAGATCGAGTTCCGTTGCGTGTAATAGGAGAGGCCTATGTCCAGCAGTGGACTGCAACAGGCTGATGATGATGATGTTATTTGACGCTGGTTCTATCCGTTGTAGAATTATGTTACAGAGAGGTGTAAAGGTTAACTTAAGATTACCCAGCTAATGTTAAGATTATTTTTGAAGAGTGTTTAATGTTGGTTTCATTGTTGAAAATGGCTTGTTACCATGTGGTGTCGGTCGAGATATAGTACCACACTATTTACGAAACTGGCCGAGTCGAGCAAACCTCAGTTGATTCCTTTGGGCAAAATTGCGGGCCAGACTTATTTTTTAACCCTTTTATGTGCCACTGCCGGGCAAAAGTCTCACCTAAATTCATCCACTCTTTACGATCTAGTGATTTATTCGGCTAATATTCAAGGAATGTGTCCAAGATTCAACTCATTATACAAAACTAGATGGTTAGGTACTATTCCTTTCTATTTTTTCAGCTCTTAACAAACGTGTTTATCTCTTGTCGTGTCGTTTTACTCGAAATAACTAAAACAATAACCTACTGTTGAGGATTTTTAGTGGTTCAACATAATGAGCCGATCACTTTATAAGTCTTTTTGACACGATGACACCAGACTTTTAAAAGTCCTTTGAGTAATTCAGGATAGCAAACATTAGATTATGGTTATAGTTCCAGAAAATTTGCCGTCTTCCATTTTATATACGTAAGAGTTTTAAGTGATTTTGGTCGCTATAAATATTTGACTCAAATGGCGGTTGAGAAATTTTGCTTTACTGTGAATTGGTGTCATTTTTACTTAAGCGCCACTATATCGCAAACCAGCTGTCTCATTATTATGGTTTGTACTTCTGGACATAGAAAATGACATATTAATCAAAGTTTACCTTGACGTCATCGAAATTCGAATGCTGGGAAAAAAGTTAGGAATTAAAAACGAAAAAAAAAAACTTTAAACGGCTTTTTCTCGAAATGGCCATTTGGCGCTTCAGTAAAGTTGCCTTTCCTGCGACGATATGTAACTTAAAAATAATATTAAGCCCGTTGCCATTACAATCTAGAGCAGGTAAGTATCTCAGTTTCAACATTATTAATACTTACAGAGTTGAGGATCACATACAAAGTACATTTTTGTATTTTAATTAGCCCGATGGGCAGAACAAAACAAAAAAAGCATAGATAACACTTCAAAACTTTTGTTTCTTAGGTGATTTTTAGCACAACTTTTGTGTCACGACATCGTTCCATTTGCGTTGATGCATTTGAGCACGATACCAGTATTTTTCTGAAGTCATTGCCCCAGGCGTTAAGAAACTTAACAGCTCCCAACACTTAATACGGCGAAGGGTAGAGCAATAAACTAAAGGTGGATTTTATAGCCACTTTTCTTGTCTGTAGTATTCATAGGGCTATGACCTATTAGATTTATTGTAGTTCTCCAAGGCTGGAATCGTCGTGTTCTTAAGGTCCTTTGTTTTTGGTATCCTTGCACATAAACATGTTTTTCATTACTCATACTCTGAAAGTAGGTCATTACTGACCTGAGAAGCGGGCTGAAAGTAATACTTTTCATCCCTAGGGAGAATCACTTTCAACTGACAGCTGCCAAATTATTAAAAAAAAACTTATTTATTTTTCACATATCTATTGAACCATGTTCCAACTTTCTATACAGCCACGATGTAAAATTGAAATAACTTAAAGTTAAGTATTGATTAGAGAATGTATATTTTATAAATAACTTTATTATAATTCAGTTTCAACAATTTCTTCAAAATAATTTAGCTTAGAACAAAATATTTACCATTTTTCCAATGAAAAAAATAAAAAATAATGGCTGAATAGTGGGCCCGCCACAGAAAAAAAAACAAACAAAATAGGCGGGATAGCGCCAGTTCGATCTTCATTTATTTTTCTATCTTTTTCTTTGGCTAATTCATGTTTTATTTTTACTTACCTTGTATTCGTAATGAAAAGCACAGTGTTTACCTCGGGTGAAAGACTTATTTAGTCCCTCGAACTATTGGCGCCCTCACTTCGTTCCGGGCGCCAAACCCCGTCTCGGGACTAAATAAGTTACTTTCACCCCTAGGATAACAATGTACTATTACTCTATTGAATGCATTAAAGTTAATCAACACATTCAGTTATAATTTCGTTCCCCCACGTTTAGATAAATAGACACCTCGGTCTCATTTGCAGCCGCATGATCCGTTTCAAAATTAATACAGTGTGAAAAAAATATGTTACGGAATTTTGATCCGAATAAATTTTAATATAAGTACCTAATAAGTTCAATAGACATTTTTTTGCCTTATTTTATGATATTTATCATTTCCCCGATTTGCTCCGGTAGACCGGACCGGACGAATATATTCCAGCCTTACAGTTAGATTGTTAGCAAAGATGATCTCTCTTTCTGAATGTTTATGACAGCATAAAAGATGTATGAAAAACTCGCACAGCCAAATTGTGCTAAAAGTTACGATGAACTTTTTGTACGTTGTTAGGTTTTTGCCGGGTTATTTATTTGGTTCCATATTGTTTATTTATACATATTGGACGATCCTGGTCGACTCCGACCACAGCGGTTGATCTCAATGAATCAAAGATAACAAAGTTAGTACGCAGGAGATATTATAGTCCTTTCGCGTGCACTAATTAATGCACTAATTTCATACTTGTCCTTCGATCTAGCAAGCCCCCTAACCAATCAAACCGATCCTAATTAAAAAATCAAGTCCACAGTGACCACTAGAACGCATACTTAGGAATACAAAAGTTGTGGATCTGAGTTTTTAGGGCGTTGTTTAGATCTCCATTCAGGACAAAAAAATGTGATGATATTTATTTCTTCTCATTGAATAAACTATTGAGCAACGAGAACTTTATCTTTCAGAACTCCCAATCCTACTTCGCTTCTAAAACCAAAAAAACATCGTGAGGCACTCAATCTATTAGAGATAATATAGTTGGTTGACGTTGAGGAATTATTGATCAGTCGAAAACCTAGTTTTCCTGTGTGCACAGCCTACGTAGAAAAACTTCATGGAAGAGTATAGCATCTAGTAATCAAGCCGATAGTCCTGTCACATTCTTCCAGGGGCAGTGGCTTATCTTTGGAATTGAATGTACTATCTATTTGATATGGTAAAGAAATACACCATACTTAAATACCTACATAGAGTTATTTGTCACATACCACGCAGCACAATGATATTATAATAAAAAGAGGTAGATAGGTTACTTGTGCTAAAAAAAGTGGCACAAAAGCATTGACAGTTTGAGACAACACTGCGCAACATGTATCTGTCTCGTTTATGCTCTAGAAAATAATCATGCTATCATGTACACACAGTCAAATTATAGGATCGTACGCCAGGGGACAATTTTTAAATTCGCGTCAGTACTGACATAACCTCTCTACGTCTTTTTGATTGTAATATCATTGACGAAGCATACTAAAACCACAGTATAAACCATATACTGTGCTAAAACCTAACACTATAATAAGTTCACTGTGATCCAACTGTCGTTGGTCCTTACACAAATGTGACCAGCGGCAGGATACTCAATCTTACTAATTCTGCGATAATTTAGAATGATTACAAATAACCCACAACGTAAGCTTAATCTAAACAAATGTACGAATGTTCGAGTAGAACTGTGAGCGTGTCTTAAGCTTACAAACAACTCCGATTTAGCCCTTGGTTGGTTTACATTGTGGCTAAATCTGGGCGGCCATTTTTGTGCACGTTTCGTTCAAGGTGAACGCTTTGAGATTGTTTAACGCACTTACAGATTTGAGCCGATACTCTGTGCTGATTAATAATGAGGTGCCTGTAGGTGGCAACAGTTAAAAATATAATTTCGCATAGTAGTTTTGAAGCTGGCTTTTGGGATGGCTGGAGTAAAACTGAGAGATAGAATAAAAAACTGTGCAATAAGAGAGCGATTTGGTGTGAATTATGTCGTTACTACAAAAATTGAGATGGGAATACTGAGGTGGTTTGGTCATATGGAAAGAATGGATAAAAGTCGATTAAAACGGATTTATAAGGCGAGGGTGAATGGAACTGTTGAATCTAGACGGACGTTTCTTGGACAAGTTCAAGATGTTCTCAGAAAGGTACCTTTAACCGACGAGCATGTATGAAAGGACTAAGGAAGCGCAAGGTGTGTGCCAGGATCGTAAAAAAAAAAAAAAAAAAAAAAAAAAAAAAGCAACTGTCAGACGTGATTTCGTCAGCTGATTTTAATTTTATGTTAAATAAATAGAAATACGCGTATTTCATAGGCTTTTTTGCAATAAAGTGCATTAATTAACTGTTATGAAACTACAGTTTATAACCAAGTTAGTTTGAAGAGCAGTGTGTAAAATAATTTGACTGTTTTGTTCGCCGACCGGCTAGTTGTCATACTAGCCATTTTGATACAAAACGGACGAATTTACCGGGGAAGTATTGTTTTTATGTTACTTATACTGCCTCTTGTGCCTTTTTAAGTGTAGTCTAGTACTTTATGACACTATCTGTTAACAGATATCACAGGATTGGAATATTGGTAAAAAGTAGGGTTATGTGATCATATTTTGTTTTATGTTACTTATTTCAACAATTTGTCCATTAAATTGCCAACTCATAAGACAATCACTACTTATATATTTGCAGTGAAAGTTGAGAACACTTTAACCCTCATCATTGTTTTAAAACTATATGTAAGTAAGTAAATAAGTATTCAATTAGCAAACTGATAATTAATCCATTAATTTCAGAACATCTGCTGCCCTATTATTTCATTAGGGCGGAGAGAGGTAATTGGGTCTGTGAACTAAGAGTTTCCGAATAGCAAGTTTAACCCATACTGCCATGGCCACCCGCACTAAAACAATGGAATTGAAACTCAAACAAGCACTTGCTGATTTGACTAGTCTGAAACAACAAAATGAAGATCTACTCCGTGAAAGAGACGACAGTGAACAAGAAATATTGAATATTATCAACAAAAACACAATATTGAAAAATGAGATGGCTGTCCTCCATGCCAAGTATACGGATGTGGCCGAGCAATGTGTTCACTTGCAGGAAGCTGTGGAGTCTTTCCAAGGATGCGGCAACACACACGAACAAGCCCTCAGTCGCATTAATGAGCTTGAGGTTACTTTGTGTCAGTCACAAAAGGAGATCAGTAACCTCCAACATGAAATGTCTTCCAATCAATTAAATGCTACTCATATGAGTTTATCCGATGAGTTACGAAGCAAGACAGATTTGCATTGTGGGAGCTTCTATCCCACAATTGACCTCACTTGTGATGAGTTTAGTACAGGGAAAAAAACCTGTATTTTAAGTAGGAATAGATTGAAAAAATATATCAAAGTTAATCGCTTCATAAAAAAAACTAAAAAATTAATTAACAAACAAAATCATGTTCAAATTTATAACAATTTGACCTGTCTTAGGTCAAAAAACAGCAGCTTAGTTGGCAAATTAAAATCTTATCAAGTCCAATTAACAGAAATAAATGTAACACATGAAAATGAAACTAGAGAATTCCAATTGAAAATTAGGCAACTGGAGAGTCAACTCATAGACCTCCAGAGTCAATACGCCATATCTCAGAGGCAAATTAATGAACATATCTTAGCTGCTGATGAACTGATTAATATGGCTAGTTATAATGCTGAGCGTTTTGAGTCATTGACAAATAAGCAAATAAACAACTGCTGCTCATGTCAAAATGAGGAACAGTTATGTAACAAGACTGTCCTTGACTTATCCCAGTGCAAACTTAGTGGTAGTTTATGCAACTTGGATAACACAGGTGTGTCCAACATGTTAATAGGAAATAAGACCAACAACTTATTACCTACATTGAATAAAAAAAAAAATATCATCATTTTGTCTGACAAAATAGGACAAGGTCTTGCCTCATTGATTAAATGTAATACTGACCACCAGGTGATCAGCTATTGTTATCCAGGTTTGCAATACACTAGTATAGTACAAAAACTAAGTCTGTGTACCATAAGCAGTGACACAACTGTTATAGTTCTATGTGGCGACAGTGAGGGGTGTAGTAAGCGCAATATGTCCCAAGCGCTTGCCACTCTGCTAGAACTACAAAAAGAGAAGAAATGCAAATTAATTTTGGGTGCTTTTCCATACTCCCAGGACTTAACTGCTGTACAAAACAGACGGATTTACGACCTCAACATCTTGATGTATAACCTGACTTGTCGTCACCGTGACGCTTTTGTATTTTTTGACATGAATAAAATCATACCATCTAGTCATTCTAGTCAACTTAGCTTTAAGATGACTCTGGGTGCATTCCACCTGTCGGCAAAACTCAAAAGCAAGATTGCTATGTTGTTATCACACAAAGTGATTAGTATTTCTAATGTTACTTATGATAGTAATTCTTATACACATTGGAATAGTAATCTAATTCCTGTAACTATAACTGACACTCAGACAACCTCTTGTTTAAACTAAGAGGGCAGACAAAGGCCAAGTCAAGTAATCTTAATCTCAATATAGTGCATCAAAACATTCAAGGTGGCTTGGCTGGCAAAAAGTTAGAAATAGAATTGTTCATTCAAAATCTTGACATTCACATTTTATGTATCACGGAACATTGGTTAAATTTTAATGATCAGACATTTAATATAGATAATTTTCAAGTAGCTAGCGCGTTTGTAAGGAAAACTGCCATTCATGGTGGTTCTTTAATACTTGTTAATAATAAAATTAAATACAAAGAGCGCAAAGACATAGTAGGCCTCTCAGTCGAGCGAATCGTCGAATTATCTTGTATAGAACTCGAGAGTTATATTATAGTTTGTGTGTACCGGCCCCCGAAGAGCGACTTTGACACATTTGAAGCTGTGCTAGAGGACGCCCTCCGAAAAGTAACCACTAAGAATAAGTATATTATAGTTTGCGGTGATTTCAATGAGGACCTGTTGGAAAATTCTTCGTCCTGTATGAGATTAATATTATTGTTTAAATCTTTTAATCTTGAGTACCAATTTAGAGAGCCTACGAGAATTACGTCCTCTACGGCAACTTGTTTGGATAACATTTTTTGTGACTGTTTACCTGTCCATAAATCAGTCATCACTAATTTAACTTCTGATCACTGTGGACAGATGGTATCCGTGAAAGACACCTCCGATGTAGACAATACTGTAAAAAAGGTAACCTGTAGGCCCATTGTAAAAAGTCGTTTAGAAAACTTCAGAAATAATATAGCAGCAAAGTTACCCTTGGTCTCTTATAAAATAGGTGATCCAAACTCACAATACAAAAGTTTATTTAGCAGCATAAAACAAGAGTTTGATTCTAACTTTCCTGTGAAGGAAAAAAACTGTAAAAATAAAATCACATTTTGTGATTGGGCCACACCAGGGATCTACAAAAGTAGGAATAAAATGTACGAACTATACGACCTAAAAAAAGACAACCATTGTCCTTCTTTCATTAGCTATGTCAGGAACTACTCTAAGCTTTTCAAAAAAGTATGTACGCATGCAAAATCATTGTATATCAAACGTAAATTAGTTGAGTCTAGTAACAAAGTAAAAGATACTTGGGATGTAATTAATCATGAGAGCGGGAAAGTTAGGCCACGCGACACTTCGTTTTCGCTTGAAATTAACAGCAAAATTGTTACAACAGAGGTTGAAGTGGCTGAAGAATTCGAGAACTATTTTACAAATATACCTATAATAACTACTTCATCACTCAATTCTTCTTCTGCCGAAGCTGAGAAATTGCTAGGGAATAGCGTCTCACCCTGTAAAACTTTGTTTAGGTTTCATTATATAACTTCAACTCATATCGTCCGAACCTTCAGGTCACTAAATATAAAAAACACAAGTGACTTGTATGGCATGTCCGTAAAGTTATTTTGCAGTGTTATAGATGTTATTGCACCCTACTTAGCAACTATTTTTAACGGATGTGTTGATGAAGGGGTGTTTCCGGACCTCATGAAACATAGTAAGCTCATACCTTTGTTTAAAGCTGGAAGTAAACACAATCCTAGTAATTTTAGGCCGATTTCTATTCTACCAGCCCTAAGTAAAATTTTTGAAAAAATTATTAATGAACAATTGGTGCAACACTTTAGCGAACATAAGCTGATTCATAGCGAACAGTATGGTTTTGTAAAAGGCCGATCTACTTCGGATGCTGGCATTGCACTGATCAAACATGTTTTCAGAGCTTGGGAGAAGTCACAAAATGCTATCGGCATTTTTTTGTGATTTGTCAAAAGCCTTCGATTGCGTTGATCACCAAACGCTCATACTCAAGCTGCAGCACTACGGTGTCAGAGGTGCTGCACTTGAATTGCTAGTGTCTTATCTAACTTTAAGAATTCAAAAGGTGAATGTTAATGGAGTGTTGTCTTCTGGATCTTCTGTCAAGATCGGGGTCCCACAAGGGTCCATTTTGGGTCCTTTCTTGTTTTTAATCTATATTAATGACCTACCTTTTTATGTGGAGAACTTCTGCAAGATTGTTTTATTTGCGGACGACACCTCTTTAATATTCAACATTGACAGAACCAAAGACAACTTTGACGATGTAAATGACACCCTTGCAAAGGTAGAAAGATGGTTCACTATGAACAATTTGCAGCTAAATGCTAGCAAAACCAAATGTGTCAAATTTGTGCTTCCCAATGTTAGGAACGTAAACACCAATTTGCAATTGAATGGAGATTCGCTAAAGCTAGTGGAGTCAACCGTGTTTTTAGGGGTTTCGCTAGACTCCAAACTTCAGTGGAGTTCCCATCTATCGACTCTTGCTGGAAGGCTTAGTTCTGCTATTTTCGCTGTAAAAAAAATAAGGCAGTTAACTGACGTTGCAACGGCTCGTTTAGTATATTTCAGCTACTTTCATAGCATAATGTCATATGGCATCATACTCTGGGGCAGAGCGGCAGAAATAAACTCAATTTTTATACTTCAAAAACGAGCTATTAGATCAATTTATAAACTTGGCGCACGGGAATCGCTTAGAGATCTGTTCAAAGAGATAGGCATCCTTACTGTAGCTTCTCAGTACATATTTCAGTGCATCGTACATGTCCGACAAAATATCAGTAAATTCACTGCTAAAAGCGACATTCATAATAGGAATACTAGGGGAAGGAACAAATTGGTGCTTCCGCTGTTTAGGTTACAGAAAGTACTAGGTTCTTTTTGGGGGCAAGGTATACTATACTATAACAAATTGCCAGATAATATTAAACAACTGCCTCTTCACAGGTTCAAGAACTACGTCAAGAAAACCCTGGTTCGGAAGGCGTATTATACGACGTCGGACTACCTTGAGGACGTCAATGTCTGGAAACAAACTTTATAATAACTTAATTTTTGTTTTTTGCTTCTAACATAACCACACTTAATAAGTAAATGTTATTATGTTGTATTTCATAAACTCACCAACAGCCTTTCATTGTATAACTTCAAAATCTCACTTTGTCCCACAGTTTAGACTAACATTTGATTTGTTTGTTTCTTGTGAATTTATATTGTTTCCTCTAAAGTCTAAACTAACCAACAGCCTTGCATTATATAACTTCAAAATCACACTCGGTCCTACAGTTTAGACTTACAGTAGCTTCTTTTGTCTTTTGTTTTACTATGAGTAACTCGAGCTAGTCATGCTCACTAAAATGTTTCTGGGGTGGTGGCGTTGTGTGGCGGGTCATTCCATTCCCTAAAATATGGTTGAGTGGGATGATGGCTGCCTCACACGTCAACTTGTGAACAGGTGCCACCTTCGGGGACTGGTCTGCTCAAGTTTACTTAGTTTACCCAAGTTTACTTATTAACTTCCTGTTTTATTTATTTTCATGTCAAAACTGTATGACTTGGTTGGTTTATTCAAACATTCACTTTGTACTGTAAAACATTGGACGATTGAAAAAGAGTAACTGCTGAGTTTCTTGCCGGGTCTTCTCAGTAGAAACAACCTTCCGACCCCGGTGGTAGAGTCACATTATGTACATGTATTTTAAGTATTGTTCATATATTATATTATTATGTGTATGTTTATTAAGTGGTTATAATTAAGATTCTTGACGATTCGAAAGTACTGTTTATTGGTCTACTTGAATAAAGAAATATTGAATTTGAATTTGAATTTGAATTCGTAGCAAGTGGGAAGAGGCGGTCTCTGCCTACCCTGTTGGGAAAGCGGCGTGATGGTATATACGTATGCATGTATTTTTTAATGTCCTAATTGATTGTGCGGCCAGTTGCATAGATTTAAGGTTAAGATTCAAAAATTTATTGACTCGTAGGTCGAAACTCTTGTGCCAGCTGGTGTACTTGAGGATATATTCGTCTTATTAACTATAAAAAAGTTTCCCTTTTTATTACAAAAGCTTTCCGTTTTACAGCTTTTTACCCTTTAGTTGTCCGCCCGATAACTTCATTACGAATTTTATCCATCAAAGTAACATGCATTCTTCATTCCATTAGCTTACTGAGTACCCTCGGTTTTGAGCACTAAAAGCCTGGGTCCCTATTTCGGCTGCGACCGTCACAGCGGATAGGACACGGTAATTGAATACCTTTCAGGCATTTTGGTGTATATCTGGGATGGGACGTCGGTATTCAGTATATTTATTGGACTTTGTAGTCCAGCAACCAAAGATTTTATAATAAAAATAGGTTGATATCTAGGTTAAAAAAAATGATGATGATGCTAAAAAAATGGCTCCCGAAATTCCGAACGATTCGTACACCTGTCTGAGACGACACTTTGCAACATGTATCTGTATCATTCACACTCTAGTAAATGATCGTACTTTTTTTTTTTTTTTTTTTTTTTGAATTGACTAGCTGTTAGTCCAAGGTGTGACTTTCACAGCTTTACCGGGCAATGGGGTGAGCGGAAGGCTCACAACCCCTAACAGTTAAGTAACAGGCCTAAGGGTGCCCCCAGGGGGGGCCGAGCCTCGGCTTAGGGCGTTACTGGGACTAGGTAATCTAACGTAAGTTTGGGGAGAGAAGCGGCCGGGGACGTGCCGGTACCGCGAAGCATAACTAAAAGATTGGGGCCGCGACGCGCGTCCACGCCGGCGTGGACGATATCTCGGTCTTGTAGAGTGTTGGCTTGGCGCGAGCTGTTTGACGGAGGCGATGAAGCGGGTGATGGCATCATCGGGCTCTAGTGGGACATGTCTGGGACGACGATGTTTTCGGGATTTCTTGCCCTTAAGGGGCCTAGGGATATAATTAGAGGCTTGGACTACTAAGGGGTTTGGGTGGGTCATGGTAGAGTCGAAGAATTTAGAGGACAACTGTTTTAGATACTGCTGGATGGTAGGCAGATCTAAGTCTAAATGGAGATTTTCATTGCGTAAGAACCACGGGGCACCCGTGGCCTTACGCATGAACCTATTCTGGAGGGTCTGTAGCTTATGGATAGAGCGGGAGGAGGCGTGTGCGAACACGGGGCTAGCATAAGTCATGATGGGGCGGATACAAGACGTGTAAAGTCGAACCTTATTTCTAAGGGACAACTTACTACGCTTATTGATAAGACAGTGGAGGCGGCCTAGGACAAAGGCGGCACGATCGCGGACTTTTTTAATGTGATCTTGGAAGCTCAAACTACTGTCAAGGTGGACGCCTAAGTAACGAACTGTCTTTACCCAGGGAATAGGTTGTTTGAACATTTTGATTTTAGGGAGTTCGGGTGGGTCTTTATCGCGGCTCCTTTTGAAGAGGATAGCGGCGCTTTTGTCAGGATTGACTTCAATTCTCCACTTCCTAAACCAGTCACCGATTGTATCGGCGGCGGTTTGGAGAGATTTGAGAATGAGATCTAGTCTGGGGTGCGTACAATACAGAGCTGTGTCGTCAGCAAAAAGAGCTATCTTAATAGGTGCCCGAGGGCAATCAAAGGTTGGGAGATCGCTAGTGAACAGCGTAAACAGGATGGGGGACAAGACGGAGCCTTTAGGGACTCCGGCTCTTATGGGGTGTGGTTGAGACAGAATGCCTTCCACTCTGTAGTGAAAAGAGCGATTTGAAAGGAAGTCTCGAATGATGAGCACGAGACGATCTGGGACACCAAGTGTATATAGCTTGTAAATCAAGCCATTGTGCCAGACCTTATCAAACGCTTTCGCTACATCGAAAAAGAGGGCGCCGGTTCTGTGGCACTTTTGCCTACCAAAACCGGTTAGGACTTGCTCGACTATGCGATGCACCTGCTGGACGCAAGAGTGTTTGGGTCTAAAGCCAAACTGCTCGTCAGGAAGGAGGCTCTTGGACTCTACGTAGTCCTTGAGTCGTCTAAGGATGATACGCTCGTAAAGTTTCCCTATGGAACTTAAGAGACTAATGGGGCGGTAACTAGTGGCCTCAGTTCGGGGTTTGCCTGGCTTGGGAAAGCCAATGACAATAGCTTCTTTCCACGCTTGCGGAAAGATGTTGTTACTCAAAGCTGCGTTGAATATCGCAGTGAGCACTATAAAAAGAGGAGTGGAGAAGTGCTTGAGCACTTTATTGGATATCCCGTCAAAGCCTGGTGCTTTTCGGGGGTGGAGGTCCTTGACGATAGTCTGAACTTCCTCGACCGTGACGCTAGCGAGAGGAGGATCGGAGGGAGGGAGGCTTGCCCTACGTGCGACTTCACAGTCGACTTTCAAGACATGGTCGTTATCTACTGGGAGGGTACTGGGGGAGCATTGAGCTTCTAAGCTATCTGCGAGGCATTCAGACTTTTCACAGTCATCGAAAGCCGGGGGCAGATTGGGACGGTCTAAGGGAGGCATTGTGGAGATGGTGTCGGATTTAAGCTTTCGGGCTAAGTGCCAGAAGGCTTGATGAGAGGGCTCTAAACTACTAATCATCTCGTCCCACTGAGAGTTCCGAAACTCGCTTATACGGAGCTTTACGTCCCTCTGTAAAGACCGTAAGCGACGACGGTTAGCGTCAGTGGGATAAGAGTCGTAAGCGCGGGTGGCGGCGTTCTTTTCCGTCAACAGCGCACGTACATCAGGCGGCAGATTCCAGCGTTGGTGACCCAACACAGGGACCCGCCGTGAGCAGTCATCCACGACGCTCTGTACGTGACTGGTGAGAGAATCGATCGCACCTACTGTGTCTTGGATGGAGGATAAATCTCCAGAAGCTAAGTTTAATAGTGGGTTTGGAATAGACTTGAGGCTGTGGCCCAGTCGATTCCAATCCACTATCACTTTTTCAGGGGCAGGGGAGCCTGTGTCTGGGGGTCCTATCCGGGGGATGAGCTCTAAGATCACAGGTCTATGGTCTGATTCGCTGAGCTCGTGAAGCACTTCTATAGAAGACAAACGTAGGTTTATATTCTTTAGAAGTGCTATATCGAGCACGTCAGGTCTATGGCCTTCAATTTTAGGGAAATGGGTGGGACTCATGGGAGCAATGATATCGAAGCCAATTAAGGTGGCCAGCGACTCGAGCACCCTGCCGCGTGGGTTTGTACAATTACAATCCCACGCGCCACTCTTGGCGTTCAAGTCGCCCGCCACAATAACCGAGCTATCGAGATTCATTATGATCTGAAGGTCCTCTCTGGTAAGATCTTTAGCGTTATCGCGTTGCTTCGGCCCTAAATAGGCGGAGACAATGGTAATAGGGCTATGACCAGTCATACCGAGACGGCAGACAGAGGTCTCTAACCATTTGAGATTAGGAGGAGGGTCTAGGGGTGTACAATGCAAAGATCGTTTATAATAAATAAGGGTGCCACCCTTCTTGTTTGTTAACCTATCGTTACGGACCATGTTATAATTAGCTATTCTGGGATCCCGTTTAGAGGGCTTTAGGAAAGATTCCTGAACTAAAAAGAGATCTAATTGGTGGGTTTTGACAAAATCAGCTACTAAAGAATGCTTTTTGGATAAACCGTCAGCATTGAAAAACCCTACTCTAAGGGACCTAGGTTTGACTCTACCTTTAGGTGTAACATCCATTATGGGTTACATTTAAAAGTGGACAGAGACATGCCTATCTTATGGGCTTGGATAGCCGCCTCGAACATGAGGGCGGGATTGCCTTCGGCGGCTCTGAGTAGGTTGGCTACTCTAGAAACTTCGTCGAAGTCTATTACTCCGAGGAAGCGCGACACTAGAGAGTAGTCGCTTAGAGAGGATTGGGAGGCCGATGAGACCTGCGGGGCGGAAGGCGAGGGAGGCGCGGGCCTTTGTACGGGCCTGGCGACAGGGGCCTGGTAATTGGGAGGGCTAGGTGCCACTTGGGAGGTATTACGTACCCAGGGTACGTTAATAAGGGGAGGTATAGTCTGCGGGGACTTTGTTAGGGCCGGGAAGTTGGCCAGAGATTGGTCTGGCACGGCTGGGCGGACTTGGGAGTTAATGGGGGCTGGACGGGCCCTCCAGGAGAGTTGGCTCTGAGCCGGGGCGCGACTGGGGCGCTGGGACTTAGGGGCTTTGGGGCAACCGCGGTAGTTTGCGGGATGACCCGTTTCACCGCAGAGCACGCAGCTTGGAGGCTCCGTGCACTGAGAGAGGTCTTTAGGGCGGGGGCAATCAGCCGTGCCGTGGTCACCCAGGCACTTAACGCACCTGGGAGTCGCAAAGCAATTGCGGGCAGAGTGCCCGTAGAGCTGGCAGCGATGACACTGCCCTATGGTGCTCCTTTTGTGAGGGGCTTCGACGGTGATACCAGAGAGCTGGCACACCGTCTTGATGTTAAAAATGGCCTTGCCGGCGGGCGAATGCTCCAAAACGGCAAGAACCATGTCGTAGGGGGCGTGGGAGCGACCGCGATGCATGCGGTGCACTTCCAGGATAGGTAAGTTTTGGGCCTTTAAATCGGCCTCGACATCGGAGGTTGAAACCTCCTTTGGGATTCCCTTCACGACTACACGAAGCAGCCGATCCTCAGGGAGGGCGTAGGTATGGAAGGATACTTTCATATCCTTCAAGAGAGAAGTTAAACGACGATGGTCGTTTGAAGTCTGCACGGAGACTTTAATTCCCGTTGAGGTGGTACGGGCTGATAGGTAATTAATACCTAACGAGTTGCAGCGCTTGGATACATCGATCCAAAGCGCTTTCTCTTGAATAAATAGAGGCGGTGGGGAAGGCCCTTTCCTCTGGGAAGAGGTAGAGCTAGTTGGGTTGGTGGTCTTAGCCGGCGCCGCGGGGGTCGCGGGCTTGTTGGGAATAGCGCGTGTCGCCACAGGGACTGAGGGCGTTAGCGGGATATTGCGGGGCGCGGGGGCCTCGCAGGTCATCATTGGCATGGGTGGGGACTCAGGCGAGTCATTTTGCTTCTTAGAAGGAGGGGCCGAAGTGGTTTTAGAGCGTTTAGCACGCTTTTTACCGACAACGGTAGTGAAATCCTCATCTGAGGATGAGGTAGAGGAGGAGTCCTCGTCTGGGGAGGTCTCAGCTGCGACCTCCATGGCGCATTCTAGTGCGTCATCGGGGGTCGCAGAAGAGGGCCCAGTTGAGGTGGGATCGGGAATGGGCTCGGGACAGGCGTCCTGGGTGACCTCGTCATAGTAATCCCTGATTTCAGGAATTTCTGAGGCGAAGGAACGAAGTAAGCCTTCCTTGGCGAGAAGCTTTACGAGCTTCTCCAAAAGGGGAGAGTTTTGGTCGGTACGCGACATGGCGTCCGACCAAACAGCTATCTAATACTAACGTATTTTTACAGCACTTCAAACGCGTCGCGTTCCGCACAGAAGAAGTGCCAAGAAACTGTGCGGCAATCGCGCTACTTGTCCTAACACGTTTAGCCCCGGGTTGGGTGTTACCCAGGGATGTGTATGTGTATGTATGCTCCCCGCCGGGGTAAGACGGGGAGGGTGAGTACTTAATTAATGAGCCCTAAGCTTGTATCCGCCTCGCCAATCTTATTGTGCGAAGTGGTTCCTAACTGCCTCAAGTGCAGAGGGTAGCTCAGAGCGGATGCTCCGAACGCCCAAACAACACAAGAGGGATGGGATGGTAGGGAAAGGGTAGGGTTGGGAAGGAGATGATTGCCGTCGACTAGGAGTTCCCCCAAGGCCGGTGGTGACAATCCCAGCCGAGTTTAGCGTTGCCCAAAAGGGGCAAAGCCGGTGTCTCGGGTCCACACCCAGCAGGTTTCGTAATGGCACCGTTAGGTATCAGCCTGTTGACCACAAAAATAGTGGATTTAATCACAAAAATGTTAAGTTAGTCGCCTTGAAAAAGGCAACTAAAATAACTGCCCGGGCTAGCAACGGACTTAATCCGTTACTAACTGGGCGAAGAATGTGCGCGCAGGCGACACAAAGCCGCCGCGAACACAAAGGCGGCGCCGACAAAGGCGCGCGGGAACAAAGGAGCGGAGCGGGCGGCAGCGGATGCGAGCGTCTGCTCGCTGTGGCGGCTGGATGCGAAGTCAAATGATCGTACTGTCTTATTCGCACCTTATAACACAGTAAATTTGACTACGTCGTACCCCGTGGACAACTTTTGCCTTCGCGTCAGTACTGACGTAACCTATCTATCTACGTCTTTTTTTATAGTAATAGCGTTGCCACTAATGGTCTTGAAAATAATAAATGAAGGTGGCATAGTGCCAGCATGGCACAACGCTATGAGTGTTAACAAAGTTAAACAAATGCTTCTTATTCAAACTTTATTACCAACTAAGTGTTAACATGGTGTTATTTAAGTACACACATCAAAACTGTCTAGGGATATCATAGGGATATCATTTTTCAAATATTTCATAAAGTTAAGTTTGTTTACAAGTTGAGCATTATCTTAGAATAACGCGAGGACACAGGCATAAGATAAAGGTTAAGAATATTACAGAAAAAAACGTTTGATTTTGCTAAAATTTTGACACCTTTTAAGAGAAAAATCTGTCTTTTTTTAACGTCCTTACGATTGTACAATAATGCTACCACAATGAATTTCTTTATACAATCTGAAAGGGCAGATATAGCAGTTTCTGTGTTCTAAAAATTTCTACGTTGGTATCAATATTTTAATTTTTACAGCCTCCCAAATAGCTATACTTTGTATGCAAATGCTTGAGATATCCCTAGACACTTTTGATGTGTGTAGTAACAAAGCACTCATGACTTAATTACCTTTTGCGGGTTCTGCAATATAAGTACACAATTTTTCTAAAAATGTGGCACACAGAACATAATGTTTTTTTTATAAATTCTTATTCTGATGTATTAGCTATATTATTGTAAGGTTTCATTAAAATCCATTCCGAAGTATTCACGTAAAAGAGTAACACACATCCATCCACACATGCAAACTTTCGCATTAATTATATTAACAGGGAGTATAGAAGAGCTTGCCAAATCACGCTCCCATCAAGGCGACATAAAACCTCCTGGCTGGATGACGCGCAGCCACCGAGCAAAAAAAAGCAATCTAAGCAGAGACGAAAAAAAAATGTGTTGCCGCGCCGCGCTCTCCTGAAAAAAGTATTTACGAAAATAGGAATCCTAGAAAAAAATATTTAGTCCAGGTTTCAGATGGGGAAACTAATGGTTTTGTTAAGGGTCTCGTTAGCTAGTGGTAAGACCAGCCATAAGGTTTAGGAAGTCGCGAGTTCGATCTCCGCCTAAAAACTAGACGTAATGTTTTTATTCTGGTATTCCTATCTTTAGTAAATCATCAGCATTCATGCATATAATAATAAATAGTAGAGAAAAAAATATTTTCGTAATCAATTGATAAGGCGCACATTTTTCTTTTTTATAAAAAAAAGGTCTTCTGGTTGGTTGGATAAGTTCGATAAGTGTAGATGCTTTAATAACTCGCCCGTCTCAGCAAGCGCATTAGGGTAGGCCTATGACCAGCAATGGACTACCAAAGGCTCACTATAAAATCATTTCTTCAAACTCTATGCACAAATTTGACATCGCAACCGCTGCGTTTTCCATTTCCCCGTTCCGTTTGGTCCTGCAGCTATTATTAACTGTGGGCGCGGCGCTGCGCTTGCACAATGACGTCACAGGTCACGTGACGCACGCCCCACATGCGCCGGAGTTGATTGTTTCGGCTTTGTTTACGCGGGTGCGGAATTAGTGTGGCAGTTTATAAATTAGGGTTTTTATATCTTGAATTTGTACTTGCGAGTTTCATTTATAATTTTATAATTAGCCCACTTGGGGCTAGATGGCGCTGTGTGGAATAATTTCCAGCGGATATTCATTTTTTTTTTTTTTTTTTGGTTTTCTAAATCTAAAATTTTTATTTAGCTGTCTCTAAAGTATTTTAGAGTTACAGCTAAATAAAAATTGAAACACTCTCTAATCATATCTTTGTCCTTTCTCTTATCATCTACCTTGAGTATACCTTGATGAGTATACCAAAATAACTTCTTCTTCTTTCTTAACTTATCTTAATTTATTATTTCCAGGAATAGTCAACCGAGGAGACTCCTTCCGTCGCCGGCGGTCCAGATCAGGCAGCTTAGCCCCATCTTCCCCCGCTGTGTCAGCCCCCGAGCCTCAGGAGCGAAGACCAGTAGCCTGCCATCGGGTGGCGATGGTTGGTGCGCCTGGCGTCGGGAAGACCGCCCTCATCAACCAGTTTCAGACCAGCGAATGCATCAATGCGTACGACAGGCCAGCTGGTGAGTCAATACATAACATTAACGGCCTATATACGTCCCCCTGCTGGGCACAGGCCTCACTTCAGTATGTGGTGGAACAACCCATAATCCAACACGAGGGCTCAATGCGGATTGTTAGAGGGGTGTAAGGTTAGTTAGCAACGTTCATATCAGATGTTATCAAGCCGCCCTAAGGCTTCTGACTAGGCTTAATGACTAACATCTAGCGACGTCCACCGGGATCAACTGCTTAACATATGCCCGATGGATACATCACTAAATTTTGGTCGGTTGGTCACCCATCCCATTTCCGACCCGGCGTGCGTTGCTTTACAACAGCGATCGTCGCCGATCACTGTCACAACTGCGCCACGGGCACTTAACTATCCGGGTGACACACCTCACTGGTTAGTAAATAAGCGTAAATATAAAGTAACATCATTGGACATTATTGAACACAGTGCCATCAAAAGGCAATCTAAGAAAAGCGAAATCATATGATACTAGACTACGGATCAACATACTTTGTTCAAGGGTATGCTGGGTCAGGGAATGCAAAGGAATGTTGTTACAAACATGTTTTTTTTGTCAATACATACTTATTATACATAAGAAACCACCAGACCAATTCAAACAGACATGTTCATGTACAGAAATGTTTGCACAGTCCATCCTGATTCCCCGCACATCTCCAGACTGTGCACCCAACCTCATAACCAAGACACCGAATTGGTTCTCAATGTTGGCTATAATGAGCATGCTACCTAATTACGACCGTTTAAATATCATTTAAGCTTGTTTGTCATCAACGGGCTTTAAGAAATAAATAAACGACATTTCATATCTTAAGACATCGCAACCACGGACGTAAAAGAAAGACGGACGCCACTTCGTCGAATCATGAGTGAAGGATACTGGCAGCTGCCAGTCTATGGTGTGTGCGTAATTTGAGGGATGCCATATAAATCATATATTTCCCTAAAGTTTACCTTTTATTTTAACCGGGTTTATTAACTTAAGTCCGATTATGATTTTAATAATTTTAAACATCTGACAGAAGGTTTAT
The DNA here is from genome assembly GCA_950022985.1 of Udea ferrugalis. NCBI lineage: Eukaryota > Metazoa > Arthropoda > Insecta > Lepidoptera > Crambidae > Udea > Udea ferrugalis. The sequence goes on along the minus strand of OX465528.1, from coordinate 2,580,629 downwards.
CACTAACCTTACACCCCTCTAACTATTCGCACTGAGCCCGCGTGTTGGAGTATGGCTCGAGCCACCTCATAGTTGAGGTGAGGCCTGTGCCCAGCAGTGGGATGTATATAGACAGAATATGTTTAAATTTCTGAAATATCGGAACCGGGAGCTTAAGAATCATAATGTTGACCTAGCTAACATATTTTTTAAGACCACTGTGAAAGAAAAGAAAGCACATGTTACTGAAAGGGAATTGTTTTATTTCTTTAACATTATTAACAACTGATGTGGCTGAGTTGATGATGGAAGGTTAACTTCTAACCAGTTAGAGGAATTAAGAGTCTGTTTATGGTCAACGAGCGCCACTAATCAACTCTCATTTATTGTGTTAAATTTATAACATTAAGAGAAAAAGCGAAATAAATATAAGTAATTCAGCACAATAAATGAGAATAGATTAGCGCTTGTGAAAAAGTGAACCGTTATTTGTTCTATTAACTACTTACTTATGCTAAAATAATCATGTTAGGTAGGTTTTGTTTATTTACTAGCTGACCCGGCAAACTTTGTGCCATTAAGGGGCAATAAATAAGCATTTTTTTTTTATTGGAAAAAATACAATAAAAATTATATACCTACATTAATCATTCATAATTATTTCTGTATATTACTGCCGCACTCAGAGACGTAATTAACTTAATAACAAATAGAATAAAGAACTTTTAAGAATGTAAAATTTTGAATCTAATTAACCATTCACGTTAATTGACGTCTCTGAGTGCGGCGGTTAGTACATAGGTTGGTCTTCATTTAAGTGTTTTATTATCAAGCGCAAAAACAAACAACGCAGATGGTCTTCCGACCCGTGAACATGCCACGTATAATTGACCATGGGAAAAACATGAATGTTCTAGATTTAAACCGCAAACTTTTAAGGATTGGCCTTGTGATTTGTTGATAGTCATGGCAACTGCAAGACGTATCGGAAATTGAAGTCTTTTAAATTCAAACGGCATATCGGTTGGGATCATCGGTATCCTCGGAATGAGAACTTCCTCACCTTTGAATTTCCCTATCATTATCTTAGCGTTAATTACATTGTTCATCAATTTTCTAACCACCAAACGCGTACCGTTGCACAGTTTTGGTTGGTTTATGTTTCGAAGCATGATTATTACTGAGCCAACCTTTAGTCATAAATTGTGCGGTGGTAAGCCAGGCACGTCCAAAGAGTTTAAAAATTCAATTGGATAGTAGGTGGCTTCATCTTCATTTGTGACGCAGTCAATAGATTTGAATGAATGCATTGTTCCAATGATCTTATTTTGAATTATGTAGCTTAGGTCATCTACAAATCGTTAAAATGGCGTAAAAAAACCTATCATTTCCCGATGTTATCGTAAACTTTAGGATTTTTTTTTCTCGAACAGTATTCACTTCCGCGAAATGAAACTTCACAGGATTACATGTTTTATTAACATCTATTACCAAAAAAAAAATTAAGCTCCTAGCTACCCGTAATGATACTAAAGTCGAGCCCTTTTAAATTGTCATCACAATTTATAAATGTAATTAGGAGAAAATATAACGAATAATCATAATTTACCTGTGATAGGTGATTCCTTGTGACTTTTTAAGTTTACTCATGTAGTTCTTACATGATTTCACCACACAAGACGGCATTTTTAAATAAATATTGTCATAAGCAACACGCGTGTCATTCGCGCTGTCACCCGGGGTAAAATGGCGTTAGATTGTAGCACCTAGTAAGTTTGTGTGAGCGTAGGGTCGTGTGCAACTCACGAAGTTGTATGACCTTGCTAGCTTCACATTTTTTTAGTGTGATGTTCCGTCCGTGATCGCAACATACAAATTCAAAAAAGACAAGCACCATAACAAATACAAAAAGGAATAACAAGTGAATGAACAAACAATTCTAACCTGTGGTATTACGAAGCCCACATCAAAATAGTAAAATCACATCCTGCTTATGCCTGGTCCTGATAGGTTTAGCCTGACCCAGGTTTTAATAAACGGTATCTCACTGGGTCACAAAACTCACAAGCAGAACCTTTCGCCTCTATAATGTATTTTTACCTCACCTTCAGACTTCCACAAAACTAGTTAGAATCTTCTTGACATTTCTCAAGTTACCATCTGGTTAAAATTAACTCGAAGTGAAAACAATGAACCAGTTTGTTAAACTGCTCGTCGCCGGCAGCGACGTTGAACGAGTTAACTCGTAACTAGTACTTTCAACGAGTTGTTTAATGTTAACTAGTAGTTTTGACTCAGATGCAGTGAGTGCAGTTACGCGTCCAGACAGTTATTGTATGCTTTTACTTTGAATACGGAATTAAATAAACTGAATCCGGATGTCATAACTTGTCATATTCTACGAGTATTTTAAACTCGGAAGTTCGTCGGGACGGATAGATAAATTATTTAACTTCACACAGAAACTACTGAACAGTTTTTGATTAAACTTCCCAATGTTATACCATTTCATTCCCTACAACTTGCGGCCAACGTTTTTTCACGTTTTAACCGATTACCGCACAGGGCGATTCTCGCTCGAGACGATTCTCGCTCAAGAAGATCCTTGCAAAAGACAATTATCGCTTAAGACAATTGTCGTTATAGACGATCCTTGCAAAAGACGATTCTCGCTCAAGAAGATTTACGGTCAAGGCGATTCTCGCTTAAGACGATTCTAGCTTAACATCTTTAGTCGTCGCGGCTTTTTATATAAATCAAGTTGAAAAAGCATTCGCCAGTGAGTTAAGCGCGAGTATAATCAGCTAAACAAGCACAAAAACAGAATGGAGCGCGGTAATCATAGCTCGAGTAATTATTCCGCGCGTCCACAAACGAGAACAAGAACATTGCGAATTGCCTTTTGTAGTCGGAATGCTAGGGTCAGCTTTTTTATGACTTGCTGGAGTTCCCTAGCAAACGGTTCGGTGTAACGGAAATAGTAGTTAGCACCTTAACGCTTCGGTGTTATGAGTTAAAAATAAGTAATATCACTGACTGAAATAGTTTTTTTTTTTTTTGTGTAGTAATCCGTTTTACCACTAAAATCACTGTAATTTTTGGCATGTTTTAGTTCTTTTACGTTTAAGCCTATTTTCGCTTATAGCAATCATCGCATAAGAGGCATTTTTAGGTGATCCATTTTGACAATAAATCTCCTATGTTTGAGTGTAATGTAACCAGTGATGAGTTGACGACTAACGGATCGGACGTGGTCCCTCACTGTGAACCTCATCGAAGCTCAAGGCCATCCATCATTCGAAATCAAAACAGAAATAGAGAAAATATGTAGGCAAACTAAATGAGTGATGAGTGGAGGACAGAGTTCGAAAAACTGACGGCTGTAGAGGCCGGAAATGATTGTACTGTGCGGGGATTGAACCCGCAACCGCTGGTGTAATAGCCCACCTCAGAACCATCACACAAAGTCGGTCGTCGAGGTCGTTGAACCTAGAACCTAGTTAGCGCACACTATTATGTAAATTGCTGTTTTCTACGTGAAATCTGCTAATTGTGGGGTTAGTTTTCGGTACGTAAAACGACGCCCTTGTCAATGTCAATTACGAGTATCCTGCGTAGTTTCGAGGAAGAAATTTTCGGTTGTTGCGGTTTTTTCACAGCGGCATGTTTTTGAAAGCTTGTGGAGACAAATGTTGCCTCGAACAACGCCTTTTTAATTTTTTTATTGCTGGCTCATACGTTCAAATGCTCATCGATTCATATAGTACGAGTACTTAAACCTGAAATTGTGTTAAATTCAATAGTGCTTATTATATTTTACTTGGTAAATTATACTGAAACAGCATTTTTAGCCTTTATTAAAGGAACCCGTCAGCGGCAGTAATTGGCTATATACTCGTATGGATCTGTTCTCACAAAAGCTTTCTTAGCGATGGCAGTCAGTAATGAATAAAGCAATCAAAAATGTATTAAATTGATCAAAAGTAACACAATATCAGGTCATCATATCTGAACGCAACGCGCAGGCCTCACCCTAAGCTTACCCCCCCTATACGAGTCGTAACAACTAAAAATCGTAGCTCCCTGTCGCGCTACGCGACTACGAATCCGTAGCATACAGAATATGCTAAGCGATGTTAGTGAATAAATTAGGTATCAGTAAAGTCCTGTAGTGGTTATAGTTATTAATAAAATAAAACGTTTTACCATGACCATTTGACATGATAAATCCTTAGAAACTTGTAGGTGAGTTATCGTGAAAAGTTGCTTGTTGCAGTCTTTTAAGCTCACAGTATAAACCGTGTTCAAACATGAAAACAACAAAAGGCATTAAAAGTTTTCATTCTAGTATTGGTATTCTTGAAAGTTTTCACTTGGTTGGTGCCCCTGTCTGCACTCGACAGGGGAGCCCAACATTTTCCTGTTGGTGGCAGTTTCAATTAAAAATAAAATACAGATAGGCTTTTTGCTTGAATTAAAATCTTCATTAGTAGAAATGCACCAAAGTTTGATTTCAGACAAGCAATATAATGTTCGTGTCATAAAGCTATAGTAATATTTTCTATTGTATTTCTGATGAAAGATATTTACATCACAAATGAGAAAAGCCATTGTAGAACTCATATTACCTCTCATTTTAAACGCGTAATTCCTGAAATATATATTTTAAAAAAAATCTAAGTTGAAAAAAAAATTACAACTTACAATGAATGTTTGTGTACCAACCTACCGGTTTACCCTTGTTTGATCGAACAACGTTTCGTCGAATTTCAGTTGGTCGAACAACGTTTGAGAAAATCATCACTTTGTATAATATCATTTGATCGAATTTTCAGTTCGTCGAATGTTTATTTGATAGAATTTTCAGTTCGTCGAATGTTTATTTGCTATAACAACGTTTGCACTAATGATCAAAAGGTAGAATGTTCATTTGATGTAATTTTCAGATGGTATAACATGCCAAGCAGCATGTAATGAGGCAAGTCGTTTTTTTGGGTTTAAAAAAAAAATAACCACGAAGGCTTAAGGCGGGAGCTACGCTCCGCTTCGCTCCCGCCTTAAACCTTCTAACCTAATCTAACCGAGTCGGTTCCGCCCAAACTATAGTATAGGGCAGTGACGAAATTCGATAATATGAAATTAGTTCAAATGAAATTCGGTCAAACAAATAATTACATCAAATGAAAATTTACCAATTAAATATTCGGTCAAATGAATAATTCGACCAACTGAAATTCGACGAAACGTTGTTCGATCAAACAAGGGTAAACCCAACCTACCTACCTATAATGTTTTGTATGTCGGCGCGAGGTAGGCCGAGCGGTAGGCAACTCGTCACCGGCATCTTGTATGGGGGCTTCCTTGTCGGTAAGCAACTCAGAGAAACTCAAATAGCAATCCACTCTAACTAATTTGGAATCACACACTTAGGTAGGAGAGTACGGTGAACATGACAGGTTCGATAATAAACAAAGCAAAAGTAGTGAGCGTATCGGAATCCATTGTTGGACTCTGTCCTCGTGAAAGCGCGCCAAAACTGCTAAATCGATACTAGCGCCACCACACTGTGTTCACTGCACTTTACCACCAAAATCGACCAATCAGAAAAGAGTGCCGTGTCATCCAGAGACTAAGGCAGTCTATTACTCTACTCTATGCACTTAAGTGTAAAAAAACGTAATGTTGCCAGGTGTGGTTGCGAATTGACAATATTGCCAAATATGCGCGTGACGACATGTATATATCGCACCCCCCCTGGAGAAAAGCTGCAACTCCACTTGTGCGTATTTTTTTTATTGCACTAATAGATCAAGAAAAATTCAATACGTATTGTCAATTTTTTTCATAATTTTTGTCCTTAAAGTTAAGGAAATAAATACAAATAAGTAAAATATTACAACATTATTATTATTTATGTTTCCATCATGGAAACGAAGTTATTACATTTGCATTTTAAATATTTACTAAATTCCAAATGAATAATACCATATGTAAACTAACAAACCTTTCGAGCGAAGACTTTGAAAAATGATTTCGTATAACTGTAGCTGCTTACTTCTTGTGGGATTCAGTTGGCGATTCTCGTTGTGCAAGTCTAGTGGCCTATTTCTTCCACGAAACTTTTGTCGATATTGTATTTTATAACTATTGATACGTATTAATTTTACTAAGAATTTCAAAATGATTTTGACGTAATTGGAGAAATAGTTTAGTTCGACGTTACGTTTTCTTTCAACAGTTTCGTAATTGGTATTATATATTTATTCTTGGAAGTAGGTCTATGAGTTGAATGGCGCAAAAACAATTAAGTAATACTACCATTGAATTTATGTGTCGTAATAAGAGAAACATACTTATTCCAACCCAAAAGTAACAGTACGATTTATGGTAATGGTTGTTATTGCGCGGGAGGTGAGGCTACGCCGCGTGCCCCCGGCTTCTCTCCCGCTCTTGAGCCCCTTCGGATCGTGGATAGAAACTAGTCTTGCGCTTGCCAGCGTTGCCAGGCTGTACCAAAAAGTACGGTTTTCCGTACTATTCATCATACAACTGTACCACAACCATACCTCAGTGTGGACCGTACCTTTTTCGTACTTTTTCTATATTAGTGATTTATTTTGCAACGCACACAACAAAGAGTTAAAAATGGTATTTACCATGTCCTGTTTTACTCAACATTCTTTGCCTTCTTTATTCGGAGGCAACGAATCTATAAAAACAGAACATAGTTTGCGGGGCCGATCACCGATGTCTGGAACCAAGATCTGTCTTTTAAAAAGTTAAAATTTTAATTTAATATTTGAAATTTTATCTTGTCTTACTATGGTCTGCTAAAATAAAAATGGGAGCGCGCGCACTTTTGTCTGTGCACTATTAAGAATTTCGTGCTTCAAGTAATGAAATGAAAATGTCATGAGAATTGCGACTTTAAACCAACGAAATCACACCACAGTTCCATGACAACGATAACCATTAATCTCTATCTTCTTCTCCTTCTTCTCAGCATTTGTGCGCCCACTGTTGGACAAATGCCTCTTGTATGGCTCTCCAAGAAGACCTTGATGAGGCAAATCTTGTCCAGGTCGGTCCTGCCGTCTTTTTTATATCGTCCGACCATCTGGCAGCTGGTCTGCCAACATTTCTGCTTCCTGTACGAGGTCTCCAAACAAGGGTTCTGTACGACCACCTGTTATCATCTCTTCGGCATACATGACCAGCCCATTGCCATTTCAGTTTTGCAACTCTCGTAGCTATGTCAATGACTTTAGTGTGTTTGCGAATGGTCTCATTTCTCACTTTGTTCCTCAGAGAGATGCGAAGCATCGCTCGCTTCATCTCTATATGTATATTAAAATTGATTGCTGTTCGATAGTCTCACCTCTCTAAAACTCGGTAACGGCTGAATCGATTTGGCTAACTTTGGTTTTGATAATATGTTTGTTGAAGCTCAAGAAAGGTTGGTTTACTCACCTCTTGAAGAAATGCTAGGAATACCTATAGAAAAAACCGCAATTTAGTTTCTCTTAGCAACCGTTTCTCCCTGCTACGTGACACTGACCATAGAAAGTGGAGAAGTCGTTGTCTCGAAGCCGGCAGTCCTTTCGGAAGTAGAAAACTTCTATGGCCGGTTATACGCAGGTCGAGATGCATGCGATCTCGACCTGACCCCGGAAATGAGGACTCTAGAGCCACTCTAACACGCCACTACACCGAAGACCTGCCAGAAGTCAGCATTGACGAAATCGAGATCGCTCTTGGGCGGCTTAAAAATGGAAAAGCCCCTAGAGAGGACGGCGTAACAACAGAGCTGTTAAAAGCAGGAGGCAGACCCGTACTCAGGGAGCTCCAAAAGCTTTTTAACGCTGTCCTCTTTGAAGGGAGAACTCCAGAGGCGTGGAGTAGGAGTGTGGTCGTCCTGTTCTTCAAAAAGGGAGACAAAACCCTACTGAAGAACTATCGACCCATTTCCCTTCTAAGCCACGTCTATAAGCTGTTCTCAAGAGTGATCACGAACCGTCTTGCGCGAAGACTCGACGAATTCCAACCACCGGAACAGGCTGGGTTTCGGAGCGGATACGGCACCATAGACCACATCCACACAGTGCGGCAGATTATACAGAAAACTGAAGAATATAATCAGCCCCTGTGCCTAGCATTTGTGGACTATGAGAAGGCCTTTGACTCGATTGAAATCTGGTCTGTTCTGGAGTCCCTGCAGCGATGCCAAGTAGATTGGCGATACATCCAAGTGATGAGATGCCTTTACGAAGCAGCCACTATGTCCGTCCAAATCCAGAATCAGCAAACAAGTCCTATACCGTTGCATCGAGGTGTGAGACAAGGGGATGTTATCTCCCCGAAATTGTTCTCAAATGCAATGGAGGATATGTTCAAGACGCTGAACTGGAAAGGACGTGGCATCAACATCAATGGCGAGTACATCTCTCACTTGCGATTTGCTGACGACATCGTCATCGTGGCAGAAACGCTGCAGGACCTACAACAGATGCTGAATGACCTGGCTGACTCTTCTGTGCGCATCGGTCTACGGATGAACTTGGACAAAACCAAGGTCATGTTCAATGAACATGTACTACCGGAACCGATTGCGATACACGGCGCCGTTCTCGAAGTTGTTCAAAAATATGTATACCTCGGGCAGACATTGCAGTTAGGTAGAAACAACTTCGAGGACGAGGTGAACAGAAGAATTCAGTTGGGTTGGGCAGCGTTTGGGAAGCTACGTCGAGTCTTCACATCGTCGATCCCACAGTGCCTAAAGACAAAAGTCTTCAATCAGTGCGTCCTACCTGTCATGACATACGGAGCCGAAACGTGGACACTAACGGCACGGCTGGTCCACAAATTTAAAGTCACTCAGCGGGCTATGGAGAGGGCTATGCTCGGCGTTTCTCTGCGAGATCAAATCAGAAATGAGGTGATACGGCAGAGAACCAAGGTTATCGACATAGCCCACCGGATTAGCAAGCTGAAGTGGCAGTGGGCTGGCCATGTTAGCCGTAGAACCGACAACCGTTGGAGTAAACGTGTTCTTGAGTGGAGACCGCGTCTCGGCAAGCGTAGTGTAGGACGTCCTCAGGCAAGGTGGAGTGATGATCTGCGCAGGATGGCTGGCAGGAGCTGGATGCGAGCAGCCGAAGATCGAGTACAGTGGCGTGCAAAAGGAGAGGCCTATGTTCAGCAGTGGACTACAACAGGCTGATGATGATGATGATGACGTGACACTGTAAGGGCGACGGTGGAGCAGATCATCAGACTCTGTAAGGCCACTGGAAGATTCGACGGGACGCCGTGACGATGGGACAACTTAAGGCTCCCACGGAGCCTGGAGAAATGGGTGAAATGGCCCACAACAAGCGGACCGATCACCCGGCCCAATGCTAGTGTCCGATGCCGAAAATAATAATAATAATAAGGGCGACTGCAATCACCACGCCACTATCACACAGTAGCTGACTGATAAGGTTAACGCCTTCAATTAATGAACATGGCTTGCTTCGGGTAGGCGGCCGCATCGACGCCGTTGTAGATGTCGGTATGGACGTGAGGAGGCCTATAATACTTGACACCCTGTGGCCAAGCTGATAATCCGACATTATCATGTCAAAGCAGCACAGTTAAATCAGGAAACCATAATAAACGAGCTTAGACAAAGTATTGGGTATTAAGGCTTAGGCCTACCGTCAAGTTTATTGCCTCGCAATGTTTATTATGCAGACTGCGAAAAAGTCAACCGCAGATACCTCGAATGGGGGACCTACCAAAGGCCCAAATGGCACATCACCAGCGGCCATTCACTTATTGTGGGTTGGACCTCTTCGGTCCAATGGAAGTCACGGTGGGTCGACGACGGTCGACGGTATAGTGTACACTTGTCTTACAGTCCAGGCGGTTCACATCGAGTTAGTTGCCTCTCTTACAACGGTCTCGCTTATCATGGCGCTGCGACGGATGGCTGAGAGGCGCAGTTGGCCGCGTCACCTGTACTCCGATAACGGAACCAACTTGCGTGGCGCTGACACGGAGCAGCGGCGGTCCATACTGGAGCTAGATGACGAGGTTCTTAATGCTGAAGGTATTAACAATGGAATGGACTAGACCTTCATCGCCCCGGCGACTTCTCACTGGGTGGGGCATGGGAAAGACTAATAAAAAGCGTTAAAACTTCTTTAAAGGTAGTCTTGAACGAACGGGCTAATAGGGACGAGGTATTGCTCACGTTGCTTGCCGATGTGGAAAATATGGTAAATAGCAGGCCACTCATGCATGTCTCGGTTGAACCGGATGGCGTCGAGTCGTCTTACTCCAAATCACTTTCTCATAGGCTTATCCTCGAACTTGCCTGACATCGGCGCATTATTCGACGACTCCGACCTCTTCTTGCGCAAGCAATGGCGTATATCCCAGTGGCTGGCCGACATGTTCTGGTAAAGTTGTGTGACGGGTCATTCCATTCCCTAAAATATGGTTGAGTGGGATGATGGCTGGCTCACACGTCAACTTGTGAACAGGTGCCACCTTCGGGAACTGGTCTGCTCAAGTTTACCCAAGTTTACTTATTAACTTCCTGTTTTATTTACTTTCATGTCAAAACTGTATGACTTAGTTGGTTTATTCAAACATTCACTTTGTATTGTAAAACGTTGGACGATTTTAAAAGAGTAACTGCTGAGTTTCTTGCCGTGTTTTCTCAGTAGAAACAACCTTCCGACGCCGGTGGTAGAGTCACATTATGCACATGTATTTTAAGTATTGTTTATTTATTGTATTATTATGTGTATGTTTAATAAGTGGTTAAAATCAAGATTCCTGACGATTCGAAAGTACTGTTTATTGGTCTACTTGAATAAAGAAATATTGAATTTGAATTTGAAAGGTGGGTTAAGGAGGTTCTGCCTGACCTCTTACCAAGGGAAAAACGGCCCAAGGAAAAGATACCACTCCAAGTTGGAAACTTGGTTCTTGTGTTGGACCCAAACTCACCCCGCGACATGTGGCCAAAGGGACTGGTCTCAGAGGTGTTCCCTGGCAAAGACGGCCGGGTTCGGCTGATCGAGGTGAGGACTAGGACCAGTACGAGGCGGCGGAATGCTGCGCGCGTCGCGTTCATCTCTGTGAGTGCTTGAGTGCTGTACCAGCACTGGGGTGGGGAATGTTAGCGACGCACTCATTACCAACTTTTAAATTATTATTATTAATAATTCTGTTTTTTTAAGGGTTTTTTGTAAATGTAAATGTTAAGCAACCCTTTGTTTTTGAAAATATCGGGCGGTTAGTCCTCAGCTGACCGCGTTCTTGTCTGTACGTTTAACAGTGTCGATTTCAAATAAACCACCATTTTTGTGAAAGTTCTGCGTTTTGGTGTGAATCATACCTGAATCCCCTTCAGTGTCTAACATTGACCTTGGAAATGCGTGCTCGGCGCTAGGGGCACATTTTGTTGGAAAATTGCCTGGCGGTTAAAAGGTTAATGTTTAATTGCACTCATAATACTTCCTTTGATATTTCTTTTACATTACTCGTTTAGACATTATTATTAGAGATTGATTGACCTGGTGCAAGTCAAAGGCAAACTCCGTCTTTATATCTTGTCCATGGTAACAAACCCGTACTTTTGAAAGCTTATCCTTTTGACAGCAAATACATTTTCCCAAAAGATATGCAAAAAATATCTCAACCTATTTATTTTTAGTTAAGTTTCAATTTCAAATACTACCATAAGCAATATGATATTCCACAAGATAAAAGTAAGCAACTATTTTTACTTAAACGAGTTGTTCAAGGAAAACCTACGTAAACCACATTTACACATTGAACACACGACTAAATCTGAACGGTCATAAAGGATTATCTGCAATAGTACCAAATAGTTAGACTTCTTTATCATGTCAACAATGCAATATTCACAATTACTTCATCAAGTGTTTAATATGTTTCGTGGAAAAAGTACGCAACGCTCTTTTTCCGGTTTTTCTCGAAATGTATTACGTGAATTTAAAATATAGACACGTGAGCCCATCAAGGATGCTTTTAGCTATCATTTGATGTATAATACATATTTCTAATTATGTTCGTTAATTTTTAGGACAGTTTTTTTACGCTCCTGAAAAGTTGTCACTTTTCACTTGCAGCTTTCTTCCAGGAGGGGTGCGATATAATTTTTAGTGTTAATTTAGTAAACCTAATTTCGATTGAGTACGCATGTTGCGACTGACTGTGAATTAGAATAAGTTAGCCTAAGATATTCATGTTCTCATATAAGTGATTTTGTAATTGTCTTTTTGAGAATAAATTCTTTAAACACATATTGCCGATGTAGCTGAACTACGAATAATTAAGTTCAAAGTATGAAAGAGGCAAATAACACGACGAATTCGGAGCAGAAAGGTTCAGTAAGGGAGACCATTTGAAAGCAAATGTAATCTGACTTCTAATTGACGCTATAGATCACATCTAGGGTTTCTACTTTCATTTGGGAGTAATTCTACTAATATTATAAATGCGAAAGTTTGTGTGGATGTGCCGTGTTGCCCTTTCACGTAAAAACTACTGGATGGATTTTAATGAAACTTTACAATAATATTGCTCATGCATCTGAATATGACATAGGCTACAATTTTTAAAGATATATATATCGCTTTTTTTTAACCTAAGTCTGCCGCTAGTACATAATAAAAAGTGTTCTCTAATGAATAATCAATTACTTATTATATTCAAATCGGTAAAAGCAGCCAATTACGAATTTTTAAATAATTATTACAGCTTATTTGTCATGAGACATCTCGGCATCCACTATAGTTAGCACGACGAATGATGATCCCTATGACGTTTCAACTGACAGTTGTATTAGTGATGCGAAGCAAATTCCAAACAAATTCGATAAAATACAATTTTTTAGGCAAATGTCATGTCATTCAGCCAGGTCATTCAACATAATAAGCAAAATTCATTTATTTTGAAAAAAGATTACGCACATTGATGGACGTAAAACACTGGATAAAAAGTAACAGCCTAATTATATTTTATTTTACTATACTTTAATTTTGATTCTAATTGCATAGTTTGAGAGTTTAGAATTCTTCTTGAATTGAATTTTAAAGAATTCATAATTGCCAGCTTCATGGAAAACTATTCAAAAGGAGGCCACAGACCCGAAGTTCAGACTCAGATTCTGAAGATCCGCTTGACCCTGTATCAGATTCCGATTGATATAAATAAAATACAAACTTCATGCATTTGTTAATTTTTTGCAACAAATTATCGATATTTTGTTTATCGATGAGCACCTTCTTAGTCGATAACAGCTTGACGACGTAACTTTTGCAGCACGTACCATGTACATTTGCATTGAGTTTTTTCCATTATTTACGAACATTACGTAATAAATTCTTAATATTTATTTTTATAATTTACAAATGTACACAATTATGATTTTTTTCATTTTTTAATGGACCTCTAAAGGATTTGTTGTGACAGGACGTCAGTACAAAGTTAAGCGCCAAAGAACTGTCATAGGGATCATCATTCGGCGTGCGTAGTATAGTACTGTTCTTGTAACCACGAATTCTTCAATATTTTTTGCTTTTGTCCTACACTTCAGAACTTAGCCTGCGTGTTCTCTTGGTACATAAAAATAAGCGCAATAATAGCAATAAAAATGTAGAATTTACCATAATGTACTTTTATTGAATTGAAGTGGCTAAAATATAGTAAGAATACGATACTATTCAATATGAGAGTTGCAACCCTAATCACTAAAAGGCAATAAAACGAGTGTGATGTTTATCAATTTGATGAACTTTCTACAATAAAATATGCTGCTAAGTAATACCGAAGAATAGATGAAGGCCATGCCTGTGTAAGTATGGGCCACGATCTATAAATTCTATAATTGCCTCAATAGTCCATCATGACAACGGTTCAAACAACAATCACTTATCTGCTATAAACGATTTCCGTTTTTTTAATTTGACGACGGTTAACTATCCTAGATTTGTTTAGAATTCAATAAGTGGCATTTAAATTTTACCTTCAATTATCATGAAAAGAGTGTTTCATACCGATAACTTATTCATGGCTCTATTTGTTCTCACTAATAGTTTGTATTGAGCAAAATTCGTTCCAAAGTAATTAAGCCCTTACAATCGAACGCAATATGTGTCCTGTAACCTGTTCTATGCAATGATATTAAAATGAAAAAGAGGTAAGTATATCTACTTATCTCTTTCATTTACTTGTGCTAAAAAAGTGGCACCCGAAATCAGGACTCTAAATGCACCTGAGCAAAGCATTAACAGTGTTGACAGTTTGAGACGACACTGCGCAACATATATCCGTCTCGTTTACGCTCTAGTAAATGATCATACTAATACTAACTTATTCACACGGTCAAATTATAGGTACGGGCGCAGTGTTAAATTTTTGACTTCACATCACTACTGACATAACCTATCTACCTCTTTTTATCATAATACAATGGTTCTATGCTATAAATTATGTATTTCTTTCTGAAAAAGCATTTAAAAAAAAACAAAGATAGTACCTGCAAGCTATAGCAATATCGCCGTAGGAATCTGCAAGGTTGTTTTCATTGCGCTATAAGCTTTGGCGGACTAAAGAAAACTTACGAGAGTGAGTTTGCTACGAACTCACTCGTCTGCCGTTGTCATCATGTAGATTAGATGCTCGTATGAAGAATCAGAACTTCAATATAAGTTAAATTAAATTCTTGTTGTAGACTAAAGTTAGATTGTTACATCTGATGTATGATAATTACATTATCTGGTTTTAAATTTCTATCTATTTAAGTATTTTATAAATGAATAAATAAACAACATAACTTCAATAAAGATTTTTACCAAAGACCTGAGTTTTTTTTTTATAAATAGACACATTCCGTACGTTAAATATTTTTTTACATATTTTTAAGTATGTTTATCGGTCTTTGACACCGGGATACGGGAACATTTTGTCATTTCCTTAATAAAAATGCAATGTCATTTATTGCACAATAAAAACTATAAGTTTTGATATTTATTTTTAGACAAGGTCAAATATTAAGGGTAAGTTGCACCATAGTAGAAGTTAAGGTTAAAGTTAAAGTTTTTGTCAAATTTGACAATTTGACGTCATTTTTGGGCCTAACTTTAACTTTAACCGAAATTTTGATGTTTGTTATTGTTAAAGTCAGATGGTGCAACCCAACCTAACTGGTCTATAAATATCAAGGATATATTGAAAGTAAGCTTTCCTTTCCCTTTTAGCAAATATAGGCCCATATAACGTTTTAAGAGTACATATAAAATGTTACGATACCTCCCAGCGGTCCCACACGACCGATACGTGACTGTAAGATCTGTTTATAGAAATCTATGAAAAAAGGGATAAATGTTTGCGCAAAAATCTTCCATTTTCTTTACTACTAGGATTCATACTCTTTTGTAACAGGCTCATATTTCATCTCTATCCTACCTACTTACTAAGAAAAAAATATGTCGATGGTGAGAACTCGCTGTACGTCATAACGAATCGAAACATATTGTATTGTAAAATTTTAATTCGAAAACGTCGTGGCCCTTCTGTGAACTCATCTTTGCACAATTTGCGGATAACTATCCGGTGATGGAAAACACCGATAAAAAACCCCAAGCTACTCGATTAACGACGGTAGTCCCGGATCATACCGTTGGATTCACATTCGTTCGGCGATGTGTGGGCTTCTAAATGTTCTGTTATCATACAGCAATAATCGGTGCGCCTCTGACTTCCCAGTTTGAGATATGAGTCGTGCCTACATATGTATGTATTTCCACCAGATTATGTATCTATTTTCTGTGTTTTTTTAATGGGTCGGCTCTCATTCAACTGATGTCAAAGTGACAGCGATGTATTTTGTAAGGGCTTCTTAACTCTAAGTGACATAATTTTTTCTCTGTTATTTCGCATTATCAATGCCGTATCCTATTAAAGATAGATCTACCAGAAAAAATACACTAAGTATTGTCCGTCCGCGTTAAGAATGCAGTAATTTCATATTTGTGCTTTGACCTAGCTCGTCCCCTAACCAATGAAATCGTTCCTAATTAGAAAGTGAAGTCGACAGTGACCAGTTTAACGCGTACTAACGAACGCAGAGGTTGTGGATCTGAATATTTTTTTAGTTTGCAACAGAGTGAAATTTAAAAATCACTTAATTCTTAACGCGAACGGACTATAGAAACATTTGGCAGGTCTGTTGTAGCACATTTTAGGGTCTCGGTAGCTCAGTTGGTCAGCCTCTGATACCGGGAAACGGAAAAAAGTGTCACTTCCTTAAAAAAATCATGTATGACAAAAAACCTGTCATTTTACTGCACCAAGTAAAAAGTCTGAGTTTTGATATTTATATATTTAGACAAAATCAAACATGAGCTTGTCGATCAATATCAAGGATATATTGAAAGTAAGCTTTCCTTTCCCTTTTAGCAAATATAGGCCTATATAACGTTTTAAGAGTACATATAAAATGTTACGATACCTCCCAGCGGTCCCACACGACCGATACGTGACTGTAAGATCTGTTTATAGAAATCTATGAAAAAAGTGATAAATGTTTGCGCAAAAATCTTCCATTTTCTTTACTACTAGGATTCATACTCTCTTGTAATAGGCTCATATTTCATGTCTATCCCACCTACTTACTTACCCTCCAACAATCCAAACTGAGCCCGCGTGTTGAAGTATGGCTCATTCCACCTCATAGTTGAGGTGAGGCCTGTGCCCAGCAGTGGGGCTATAGGTCGCTTATGTATGATGTATGTATGTTTGATTTTTTAATAATACTTATTACAAAGTTAATACAAAACAAACTCATTTCGGCATAATTTACAGTCTACCCCATCACGCGATGATTAACGCCAGTAAACCCGAGTGTTATCATACTTGGATCAGCTTTCACAACAAATACTTCAGAATAGGGATTGATATAGGGAATCCTGCAGGTTATCCAATCCCGGGTGATCGATTAATCAATGCTGCAATCGAATTAGAAATTAAGGTTATTTTTTAAATGTATGTACTTAATAAGCTATCACACTTGGTTTTGACACATGCATCAGTCGGCTTAAATAAATTACCAGTTAATCTGAATGACTAGCTAAGGTATTACAATTTTAAAGTGTTTTTAGCATATAAAGCACAACTTGCTCATTTTATATTACACTTTGATGATAAATATACATAAAATGTCAGTACTGATGTCGAAAATTGTCCTCTGGCGTTCGTACCTATAATTTGACTGTGTGAAGAAGAAAGTCTGATTATTCACTAGAGCGTACACGAGACATGTTGCGCAGTGTCATTTCAAACTGTCAATGCTTTGTTCGGGTGTTTGAAAGTTATGATTTCGGGTGCCACTTCTTTAGCACAAATAACCTATCATTAAAGTATCACTAGTAGTACTAGTATAGTGTCACTTTTCAACTTGCATAATCCACAGGGCCACGTTTGAATGCGGAATCGCGTAACCCAATAATGGGTGCGGGATCCCGGAATCCCGGAGCGTGCGGGATTCCGTTCTTAGGTCTGCAATCTCTGCTACCAAATCGCCATTTATCAAGCGCCTTTGTGTCAACAACGAACGCTTCCTGCGTCAGAGGCTCCGGAAAAACCGGTTAGCGTCCGATTTCAGGGTTAAAACCAAGTTGAGTGGATACACGTGTTCGCCGAATTAGTACTTACTGAGATAAACCAATTATCGCTCACACAAAATTCGAAAGTAATGAGGCAAGACGCTAAGTCACAGTCTGCGTCAACCAATGATATTCCAAAGAGGTATAGGATAATAGGTAATAACGGGTAGAGGTAACAGCAGTCAGGAGCTATGTGAGCGGTTGGCACCTTTTTTCTTTCTTTGTCATCTATTTTGTTAGTGGCCAGTACGACATTCGAACTCAGAATAAAATCTCATTGCACCTAAACATTTTTGACTACACGGTTGCATTCCCAATTCAAATCAGTTTATGCACATGTGCACTAATGAAATTCAGTACAACATTTTGTCCCGGCTAGACCGTAGGGCTATAATGACTTACTTTAGAAAAAGTTTGCATGACACATAATGTGCCATTGACGAGCAGGTAGTATAAGAATTAGTATTTATAATAAGTTTTAAGAGAAGCAAATTAACTCAAAAAATACATCACTGAAAAAACATCAGAGCTAATTTCGTGTTATGTCCTACATCTACTTTAAATTTGTTTGATTGGTAATTTCCCGCATTCAGTCGAAGTCATGAACTAAGTGTCATGACGTCGCATCAACCCGCCCCAACTAGAGCTGTCACGGCATCCATCTATCACGCGGACAGCTTTGGCCAATCACGCGACGTGATCGCTCAACATACTTATTGAGCGATTGATGTGACGCCACATGCAATCGGGTTTTGAGGTAAATACTCGTAGTTTGCTGTTTTGAATAAATTTAAATTTAAAAGATTGTTTTAAACTTGAGCAATAACAAATTGTCATGAATGAACACTGTTTTAAACTGGCTTGTTTAATTTACAACTCATTCATCTTTTTCATTAAATTTTATTGCTTTCCAACTTCTTTTATTAAACAAATTTTGGTTTTAAGAGGAAAAAACAAGGTTTTGTTCTGGGTAACAAACAGCCGACAAATCATTATTTTGTGTCAAGAAAAACAAACAAATATGTTTATTTAATAAATATTTGAGTTTGTTCTGTATCTGTATGTTATATTGAAGTATGTTATTTATGAGTAATGACAATTGACTATAACTGTGTAAATAGTAAATTGTGTCTTAAAAAATTTTTTTTTACTTTAAACATGTAACTACAATAGGCATGATGACTGTATTTTTTTTTTGTTTATTATCGAAAGACCTTACATTTATGTAAACAATCCTCAAAGAATCACTTCATCTGGATCAATACCACCAGAGATATCACAATTTGAAATGCACAATTTTTGGACTTGCCCAAAAACGCTCCATACAAAAGCGACAGTGACGTCACTATCGCTGTCACTTTTGTATGGAGCGTTTTTGGGCAAGTCCAAAAATGTGCATTTCAAATTGTGATATCTCTGGTGGTATTGATCCAGATGAAGTGATTCTTTGAGGATTGTTTACATAAATGTAAGGTCTTTCGATAATAAACAAAAAAAAAATACAGTCATCATGCCTATTGTATCATATCGTTACACCAACCATTTAATCGACAAGAAAACTAATAAATCACGCTCTCAAAGGCAGAGTCGATAAATAACGTGATATCATCTTAACATCACCCTTAAGGCGACAAGTTCGGAGTTAATCTCGTAGAAGAAGTGTGAGCGGTGGGCCGGCCGCGATCGGGTGGTGATTAAATTTCCTGTGATGCCTTGGAGCCATGAAATGAGCGGATTCTGTTTGTAACGTCAAGCTCGCTTCGCTCATAAGGTGGCAGTTCGCGCCGCGGCAGGAGACCGCGACCGAAGATTTACTTGACCCTGTCACAGTATAAACATACAGTAGGTTATCTAAGGCCGCCCGCCGAGTTTTTAGCCTAGCGTGCATACAGACACGCGGCACAGCCCGTCCGTACTGCCGCCTCCCTATTTTATGCTAGCGTGTGCGTGAAATCGCGTGTGCGTGAAATCGCGACACGGCGCGCGTCGCGCACGCACACATTCAAACCGAGAGTGTCACGTTTTTTATGTAGATTTTCTATTGTATGTTTATATTGTGACCCTGTCTCGCGTCTCTGCCTCGTTCGCAAACTGTCGCGTATGCATTGCCTAACGTCAAGTAACTGTCGCGGTCTACGGTCGCGGTCTCCTGTCTCTGTCGCGGCGCGAACCGCCATCTTTAAACGTAGAGATAATAGAGGCACACCGATTGTTGCCGTCATGGTGAACGACACATTTAGAAGCCCACGCCAAACTAATTTGATTCTAACGTGGTAGGGGCTAAGCCAATTGCGATTATCCGGGTTGATTGGGGTTTTGATCAGTGTTTTCTATCACCGTATAGTTCTAACCACTATATAGACCACGACGCTCTCAAATACTCTCAAATGTAAAATCCACCGAGGACATACTAATGTGCCTACTGTCTTAGCACATAGTAAAGTGAGCCACTGTGGCCTCTTAGTAGAAGAGTAACGTGCATTCAAAATCCATCCATAATCCATTTCTTTCTTTCTTTCAATAAAAAGTGTTTTGACTTTTTGATTACCATTTTAATTCCATTTGAAAAAGGACCGAAGATTGCCAAAGACATAACATGAATATGTTGGCTGATCTGTCTGCCTCATCTAATTACCTACTTTCCGCGTGTTTTGTGGCCTCACCCCCGGAATCATCGGGTATTGCCTGTCGGGATCCCGTGACATATACTCGCAAACCGTGTTTGATCCACCCATCTTCAGTTTTTTTCTTTGCTCTTATTTTCAGGAAAATTATGACCTGACGCGAAACAACCATAGTAAGATATCTTACTCATCACATTATTCCAGATAGGGTTGTAAGATATCCCAAACGGGGTAACCAAAACACGCTGACCCATATTTTTACAAAGATGTAAAATAATACAACAATATGAATAGGCAGTACAGAGGCCAATGCCAGTATGGCTAATAATAGTCTGTTGCTTTAATCTCGAAAAAAGTCTCGACTACCAAATCTACATTTAAAAGAACAACAAAAGTTTTCGAGCAATCCCCCGTAATATTCTTTTGTAATCAAGACACAAGCAAACTCATTCATTCAAACATTGAAATTGCTTTTCAATTTCATCTGATCCTGTCTAAATTTTCTTGTTACCGTACCTTCCTAAGTTGTTTCGGTTTAATGACGTGTCATGAAGCCAAGCGACAAGGAACAACTTTGGTAGACTTACAAAATCGTTTCATGATAATGTAATATCTAATGTTGTCGGTAATTGGCTTTGGAAACACGTTAGGGCTAAATTGAATACAAAAGGGATGACTTTCCCATCAAAATTTAAGATGTTAACATAAGTTGTTAGTTGTCTGAATAAAAACATTTTTATTTTTTATTTTTATTTATAAGGAAGTTGAACAGGCGTTTTATTTAAATGGGAAGCTGTCCTTTACAATCGTACGGTACGGACATGTTTGACAGTTACAATACATGGTTGACCCGTGTCAACCACTACACACTACAACACACAGCGCACACAGATTGTATGTACGTATACATAATATTTTTTAGATTGATTGTCAAGTAAAACGCATTGGGCTTTATAAACCAAAAAAATATACGCGTGGTGTTGGCCGCCGATGGCGTCAGCTCTTTTAAAATTGAAAATTTCAAAATTTACTGGCGAAAGAATGTGGAAATGATTCCTGTATTGGGAAAATGAAAGAATATTTCGTTAAAAGTCCTATTCCGATGTAGGTACCGATAGAAAGGTGCCAATCTCTACCTATGTAATTAAAAAACTTATTTTTTACTCTTCGTCCAATTTAAACGCTGCCGTCAAGTAAAGATTGGGTATAGCACGGATTCGAGGCGATTGGATGCGATATTGGACTTTAAGTTACTTTTTTGTGCCCAAATACTTCGTGTTGAATGAAGATGAGTCTTGATACCTACCTGCTGGCGTAATAAATGTCACTTAGTTCTTGTCCTATAGAAGAACAAGTTTAAGAATTAACTCGCTAACCGCGATGGTTTTAAAGAGTGAGTTCTAACCCTCTGATGCTGGCGGGGAGCGTGATTCGATGCAGCGCTTGACAGCTTGAGTACTTGAGTTCTTCAACAATCCAGTATTGACGAAAGAACTACATACAAACCATAGTTAACATGTAGACTTAAATTCATTATTATTTTTTCAGTATTTAACTCCACCTTAGTGCCTATGTTTAAAAAATTACATCAAATAAACGTGGAAATATGAATTAACAATCGTGAAAGAATAAACGATGAAAAAGAAATAAGAGATAGATTAGACCTTTGTAATGGACTTTATAGCTTCAGTCTTTTTTTGGCAGCATTAGCCGCCAGTGCAGTCGCAGCCTAAACGGAAAATTGTAGATTGCGATGCGCTGTCGTCCGCCATTCGATGCGGGACGTCCCGGTGTCAGAGATGTGTTCGGATCGGGACGTCATAGTGTAGGGAACGTTGACCCCGCCAGACAATTGAAATATGATACGATAAAATTGCAAACAGCAGACCGATTTTCAACCCACATTTCCAACGGACTGCACGAGAGAATGCGAATGATTTGATTTTGGTCTTCTGTGAAACTCAATAACTAGGCGACTGTGATCGTTTGAGTGAAACTAAGCAGGATTTTAGAATTAACTCCTTATACATGAGGTGGTGAACCAATTCAAGGTGAAGTGAATAGAATATTGAAGTGAGCATGCTCTCCTGTGGGAGATCGAGATGAGATATTATGTTTGTGAGTATCGCTCAGATGAAGTAACTAGTAAATACTAAATATGTTGGAAAACAGTGACAAAGGATAAACGTACCTATGGGTCCTATGTCTTACAATAAAGTGGAATAAATAGGGGCATCAAAAAGCACCTTTTTTGTTCGTTCAACAACTTAATGTAAAACTTTCGTTGAACAAGTCTTATGTATGTGTGTATGTATTCTCAACTCCATTCCACGAACTTATCATAACACAATGCATATTTACGAGGTTTCGTTTAATCTAAATTCCGAGTCAGAGTTGTTAGCTCGTAAAGAGTTGAAAATTGAAAAAGTTTATCTTAATAGCATTCCATTGACGATACACAGCAGAGTACGGTTTCCGGTTATGATATTTCTTATGATATTTCGATTTTTTTTTTCTGTTTATCCAATAGGTATACAAATACTGTGACTTGGTCTGCGTGGACTCTTCATGAGATTTACAGCCTTGGCCCTCGCTCAGGGCGTATAGGACCTACAGGACTCAATCACCTTTTGCGCCCAGTAGTACCCACTACGCTTATATACGTGTCCAGACTACATTACACAACAAAGTTTAAAGATGTTGTTGAGTATTTGAGCATAAGAACCAAGTTCCGTTTGAGGGTCAAACAGCTGCAATCTCGTCATAATGTGAACTTTAATTCTTTTGTGGTGTACTGATTGAACATCTGCTGACCTTCATGAAACAGGAATTCAGTATGTATGTGTCACTAAGGTATTGATGATATGGGCAGATTATGTAATTTTTCTCCTGAAATAATGAATTATTATTATTATCATAGGTATCATGCCCTTCATTAAACTTCTCTCAGAAATAGCCATCTGTCTCTCCTTGCAGACACCCTAACTATGATTCACGTTAGCCAGGCGTCAGAAAGGCTGAGAGAACTTAATGTAAGTATGGAATTTAAACTGGCACACGCCTGGACGATTAGTAACGTTTAGTTTCATGAGAAGACATTAACCCTTAAAAGACTGCGGTGTTTGGTAGATGCAAAGTCAGTTTAAGCAGTTGAGGTTGCGGAATGAAAAGGTTGACCAGTTTTCAAATACATTCATTTACGCGTTGCAAGCACATGTTACCTTTTTAAACTGTGTAACAGGCTAGAACATGCCGAAAAGTATGCTTTATTGTCTGACAATAAAACTAAAATTCGATTAGACGCACTTATGCTCCTTCACGATTGATTGTTGAACCAATTGATTTTGTCAATGTCATCATTGAGCAAGCAAAAACAGATCTTAGGGTCAACCCTTTCATTCCCCGACTGTACAACGATCGACCGAGCAATGTGTGTGAATATCGGGTCCTACTCCAGACTATGACCACTTAAGTATCGTTCCCGAATTGTCCGAGTGGCTGCCGCTGCACACGGGATAACTTGATGAGGGCTAATTGAGATGCCGTTAAAGTGACAGAGTACTGACCTCTATAAGATTACTATCGACATGCAAATAAGAACATGACAATTCATGCAAATGAAAGCTAAACAACCTCCTCAAAAAACCTAAACAACATTATCAAATTCTTTTAGAAAAATTGGTAAACTAACACTTTTCTAGATATAACTATAATATCAATAGTTGACTCAATATAGTGGAATGACGTCCTACGCAGTGAGTTCATGCGAGTATGTAGACGAATAAATGATTTGATTGATTGAAACCTCATAGTTGTGGTGAGGCCCTGTGCCCAGTAGTGGGTCGTAAATAGGCCGTTTATGTAAGTTGTTGTATTATGCATTTTGAAGTTAAGATACTACGGAGACAATGTACAACTTTGAACTCATAACACCCCTATGTGCTTGGGAGGTTAAAGAGATTACTATCAAAGGCTTATGTGTCTATTTTTGTGAAATCATCGTTCGTTGCCTCTAGATTTAAGATAAGCAATGTAGTCCTTGGATTTAACATAATCTTAAGTCTAGACTAAAGGACAAATGACACTAATGTAATGTCAAGCGTAAAATAGACACTCTGTTCTATGAGGTAAATTGACTATAGTCCGTTCGCGTTAAAGATGCAGCAATTTCGTTCTTTTCTTAGACCTAGGAGACGTCCTAGGTCCAAGAAAAGTACGAAATTACTCCCTAACCAATTAAAGCGTTCCTAATTAGAAAGTCAAGTCCACAGTGACCAGTTGAACTTTCGAACGTAAAAAGGTTGTGGCTCTGAGTTTTTTAGTGTGCGACAGAATTAAATAAAAAAATCACTGCATTCTTAACGCGAACGGACTATAGTAGTTATTGAATATCAACGTTCAAATCCGATTCCTAATTAAAACCTGGGGGCTAAAACGGTAACATTTTAGCATTTCATATTATGAAACATCTAACTGACGTTTCATCTAGGCCGCGGTCCGTTTCGAGTCAAAAGTGAGTAATAGCGCGCTGACGTCGCTCACGTTCATACAATTTATCAATTCGGGATGCGTGTCAGCGCGCTGTTACTCACTTTTGACTCGAAACGGACCGCGGTCTAGATGAAACGTCAGTTAGATGATTCATAATATGAAATGCTAAAATGTTGCTGTTTTAGCCCCCCTGGTTTTAAGTCTGTGCTTCGCTTAAATACCTACATATTTGAACACACTTCAAATCACTGGACCATTTTGAATGAATCTTATTGGAAAGATTGGACCTTTGTTAAGGACCTGGTTTGTATAAAAAAAAATTACTAGAAAATGATGAAAAATAGATTAAAGTTCTTAATCTTATGGGAAACAGACAGATTGAACTACAGCAAGTGGTATACTGCACTGTTTCCTGCTGTCAATTTTGTATGTTTCTTTCCAATTTCAGTAGTTTTTTGTGTAAAGTTATAATTTTATCATAAAATTGCAATGCATTTTCTATCTCTTCAAACATACCACTATCATGAATATCCACTCGATTTTTATTCCTCGCTCAGTGGATGGGAAGCTAAGCTCAGAAAGATCCTTTTGAAATTGCTCGAGCGGAACAAAAGCTTGTTTTAAAATGCCCTGAGCCGGGAATAACCGCAGCCCGCATCACTATCATGTGAAATTATTGCTGGAAAGTTGAATCGCTAAGAATTTTTTTGGTACATTTATGTATGATTTGTGGTTTATGGTTTATTCGACTTGTGACATTAATTTATCAAAAATAAATTAACCAAGTTTCTGAACAAATCTAAGGCGCTTTGCAGACGGCAGGGCGGGCCGGTCTTTATGACCGCGTCTGCCTCGCTGATGTCCGCGACTGCCCGCCCCCACCGCGATAATAGACCATTTATATTTATGACATCTACCTGCCGGGCGCATAAGGCGCTGAGTTTTTGCCCTCTATGTCCTTTGGTAGTTTAGGATCCCCTTTGCGCTATCGTTTCCAGTGAAATTGACCAGCCCGGCCCGCTTCGTCACCTGCGAAGCGCATAATGCGGCCTCCACTCTTTTTCATGATGTAAAAATAAGGCCAAACCAACCTCCTTCTTGGCAACCACAAATCTCTATACGTATAGAGATCCCAGTATGGGCAAAAAATATATAAATTGCATAAAATGGAAATCCCGTTAAAAAATTAACTTGAATGAGGAGTGTCTCGTCGCCCCCGGCAGCCCGGCGGTTTGCTATGTCGATTTTTTTACGCGATGATGATAATAAAAACATTGTCACATCATTATCGTACAATTTCTGATGAATAACATTGAAAATTCTTGTTCTTTGTAAAATGCAGGACATGTTCTGAAAACACGAAAGACGAATTCTGCCCCTGGCGAGACCCATGAAAGTATGAAATGCAGTAATTTATGGAAGTTCTAAGTTTCTTTGATACCTAATTGAGCTTTTCCTTTCCAGATGTCGACAGCTGCGAAGAGAAGGTGTCAATAATGCTAAACGGGGAAGAATCAGAACTATATTTCGTCAACTGTACGAGTTCAAAGGTCAGTCAGTAAGATTACATTAGGTTTGAAGTGGTATCTTCAATTAAAAAAAAAGTTTATAGTTTTGGATTCGAACTAGTAGTTCCTGATTAAACACTAACAAACCGGGTTTTCTACAACATTTGAACTACGGTAAAATTACTATTTTATAGCATGTTATAAACAGAATTCTGTATTCAATTGAAATTACTTAGAAATCTTGTGTTTTGCATTAGTACGCCAAATAAAATATTGCTCTTTTGGTTTTCATAAAATTCTACTTACCTATAATTTTGCTAGATTGTGTTATGTTCCCAAAAATAATGATATTAGAATAAAAAAGATTTAGATGGGTTGTTACTGATGCGAAGTCGAAAGTTGTCTCCTGGCGTACGTACCTATAATTTGCCCGCCTGAACAAGATACTTAGTAAAATAAAATTATTTAATAGGGGTAAACGAGACAGATACATGTTGCGTATCGGTCTCGTTTACATGCTGTGTCGTCTCAAACTGTTAACACTGTCCATGCTTTGCTCAAGTGAGGTGCACTAAAGTTCTAATTTCGGGTGTCACTTTTTTTGCCACAACTAACCTATCTGCCTCTTTTTTATTACAATATCGTTCCCCAAATTCTATGATTCCACTATTTTATGACTGCATCTGAATATCATAACATATTCAGATATGTTATTTGTAAATTGTGGCCATAATTGTACTGTTGGCGATCCTAATTCCTTAAATAAATAAATAAATATTCCCTTTATCCGATACCTGGATCAATTTATAATGGATACCCCACTCAACAGGAAGAAATTGAACGGCACGAGCCTCCAGACGCATTCGTGGTGATATACTCCGTGGTGGACAAGGCATCCTTCCAAAAAGCGGAGCAGGAGTTGGCCAGGCTAATAGACTGTGACATGCTGAGGGCGAGACCAGCTCTGCTAGTGGCTAACAAGATCGACCTGGCGAGGAGTCGGGCTGTGTCCACGCAAGGCAAGTTGACACTGTCAATTTATTTGCATATGTATTTTTTTGTGATCCATCATCACCTCTGTTTCCTGTAGAAAATCCTCTACCGAAGATTGTCAGGGAGAGATTGCTTTGTAGCAATTAGACCGCCTGAATTGTATAGATTAGGGCATTTTACTGTTATGTGTGTTGTGTTGTAACGATTATTCATCTTATCTTATGTCATTAGATCATGGATTTTTGCGTCCTACCCACACTTCCTACACAAACTTGTTCGTTAACGAACCGTCAAAAATACGCCCTCGGGGTCTGCTAGCGAGCATTAGAACACAGTGTTCCAGGGGTCAAAAACAAAGGTCGCTGACATGGGACACACAGCTGCCAAGTTTAAATGGAAATGGGCTGTCACGTCTGCCGCATGCTGGATGAGTTGTGGGCAGGGACAGCAACTGAATAAATCCCCAACGGACAGCGGCTTCTTATTTATCGACCATTTTAATTAAATCTTTCAGCAAAACACATTGAAAGACTACCATATGGGGCCATCCATAAAGTAGGTTCGACACATGTAAAGGGGGAGGGCGGTCGACGAAATGCGACATGGTGTGACAAGGGGTAGGGAGGGTTCTAATTTTGTGACATCACATTTATGCGGTTTGAATTTTTTGATGACGAGTTCATATTTTTAAGTTTTAGATGTAAAATTGCTATTTGTGACGTCACACGAGGGGTCTAAAAATCATGAAATAAGTGTGACGCACTTTATGGATGGCCCCTAATAATATTGTAATCGATATTCCCCAATCTGTTATCATCGATTGAAATGAAATGTCCTTTTAAATCTTTTCCCCACTTTTGTGTTGGAAATTCTAAGAAATTGAAAAAGGAAATATCATATAAATTCTTGCACAATTCCCCAGATCATGACAATCGTGTCGGATATTTCTCCTTCATTATCCCCTATTATGCGGAACAGCTGATTTCCCCGGTGACGCACGACCGATGACGTGGCCGCGGGGTACCTAATTTTATCACCCAATTGCTTTTGGATAATATGACGCAACTCTAGTGTAGGGCTGCTTCTGACTTATCTCCGCACGAAGCTCGATGCAAAAGTCAATTATTTGTAGATACAGAGCTGAGTGCTGTAACTACTTACCTACATATGCTTTTGTTTTGAGAATGACCCAGAAAGGAGAAAATGTGCTGGATCACAGCGTGGTCCAGCAGGCAGCACCATCATTAAATAAAAAATCTTAGCACAGAAAACCAAAATTTATAATTCCCATTTCTAGATTGTTACTTACTTTCTCACTCACTTTTACATTTTGTGAAATGTTTTGGGTTCAATACTTAATGCAAGAATACTTTAATCCTATTTGTTCCACTTAAGATCTAGATGGGCCTTAAAGTCGGCAATCCAATTCCCAAAGATATACAGAAGGATATTTTCTGACCAAAGTATTTCATATTAACTCATCACACCTTTTCCACACAGATGGCAAGTGCCTGGCGTGCACATACAAGGCCAAATTCATCGAAGTGTCCGTCGGCATCAACCACAACGTGGACGAACTCCTCGTGGGCATCCTCAACCAGATCCGCTTGAAGAGGCAACAGTACGCAGAAGGCGGCAGGGAATCCTCCCCAGCCCACTGGTACAAGTCCCGAGGAGTCGTCAGGGCTAGTATGAAAGCCAGACAGATGCTTACCTGGATCTTCGGTAAAGAAGACTCAAAGTTCAAGAACTGTGAAAATTTACATGTACTGTGAGTGGAAAACGACGGACCAGTGTTCGTCTGAAGACTTTGCCAGTGAAGTGTTCGTATCAGTATGTGGTGAGGGTTCTTGGGTTCGTTATGTGATGTATTGTTACTCATTGACCTCATAAGCAAGTTGAAGGGGCCAGTAGGCAGAGAACTGATGACCGATGTTTCTGCCTATTTTTTGGTTTGTGTTCGCGTAAATTCCAATAGCTTCTTCTTCTATCATTGACTTTCCCTCTTGTCACCTGGATAGCGTGGCATAGTGGTGTACCACTCTGCCTCGGAACCTAGGTGGTTCCGAGTTCAAGCCAGTCCTTGTGTTGATTGTATAATTTTCCCGGTGATGGAAAAGTCCAATATTAAAAAACACAAGCAACCCAGACAACGGTAGATTGAAAATCAATTTTCGAAATGTGGGCTTCTGAATGTTCCGTTCACAAAGAATGGTGATGCCATATTTGGCAATTAGTCATGAGCGTATGTTGTTTCCACTTTTATATTCTGACCAGCATCACGTAGAGTTTTATACTCTGTACAAAAGTTAAATAAATGTACGAGTAATCCACAAACGAGGTCATTAGAGTACGAATATCACGTAATGAATACCAAAAAAGAATGTACGTAGCTCCTCGGATTTAATTTAAGGCGAAATTAGGGTATCACTGTGCTGCAAACGTATTTATTATGAAAAATATTATGAAGCCAAATAACAACTTTGTATTTATAAATGTTACATTGTAATGTGCCAATTTCGAGAGAATTTAACATACGTACATAAGTCGCTAGTTAAGTATAGTTGTAATTTTTCATAGTCGATAAGTATAGCAGTATTTTTCCCGACACCAATATATTATCACTGAATTGACGTATCAGCAATATTTTAGCCTATAGATAAGACATTTATCTATTAGATTTACCGTACGATACTGACGGCATAGGAGCTTTATTGGACGACTTGTATAATGTTATATTTATGACGAATATTTTCTCTGTGTATTTTCAAAGCTAAAGCTTTCTTTCCTAAAATAACTTCTATTTGAAACATTTACCGCTCTGCACAACGTAAACTTAAGAATCAAAATATTTATTCTGATATTCTGTCGCTATCACACACAATATATTTCCATTCAGATATCAACATCGGAATTTCTGTAAACGATGAAAAATCTAACAAAGTTAGATACTCATCATACCTACTTAGTAAATTTCTAAAATACTATATCCATAATTGTATTGTTTTAGAATACCTACCTTAATATTTGGGGCCACAGTACGTACTCCTTCCATCTACACTAAAATTCCACTTACAAAATTTACACTACAAAAAATTCAAGTAGCTGCAACTATAAGTATACCTACTTTATAATCGATATGATAATATCTTGTAAATATATACAAAATAACCCATTTCAAGATCTGTATCACTTTTTGCGTTTCACAGTGAACTAAGGATTAATTATCTAATGTATGAAAAAACCCAACCATAGCAAAATGGTTATCTCTCAAACTATACATTTAGGTAAAGTACTTGAATTGTACATAAAATCAATGCGCATGCACTTAAGGATTTGATGTTGTATTTAAACATGTACTTATTATTAGATTAAGTATGTTTAATTAATGTTATATTAATGATATTATATTTTATACCTACTTATTGTAATTTAAATTAGTTACGTAGACCCATTCAAACCAAAGCTGTTTAATAAAATAATATAACGAAATTGCTACGCATACCAATATTCAAGAATAGTCAGCATGGTTTAATGCAATGGTGGTCAACTTAAAAAAATAAAAACCTACTTAAATCAAGCAAGTGGTATATTCGATTTCTGGTACTCTACTCTTTATATTAGTAAAACTATGTCTACTACGAGTAGAACATCAATTAAATTTCCCTATTAGTAAACCCAATGACCAATCGTATACCCCTAATATTGATAAGTTAATCACTTAACCTAATCCCTAAGTCCTCTCACACTTACTAGGGGCAGATACACACTGGTATTCTTATTCATGCTTCATCTTTTGATACCTACTTCACATTACTAAGGCTCCAATCTTGTAGCATGACTTGCACAAATTAGCATTTTTACACAAGGGGAATCTTCTCTTTTGGGAAGGTGAGTAAAACTGGACACTTCAAATTAAATATCATCCCGAGATCCCAAACCAAAGCCATCAGGCAAAAAAAACACGAGCCCTATTCCCGCACTGCCGTGCCCCTGCCATCTCAAAGGGATGTGAAATCCATTATATGGTTTACTCAGGAGATCTTGCCCAAAGACGAGGCTTGAGAGTATTTCTGGTGCACAAGATGCACGGTTTCCGTGTTATGCGTGCTGGAAGATGTGCCCTTCTTGGATCAGTGAATAAAACCACAAGAGACACTGTATGTACCTTACGCGCAAACGCAGTTTTATCATCTGTAAAGGTGGACGAGGCCTGTTATATATCAAAGATTAATCTTCCCTGTTTGGTCATCCAGAGGCACAAGCTTTTGCCTTAGAGTGCATCTCCTCTTATGATCTTCAATGTACAGGTGACTCTACTTAGAGGACAGGGACCAAGGTGTGTTCACCTTCATGTAATATTCTCAATGCTTTTTATGTCTGTAAAGTCAAGGTTCAAGGTGAGGATCATGCAGATCCTTCCCCGGCCTTTTCCAAACCCATACCCCTGTATGGTTCCATTGTCTTGAGGTCTTTAGCAGGCAAATAACAGTCTTCATACGTCCCACAATGATAAACTCAATCCCCACTTCACTCGCTATCAATCAGCAGGTGGGGATCATCATCAATAATAGAATATTCAAAATGTCGAAGAATACTAGTGGAATACTATACAACACTGGCCCAGGGTTGTACTCTAACCCTAGTAAAAAGTGGTGATCTTCTTCCTTACAAAATTGTCAACCTTTTTGGATTACGGATAAAGTCAGTGCCTTTTTATTGTTAAAATTGTATCATATATACCAATGTATTTCGATTAGTTGTTTATGGGAAATCCTTATATTTGTAAACATTTAGAAGGGCAGCCTGCCATTGAAAACCAAAGCTCGAAAAAGAAATTCAGATGTCTCAAAGTACAATTAGTTTTGAGTTTCATTAACATGTTTTTCCTATTTCAGTGTTACGAAAAGTACGTAGGTTCTAATGCGACCTATTATAATAACTAGCAAATATCGTTTTCATTGGCTGACTGTGCTTCAATCCCAATTATTTGTAAGGTAAAACATTGTCCTCGTATTTACTCCTCATTTAATGAGCAAAGCTATCATAGATAATAATATTCTAGTGCGTAAGTTCGATATTACTTTTGCCACGTGGATAGAGCATTATAGATAATACATTTCTGGATTACCGGCATCTTATTTCAAACCTATTTACCAATAAACTGTAACCACGTATTAAAACCTCTTTGAAAAATCTTTACTTATTATTTTGTTAGCGATCCATCAAACTTTTGGTCCTTTGAAATACATTAAAAAGATGTAAAGGTCCTTCGAGCCGGATCAAAACGCTATAAATTTGACAGTCATGAAGTGTACACTGTATACTGCTCATCCACGTGTTTTATGTTTGTAGATAGAATGTTGGATAGTTTCTGTTATGTCTACTATTACTATAAAGCATTTTTACGAGCTTGCGTCGCGTTAGAGGCCTTTAAGCTCTGTGATGGTATCGGTGCGGTTTCGCGATAACCAATAACGGTGAACTCAGTGGAGCAAGACATAGAGAGGAAAAAGCTAATATAACTTTGGTTGTACCGTCGTAAAAATCTTAGGGTTGTGTATGATTGGGTACTACTTACCAGCTTCTTCTTATTTCTTTCTTTCATGTAAATATCTGAATATTTTGAAGATTTAACAGTTTGTAGTTATCTATCTGCTGACTGCAGAGTATTTTACAGAGATGGTATGTTATGGTCCATTGCGACGCTGACTGCAAAAGTTGTCGTCGAATTCCTACCGAGCACAAAGAATTAAGTGACGTTACGCTACATTGCACATATCGATACAAACGTGCGTATGACTCGATGCAAATATTTATTGATCGCTAGGGTCGCAGTCAAGTCGCGTTTAAATCGCTGTAAAAAGTCGCAACTTAAAAATCTTTCAAATTATACAGAATGACAGGGAAATTAAACTCATTCATTTCGAAGGGGTTGTATTAGAATTCATTTTAAATAATTCCATGGGGATATATCCTCATTTGATGGCAACTGAGGGTCGGAAATTAGTAATAACTGAAGCTATCATTCACTGAACATGGAAACGTTTTACTTAATATGAAAATATGATTTGTAGATGTCATTACCTCGCTGTGAATACTCCACCCTCATCAATAAACAAGAGTATTTATTATTCCACTGAGACAAAATCTCAAAGCCTTCGTAACTAACCTAATTTGAAAAGCAAATGGTTCTGGCCAAATTTCGAACAAAAAAGGTAATATTCGAATCATCTTACACGTTTGTTTCGTCACAAACTAACTAGAAATAGACCTATGGATGTTGAGATTGATGTACTTGCATAGATATTCTTAAATACCTATATCACATAAACCAAAAGACAGAAGAAGATGTTTTTGAATTTTTAGCACCAATATAAGCACATCCACTACACTTGAATATTATTGGATTCCTGGGTGTGAGATTTAATCATCAATAACCAAATCATAGTTTCAGTTTAAATAGTTTGCCGCGTGAATGTTTGTCCTTCAGAATTGAGCCCATGTGGGTTCAGTTCTGCCCATGGGTTCAATTTCTGTTAATCACATGATAGGCAGGACCACAAAGTATTAGGGTTAGTTAACTGGAGCGTTCGTTCAAACTGGAATTGAATCATACGCCTTGTCTCTTTGGCGACTCCACTCTAGGGCTGTCAACTTTGAATTCCTACTTCATTTTACTGCGAGGAATACTAAAGGAAACTGACTACTTACGAGTTTTATTTTATAAGTGACTAAAAACTGTCCGTAAAACTAACATTTTACGTGATAAATTTGATTACTAACATTTTAAAGTGTTAACAGCTTGATGTAAAATGAAGGGTAAAATATTTAAGATGAAATAGCCGCTGAAAACTTTCTCTACTAGTCAACTTTGGTTAACTAGTAGAGAAAGACTAACCGCCGCACTCAGAGACGTCAATTAACGTTAATGGTTGATTAGCTTCAAAATTCCATTTTTGAAAAGAGGCCTTATAACAAATTGAATAAAGAACTTTTCAGAATGTCAAATTTTGACTCTAATGAACCATTAACGTTAATTGACGTCTCTGAGTACGGCAGTAAATGTAGAGAAATTAAATAAAATGGTCATAGAGTACTAATGAGTAGGTAGTCAAATATTTCGATAAAAACAAACTCCAAGACTTATTTATTTCGACCACTTTTTTTTTAGTTAACACCCAAATACAATTAGTAAAATATGAATTTAGAATATTGTTAGTAAAATGAACAAAATGTTGCTATGACAGAAAAGATCGACAACCCTAAAACCTAATCTAATTTCGTAATTCGCGACTCCCCAACAGAAGTTAATGTTCTATTAGCTTTGAAATCCTACCAAAAGTGGTCTGGCTCACTAATTTAGCATCGACGTACCCTACACGATTGTCAAATATTTAACATTTACCAACTATATTAATAGGTGGCTAATATAATTCTGCCGAAGTTATAGCTTGTGGAAATTAAAA
The DNA here is from genome assembly GCA_950022985.1 of Udea ferrugalis. NCBI lineage: Eukaryota > Metazoa > Arthropoda > Insecta > Lepidoptera > Crambidae > Udea > Udea ferrugalis. The sequence goes on along the minus strand of OX465528.1, from coordinate 2,545,875 downwards.
TACAGGCTTGCGCAAAACTAATATTAAATTTAAATCTAAATTAACAAATTCAAACTCTAAAAGCAGAGCTTATTAGGTAGGTAAATCCTAATTAGCAACTCGAAATTCCTGACAAATATTCTAGCTAGGACCAGCCAAAGTAATTATTACACGTTTGTGTTACTCCTGATTTCTGGTGCCACCTTGAATATTTTGATTCTAGGTGGATTTACGAGTCAACTAATAAAATGTTTCGAATGACATACCTATTACTTTTTGTCAAGAAGTAAAATTATTTTCTACTAAACTTGTAAAAAAGGCTATTTTATGTAAAGTTGGATTTGAACAACTGTGCGATGATGACTATTATGTGCGGTCACGAAACAGGAAAAAGTTCGTACAATGACCTTACCAACCCATTTTCCGCGCGTTTAAAAAGGTATTCGAAACTTGCGCGACTGTAAGATGTTTTACAGATAGTTGTAGAGATCGTCTAAGCTGAAATGACGTGCCCTCCACCATCTGCCCAAACTAGAATACACTTCCTTGTATGCGTATATGGAGTGGAGGGGCTCGTTTTTTCAGCTTAAACTATCACTACGAGTTTTTCTTGTTTTTTTGGGGTTATTACTAAATAATCTACTCTATGTCTTTGAAACCAATAAACTGAAGTGTACCATATGTTTAAGTAGGCATCGATACTATCACAAATCGTAAGGCTTGTAAGATAATTATCACAACTGTATTATAAATGTAGTGTTTACTGTAAATAAATTGATTGACAATAAATTTGATTACTTTATGTGGTTAAATCTATTTTCCCCATATGATCTCTTTTGAAAATCCATTGACATTGGCAGAATACCCTTAAGGGGCCTTAGTAGCTGAAAACGTTAAAATGGACTGAATTAAAAATATTGAATGTTTTTCGCACTGAAATTTCTAATATGTATTACAGAACGTATGTGTGATGGGATGACTATTTCCAAAACACGATTGGAAAAACTTTGCTCGATAGAAAAAAAACCTGAAGTTACCTCTAAAATATCATATAAATGCTCATTACAACCGCATTGTACGATAATAATTCGTATAAAATCACAAAAACATAGGTATTTACCTTCTCGATTTCGTGACTGTTGGTATCCTTCTTAGAGCTGTCTTTTCAAGTCACATAAAAATTATCAGACCAATAAATTACAACTTTCAAAATGGCATATTTCAATTAAAGCCACAATAGGGAATATAAAAAAGAACAGTGCATATTCCCTATTGTGTCTTTAATTGAAATGTTATTTTGAAATAAATTTTAAAATCTGTCAAGTTGTAATTTATTGGTCTGATAAATTTAATCTAAGTTTTGAAAAATCAGCCCTTATTCATGGCTTTTTTCCAATGCTTTTTATTTATAATTCACATTATCTTCATGTAAAAGGCGGGGTAGACCCTTCAAGAAAAAGAGTGAAGACAACTTCTGAGTGGCGTCGAAACTTTGGTCAAGACAATGAGAAAGTTTGGCAGGGGTTCTCACATGAAGGCAAATACAAACATAAATTCCTTTATTTGTGGATCATAGGTACGAAAGGTCTAAAGTCAAGTACACAACATTGGCAGTTAACGGTTGCCGCAATTAAAACTTTGTTACTTGAAAGTGTTCTTGAAGCTGTAGGTTATTTATTGTAAAGGAAACAATATTCAATAATAATATGAAGGCATTGTCAATGTTTGACACCAATGGTACTCACCTATATTATTTTACTGTGTGAATAAGATAGTTTGATTATTTACTAGAGGGTAATCGAGACAGATACATGTTGCGCAGTGTCGTCTCAAACTTTCAACACTGTCAATGCTTTGCTCAAGTGCACGATCGTTCTAATTTCGGGTGCCACTATTTGGCCTTGTAACCTATCTACCTCTTTTTTATTATATCATTGTTTGACAACGTATTTTAAGTTACGATGTAACATTTTCAGGTGGACGAGGTATGAGAAAAAGCTTTACGTTACTTTCGCAAAGCTAAATTAAGCGTTTATTAATAAATTAAAAGCTTAGATTAAAGAAAAAGAGGAAGATACGGTACGCTCTTATAATTGTCATTAAAAATATGGGCTTTCACGCACACTACATCCATACGAACACACAAAAGATAAAGATAGAGCGATGGGCTCCTCAATAGTGCGAGCGAGAAAAGTCTATGTAAAAAAACCTGTTTTTGCAGGAATCTATCGTATCGTGTCTAACGCACACATTCCGTTTAGTTTGTCTCTGTCACTCAAAAATGTCGGATTTTAGGTAAAAATACAAGAATATTTTCTTGAAAAATATAGACTTCGCATCCAGCCGCCACAGCGAGCAGACGCTCGCATCCGCTGCCGCCCGCTCCGCTCCTTTGTTCCCGCGCGCCTTTGTCGGCGCCGCCTTTGTGTTCGCGGCGGCTTTGTGTCGCCTGCGCGCACATTCTTCGCCCAGTTAGTAACGGATTAAGTCCGTTGCTAGCCCGGGCAGTTATTTTAGTTGCCTTTTTCAAGGCGACTAACTTAACATTTTTGCGATTAAATCCACTATTTTTGTGGTCAACAGGCTGATACCTAACGGTGCCATTACGAAACCTGTTGGGTGTGGACCCGAGACACCGGCTTTGCCCCTTTTGGGCAACGCTAAACTCGGCTGGGATTGTTACCACCGGCCTTGGGGGAACTCCTAGTCGACGGCAATCATCTCCTTCCCAACCCTACCCTTTCCCTACCATCCCATCCCTCTTGTGTTGTTTGGGCGTTCGGAGCATCCGCTCTGAGCTACCCTCTGCACTTGAGGCAGTTAGGAACCACTTCGCACAATAAGATTGGCGAGGCGGATACAAGCTTAGGGCTCATTAATTAAGTACTCACCCTCCCCGTCTTACCCCGGCGGGGAGCATACATACACAAACACATCCCTGGGTAACACCCAACCCGGGGCTAAACGTGTTAGGACAAGTAGCGCGACTGCCGCACAGTTTCTTGGCACTTCTTCTGTGCGGAACGCGACGCGTTTGAAGTGCTGTAAAAATACGTTAGTATTAGATAGCTGTTTGGTCGGACGCCATGTCGCGTACCGACCAAAACTCTCCCCTCTTGGAGAAGCTCGTAAAGCTTCTCGCCAAGGAAGGCTTACTTCGTTCCTTCGCCTCAGAAATTCCTGAAATCAGGGATTACTATGACGAGGTCACCCAGGACACCTGTCCCGAGCCCACTCCCGATCCCACCTCAACTGGGCCCTCTTCTGCGACCCCCGATGACGCACTAGAATGCGCCATGGAGGTCGCGGACGAGACCTCCCCAGACGAGGACTCCTCCTCTACCTCATCCTCAGATGAGGATTTTACCACCGTAGTCGGTAAGAAGCGTGCTAAGCGCGCTAAAACCGCTTCCGCCCCTCCTTCTAAAAAACAGAACGACTCGCCCGAGTCCCCACCCATGCCTAATATGACCTGCGAGGCCCCCGCGCCCCGCAATATCCCGCTTACGCCCTCAGTCCCTGTGGCGACACGCGCGATCCCTAGTAAGCCCGCGACCTCCGCGGCATCGGCTAAGACCACCAACCCAACTAGCTCTACCTCTTCCCAGAGGAAAGAGCCTTCCCCACCGCCCCTGTTTATTCAGAATAAAGCGCTTTGGATCGATGTATCCAAGCGCTGCAACTCTCTAGGTATTAATTACCTATCAGCCCGTACCACCTCAACGGGAATTAAAGTCTCCGTGCAGACTTCAAACGACCATCGTCGTTTAACTTCTCTCTTGAAGGATATGAAAGTATCCTTCCACACCTACGCCCTCCCTGAGGATCGGCTGCTTCGTGTAGTCGTGAAGGGAGTCCCAAAGGAGGTCTCAACCTCCGACGTCCAGGCCGATCTAAAGGCCCAAAACCTTCCCATCATGGAAGTGCACCGCATGCATCGCGGTCGCTCTCACGCCCCCTTTGATATGGTTCTTGCCGTTTTGGAGCATTCGCCCGCCGGCAAGGCCATTTTCAACATCAAGACGGTGTGCCAGCTCTCTGGTATCACCGTCGAAGCCCCTCACAAAAGGGGCACCATAGGGCAGTGTCATCGCTGCCAGCTCTACGGGCACTCTGCCCGCAACTGCTTTGCGACTCCCAGGTGCGTTAAGTGCCTGGGTGACCACGGCACGGCTGACTGTCCCCGCCCTAAAGACCTCTCTCAGTGCACGGAGCCTCCAAGCTGCGTGCTCTGCGGAGAAACGGGTCATCCCGCAAACTACCGCGGTTGCCCCAAAGCCCCTAAGTCCCAGCGCCCCAGTCGCGCCCCGGCTCAGAGCCAACTCTCCTGGAGGGCCCGTCCAGCCCCCATTAACTCCCAAGTCCGCCCAGCCGTGCCAGACCAATCTCTGGCCAACTACCCGGCCCTAACAAAGTCCCCGCAGACTATCCCTCCCCTTATTAACGTACCCTGGGTACGTAATACCTCCCAAGTGGCACCTAGCCCTCCCAATTACCAGGCCCCTGTCGCCAGGCCCGTACAAAGGCCCGCGCCTCCCTCGCCTCCCGCCCCGCAGGTCTCATCGGCCTCCCAGTCCTCTCTAAGCGACTACTCTCTAGTGTCGCGCTTCCTCGGAGTAATAGACTTCGACGAAGTTTCTAGAGTAGCTAACCTACTCAGAGCCGCCGAAGGCAACCCCGCCCTCATGTTCGAGGCGGCTATCCAAGCCCATAAGATAGGCATGTCCCTGTCCACTTTTAAATGTAACCCATAATGGATGTTACACCCAAAGGTAGAGTCAAACCTAGGTCCCTTAGAGTAGGGTTTTTCAATGCTGACGGTTTATCCAAGAAGCATTCTTTAGTAGCTGAATTTGTCAAAACCCACCAATTAGATCTCTTTTTAGTTCAGGAATCTTTCCTAAAGCCCTCTAAACGGGATCCCAGAATAGCTAATTATAACATGGTCCGTAACGATAGGTTAACAAACAAGAAGGGTGGCACCCTTATTTATTATAAACGATCTTTGCATTGTACACCCCTAGACCCTCCTCCCAATCTCAAATGGTTAGAGACCTCTGTCTGCCGTCTCGGTATGACTGGTCATAGCTCTATTACCATTGTCTCCGCCTATTTAGGGCCGAAGCAACGCGATAACGCTAAAGATCTTACCAAAGATGACCTTCAGACCATAATGAATCTCGATAGCTCGGTTATTCTGGCGGGCGACTTGAACGCCAAGAGTGGCGCGTGGGATTGTAATTGTACAAACCCACGCGGCAGGGTGCTCGAGTCGCTGGCCACCTTAATTGGCTTCGATATCATTGCTCCCATGAGTCCCACCCATTTCCCTAAAATTGAAGGCCATAGACCTGACGTGCTCGATATAGCACTTCTAAAGAATATAAACCTACGTTTGTCTTCTATAGAAGTTCATCACGAGCTCAGCGAATCAGACCATAGACCTGTGATCTTAGAGCTCATCCCCCGGATAGGACCCCCAGACACAGGCTCCCCTGCCCCTGAAAAAGTAATAGTGGATTGGAATCGACTGGGCCACAGCCTCAAGTCTATTCCAAACCCATTATTAAACTTAGCTTCTGGAGATTTATCCTCCATCCAAGACACAGTAGGTGCGATCGATTCTCTCACCAGTCACGTACAGAGCGTTGTGGAGGACTGCTCACGGCGGGTCCCTGTGTTGGGTCACCAACGCTGGAATCTGCCGCCTGATGTACGTGCGCTGTTGACGGAAAAGAACGCCGCCACCCGCGCTTACGACTCTTATCCCACTGACGCTAACCGTCGTCGCTTACGGTCTTTACAGAGGGACGTAAAGCTCCGTATAAGCGAGTTTCGGAACTCTCAGTGGGACGAGATGATTAGTAGTTTAGAGCCCTCTCATCAAGCCTTCTGGCACTTAGCCCGAAAGCTTAAATCCGACACCATCTCCACAATGCCTCCCTTAGACCGTCCCAATCTGCCCCCGGCTTTCGATGACTGTGAAAAGTCTGAATGCCTCGCAGATAGCCTAGAAGCTCAATGCTCCCCCAGTACCCTCCCAGTAGGTAACGACCATGTCTTGAAAGTCGACTGTGAAGTCGCACGTAGGGCAAGCCTCCCTCCCTCCGATCCTCCTCTCGCTAGCGTCACGGTCGAGGAAGTTCAGACTATCGTCAAGGACCTCCACCCCCGAAAAGCACCAGGCTTTGACGGGATATCCAATAAAGTGCTCAAGCACTTCTCCACTCCTCTTTTTATAGTGCTCACTGCGATATTCAACGCAGCTTTGAGTAACAACATCTTTCCGCAAGCGTGGAAAGAAGCTATTGTCATTGGCTTTCCCAAGCCAGGCAAACCCCGATCCAAACCCACTAGTTACCGCCCCATTAGTCTCTTAAGTTCCATAGGGAAACTTTACGAGCGTATCATCCTTAGACGACTCAAGGACTACGTAGAGTCCAAGAGCCTCCTTCCTGACGAGCAGTTTGGCTTTAGACCCAAACACTCTTGCGTCCAGCAGGTGCATCGCATAGTCGAGCAAGTCCTAACCGGTTTTGGTAGGCAAAAGTGCCACAGAACCGGCGCCCTCTTTTTCGATGTAGCGAAAGCGTTTGATAAGGTCTGGCACAATGGCTTGATTTACAAGCTATATACACTTGGTGTCCCAGATCGTCTCGTGCTCATCATTCGAGACTTCCTTTCAAATCGCTCTTTTCGCTACAGAGTGGAAGGCATTCTGTCTCAACCACACCCCATAAGAGCCGGAGTCCCTCAAGGCTCCGTCTTGTCCCCCATCCTGTTTACGCTGTTCACTAGCGATCTCCCAACCTTTGATTGCCCTCGGGCACCTATTAAGATAGCTCTTTTTGCTAACGATACAGCTCTGTATTGTACGCACCCCAGACTAGATCTCATTCTCAAATCTCTCCAAACCGCCGCCGATACAATCGGTGACTGGTTTAGGAAGTGGAGAATTGAAGTCAATCCTGACAAAAGCGCCGCTATCCTCTTCCAAAGGAGCCGCGATAAAGACCCACCCGAACTCCCTAAAATCATTATGTTCGAACTACCTATTCCCTGGGTAAAGACAGTTCGATACTTAGGCGTCCAACTTGACAGTAGTTTGAGCTTCCAAGATCACATAAAAAAAGTCCGCGATCGTGCCGCCTTTGTCCTAGGCCGCCTCCACTGTCTTATCAATAAGCGTAGTAAGTTGTCCCTTAGAAATAAGGTTCGACTTTACACGTCTTGTATCCGCCCCATCATGACCTATGCTAGCCCCGTGTTTGCACACGCCTCCTCCCGCTCTATCCATAAGCTACAGACCCTCCAGAATAGGTTCATGCGCAAGGCCACGGGTGCCCCGTGGTTCTTACGCAATGAAAATCTCCACTTAGACTTAGATCTGCCTACCATCCAGCAGTATCTAAAACAGTTGTCCTCCAAATTCTTCGACTCTACCATGAAACACCCAAACCCCTTAGTAGTCCAAGCCTCAAATTATCTCCCTAGGCCCCTTAAGGGCAAGAAATCCCGAAAACATCGTCGCCCTAGACATGTCCCACTAGAGCCCGATGATGCCATCACCCGCTTCATCGCCTCCGTCAAACAGCTCGCGCCAAGCCAACACTCTACAAGACCGAGATATCGTCCACGCCGGCGTGGACGCGCGTCGCGGCCCCAATCTTTTAGTTATGCTTCGCGGTACCGGCACGTCCCCGGCCGCTTCTCTCCCCCAACTTACGTTAGATTGCCTAGTCCCAGTAACGCCCTAAGCCGAGGCTCGGCCCCCCCTGGGGGCACCCTTAGGCCTGTTACTTAACTGTTAGGGGTTGTGAGCCTTCCGCTCACCCCATTGCCCGGTAAAGCTGTGAAAGTCACACCTTGGACTAACAGCTAGTCAATTCAAAAAAAAAAAAAAAAAATTGAAAAATATAATTTTGTTGTTCTTACGCATGAAACATAATTTCTTGTGATTTGTTTTTATGCCTTGAATGATTTGTGTACTGAATAAAAGCACAGCCAGGCATTTTTTGCGTTAATTAGATGAAAAATTGTATTTCAATGTCAACGAGTTAGACAGCGTCACGTCACAGTGTATCAACGCAGACTGAAGCAAACCAAGTACACTGTACTCAGTTTAGTAGGACCACGCGCGACTAGCTGTTGCCGCATCTTCCTCTTTTGCTTTAATCTAAGATTAAAAGTCGTAAAAGCGTTTTACTAGGGATTTAATGGCATATGTAATTTGTTGAGTGCCCACTCATGAATATGAACGGCAAAAACATAAGCCTCATACATTATTTATTGCATCGTTATAACACGGACGAAGAGCCAGCCTTCTTGATGTCGCGGTCCAATAGGGAAATTAGCCGGTGTGTTCATCGCCCAGTTGACTAAATGCCAGCATGTTTCCGAAAAGCAGCAAATATAGAGGACTAGCAGAGTTGAAAACTTCAAAACGTATGAGAATGCCAAAGAAACCACGCCAGTAAGCTTTTACACTGGTACAAAGCGCTGAATCAAAACGACTTTTATAAACTCCGCCTGATAGATAACTGTAGGCCTAGCATGAACCGCTAAAGTTAAAGTAATCGATAAGTAAACCATACTTTTTTTCTTAAAGACATAGTTAAAAGAAAAAAAGTATCTTTTACTTTTCGATAACCAAAACGTGAGCGGTTCGTGCTAGGACACTCACTGTCATATGTCGAGACATGTCGAGATTCCCAATTGATTATCTTTAACCTATAATACGTACATTCGAACCCACGACCACTGAGTTACAACATATTTTCTAGCTGTCGCCGGAGCCGCTAAGCTAAGCGGCTTGTTGCTATTAGTACAAAATATATAGTTAACTAACTACACACTTTTCTACAAGGAAACCGAAAGAATAATACGCGATTTCACTACTAAGATAACTTAGGTCTAAAGGCGTCTGTACTTGATTGTAACGATCGGCATAAGTTTGACGATTGAAGTGCCCTGTCACTAACTTGCAAATGATGACAGAACAGGAACGAGGATGAAACAGACAAAACTTTACAGTAGTTAGTAGTTGTGCTAGACAATTGGTTAAAAATAAACCCTCATAACTATAAAAAATTGCCGAAATAATAAGATTGAAGAAAGGAGATGATTTATCTTTTCATCTTAACGTCGCTAAGTCAGAAGGTCCCATTCTTTTTTTTCAGTAATCCGGTTTTATACATGATCGATTGGTCGCAAGGTTCCGCGGGATGGATGACCCTAATCCTGGCGTGGGTTGCTGTATGCCATGCCCTCAGAAAACCGATTTAAAATAGGGCTATTTAACACACAACAGTATCAGGTCCGAATTCACAGCCCACTCCTGCTGATCAAAAATCAGTGCCATGATTAAGGAACAATTCGTGGTACTGACTTGACAATCTTTAAAGGTAAACAGGTTTACATGCTGACTGTAACCATCATAATTAACGGAACATTCAGAAGCCCTCAATTCACTGAGCCTATTTGAATCCAAAGGCCACCCGGGGTTCCCGTTTTTTACACGTGTTTTTAGCGCCAGAAATGAACACAAAACAGGGCCCCAAGTCTGCTAATTTTAGAACGCTTCAATTTAATCGTAATTGAGTCTTAATAGTCTAATTCGACATATTTTTCATAGAAAATATGTGAAATTAGCCGATGGAAGCGTAATTGAGTCTCAATCGGCTAATTTGAGACATTTATTGTAATTGAAGCGTTCTAAAATTAGCAGACTTGGGGCCCAGGTGTTCCAGCTAGATTTCAATTTGGGCCCAAGAGGAAAAGAAACAAAAAACTATTCTAGAATATCGTCGTAAGTGCATCGCTTGAACTCGTACATATTTCATCCCAAAGGGAATAATGAACACCTTCACGCAGCCCGACGGACCGACTGTCTGCATATTTTATGTAGTCTTAGGTGGGAGACACACATACACCGTTTATTTGAAGTAATTACAGTTTTGATGCTGTCAACTAATTGTTATGAGATACTGCAAATATCTAGGTAGTGAACGACCCATTCACAATGGTCATAATATTACTGGCCCAGTGTGTGACATGTGTGCCAACAGGTTAAGGGTAAGTTGCACCATAGTAGAAGTTAAAGTTAAAGTTAAAGTTTTTGTCAAATTTGACAATTTGACGTCATTTTCGGGCCTAACCGGTAACTTTAACTGAAATTTTGATGTTTGTCATTGTTAAAGTCAGATGGTGCAACCCAACCTAAGTGTTTTTGATTCGTGGATTTTATTGCTTAACACTAGCAACATAGCGCCGTGATAAGGTTGTTCCGCGGTGTTCTGAAACTCTAAAATAGGTAAGTTTTTACTTAGTTTTAATTAGTCATCATATCCAATGTATTTCATTTCCCAGTGACGCCATAAGCCGAGACTTGTACCAACTTGAAGTAGCCAGTAATTTTCTCGTATCTAAATAATCTCATCTTAATTTTCTGGTTTTCAGAATTTAATCGACTGTGACAGGTGTATCGCTGTCTTTAGCGAACAAGCGAGCTTTTTGATTAACTAGCGTGCAACTCGACGGATTAGGAAACCCAACAACGAGATATTTGACAACCTCCTTTCATAAAGAGATAATTATTATACTCGTACTCGTAGAAATATATGTTACAACTAGGTCTGAGAGAAACTAGTGGGATTTCATTGCTGAGGATAAGCATAGTCTTTTTAATCTGTGTATAACATTTATTCGTAGAGTAAGTTCTCTAAATATGGACTACCATAAGGATTTCTTTAAATAAAACTCAAATAATACGAGCTATCAAAGTCTTTATTATTTCAAACAGTCAAGAAACTATCATGTAACTATAAACTAGAAAAAAAAGTAACATAAGAGGAACTTCTCATGAATTATCTTAAGTTTTTTGAAAAATGTCAAACATAACCTTCTTAGAAAAGGTAATTCAATATGGACCACTAGGTTTTTAATCCATCCAGGTCCATACCTAGGTTGTCTAATACGGGCTAAACAATTTGAGGAATTAACAATGCGCTAGATCTATAAATAAAAGAAGGACAATTTTTGATACGAACGCTACTTAACTATTTTAATTTAAATTAATCAACCTGGAATATCAACAATTTGTATTTGAATTCCAAATCTCTACAATCATCGTCTTCAGAAGTAAAGGCTGACCTATGTTGCTTTTGTGCAGTTTTTCTTTTCTTCTTAGCTTTTCCTGTCGCTTTTCTCCCGAGTTTGATATTGGTTACTTCCTGCAAAGGTCTATCTCTGTTCTGGCATTAACGAATCAGAGTGGTTTTGGGCACACCATAGGTTTTGGATGCTTTTAAATAACCCATTTTTTTTTCTTTCATAGCAAGTGCAATACTTGCTATCGAAGAAAAAAATGGGTCATTGGCATGGAATCTTTATCCTATTGTTGTCTTTTTCCTTTTGCACTTGTAGATGCCATATTCTTAAATAAAAATGAATTTGGTTTAATATATGTCGTCACGCGCATATTTGGCAACATTGTCAATTCGCGCGCACACCTGGCAACATTACGTTTTTTTTTAGTGTGCGTGTGCATTGGGTGAGCACCCTTAAGTCCATAGAGTAGAGTAATAGACTGCTTTAGTCTCTGGATGACACGGCACTCTTTTCTGATTGGTCGATTTTGGTGGTAAAGTGCAGTGAACACAGTGTGGTGGCGCTAGTATCGATTTAGCAGTTTTGGCGCGCTTTCACGAGGACAGAGTCGAACAATGGATTCCGATACGCTCAATACTTTTGCTTTGTTTATTATCGAACCTGTCATGTTCACCGTACTCTCCTACCTAAGTGTGTGATTCCAAATTAGTTAGAGTGGATTGCTATTTGAGTTTCTCTGAGTTGCTTCCCGACAAGGAAGCCCCCATACAAGATGCCGGTGACGAGTTGCCTACCGCTCGGCCTACCTCGCGCCGACATCAAAAGTGGGATTTGCTCAAGCCCCATCATCGTCGTATTCAAGCACCGTCGTGGAGAACACGGCCACATTGCTTCCCATTGCATCAAAAGAGTAAACAACAGTGCGTAATTGCGTTGCGAGCGGGCGTTGACCCCTGCGCACGCCAGCGGTTAATAACTAGAGTTACGGGTCAATTTTTGCGAAATATGGTATGATGGTGTCTGAGGTGAGCTCACTCAATCAGGTGATTCGTACCCTTTTTATTTTGATGTGTTGAATGTTGTCTTGTGAAGCAAAATATAACTAGCCGGTTTTCGGAAGTGCGTATAAACGCGCGTACAAATCGTATGCACCATAGTTGACAGGCATTGTTTACATTTGATATTTCTTATTTTTAGCGCACAAGAGTACCTACCTACCTATGCAGCTATGCCGTATGACATTGTGATAAGTGCGGATATTTTAAACTTAGAACTGACTTTAATTTATTGGACGTATAGTCGCGGTAATGAAAAAAAAATATCATGGCAGTTTTCAATGACCAAAGTTGTAGATTGTTAAATAAAGACATTCCGTTTGCATTGCGAGATAACCAATGATATTTTGTTGCTGGAGTTTTAGTTTGCTTAATAACAGTTTGTCACACGAGGAAGGTGACAAAAAGGTGAATTGAAAAATTACATGAAGGTCTGACATGTTTAGTCCATAATTGTGCCTAACTAACGCCTTACCTCCTTATTCATAAACACCTAAACAGCTCTTTAACAACACGATAACTTTTGTAGCGCTTTGTCACTTTCATTCTTGTTGCTGCCGCCATTTGCAAGTAAGTGACACAATACGCTAATTGCTTAATTATTAGTCTACAAGAGCGAGCGAGGTATAGGTACCTAGTGCGTATTCATGACCAAATTGCACGTTTGCTTGCATGGTGTGAATTATTTCCCGTGTTGAGATTGTGCTTGTTTATTTAATCAGATACCGAAACCGAGATTGATATTACGGAAGCAAGACAACAAGCGGCTCGCATTATTAAAAGTAGTGCTTACTATTTAAAAAAAGAAATATTATGGGGTTTTGCTATGTCTTTTGAGTGTAATAAATAAGGCAAAATTTGATAAGTGGGTTGTTGATGATTTGGTTCGACTAATCGAAGTTATAAATGTGCTAACTATCGCCTTAGTTAGAAGAATGCCTCAAAGTTACGTACCTGATAGTGCCTAATTAGAGATTTCGTTACTTACACACACACTCATGCATGGTGAATTATTTTGAGTTGCGTGTGCGTGCTACATGCTCCAGCGTAGTTGTAACTGCGGTCTACTCATGACCATTCTGGGCGTGATGTGGAACTGGAGCTGTGGCCGTGCAGCGTGAGTGGTCCATGGGGACCTGTTGGTATGTCCATGGGGACATTGTGGTCGGTCCATGGGGACCTGTTGGTATGTCCATGGGGACATTGTGGTCGGTCCATGGGGACCTGGTGGTATGTCCATGGGGACATTGAAATGAAATGAAAAAAAAAATGTGGTTGGTCCATGGGGACCTGGTGGTTGGTCCATGGGGACATTGTGGTTGGTCCATGGGGACATAAAAATGAAATGAAAAAAAAAAATTGTGGTTGGTCCATGGGGACCTGGTGGTTTGTCCATGGGGACATTGTGGTTGGTCCATGGGGACCTGGTGATGGTCCATGGGGACCTAGTGAGAAAATGATTGACAATGTATTGAGCTGTGTTTGAGAATTTAAGAGTGTTTGTGGGTAGATGTTGTTTTGTTTACTATACACGTAGTATGTTTACATTGAGGTTTTCTTTTGATCAATTAATTTTGACATGTGTTTTAACCCTTTAGTCAGGGCTAGCCGAGCGCGCAAATAATGCAAGCTGTGTGTGCGTTTTGTCACAGTATAACCAGTATGGCGACTTCATACATGCGCGGCGGGTGCAGCTTGTTTGTGAGCGCGTCTGAGCTGGCTCACCGACGGTTTTATTGATTCTAGCGATGCTCAGGTCGCGGCGCTCGTAGCCGAGCCGTATGTGGGTCCGTGCCCACCTAAGTGTATCGTTTCTCGCGTACCGTCACCGCTCGCGTAGCGACAGCCCTACATGTTCAGGCAATTTTTGCTAACTCGGGGGCCGAGTTGCCCTATTTGTTTTATTGTACTATGTGTCTGTTACAGGTATACACGAGGACGTGTAACTAGTCAGGTTGGCCGTATCGTCACGCGCATATTTGGCAACATTGTCAATTCGTGCGCACACCTGGCAACATACGTTTTTTTTTACACTTAAGTCCATAGAGTAGAGTAATAGACTGCTTTAGTCTCTGGATGACACGGCACTCTTTTCTGATTGGTCGATTTTGGTGGTAAAATGCAGTGAACACAGTGTGGTGGCGCTAGTATCGATTTAGCAGTTTTGGCGCGCTTTCACGAGGACAGAGTCGAACAATGGATTCCGATACGCTCAATACTTTTGCTTTGTTTATTATCGAACCTGTCATGTTCACCGTACTCTCCTACCTAAGTGTGTGATTCCAAATTAGTTAGAGTGGATTGCTATTTGAGTTTCTCTGAGTTGCTTCCCGACAAGGAAGCCCCCATACAAGATGCCGGTGACGAGTTGCCTACCGCTCGGCCTACCTCACGCCGACATATAATATGGACTACATCATTATAATCATTGTTCTGAAACTCTAAAATAGGTAAGCTTTTACTTAGTTTGAAATTAGTTATCATTTCCAATGTATTTCATTTCCCAGTGACGCCATAAGCCGAGATTTGTACCAACTTGAAGTAGCCAGTAATTTTCTCGTATCTAAATAATCTCATCTTAATTTTCTGGTTTTCAGAATTTAATCGACTGTGACAGGTGTATCGCTGTCTTTAGCGAACAAGCGAGCTTTTTAATTAACTAGCGTGCAACTCGACGGATTAGGAAACCCAACAACGAGATATTTGACAACCTCCTTTCATAAAGAGATAATTATTATACTCGTACTCGTAGAAATATATGTTACAACTAGGTCTGAGAGAAACTAGTGGGATTTAATTGCTGAGGATAAGCATAGTCTTTTTAATCTGTGTATAACATTTATTCGTATCTAATAGTATAGTAAGATAGCATTCTATCATATATCGAAGTGTCTTTAAAACATATGAGTTACATTACAGCGATTTTAAATCCTGTGACGTCACGCTCTACCTACTATGAAACATTAGCGCGAAAATTAAATGTGAACCGACGCGACGGTTAACGCTACGACGACGCAGCGCAACGCAACGTGCTTTAGTTGTTACTCTTACCACTGAAAAGTCCCGGCTAAAAACTCAGCAGTTAACTACCGCTCTTTGAAAAAGGCTACCTTGTATTGTAACAAAATATGTGTTAAATGACTTGAATTCAAAGATTTTGCCAATGCCCAGCTGTGAAACAGTATTATTCAGGCTAATTTCTGTCTTGCATTCGTTAATAATGTTACAAAAAATATTCAAACTGCGATAACAAGGTTTCCCACATGAGAGCACTAAATTCAGTTTGACAAATAACTCTCATGTCTCGAGAGCATATGCTTCTCAAAATATTGTCTGCAGAGGATCGTCTGGCTCCAGGACACTCGAACAATCTACCCTCATGTTGACACGTCTGCTTCGAGCCTGGCGAGCTAACAAGCGACTTGTCTGCATCGCCAACAAGCTTTGCAAAGATTGCTTTAAACTTCAGAAACTGTATGCCCAAAAAGGCAAGCAGATTTGATGCTAAACAGACATTGACGGTAAGTTTGATGAACAAATTTTGCTGCCTTAGCGCAATGGCGAATTCCAATAGAACGAATATCGGAAGGTGCGGGTACCGAGATTAAAATAAACGATTCATTCATGTTGTCGTCATTCACCTACTACTAATTAAACACCTATAATATACGGCCACATCTATGTACCCAACAGGGCGATTATAATTTCTGTCTTGCATTCGTTAACCATGTTACAAAAATATTCAAACTGCGATAACAAGGTTTCCCATATGAAAGCACTAAATTCAATTTGACAAATAACTCTTATGTCCACACGTCTCGAGAGTAGGTATATGGTTCTCAAAATATTGTCTGCTGAGGATCGTCTGGCTCCAGAACCACAGTATAAACCATACAGTAGAACATCTACATACAAACGTGCCACTCTCGGTTTGAATGTGTGCGTGCGCGTCGCGCGCCGTGTCGCGATCTCACGCACACGCGATTTCACGCACACGCTAACATAAAATAGGGAGGCATAGGAAGGCGGCTAATAACTCGGCGGGCGGCCTTAGATAGCCTACTGTATGGTTTATACTGTTGTAATCTACCCTCGTGTTGACTCGTCTGCTTCGAGCCTGGCGAGCTAACAAGCGACTTGTCTGCATCGCCAACAAGCTTTGCAAAGATTGCTTTTAACTTCAGAAACTGTATGCCGAAAAAGGCAAGCAGATTTGATGCCAAACAGACTTTGACGGTAATTTTGATGAACAAATTCTGCTGCCTTAGCGCAACAGCGAATGACAATAGAACGAATATCGAAAAGGCTATCTTTACAATACAGTTAGGTAATTTAAAAAACTGATAAATGTCTTTGTTTCAAGGATCTTGCCTTTGCCCTGCTGTGAAACAGTAATTATTCAGGCTAATTTCTGTCTTGCATTCGTTAACAATGTTAAAAATTATTCAAATGCGATAACCAGGTTTCCCACATGAAAGCACTAAATTCAATTTGACAAATAACTCTCATGTCCACACGTCTCGAGAGTATATGCTTCTCAAAATATTGTCTGCAGAGGATCGTCTGGCTCCAGAACCACAGTATAAACCATACAGTAGAACATCTACATACAAACGTGCCACTCTCGGTTTGAATGTGTGCGTGCGCGTCGCGCGCCGTGTCGCGATATCACGCACACGCGATTTCACGCACACGCTAACATAAAATAGGGAGGCATAGGAAGGCGGCTAATAACTCAGCGGGCGGCCTTAGATAGCCTACTGTATGGTTTATACTGTTGTAATCTACCCTCGTGTTGACACGTCTGCTTCGAGCCTGGGCGAGCTAACAAGCGACTTGTCTGCATCGCCAACAAGCTTTGCAAAGATTGCTTTAAACTTCAGAAACTGTATGCCGAAAAAGGCAAGCAGATTTGATGCCAAACAGACATTTAAGTTTGATGTACAAATTCTGCTGCCTTAGCGCAACAGCGAATGACAATAGAACGAATATCGAAAAGTTGGGAAACCGACAAAATTTATTTATTTTTTATTGCACATAAAAAAGTACAAATGGCGGACTTAATGCCAGGAGGCATTCTCTACCACAGTAAAAAAAAATTGCACATTAAAAATAAATTCAATCATTTTGTCATCATTCATCTACTACCAATTGAATAAAATATACGCCCACATCTGTGTACCAAACAGTGCAATCAGAAGCATGTCACAGGTCGTCAGCTGCCGCAGTGGTGAAAGAAACATTTAGAAGCCAAAGTTTTCAGAAAAAAATAGTAAGTATAGAATCTATAAATGTAGTAGTATAGGCTTTGGTCATTTTTTTTTCTCTTGAATATTTATTTACTCTCATAAGAATCCACACTCAACAATCTCCGTTGTTGCTGAAATGTGTTTTAAAACAAAGAGCTCGCTAATGCTTTCAACCAGGCGCTTACCACATAAACAATTTAAATATTATATCAATCACAGTCATGAATATTAAAATTCATTTTTAAATTAAATCTGACCAGCTCAACGGTCAATTATTCAAACATGCAAATGTTAGTCAAATTCAACGTGATTAATGCGAATACCAACGTCCGGTAGCAGGTGTTTAAACGCAACGAGCTTATGAACAAAATGGGTTATGTTATACGATTTTATACTCACCCTCTCAGGGAATGATATTATAACAAAAAGAGGTAGATAAGTTACGTGTGCAAAACCGTGCTCACCAGAAATCGGAACTTTAGTGCACTGGAGCAAAGCATTGACAGCGTTGACAGTGTGAGACAGTGTTTACGCTCTAGTAAATTATCATACTATCTTGTTCACACGGTCAAGTTATAGGTACAGTCAACAGCACATTAATCCCATTTCCGTTTTTTTTCTCGCTCTTGCTAAATGTCATTTCCTTCCAATATTAGAGCAAGGAGGACTGACCGGAAATGGTTAGAGTGATGGGCCGTCCACCGTACGTACGACAGGTGTCAATTTTCGATTTCGCATCAGTACTGACATAACATATCTACCTCTTTACTATTATAATATCATTGCTCTCAGACCGATCGAACATCCTTCACTCTCGTCTACCCTCATTAGGTAATGTGAACTTGTGCAATAAAAAACGACAGGTGGGAAATTAAGTTAGTAACATTTACTTTGAGAGCACTTTTTTGGAGGAACCATTAACTTTCTCGACGAACGGTTTTGGTGTAATGGTTTAGAAGTTGGCTACTACAACAAAGGATGCAAATATTCTTGTGCATGAACATATAGGTTTGTACTGGTCTAGTAGGTATCCCATAGCACAAGCAAGCTTTCAAACTTTGCTGAATTTGGTTCCAGGTGGTGCTGTGTGGAATAATGTCCAGTGATATTTACTTACACTCTCTGTAAGACTAAGAAGCCCTCTACCAGTTTTTTTGCCTAGCTGTTAGTCGAACGTGCGACTTTCACAGTGCTACCGGGCAATGGGGTGAGTGGAAGGCTTCTAACCGCTTACATTTAAGTAAAGTGCTGAAGGGTGCCCAGAGGGGCCGAACCTCGGCCTAGGGCGTTACTGGGAGATGGCAATCGGACGTAACTTTGGGGAGAGAAGCGACCGGGCACGTGCCGGTACCACTCATGGCTATGATCACTTCGATATGTTTAAATTCTAGAATTTGATAGAACTGGTTCTATCGGTCAGTCAGGGGCACATTATTTGGGTAATGGAGATCGTCTATTAAGATTCTTGTTAGCTTAAAACCTAACCTAAACCGTTATGTGTACGTTTTAAAATAAATGAATGAAAAGACATACATGATGGTTATTAAATACATGATAGTTGATTAATTTAAAAGCCGCTGCGAACGTCCGTGTTTTCACTCAGCTGGGCCCACGGAGAACCAGCGCCTGAGCCTTTCAGGTCCAGGCATTCTGAGTGTGGTCCATTTGATTTTGGACATCGCGACACTGCTGTCTGGAGGAAAAAATGTTTTTTTTTTATGTATTTTTTTTATGTAATGTAATTTTTGTGTAATAATTTAGTTTTGTTTGTTTTTATCCTTTAGGTTGCGATGAAATAATCGTTTTTCTTTCTTTCTTTCTAAATCTGACTTGGTTTCGTATGGTATTGACTGAAACTTCATAAATGTCTGGTTACTTAGATAGCTTTTCTGAAACTACAATAAATTTGTTAATGTCCGTTTTCCGTGTGAATACCCTCAAAAACTCCCTCAAAGACACTCGTGCAGACGGGATATAAACGAAAAAACACGTTGACTTTTAGATTAGACAAACTCTAACAGAGTTAAAGAGGGCAAGAGGTAATAAAATGAAATAGCGAGTCATATATTACTTTTGACGACCTCCTGTCTTGGCTGGAGTGCCGAACATTCCGAACATGTGGTCTTACAATTTATCTTGAATGGAAATTTTATTCCACAGTCTGTAACTTTTTGTCATATAAGATCAAGTATGAACACAATTATGAAACAAAAACCAAAAAAACCACAGAAGTTAAATAAGTAGATAAGTAAGTTTCAGTCATGGTGTACGGAACATTTGGAAGCCAACATTTCACCGTACTCTCTTCTCTGTACTTACTAAATGTACTAAATTTACCTACTTATCGTTGTAGAACTCATCTTGTCAGGATCGTGTCAGTTTTGAACACAAACTGCTGCCACGCCTGCGGTAGACTGTTCAAAGTTTTGTAAATCTCATCTAAGAATAGTCAAGTTTTTTCCACAAAAAACACTTTCCTTAAAAAGGGTCAATGTCTTGTCCGAGAAGTACATCGAATGCAGCCAGTACAACGCGACCTCTGTCGGGGTATGACTCCATTGAATTTTAATTAATGTAGAGATCCATAATAAGGGTCAATTTATAACGGATGTACTGGAGCTAGCTAGAGTTATGTTTCAGCAAAGTCAATGGAGACCACTTTTTGGCTAGTATTCATATTAGTTTCAGCAGTTCTCATCTTACGACGACTTTGCTTCTATGCAATACAATGACCTACAAGAAAAAAACATTTAATCTTATTTCAAATACCTACAAATACCTCCTTCGCGGCAGGAAGCACGGAGATCGAGTCCTACCTGTGGGATTTTGGTCAGAAAGAGTCGGATCTAACCTCTTCTTTCATGTAGACAGTGTCATAAGGATTTCCCCATAGTATTTTTTTATTGTCATGATGATATAATACAACTATACTATCATTGATCTTTTCAAGCTTCAAATAATATTTGCTCGCTTCACCACTCATGAAGTTGCACTGAATAATGAACTATTTTTGCGCTTTGCAGACAATGCAACGGGGCGGGGTGGGGCGGTCTTTTTGCCCGCGAAGTAATAAAGACCGCGTCTGTCCGCCGATGGGACTGGCCTTCACCGCGAACAAGGGGTTCACCTGCGGAGCGGACTTATGCTCATTAGTAGCATGCTTCTGACCGGCCCTGCCGGCTCCGTGTCGTCTACAAAGCGCTCAGGCTATTATTGCAAGAAAGAAAATGCATTCACAATAGATAAAACATTTATTCACCACTTTTATTTATTGATTTATTAATTCGTACGCAAAAAGATAATCACAATAAACAGACAATTGGGAGATTAAAAGTACAGGTGAGCTCATCTCTAAAAAGAGATTTCTTCCAGCAGACCACTTTGACAGGACAATTATTTTTTAAGTTGAGGTGGATAAACAGCTGTGCACAAATTAAAGAAAGTTAAATTATTTACTTATAAAATACATACATACTATAACTA